>OY728122.1:1281417117-1282667117 GCA_963277665.1 Viscum album
TTTTCTATAGTGTTTCCCTGAAAACACTACCATAGCTTAACGGACTCCCCCACAATGAAGCACCCTTCCACCCTATGAAAAGAAAATCCTACATCACCCACTATATTTCATTACCCTTAGGCTACAATGTGGTATACTTCATATATCCAAAATTATTTCTTGGGTCACCGCGACCCCACTCTGACACTCTCCCTAGAATTTGGTCAACCAACTAAGAGTCGATCCATGTATAAAAAAATATTTCCAATATGTTCTAATGCTCAGAATCTTGATCCAAATCTCAATTTAATTAACGTATCCTATTATAGGACCAATAATTCAAATTCCCTCTGAATCTTTGAAAGCATAACACTGTGGTTCATTACACAAGTTCTTGGTGAATGTGATTTTTATTAGAAGGAATATAAAACATATATATTTAATAAAAGATTTCATATTTATAATCACCATTAAATTGTTATGTATCACATGCATACACTATATAATTAAACTCATAATAATTCAATGGAATTTATCTTACACATAATCAACACAACATATTCATATTAATTACGTAATTCCCTTTTCTTTTTATTTCATGAAATGGTAAATAATTTAAGACATTACGTAAAACAATTATATGTATTCATATTAATTTTAAAAAGATGTAATGATCAATAATTATTTATGGGTTTATGGGATTAGGGAAGAGGGTATGTGCAATTTCACATAATGGCTGAGTGGGTACCCACTGCTGAGAAATACCCTTATCTTGGGAGATCAGAACATCATAATTTTAATCAATGTTTCATTTGAGTCTTAAATAAATTTTAAATTATGTAAATACCACTGATGATGAAGTGGGATCATATCCCTCATTTAGAAATATTTAATGAAACATCCATATGAACCTATCAGATATCTCCATTTCCACAATTATTTGGGTTATGTAACTCTTTGAATCAATAATGGATCTCTTGGGTAGAGATCCATATTTTGTCACACATTCATTCATGATAGTTCCCAAGAATTGCTCAACCCTATTCCATTGCTCAAATACTACTATAGGATTTTAATGAAATCACCAACACTCGGTACATAGTGTAAGCAGTAATATAACCCAACAATGAACATAATAATTAAAATAAAAATAAAAATATCTTTTTTGAAATTTTTCAGAATATTTAGATATAACTTTAATTATTTAAATCATGTTTCCATTGATATCTACCTATAATTCTAATAACCTATTCCTTAGTGGTATGTACTTCTAATCCAAGTGAATATAATCACTACAAAGGAAAATGTATGGAATATAGGATGATAAAATCACTAGATAATATCTTGAATGAGGAACCCCAAGGAACTATCTTATATGAGGAACACTATAGAACCCTAATATCCAACTTTTCATTCTCTCTATGTAATGAATATTACACCCTAATCATTTATTTTTATATAAATAGTGGAATTTAATAGCCTCAATAGAAGATATATTCATATCAAACCAAATATGGAACAATGGTTATTTAGACCATTAAATATCCTCCAATAGTGGTTTAAATCCCAAACCACCATGTGTGGTGCATTAATGAGCATCCAAATTGTTTAAAACTAGAAAAATATTCTAAAATAGACTCTCGGGGATAGATTATGAATTTTCACTTGTAATAGACTTAGAATCCCATTACTCCAAGAAAAATTCCAAATCTCATTTTGACTTTTATATTTTACCATTTTTAATTGTTAATAATATAAATAACTCATTATTTATATTATAAAGCCAAATTAATTATTTAACTAAATAAATATTATTTACTTTAATATTTAAAATGTGAAAACCACAAATACTTTTAATATTTAAAATAAAAATAATCATTTTTATAAAAATACTAATAAAACTTGTCAGGAACTCCTAATTAAAATTATCTTATGTGTGATATCAATGTATTTTATTAAAATTGGACATAATAATGAATCAAATTTAAATCACAAAATAAGGGTGGTATATAGTAACACATTAGATCTTCCCAAATTAAAAATGTGATTAGTTTAATATAATGCACCACATTTTAATTAGAAAAGTCCTTTTGTTCTTGATATTGATTTTAATCCTGAGACATGGATAATATCAATACAATAAAATATTTATACTTTTCTCAATTTATGACTATATGAAGTCTTATATAATTACATAAAATGTAATTATGTTTTCATTGAAATTCACATAGTAAAAATTCAATCAAGTTCTATGATATTATAAACAACAATATTGGTGAAGGCATCCAATATTTCTTAACCAAATACTTCCATTTGATTGGTGTCATAAAACATAACATTTTATTTAGAAAAAATCTCAAATGACTTCATATGGGTGTCAAATTATGAAACCTCACAAGTATGGAGAATAATTTATAATATTAAATTGAAGGATACATAACTAATATTAACTTAAGTAACACCAATGAAACATATATGAAAATTTTCTTGGTGTACTTTAACTGGGTGAATTCAAATACAAGTTCACCAATATATATCCAATGATTGGTTAGTGGACTCTGTAAACTATTGATCCTACTCATACAAATCTTTACACATCATCACTACCCAATATGATAATCAACAATTAGGGATAAACTAGAAATATATACACACTATTGTGTTATTATCATATCATATCATATTTTATATGAGAGAACATAAATGAATAATGAAGTATTTTAATTAATATAAATTATATAATTCAACAAGTCCCTAGGTCATTTCTACTTAATGGGATTAATAGAAAAATCACTCACATTAACTAATTTTTATTTTATGAATTTTAATTTATATTTTTTCATCGATGATTGGTATGTTAGAGATCCATCAATTGGTGGAGTTTCATTAAAATTAAAATGCATTGAATAATCCATAATGAAATTTAAATGTTTTATTACAGTAAACAATTAATTGGTAAGTGTTCTCAAACACTGATATAGGATTGTGTGATTAACATTTAAAGTTAGCAAATAAATTATTTTAAATTTGTTATTAATAAGGCCATGAAAAAGGAATGTCAAAGTGTATGTGGTTATGTTGAGTGATATATTTCTATAGTGAATGGAAAATGGAAGTTAGATGTTTATAGCCAGTGGAGTAGTTATATTTAGCCATCATTATTGATAATGTGGCTATTAAAGAAGTTATGAATGAATCCATACAATAAATTTTGTACATGGTAGCTACTGTATCAAATAATGTAATAGCTTTGGATGGTAATTTGTGGTTTGTATGAGTGATTGATAGGGTCTTATAATGAGTTGAAGAGGTTCCAAGGTTTTGTGAGTAAAATCCAAAATATGTGGGATAGAGTTGGAAATTTCATAAAGGACTATATGAATAAATCATTCAAGATATATATAGGATTTATTTCTAAACTAAGCACCCAAATCTAGAAAAGGGACCCGATATGAATATGTTTCATTGATATATGTAAAATCATCATTGTAGTATGCACATGAGCTATTCAATATTTTTCTAAGTATCATTGATATTTACATTTGTGTGATCATGATTTTCAAATGAGTCAATATCTATCTTTTTAAGAACCATTTTAGTTTTTTAAGAATAATTTACCCTCTCTATGAGTCATATATAGACTTCTTATGAGTAATATACTGAGTGAAATTTTATTATTTCATAGATAAAATAAAATGAGATTATCATAGTATATTTTCTAATAGATGGGAATTTAAATATGATGATTTATTTGATATATTTATCATTATACAAATATCATTGTGACATTGAGGTGATGTTGATGCAATCCAAGTGTGAAGGAGAAGCTAGTAAAGGAATAAGTTTTTACTTAGATGAGATCCACATCATAGAAGGAAACTGCCATACTGTAGAGGCATATGTTTCCTTAAACATAAAAATATTTCAATGGTGTTCAATATATTTTATTTTTTAGAAGAATTATAGGTTGTAAAGACCCAAGTATTCATTAGATTCAAAAAGAGAAACCATGACTGTGATTTGTGGATGGTTGAAATAAAAATTTAAAACTAATAAATATATTATAGCTTTAGAAAGAAGATTGCTGCTGACATTGAAGATCAATGAGATTCCAATATTCTATTTTAGAAAATTATATTCATGATATTATTTGGAAAACATATTTATCTGTGTAGAAAATAAAAACTAATGCACGATAGAATATCATTCTCCTAAACACTATATGAGTATTGTGAATCTTAGAGAAACCTGATATCTTGTAGTATCAAAAATATTAGAAGGACATTGTAGTCATGTTATTTGATGTAAGAAAAGAAGTATAACACCCAAATATATTATTATTTGTATACTATGTAGGATATCTATTGATACATGAAAACCGAGCTTAAATGAACCAGGATATATTATAAAAATATTATTATTTAAATATGATCATATGGCCCCCTTCTCGCCAAGGTTTTTCATTCTCTCCCGACGTCCCCGTATCGGGTTCTAGGGCTTCTCCTCTCCTCTTCCTACGATGCTCCCTCCTTCGTTAATAATTCTAATTTCATTCTCTTCTATTCTCTCCTTATGGATAGATCTTACTCCCCATTTTGGTGCTGATATACTTGCTCTCTATTTTTGGCACTGCTCTTCTTGGTGGCTCTATAGGGTTGTTTTGATGGAACTGTCGTAATTGTATTGGCTATTCAAACCTGCTCTGGACGAGAGTTCCTTCACTCCTCTCTAGGTCAGATTTGGAGCGGGGGTTCAAAGGTGTTTTTTGGGATTTTTGGTTCTTCATTTGGTGGTCTCTCTAAGCACTCTGGCAATGGCTTATTATTTTTTGGATTCGGAATTTAGTTTCTTCATCATTTGGTACCCTCGGCTGTCCAAATCCCTACTATGGTTTCAATCTCCTCTAATCCTTTCCTAGTCGGACCTTGAGTGGCGGTAATCTTGAGAAATTAGGATTTGGGATTTGGAAATTGGTGTCAGTTTCTATTCCTCTACAATAGTGGTCATTTTGGAATCAATATTAGTATTAAAATGTTTATGTTTTTCAGGTTTTTTCTGTATTCCCTCCAAAAATTAGTGGTGAAGGCTGTTTGTTCTTCCAATGGGTGTTCGTTAACTTTTCGTGGGATATGAGAAATTATTACGTGATGTTTTCTATTTAGTTATTCTTCAGATCCATTTTTTAATGAAGGTTTTTTGTGGTTGTCAGCGTTAGATCATTCTGGTTGCGGTGATGTTCATTCCTTGTTGGTTCTCCCTCGGGTCTTCAGCTCCGGCGGTCCGACATTGTCGATGTCGACGACGGCGGTGGCATAACCTAGTGACAATGGTAGATGGCAGTGACGTGACTACAGTTGATGTGGTGACTCTCAGATCAAGGCCTCCTCGGGCTTGTTGTTGGTTTTTTAATTTAAATTTTGTTTTAAGCTTGTAGTAACTTTGGATTTCAACATGTTGTATGTGGTTACCACTTTTCCTTAAACCGAAATCTAGAAAATAAAAATATAATTTTCATGTAAATATTGTCATTATAACCGAATTTTTGGATTAAAAAGTATGAATAAGAGTAATCATTTTATGAAATATATGTAGAAACAGTTTCCCAATAAAAATATATTGATTAATTAATAGAAAATATGTACTCAATTTTTATTAATAAGAATTAAATCAGATGAAGTTAAGAATAGTTTAAGATTAAATTGGTCATTTTTCTAGTAAAATATTGTTTTATTTATGTTACATATATTTCATATGAAAAATAAATTTATCTTATTTTGAGTATTAAATTTAAAATTTATTTTTATAGATGTAAAATAACGAATAATCATTTATACATTGAATCTGAATTCATTAAAAATGAATATAAAATCCTTATAGTAAAAATATATATTTTTTAGAAAACACTTTTGGAGGGAATGGTTTATTTTTATCTTGAAAAACAAATTTAAAAATTTTTCATTAATTTTTTTGATTAAATTTATTGAAAATATATTCAACAAATAAAATTAAAAATCCTATAATTATTTTTACTAAACAAGTAATGAGAATAAATCCATTTTATGTTTCAAAAATACATTTGTTCTACAATTAGTTTTTATGCTTTCTATAAGGGGATATTAGAATTATATTCCACCAAATTTAAAATTTTTATTTAGGAAAATTAATATCATTTTTTTCACATCATCATATTCAAATTTACATAGATTGAATGTTGGGGTTTTTTGGAAGTAGTGAAAAATAATAATTTTACAAATAACTTTCACTTCATTGACATTATCGAGATATAAAAGTGTCTTGAAATATTGTGAAACCATTTTTTCTAGAAAAATATATATTTAATAAGTAATATAATTCACTTACATTATAATTTTTAACTTAGAAATCTATATTTGAAATTTTATAAATATATGCGATGTTTTTATTCAAATAATTTATTTATTTTTTCTCCACTTTTAATTAATTATTCACATGGTTGACATAGATTTTTTTGGGTCTAAAAGTAAAATAAGGATAATTTTATTAAAATAATATAATTAATTACATAGTAATAAAAGTTATAGTTTATTTTTTTGTAAAGTTATTTTTTTGCTTAAAAACAACACATTTCAAGAAACGGGTTTCGTTTCATTTTTTAACTTATTTTAAAAGTAATTATTACAAAATCTAGGAATTAAATATTTTAGAAAGGATTCTATATTTTAAATCAAAGTAATTAATATTATTTAATGAGTTTAAGATTATTTTTTCATATTGAATAGTAAGCACATAATAAATTTATCACCTCAATTAAGAGAAAATGAGTTAAAAGGGTCAAAATAGAGGGATAAGGTTTCAAGATATCACAAAACACTTTATTAAATATCATTAGTGGGTTTTGTTTTGAATCATAAATTAAAGTGTTCATAAATATGAAACTTTTTAACTACTATACTTGAGTAAGCCACATATTTTATAACAAATATTTATGTATTTATAAGTTTTCCACTACCTCACTTATAAAAGGGGACATTCTCTCCTCTCCTTTTAATAAAATCTAATAAATCTATATCAGAAAATAATTTCATAAATAACTTTATAAATTATTTCCAAATGTTCTTTAGGTAGTTTTTTCACCAAAATATTATCCTAATATGGATTAAGGTTAAATACAAAGGTGGTTTTCATTAGAAGAGTTATAACTCTTAATTGAGTTATATTATGATTATTTATTCTTTTACATCCTTCAAAACTAGAATAAATATTATTATATAATAAAATTATTATTTTATATATATTTAAATTTGATTATGTCTATGGTATATCCCTTTTTCATTTCCTTTTCTATCCAATGATAAAGGGAAGTATCACCCGTGCATACGTACAGATTTCCATCACCATGATGCAATGTCTATCATTTTTAATCACTAGATAACATTGATGGTTATAAGTGCTTATTTGATGTATATATATACAAATATTGTTTTTATGAAAAATTTATGATTCAGTAAATATAAAATACTATATACATTATTACCCTCCCATTCTTTGAGAAATTATAACTTCATTTGTGCATATGTGTGGACTACCACCTCTATGAAGCGATGCAATTCATTTTTCATTTCTACTTTAAAAGGATGATCATAATTAATATTTTATTAATATATATTATATATATTATATTAGTATTATCTTTAAAATACTAATTATTATATATATTCTTTCATTTTAAATTATTAAGAAAATTGAAAATCCATCCTGCGTATGTGAGGATTACTGCCTCTGTGAATGATGTATTTAATTTTTCTATTATCAACATGGATAGTTGTCTATAAAAGTATATAAAATTAAAAAATAAATTAATTCATGAAATTTTTAAAATTTTGGATATAATGGAACCATTTCATAACACCTTTAACCATGGTCAATACACACAATCAATTTTGGAGAATTTGATCGAACATTTATAAGTGGTTGATGTAAGAAAGAAAAATATATTTAACGGATAAATATAATATAAAAAATACATAAAAAATTAAATATCAATGAATTAGATTTTTAATAATGTATTTATTAACTTTAAATGGATTATTTATGAATATATAACATTACTCACTAAGAAGGAATCCAAGGTAAGGGTTTATCATCAAAATTACATTCTATTATGAAATATTTTATATTAACCACCAAATATGTTTTATATGGTGTATATACTATCCAATTTAAATTTTATATAGTTAATTAATATTTTTTTAATTATATTAAAAGTTTAAATTGATGTTTTATATTTTAATGGGTTTTGATTCAAAAATTATTAAAACTGTAATGGTTTCTTTGAAAATTTGACTCTTATTCTCGATTTTTTAAGTTTACATTTATATTAGAAGAATAATATATTATTTATTTAAATAAAACTTATATATTTTAGTATCATATGGTTATTTTTTTGGTTCTTTAGGTTATCTACCATCTTTTCTTCTATTTGTAACACAAAAGACTCAAAGACTATATTTAATAAAACCAGACTTTATTTCAATTCTTTTAGTAGTGAATCTTTTTATTTAATATCCATATTATTAAAAATGTTTTATGAAATTTTTTATAAACCACAAAATGACTTTTAATGTTATTTTTCCAATAAATTTTAATTTATTAACAATGGTTTAAAAATAATATTCTTAATGTTTTTCGAACAAGTCATTTAGGACTTCTTACAAAACTATAAAAATAATGTTTTTGACGAATACAATGTTCATTAATTTTATATTCTACAATATAATTATTATCTATTTAGATTCCACAAAAGGTTCCAATTTTTCAAAAAAATGATTTTCCATTGGTCTAGGAATTTTTAGATTTTATATTAAAATAAATTGGTATTATTTTCAAAAAGTATTATATAGATATTTTTTACTACATAAATGTATATTTTCTTCCCCTTAAAAATTATTTTATAAGCATAATATATTTTCATGACTATATATTATTTTGAAAATAATAATTAAAAGGTATATTTAAAACCTCATGAAATGAATTTAAAAGAATTTTTGACTTGATTTTTATAACATGTTTATAAAAGATGTAAGGAATTTTATTTTTAAATATTCTCTACCATTTTCCTCTATAATTACTAGATGAAATTAATTTAATTAAAATCATAATTTCTAATGAATTTATGTTATTATATTATCCACTACTAATTTTTTTATTATAACGTATTTTGTGATAATTCCTTTTTTGTGTGTGATCATGTTCCCTATTACTCTCCATTAATAGATAAAAAATATTTTTATCATTCATGCATATATTTATAGTATCATATATATATTCACTATCATTTATAATAAATCGATATTATCTTAATCATTCACTGTTACAATATATATGGAAAGTTAAGGGATCATTTCAAGAAATTTATTTCATTTACTTGGGAATTATTCATGTTTCATATTCTTTATTTAGTACAGATATTTATTTATTGATAAGTCACATTGATTATGTATTATATTATTGACTCAATATATGAGGAATTAATTGGAAATATATAAGTGATAAGTGGATCTGAATTATATATATCACCTAAATACATCGACAGATCCCATAAGATAATAATTTATCCAAATTAGTGGGGTATTTGGTGTATACCTACACATTGATTAATTTTTTTTTAGCTTAAGGTCTTTATGAAATGATTCAAGATGTCTTGGTATAAGGCCAAGATGGTAAGATCATTATATATGACATTATATATTTCATTCATTAAATTCTAGTTTTTATTATAGTTTTGATTTTTATGTTGATAGTATCCATGTATACATTTTAAAGCTCAAGTTTTTAATTAAACGGAATATTTATTGATAATCCACTCTATGTTATTGTTAATAATGTATCTACTCATAATATATTCATGTCTGTGTTACCCTTACTGAGAATATAAGCTCACACTATATAATTGTTTCATTTTCTGAGGATATTATGATGGAATACTTTAATGATTTTAAAGGATTCAAGAATGTTTTTCATGTTATTTTTTATCTTCAAATATAATACGGAAGTCATGTATTCATATAGTTTTCTATGACATATAAATTGATCAACACTTTTTGGTTTTACCCCTGTATCATATACCAATGTATTAAAGTAAACAATAACTTTGGGTTACTGGATCCATGGTTTTTATAGTTAGTGTCAATGGAAGTTCTGTTAGACCCCTTGGAAAAATATTTTAGAAGAATATAGTAAGAATGATAATTAAGATAAACCTATATAATGTTTAATAACCTTTAGGGATTTTTTATTTCATGGCTGAATATTTAAGATTATTATGAGATTCATATATTTATGCCATTACTTAGAGATGGATCCTAAAAGATGTAAGGGAATTAATTTCAACCCCTATGGTCAATGTTGAGATTTAACAATAGAGGAAGTCAATATTGTTTATTATTGATAATATATTAGTGTATCTATCTTAGGTTATGACTAATAATGTTTCCTATATTGAGTAACCCATTTATTCTTAGAATTGGGTTGTGATACCAGACTACATCATGTGGAAAAATCCTCTCTCCTTTAATTGAACTAAAAATTCATCGGTAGCTAAGAAATATATCATGACCCTTGAAAAAAAATATATATATTAACGAAATAGTGAAAAGAAATAGTTTATTTTGAAAAAATATTTCTTAAAAGGAAATATAGTTCAATGGTGGCCATTAATATGGAATGCTAAAGAGGAGGAAATAAAGGGAAAGGATTGGAATACTTTTAAGGTGATTTGATTTGATAAATATTTTCCTCATGAGAAACAAGATGATAGGTAAATAATATTTAATAATTTAATATAAAATTAAGAGTAATTTGTTTCTGATTATGATTCAAACTTTACTATATAAGCAAGGCATGGTATAAAATATTTATTTAATAAAAAAAATTAGATTTGTAATTTCTTGATGGAATTATATCTAAACATATATAGACACTAGTCTCCCTAAAACATCCATCATATGATCATATAATATCATGTTACATTAATATAAAAAAATAATTCTCTATGTATTCTATTTTTAAAGGAAACAAACAGAATTAGTGGAAAACTGAGCACCTAGAAAAAGGTAATGTAATGAAGAAGAATAATTGAAGAGAAAAATGTTTAACATGTGGAAATTATGGAAAGAAACATCTTGATTTTTTTAATGTTAATGGTATATTTTACAAGTGTGGTGATAAATAATATTGGGATCTTTAAATAAAAGGAAACAAATAAGCCATCAATATCAGCTGCTTCAAATGTATGAATATAAGGTGATATTCAAATCAATGCCTCAAGAGTAAAGGATTAAATTTTTAATTTCATTATTTTATTTATTGTATTTAATTGATATAATAAAAGGGATTAATAGTATCTGAATCACTTGTGAATTATTCATGGGTCTCTGAAATGAAAGGAGTTATTTAAAAAATATAACATGTATAAATTTAAGCTTTTTATTATTTCATTTCATGAAAATATTACACCATATTATGGAATATTTAATTATGCTTCTAAGATATGGTTGACCATACACACTCTATATAACACATAGGGTCGGTATGTGATTTGAGGTAATGGTAATTATAATAAACATATGAAAATATATGTTTATAATGAATTCTAATTTGGTCCAACATACTATAATTTTTTTAGGTTTTAATTATTAATATTGAAGCTCAATTGTTATTATTTAGGTTTTAGAGATATTGATTCTTTATTTGATGGTTTAAATTATTTAATATTGTTTTTAATTATGCTATCCATTTTTTAAATGGCCATAAATGAGAGGAATTTTAATTCAGAAAAACTTTTCTGCAAAGAAGAACACTATCCTTTAATGGATATTATGATCCCCTAAAAGATGCTTTTATTACTTCAAGAATGAAAACTTCATCTTGTTTATTCATAATTTTGAACATGAGATGAATTATATGTATAAAATAAATCAAAACACGACCTTATAAATAAAAAAAACTAAGTATATTTTCATATAATTCCTCAAACTCAGGAAATAAATAATAAATCTGTCAAGTTTTATATGGATAATATCACCTAACTATCAAGGTACGCTTATGAAATCACATTCAAAAGTAAAATTCCTATAATGGACAAAATATTGTTTAAAAAAATATATTTATGAAATAATATGTTTCCCAATCATAACCTAGACACTAAAATACATGATACAATTATAATGTCATAATATTCTCATTTAATTGAAAATAAATTAAAATTACAAGGATGTAATTTCTATGAGGGGAGAATTTATAACCCTAATATTTTATTTTATGAATTCGATGTATTATTTATTTTTATATATGCAATATAAATCAAATGTAGATATAATATAATATAGAAATATAATTTTTTAAATACGACCGTTATAACATCGCTGTTGGGTTGCTGGGTATGACAATAAGTACCTACATTTTGAAATATATAAAGAAACATTTACCTAATACAATTTTTTTAATAATTATTAGTAAATAATTACTTAGTTTTGAAATATATTATTTAAATAATATATGTTTGATAATGGTTAAGGTTTAAATGGGTTATTTTAAAAAAAACCAAGATTAAATTATATTATATATGTTTCATTTAAAAGGTAAATCATTATTACTTTGAGTGTTGAATTTATTTAAAATGTATTTTTTTATATTTAAACAAATTAATAATAATTAATACATATATTGTTCATTTTTAATAATGAAGATAAAATCATTTGATGTAAAAAGGTATTTATTTTTTAAAACTATTTTTATATGCATGATGTGTTATTATCTCCATAAATTAAGTTAATCACAATTTATTAATTATTTTTATGAAATTTATTGATAATTTATTAAATAAAATTAATTAAAAATCATATTATAGCTCTTAGTAGTCATGCAATGAGAATAAATTCATTTTTTGCTTCAAAAATACATTTTTCAATTATTTTTAGGCATTTTGTGGGAGGATATTAGAATTATTTTCTACCATTTTTAGAAGTTTCATTTAATAATATTAACTTATATTTTTTATATCATCATAAAAAAATATATTAGGATGAATTTTTAGGATTTTTCAGAAGTAGTTTATTTTTGGATGAATTGTAAAAATAATGATTTTTGAAATACTTTCCATTTTATGACATTATCAGGATAAAATGGTGACTTAAAAGTTTATGAAACATTTTTTATAGATAAAATATATATATTATAATTAATATATTTTATTTTTTTAAAAAATAACTTATAAATCAATTTTTTTACATTTTAGAAATATAAGTAATGTTTTTCTTCAAATAAAAACTATTTTTATTTATTCTATTATAATAAAGTATTCAAAAGTTTTATTACAATTTTGGTTTGATTTTGAGGTCCAATAATAAAAATTTAATTTCAAAATAATCAAATTAATTCCATGAGAATAAAAATTATATTTTATTTTGGAGTAAAACCATTTTTAAGTAGAAAATATTCCTTTTCCTAATTTTTTTCATTGCATTTTGAGAAATTAGGTTAAAAGTAATTTTTATAAATTTAAGAGTTTAATATTGGAAAATATATTCCATACATGGAAAAATAATAATTAATATTAGGTAATTATATAAACTTAATTTTTAGTCATAATGAATAGTAACCATTGTATCAGTTTATCGCCTTAGTTAATGGTAAAGTTAGTTAAAGGGGTGCAAATAAAGGGATAAGGATTTGAGATAACATTAAAAACATGATTAATTCTTATTGGTTAGTTTTCATTCACCAATAAACATATAATATTCCAAACTATGAAGTTTTTTATGCAATTTAATTGATTAAGACATATATTTTTTATTAAATTTTCATGTATTTATAAGTTTTCCCCCCACATCACTTAAAAAAGGGAACCTCCTCTCCTCAATTATTCACAATGTTTTTCAAATTTAGATCAATAAATATGTACCCAAATAAATCCTTCACTTCTTTCATCACATTCTGAATTTCCTGGTCTCACCGAAATACCAACCTAAGAAGGCTTATGGGGAAATCCTATAGAGGGTTTTCCAAGAAGATGTATAACTCTTAACTGAGTTATTTTGTATTTATTTCTTATTCTACACCATTTAAAACTATAAATTAAATTTTTATATTATAACATAAGTATTTTTAATATATTTAAATTATATCATGTCTATGGTAAAACCCTTTTTCATCTCCCTTTTTATCCAATGAGAAATGAATGCATCACTCATGCTTACGTATAGACTACCATCTCCAAGAAGTGACATGTATCATTTTTCATCACTAGAAAACATGGATGGTTGTAATTATGTATTTAATAGATATATTTGTTGTTTTTATGACATAATTATGATTGTTTAAATATAAAATATTATCTATATTTTTTCACATCTATATGTTGGAAAATGATTACCCCACTCATGCATACATGTGGATTACCACCTATGTGATGAGATGCTATCCATTTTTCATTTCAGCTTCACATGGATTAACATATGGATACAAATTAATGAATATATAAGGTATTTATTATTCTAATGTTTTTAAAATACTAATCATTATATAAATTCTTTCCTTTCTAACTATTCGAAAAATAAAAACATCATTATGAGAATGTGCATACCACCTCCACAAGGAACAATGCATTCAATTTTTATATTTTCTAATTTAAAAGTGGGTTATAAAACTATATAAAATTAATAAAAATTATATTCAGTAAATTATTAAATTTAATTATATAATTTATCAATTTTATAATTCCTTTAACCATGTTTAATGCACTGAATTTAGTTTGGGGAAATTAACGAAACAACTTTAAATGATCAACATAAGAAAGAACTATCCAATAAATAACTATAAAAGGACCTTAAAAATAAAACATATATGAAAAATATTATTAATAAAGTATTTCATAATTTTAAATTGATTATTCTAGAGGATAAATTGCATTTGTTTCAAACAATAATCCAAGGTAAGGTTTTTTCATCTTAACTAAACACCATTGAGACATATTTTATAATATGAACATAACTTTTTTTAATTATTTTATTCTTTAACAATTTTACATATTATAAAATTAATTACTCTTTATTAGTGGTATTTATTGTTTTAATCCATGTTTTATATTTTAAGGGGTTTTGAATCAAAATTTATTAAAATCATAGTGGTTTATTTTACAATCTCAATATTTTTCTAGATTGCTCAAGTTTAAATTTATTTTAGATGAATTATATGTAATTTATATTATTAAACACTATATATTTTCTTATATTATATTTATTTATGGGGTTTCTATGTTTTAATTTTTCTTTTCATAACTTTATTATGAAAAAATACCAAAAGAATGTTTTTAAAAAAAGTTAACCTTTTTTTGATTCTTTTGGTTAGCAATATTTTTCTTCCATATCCTTATTTTTCCAATGGTTTTATGTAAGTTTTTATCTACTTTAAGATGATTGGTAAAGATATTTTTTTACAACCATTTAATTTATTAATTTTTATAATGGGATTTTTTTTTATTTCTAAACAACTCATATTGACTTTTTATAAAAGTGTAAAAATAATATTTTTTTAATGAATATGGTGTGAATATATTTTACCACCTCCATGACCATTATTCACTTTTCGTATTCTTCTAAAATTTACATTGGTTTTAAAATAAAACAATCTTTCTATTATTCTTGGATTTTATAGTTTTTATATTAAAATAATGGTGTATTATTTTATTAAAGTATTTAAAAGAAATTTCACAATAATTAAATTCATAATATATTATACTCAAAATTATTATTTAAGGAAAATATATTTTTTAATATAATATTATTTTGAAAATATTATTTTAAAATTATATTTAAAACCTCAAGAAAATATTTTAGAAATGATTTATATGTTTGTTTTTACAACAATATTGCAAAATATTTAAGGAAATATATTTATTTAAATATTCTATACCATTTTAATCTTTAATTTTCAAAATAAATTCTTTTACATTAATTAATAGTTTATGATAATTTAATGATTTCTATCATCCTTTACTAATTTATGGTTTTTACCTTATTTTGGGATCGTTCAATTTCTTATGATCATGTTCTGTATCACTATCAATTATTCATTGGACTATATTTTTCTCTATCATGTCCATATTTTTAGTATCATGGATATCTTTAGTATTATTTATAATAATTTGATATTTCATTAACTTTATACCATTTCAATTTTCAGTGTTTATTTAATGGGTCCTATTAAGAATTTTATTTCATTTATCGGGGAAATATCAATGTTCAGTATTATTGATTTAATATATATATTTATCTATTTGTAATGAATATTTATTGGGTATTATATTATTGATTCAATATGTAAGGAATACATTGGACATATGTATGATATGGGTGGTAATCAGTTATAGGTAGTCCCTGGATGCATCAGTGGGTCTCATGATACAAATAGTATGATAACCTACTTGGATATTTGGTTTATTCCTAACAATTCATTGAAATGTCTTGACATAAGGCATTGATGGTAAGGTTCATAATGCCATAACATGAGGCTTTGATGGTAAGTTCATGATTTAAAACATTATGAATTTCATTCATTAATATTTATATTATTATTATCAATGTTATTTTTATATTTATATTTTCCATGGATACAATTTAAAGCTCATGTAGTTAATTTAATGGAATATGTCTTGATTATTTAGTCATCTATATTATTAATGCATTATATTTTCATAATATATTCCACTACATGGTACCCTTACTTACTATTTGATAAAACCTTCTATTTTGTTTCATTTCCCAAGGATATGGAGATAGAATCCTTGAATGAATTTTAAGGATGCAAGAATGTTTTTCATGCTATTTTTTATATTCCAATATAACATCGAATTCGTGTATGTATATATTTTTCTATAACTGTTAAACTCATCAATAATTTATGGTGATATTCCTTGTATATTTTACCAATATATTAAGTTAGACATAAGATATAGGTTATTGGAGTAAGTCTTTATACTAGATTTACCACATCCCCAAGTATTCAGAATATTGGGGAAGATTTAGATCATTCCAGATCTGAAATTTGTGTTAGGGAGAAAAAGATCTATTCAAGTGGCTATTGATGTTCTTAAAGAATTGTACCTGATTAGAACACATTTGATACATTTTAATCACATAGTATATTTAAAATCAATCGATGTAGAAGCAAAATAGAGAATAAAGATATATTTCTTCTTTAGGATATGACATTTATAGTAGGGGATGTGAAATAGTGAAAACCCTCACATGGGAATAAGGAGACAAATTTCAGTGGGAATATCAGCTGAGTGGACAATTACGGTCCATGATGTAACTACTTGTGCATAGAGTGAAGAATATTTGATGGGGATGGGGGGGGGGGCTAACCAATCATAAAAAAGAGTAGATGTGACAACCCCAGTTAATGTATTTATAGTTTTAGTTTTTTAATTTTATTATATGAAATTATTAGGTTTGGTTTAGGGAGGTTTTGAAAAGTTTTACAGAGGTTTTCAAAGTGTTTTGGAGGGTTCATAATTTGTGTACAATAAAAATTGAATAAAACTGAGTTATTATTGTTTTTGTTAAATTGAAGATAAATTTAAAAAATAATAACTTGTTGTCATTACTCCATGTTGCACACATAATTAGCTAAACATGTTTTGTATAATAATTATGATATAAATTAAAAAATTTTATGTTAAAATGGGGTATATTTCCATAATGTTAATCTTTTTTTCCATTCATATTATTGTTAAAATACTGGTTACGAGGGCATGCTAAAATTCATAACTTATTAATGAAAATTGTCTAATTTTTTCATTAATTAAGCATTATTGATTGGAAATAGTTTTCTTATGTAAAAACATTAACCTTGTAACATAATGGCATGAAATATGTTAACATATTATATGTCACACAAACATTTCTTCTTTTTAGTTGAAAATGATCCCATATGGTTAATTTTTTTGGAAGATGTTATAATTGTTAGGTGTGTTAATATTGTTTATTGATCATGCAATGATAAAAAATTTAGTAACATTTTCATGCATTGGAAATGATTTGTTCATTTTTTAAATTATTTTTTATTGGTACCAACATGATTTGTTTGATGTTTTTAGTGATCTAGTTATTGAGGCCATATTTTTGTTGATAAGTTGTTTTCAAAATTAAAGAGTATCCTTGGTAGGTTTTGTTTTATAAATGTTTTTTGGTTTTTAAATTGGTTTCATTAAAAGAAATTTTAATACATTTTTGTGAATTTTTTCTATTATTTTTGTTTGATGAATGATTTAGTGATTCCACTTTAAGTAAACCACATGTGAAATAATATTGGAAATGAAACCTTTTACTATTTTGAAATATAAAATTTTGTGGATTTTGGAATGTTTTTTTATAAAGATACCATTTTTTCAGGCCCATTTTTAAAGATATTTTATACAAATAATTTTAAAAATGGTTTTAAAGTGGTTGAATTTTAGAAGGTATATAATGAGTTTCATTAATTGGGTTATTTGAAAAGAAAAACTTATAATTAAAACCTTGCTATTTTTTCAGCATGATAAATTTAAATTATTTTTTCTAGGGAAACTTTTATCGTGGTGAAGTGGTGGGTGGAAACAATATAATGACTTGATAGAATGGGAATTATTATGTTAAAGTACCTAAGAAAGAGGTCACGGTATAAATTCTTAGGGTAATTGTGGTGTTGGTTATGATTGTTTTGTTTAATATTCTTGTTTCACTTGTTTTTATTTTTTATTATTGTGTACTTATTGTGTTTTTGTGATAATATATATGGATGTTTTTGTCCTATTTTAGGCATGATAATAAAAATTTGGAATAATAATTTTCTTGTGGAAATGATTTCCCATGGGATGAGTATCATGACACCTCTTGGGTAATGGGATATGATGGGAATTTATGTTGGTTTCCATCATCAATTCATATTGACATTAGATAACACGATAAGAATTCATATTTCTAGATATTTGTAGCTTCTATAATTCTGGGGATAGAAGAATTGTTAGCATTCTAGACCAATGCTAAATGCTACTCCCAGTGAGTCACTTTTCCATATACTAATCTAATTTATTATGCTTTAGTGGTGAATAAGATTGGTATCAGGATAGAGTAGCTAAAATTGCTTGGAACCATCTGTAATTAGTACCAACTAAACTATATAGACAGCGAGTCTAATTGTGGGAATTAGAAAATTGGGTTTCAATGGTGTAGAAACCTACTTGGGTCAAATTTAATGATTATGTGGAGTTATTTGGGACAATTTTTATGATTATAAACACACCCTTAATGTTTTTTTTGGTTATGGGTGAGTACATGTTCATACCCTAGATTTTAGTAATGAGTTAGATATTTTATCATATTTCTTAAGGACTCTTTCCCTTTGTTCATAGTGGTGTTTTATGGAGCCTTATTCATTTTTTCTCATGATTGGTCTCACCAAGGACTGATCTAACAATGTTTGATAGTTCATAGTTAGTTTTGTAGGGGATGTCTTGACATGCATGTATCTAGGTGACAAGTTAGTGAAATGTTGGATCATGGATGATTAATGTGTTAAATTTTACATATGAACATGGGTTTTAAAGGCCAATATTTTTTCATGGTTTTTCATTGGGTGACTATTATTCCTAAATTTTGTTGAATAAGTCCTAGGAATTTTAGCAAGTGGATTTATATTATCTTACTATTAAGTGAAATCTTAATTTTGGGTGCCATCAATGGGTAATTAGGGAATGGAAATTTGATCTTGTGTTTTCATTTTCAATTATGGTTCCTCATTATGTTAGGATAGATTCAAGTGGGTTGTCCATTTGAATATTCGGATTGTACATGAGGTAGTAAATACGAAACACTGACTAGTGAGAAGTTTTAAAAATTTCCTATACTTTTTTAGTAATTGGATTGAATTATTATTGGCTTTCAAATCATAATTTTTTAGAAGAATGATTCCATTAAGATGGTACTTGAACAACTCATCGAGTTAGTGTGCTTCATTCCTATTCTAGGGGGTGGAATCTATAGAAGATCTGGACAGTTTATCAGTTAAGAAAGTGATATTATCACCAGGGGTATTAAATACTTAGTATATCATAGAGACATTAGTTTTACCATCATATAATTACCCATATATGCTTCATATAGCCTAATTTGAAGCATTGTATGATTATATTTTTCGATCTCAGTTTTTCTATTTTTTGTTTTTATATTATTTTAACCACTATGAAATTATATAACTTTAGGGTATTCACTATATTAGGGAACTATTTACAGCCTTGGGGGGGGGGGGTTATCTTCCCTATGTGAGTAACATTTTTTTCATATTTTCTTAGGACCATAACGGTATTACATTAATATTGATAATAAGGGAACATGTGTTCTTATGAGCATCTCTATAAATGGGGATCTATCATATAGTAATGAAAGGTTAGTTGTCACATTGGACCATTTGGTTAATGATAAATTCCCTAAATATTTACATATATATGTATACTTATATGATATATATAGGAAATTCTTTATTTCATGAAACTTTTGATTGTATGCATGATATATCAGTATATATAACCTGAAAAAAATGATAAAATATTATAATTTACTATTCTCCCATATTAAATAGCACTTATATACTGTTTCATGAGGTGAAACGTTTTGGAAGAATCAAATTCATGTATATGGTACATGAACCAGCCTTGGTATTTATTCATGTGTTTAATCACATGAATAAATGAGATGATAATCAAGAAGCATCCTTAATTACCGATTTTAATTATTCTAGGTGATGGAAGTGAGTATGTAATTATATTATTGTAACACCCCAATATTTTATGATATTCCTCTATGTAAAATAATTAATCTCCTCAATAAATTAATTTGGAAAGGACACCAAGCTTGGATAAACTCCAAAATATTATTATTTTAACACAACCATTATAACCTAGCTGTTAATTTGGATGGAATGAATAATAATAATCAATTCTTAAAGTATTTAATTTTGAAACTCATTTTTTATGTATTAATTAATTCTTTTTTAGTATGCACACTATTTTTTGTAAAGTCATTTTATTCTTCAAATATATGAATTCTTCCAAAAAACGTTTTTTGTTTCTTTTTATGAGAAAATATATAGAATTAATTTTTGAAACTTTTAGAAAATGTATTTCATAAAATCATTTTTGGATTCATAAATGAAAATTATATTATGATTAATTTTTAATAATTTTCTGAGTAGTTTAATTTTTAGTGAATAGAAAAAATAACAATTTTTATAAAACCCTCATTTTAATTATACATAAAAGTAATTTTACAATTTTAAGTTGATAAAAAAGTAAATTAAGTAATTTATATTCATATATAATCTAATTAATTAAATTTAAACAATATTTATACCTTATTTTGGTGTTGGTAAATTTTTGGGCTTAAAAACAGTATTTTTAAAAACAAATTTTCATCTACGTTTTTCGGTTTAATTTTAAATGTAATTTTTGGTTTTTTATGTTTAGAATTTTTAAAAATTGATTCAATATTTTCAATTAGGATGTCTAAATTAGGTTATAAGGTGATTAATTTTTTATGCATAAACATTTTACTGTAGTAAAAAAAAGATTTACCTCAGTATAGGTAAAATAATGTAGCAGGTTAAAGTAAAAAGGTAAAAGCTTCAAATACCTAAAAAATAAAACTTTAGATTGGTGGTTGAAATATTTGTTTCCTTAGATGGCCTTTAAAGAATTAATTTTCGTAAAATTTAATTGTAATTAATTCCACCCAAATTTGGTGGGATTCAAATATAAAATAATCATTATATAATCACTTAATACTACAAATCCTCAAGTATAAATTCCAATCCCCACCACCACTTTCTCCACATAAGACTTGAATATTTTCAAATCTAAACCAAACCCTCTCCTACAAAATATACGCTTGTGCAAGTTCAATTGATCACACCTAAATACCAATTCCATATTCCCTAAGGGGTTCTTCAAGGAGGTGATATTGAAGAGGTTGTTAAAGTACGCAAAACTAAAGGGAAGCATGAGGTAAGAGATTTTCATCTCACATTTACTTATGTGAGATATATAAATTATTCATCAATTATATATTTAGGTTTATATAAATTCATTTGATATATCATATCATGAATTTCATTATGTTTTTGGTATTAAATATTTCATTTTATAATTATTACTTTTATGGGGCGTACGATTCGATTAATTATAATGTGGTAAGAGATTTTTATTTCTCATTTATTTCTATTGGAACCATGTATTATAAACTAATTAACTATTTTTTGTGGTGTACATTCTATCCATGAATGTATTTTATGAGTCATATCCTAAAACTAATGAGGTTTTCATATCCATATATGTTTATTTTTTTGTTGCGGCATATAATTCCAAAGATACCAAAGTAGTAATAGTTTATTACAAAATATCATCATTATTGGAGATCGTTTAAATTTAAGTCTCCACTAGGGAATGATTCTCCTCCATGTACATGTTTTCTAAAAAACAATCTAGAAATTATTTTATCATTATCCTATGAATGTTTAAATAAATTTTTCCTATTTTTAACTTTTTTAAAAATGGTTTGAATGGAATATTTTTATAATTTTCCAAAAAAGGTACATTATGAGTTTTATAAAAAAATATGGAAGTAATTTTTTCTTAAACATATATGGCCTGAAAATATTTTACTTTTATATTGATGAATTAATTATTTTAATATTCTTATACATTCTTATAACGTTATGTTCAAAAAAATATTTTCCTTTTAAATTGTGTGACTTTAAAAAAATTGTTTTTAAATGAAAATGATGTGTTTTATAAGAATTATTTCAAGTGATATTTAAAAATTATTTTCCATCAATGATTATAGTATTTTAGGTTAAATTTTTTAGTGTGTATATGATCCAAGGATACCATCCTTATTCTTTCTCAATGTGATTTATGTTTATGAAGGGTTGATTTTTATGAGTACCATTACTTTTCCATGAGTTATGTGATGATGAAATGTATTTGAAACCCATATTTCTCTATGGGTTATGAAATGAAAAAATCTTTATGAAACCTATTTATTTTCATTGGTCTTGATATGATGAATGATTTATGATCTTGTGATACACATATGTATGGTTTTTATTATGTGATTGGTGGGAGCTATATCTCCCTCCAATGAATTTGGAAAAGATTATATCTTATGAAATAATCAAATGGAAACAAGTTGACGAGACAGATCCAATATGGGATATATGTTTGCGCTAAACCAATATGAGAAACATGTGTGTCCGGATCCACTATGGGAAACATGTGTATCCAGATCTACTATGGGAAACATATATGTTCTGATCCACTATATTTATGGTCTTGGTTGTTAACCTTGACATATGAAATGATTTTCTATATTTATGATTATTAAACACTTGTATAAAATGAGATTATGAGTCATGATTTATTTATGAATATTTCTCACTCTTATGGTTAATATTTTCTAAAATATTAATGTTTATTACATGAATCATGTTTGTGATCTGTGATTGGTTGGGTATGAACTTTTTAAGTTATGTTTATGATCAAATAACCTTATTCTCATCTTATTATTTCATAAGATCATGGAATGATATCTCTTATTATTATCTTTACTAAGGGTCTAAGATCACAATTTCTTTTGTTTACTTTCATTGGTGATAAAGAAATGTTTAGTTAGGATATTCCTAAGAATATTATAATGTGAGAAGAGCTTTGCGGAAGATGTTGAATATCTTTCATAAAATAAGAAGATTGTATATCTAATATTAAAAGTCTCTAAACCATTACGGTTTTGGCATGGATATTACTGTCATGTATTTAATATTAATATATTTAGATTTAATATCTATTTATTAAAATTATTGGATATTATAGTTGTTATTAGGGTAGGTTTTAGACAATATTTGTAGATTAGGGTTAGAAATATTTTATGAAAACCCAATGGATTGGACTATGTATAGGATAAAATGCTAATGTTTTGTTAAAAATCATGAATTTTCTAGTTTAAATATAAGGTTTCATAGAATAAGGTTTCATGATTTAGACATCATATAAACGATTTTTACGAATTATGTGGTTACCCACTGTGATTATATTTTCGCACACTATGATTTTTGTGTTGTAGATAATTTCTAGATTAAGGGGGATTTATGATAATGGTGAATGTGATGGATAATGGAATGATATTCCTTTTGGGAAACCAAATGAAATGAGAGTTGGAAAGAAAAACCTTGTTACTATGGATAATTAGAAATCTCAAAATATGATTAATAATCTCAACTTTGGTGATTTTCCAGACTCATCTAATGAGAGAAAGGAAAAGTTACATAGTGGCCCTAGAGGAATGAAAGTTCAATTTTACTCTTTTAAAGTACGTGGGAATAGGAATTAATGAAAATTATTAAAAGGAACTAGAATTTTATTTTGGTGTGAAAAATATGGAGACAAAGAAAGTAATTGAAAATGAAAAGTCAATGGTTCAATTAACGCAGTGGATAAGAGTAATTTATTTCATAATGAAAAATCGATAGTTAAATGTTTTAAATGTGTATTATATAGGAATTATGAAAATAAATTTCCTTGGGGAGGAATATAATAAGGATAATAAGAAATTTTATATGTGTAATGGTTATATTTCTAATGATTAAGAGACTAGGAATGATATCTAGGATGAAATAATTTTTAAGGAATAAAATGGCGTATCCTAGTTAATGTTCTAATAAGGAAGTGTATTGATTTAATATTTAATTATTGGGATTCAATAACAATGTTGTTTATATAATTTTATGGTATTATGGAATAATGATACATAAAATATTGTTCCACTATACTTTTCCTTAGGTATATGAAATTATATGTTTAATGGTATAGGTAACCATGAAAATTGACATAGGTAGTAAGGTGATATTTTTATAGAACACGAGATAAAGGTAAATATAAACCTTACCATGTGCATAATGTTTGTATAATGATTAGATAAAGAGATATTTTATTATGATTTAATAAATGGGATAATATTTATGACCTTGGAACTAATTAGGAATATGATGAAAAGGTGGTTTATGAATTTATTTTATAAATTTTTTGGATTTATGGTATGAGTAGTGAGTTAATTTTGGAAAACATTCTTGTTTTCACTATGGTTTTAGGGTGACTCATGTTATTGTAATGTTTTTAGATAATATATGATAATTATATTCAAATTTTTGGTGTGTGAAAATTAAGAGATATGTCTTGTTTTTTGAAGGATTAATTTTAGTGACCATCATTTGAAATTTTTGGATTTTAATATTATGTAAGTTTATAAGGGTAACCATTTATGAAATTATTTTTGTCACGATTTGGCAGAGGTTTTAGAGATTAATTATCACAAACCAACCTGAGTCGACCCTAAACCGGCCATCCAGGCTAGCCTGTGACAAGTCCTAAGTGGTGTTTCCAATACTCCTAGGATGGAGACAAGTACCAAGTGCATCAATAGAGTACCCAAGTTAATGATTTCGCCCATATATAAACAGTCAAACAAACAACGAAAAGAAACATTCAACCCAAAATACATTTACATAAAAAAATTGAATTGAAGAATATTTATATAAGAAACCAAAAGTACAACTAAACCAACAACTTAAATGAACAAAACTGACAACCAACTAACTCCATATGACCCCAATGGTCACTATCTAACAAAATGATCACATGTCTCCCAAGGTGATCTAACTCAAGCTGAAACCTGCACAAGGGATAAAAATTAAAGAAGACTATAGGCATGAATATTAAAACTCAATTGGTTAGCCTGATATTCTATTCCAAATAAAAACCATTTAAAATAAAAGAAACATCAATTTCATGTTTTAAATACAAAATATAAATGTATGTTTTTCAAATTAGGTTCCATGATATAATAACTATCAGACAAAAACTTGCATGTTTTATAAATAAGAATTCAAGTAACAATTTTTCAAAGAGGTGAAACATCAAAATGAAAATACTTTTCAATAGGGGTGCTTTAAAGAAGGATAAATTTTAAATAAAACACACACTGTGATTAATTTACTAACTAAGAACACCATATGCCTATATTAAGGTACAAAATATCCAATCAACACAAGTCTCGAGAACACCCCTAGGCATTAGTTCATTGTGGGTCCCAAGAACCTCATATCTTGGTGTAAAAGTAACCATAAAGAATATAAATTATTGTTCACATGATCCACATGTAGTATAATCATCCATAACCTAGTGGTCCCCAACATCATCATCATCATAGTTTAGTTAGTGTTTTCATCACCAAACTTACTACATGAAACAAAGACAAAACCCCTCCAAATCACTATCATACTAGTACATGTCCACCCACGTAGATATTTGGGTTTTCCTTTTTATGATAAAACAAGTTACACATCTATAAAATACCATTTTCTAATGAATATTCCATTTAAAAATCATACGCACATCAAACAGGCCACACACATATCTCACATTTCTTTCAGGGACCAATAAACCACTAAAATTTTCATAAATCAATTTCGAGATGTATAATGAGGTATTACGCATGAAATCCATTAAAAATGATATTTTAAGACCAAAAACCATCAATACTATATCACCCAGGATTTGGGAGCCCCAAAAAAATTAATAAATTAATTTCATGGACCCTAAAATGGCCCTAAAAGATAGAACATGAAATACACATGGAAACCATTTTAATAAGAAAAAAATTCCAAATGGGCCTTTCTCAAAACATACATTTGACAAAGGTATGAATTTAAATTTTATTAATAAGGTGTATACATACCATTTACATTAGAAAACCACTTTTATAATCCCCTAGAAACACTCAGGTTCTATATTCAAAACACAACCATTTTTATAAAGATGTGAAACGGGCCATTTTCTGGTAACTCGGGCCAAATATATTGTAAACCAAAACCCATTTGTTTGTAAAAAAAATTCACATTGGAAATCCATAGAAGGAAGAAAATACCATTTTTCATACTTCCAATTAATTTATAAATCCAAAAAATAATTTTTAAATCACACTTTACACATAAAATCCAATCATGCAATTTACCGAACACATGACATTCACTTTTAAACAAAACAATTTATTTTAAGGACAGAAAAAGAATTAAAACACCTATTTCCTGCCTTATTTTGTTATAGATACTAAAAAATGTTCAAAATACCATAAAACATGTTCTAAACCTCACAAACCATGTGTGAAAGATAATGGAACATTTAAATAAACACTTGGTTTTCACTTTTATTACAAAACAACACTACCTTACACAAAATAAGGCTTAAACAACCGTTTTTCACACCAAGAAAATTATAACAAGGCCAGAAAAAATAATAATCATATAAATGAGGTAAAAAATAAGAAAATGATGACACATAAATGATAACGGAATGTGAAAGTGATATCCTACCTCAAATCCTTGGCGTAATGGAAACACACACCTGATATCACCATCCGATGGTTTATAAACCCTAAATGTATGAAGAATAGACCCAAAATACCAAAAACCACATAAAATATCAGGGTATAACATAACACTCTGTATATCATGAATATATGAGAATAGAAAACCAAGAAGTAATGAAATGAGAAGGAAGAGGGAGGAGAAATGAGAAGGAATCTCCCATTGGAAACTACAAAACTCTTCATCTTACCTTAGATATGCACCCTTAGAGGGAATGAAATGGATTGAAACTACTTGGAAAGGCTCATAAGGTAAATAATAACCTTTTAAAGAAGGTATTTGGAAAAATTAGTAAGAATTTAATTATTTATGAGCGAGACAAATTATAGTTGGAAAATATGGACAATTTGAGAAATGTTGAGAAGTTTTTCTCTAATCCGCTACTAAGATGAGATCCAAAGAGGTAATATTGAACATGGGGGTGTGCCTATGGTTATTGGACTATAGGTGGAGGTGGAATAACTGAATATTATAAAAACATGAATAATAAATAAAAGGAAAAAATTATTTTTTAAAAACTAGAAATGGGTCGATGGGTTGGCCCAATACCTGAATGAATAACGCAAATTCACCTTGATTATGAATTTATAAGGGTTAAAAAATGATATTGTGGTTTGAATATATATGTGGAGGAAAATTGGGATGTTTAATGAGTAAAAAAATGTTGAAAAATGAAGGATTTATATAAGAAACAAATTTGATTTTTAAATCTGGAAATGAGCTCACGGTTGGCCCAAATAATGAAGTAACCACAATTTTCTCTAAAACTCCCAAAAAAGATAAGGGGAAACCATGGTAAAATGATTATAAATATATGGAAATTAAAAAATAAAAATTAATCTCACCCAAAAACTATGAAAATTATTATGATTTCCAATGAACCAGATCAAAACCAAGACATGAAAAGAAAAAAAACCGGGTGTGACATTAACGTATTAGTTAAACATATGAAAATTTATGTATATTGGATAACTTGTGATAACAGTTTTTTATGATCATAACTAGAGATAAAAATAATTAGTATTCATCCTGTTGTGGTGCTTATCATCCACTAGTTCATCAAGAATTACAAGATCAACATCATTTCTTAGAGTAAGTGATGAAATAGAAATTGATCGAGGCACAACCAAAGAGTGAGATTATACTTATGAGAGGAAGTAAGATATGTATATCTTATCAATGTATATTGAAATAAAAATGTATTATATTATAATAATTTCCAATGATATAATTTACCTTTTTTAAAACTATTTGGTCTATGGCTCTGTGGTAATTAACCGTATCTTGACTGTGTTCACTATCAGTCATCTTCAAAATGTGATAGTTATAATTCTCTTTCATGTACATATTTTAAATTTCCACTAATTCTCTGCAAATCAGAATCCTATTTATGTGGTGACATTCTCCTTTTACTTTCCCTCTTTTTAAGGGGAAGTTTTATTGACCATTTTTAGGATGTGGGTTTACAAAAATGGACTTTTAAAATATCCAAATTATATTTTTGAAGTGCAATTTCAAATTGTGAGTGTGAATTTTTTTAAATTCTTGATCGTATCGTAAATATTTCTTATCAATTGATGATTCCACCAAGTATATCTTATGTTCATGATGTGTTCCATATATCTCTCCTGATGAAGTACAAACCAGATCCTTCACATATACTAAACTATGATTTTGTACGACGGGATAAAATTATTTCATATTACTAGGAAGTTGTAGATATTCTGGGTCATAGAGATAGTGTTTTATTAAACAAGACTACCTATACTATTAAATTTTTGTGGTGGAATCACCAATTTGAGGAAGATTTATGGGAGTATGATGATGTTATATGGAAATGGTATCCAGATATATTTTTATCCAAGAGATGAATTTAGAGATATAAATTTATTTGAAGAGGGGTAGGATATAACACCACAAGATTTTATGAAATCTCTATTTTTAAATTAATTTTATTTCTTCAATATCATAGTTTTCATAGAACACTGATCTTAATCAAACACCAAAATATTATTATTTTTACACAACCATTATAACCAAGTTATTAAATTAAGGGAATAAATAGTATTAACAACATTATGAAATATATAATTTTCCAACTCATTGTTTATATATTAATTAAATCTTTTTAAATATGTACATAATTTTTAGTAAGGTCATTTTACTCATCAAATATTTGTTTTCATAAAAAATTATTTTTATTATTTCTATGATAAAATAAATATAATTAATTTTTTATAATTTTATAAAAGTTATTTGATAAAATCATTTTTTATTTATCACATCAAAATTATCTTTGGATAAATTTTTAAAATTTCAAGAAATGATTAAATTTTTGGTTAATAGTAAAAATATTGATTTTTTTTAAAAACCTAATTTTCATTATATAAAAATTTTTGTATTGATTTGAAATTGTTCTCAATGAATCTTAAGTAATTTTTACTTATATATAATCTAATTAATTACATTTTAACAATCCTTAATCCTTTTTGTGTAAGTGCATTTTTAGAATTGAAAACACATTTTTCTGAGAAACTATTTTTTGTTTCATTTTTAGGGTTTAATTTTAAATGTAATATTTTAAATTATTTGTTTTGAATTTTTAAAAATGGATTCCATATTTGAATTTATTATTTCGTAATTAGGTTATAAGTAAATTTTTATTTTTAGGCATAATGAAATTACTGTGGTAAAAACATTATTTACTATAGTAGAGTTAAAATAATGTAGCGTGTTAAAGTTAAAAGGTGAAATATTTAAATAACTTAAAAATAAAACATTAATTGGATTTATGATGTGTTATTTGACCAAATACAAGATTTAAAAGTTTAATTACAAACCATTTTTTTTGAATTAATTCCAACCAAACGTGGTTGTTTTTAAATATAAAATAATCATTATTTAATCACTTGAAACCACCTCTCCTCAAGTATAAATACCACTCCTCACCAACCCCTTTCTCCAAACAAGCTGTGATGATTTTAAAATATCTAATAAACCATATCCTTACCACTATTCCCATGTCCTTGTTCTACTGGTATCACCCAATGACCAATTCCATGTTCTTTAAGGGATCCTTCAAAGATGTGATATTCAATAGGAGGTTAAAGTACACAAAACTAAGGGGAAGCATGAGGTAATGGATTATCATCTAAATTTTAATTCTTTGAGATATTTGGATTATTCACCACTTATTTTTTTTATGCATATACTAACCATTTATATATTGTATCATGAATCTCATTGTCATTATGGTATTCAATATTTCATTTGGTGATTATTAATTTTTTGGAGAATATGATTTGACTGATTACAAATTGATAAAGTATTTGTATCTAATTTTTATTTCTATGGGACACATGAGTTATACACTACATGATTCTTTCGTGTGTTTTACATACTACCCAAGATATTATTTTAGGATTATATCCTAAAAATATTAGGGTTTTTACATATTGATTTATGTTTATTTATTTCATGGGGATTAGGATTCAAATGTTACCAAATTGGTAAGGGTTTATTTCACAATATCATCTTTATTAAGCTTTTCTTACATTTGAGTCTCAATTGGGGAATATTTAACTTCCATGTGTATGTTTTACAAAATAAATTTCAAAAATTATTTTACTATTTTCCTATGAATGTTTAAATTCATTTTGACCCATGTTTTTCTTTTTTACATAACATTTTGAAAGTAATTTGTTTATAATTTTCCAATAAAGGTACATTGTGACTTATCTAAAAAAATGAAAGGGATTTTTTTAACTTATACTACATAAACGGATTTTCCCACCACTATTATTCTTTAATCCAATGAATCTTCAAATAAATACATGATTAATTTTAAAGAAAATATTTTTCCTTGAAATTTCACGGCTTTAAAAAAAATCAAAATGGAAAGATATTTTTCTCAATAATTATTTCAACTGATATATCAGAATAATTTTCCATATAAAATAACATTATTTGATGTTACTTATGATTTAATGGGGATATTATCCAAATTTACCATCTTCATTATTTATCTAGATTGTTCATTTTTATCATGGCATGATTTTTATGATTCTCATTTGTTTTCCAGGATCATACTATGATGATTTTTTTGAAACCCATTTCATATCCATGAGGTTTGCAATGATGAAATTTCTTTGAAAACCATGTGTTTTCTTGGGTTCTTATATTATTAATGATTTATGATCTCGTGACACACATAAGTATGGTTTTTATTATGTGTTGGGTGGGACTTATATCTCCCTCAAATTCATTGGGTAAATATTTATATCTTATTAAGAAAAAATGGGAATCAAGTCCGTAGAATTAAACCACTATGGGAAATAGGTGTGTCATGATCCACTATTAGAAACATGTGCATCTTGATCCACTATGGAAAATATGTGCATCCTGATCCACTATGGGAAACAACTGTGTCTTAATCCACTATATTGATGATATTTGTAGTCAACCTATACATATGAAAGGGTTTTCTTATGATGTTGAGACACATTTATGACTTAAAATTATGAATCATGATTAATTTATGATGACTTCTCACTATTATGGGACTTGTTTTATGAATTGATAATGTATATTACATGAATAATGTTTATAATATATGATAGTTTGGGTATGAACATCAGAAGTTATATTCATGATCACATATCATTATTCCTATCATATGATTTCATATGATCATGAATTTTAATCTCCTTTGTTTATCATGACTAATAATCTGAGTGCACCCATTGTTATGTTTAATTTCCCATGTGATAAATAATGGTTCAGGAAGGGTATTCCTAATAAGAGTACTATGTGAGAATATTATTGTGGAAGATATTAAAGATACTTCATAAAATAAGATGACTGTTGATCTAATATCAAAATAATCCAAACCATTGTAGTTATAGTGTTCATAGTTTTGTTATGTATTGAATATTAATCAATTTAAATGTGATATCTATGTATGAAAATTCTGGTTCATTATAATTAACCTTAGGCGAGTTTCCCTGAACCCATTTCTATATTTATTCTTCTTCCTTTTCATACTGAGATATTGAATCATTATTGGAGAATGAAGATTCTAATATGAATGTTAGATGATACTATTTAGCCTGCAGATACCTATAGAGGTGGGATGATCATATTTCCACTTTTTTTATATCAATCAAACTCATCATACAAATGATATTAATATTTGATGTAGTGTCTCTTCATTTTTAAGTACGCCAGATTTAAAACATGTTCTTCATTTTTTTGTTTTTCATAGGTTTCGTATTATCATTCATATAGATCCTTAGAAAAATATTTTAAATCACTTTAACATAATTTTTAAATCTTTTTAAGACTTAGAAAAATATTAAGTGTCATCAACGAAATACATGATTATGTTTTATGAAAACATGTGATAAAATAAAGATGAAATAAAAAAATAGAGCACTAAATCACATTTTTTGGAAATTTGATTTCATAAAGGGTTTACCCTTATATATCTAGGATATATAATGGAAACCAAGACCATAAACATAGGATATTGAGACATGTAAGGATAACCAAGTTTTATCCTTACACAAAATTATCTATATAAGCTTATATCACCATAACCCTATATAGATAGGTCAACATAAGGGTCACCAGATCATACCCTTATGTGTAAAGGGCTACATTAAGGTCATATTATTAGGGAAACAAGAAATGTAAAGGTAGATATACTTTTACCTATACGTGACACCCTTTAATAGAAGGTCTACATAAGTTTGAATTCTTTTTTACCATTACATAAATGGTTTTTATAAAGTTAATTGGAAATTTACCCTTATGAATATAGGTACCAGTGCTGCTATCTAATGGTATTTGATCATTACCTTTTCAAAAAGTTATAAAAGTAAATATTACTTTTATGCAGATGGTTTTTGTATATATATTACCTATACAAGAGGTGTTGCGTAAGTGTTATTTCATTCTTACCCTTTTACAACATGTTTTCTTGAAGGTAGAATGTATTATCCTTATGAGGAGTGTCTATGTAAGGTTAAAGGAAGGATACCCTTACATAGGAATGGGTTCTTATATATGAATAATTTTTTTTTAAAATTTTCTTTGAAATTATTATGTGGTTTTTATGGATTATAAAATGTTTATTACTCATTGTAAAAATTATTTTTGGAATATTTAATTTATAAATGGTTTATAAATAAATAAATTAATTATAAATGGATTATAATTAATTAAATACTATTTTATAAAGCTTTTATTAATCCCAAATATAAAAATTTAATACTTAAAATACATTTTGCATAGTTATAAGGATATTATTATGATCTATAAATAATAGTTTTTATTTAATAATCCAAATAAAATAATTTATATCTTGTAATAAATTATTAAATAAGGTCAAAATATAAAATTTTTATGTTTTAAATTAGTAATTATTCATAAATAATAATTTGGAATTGTTCAAAATAAAAGGGGCCTTATTTGGTATTTATTTAAACTCGATCAATTTTTTTCTGATAATTTATATGATCATGGATTAAATAGTTTTTAATTATGTGATATTTAGAATATGTAAAATGTTTACAAAAAATAAATTAAATTTTAAACATTTTATAATTTATAAAAAATCACATATTTGAAATAGAAATTCCATATAATGATAAATATTAAAGATTTTATATTGGAATGAATATAAAACATTTATATTCATAATTATTGAATTTATATAATGCTGAAGCTAAAAATTATAAAAGGGTTTATAATTATATTTTATTTTTGAACTTTACATAAATGGTTTTCTAATTTTTCAAATATTTTAATTTGTTATTTATTAATGGTTATTCCATTCTATATTCATGTTTAGTAAACTGTTTAAGAAATGTGACTATTATTTATGATTGGGTTTATATTGATGAAATAATTTTAGGATAAGGCCATGCAATACATTCTTGGATTAAATATATAATGAGTTTAGTTTTTAATCTACATTGACCTCAGTTTTTAATTGATGTTATTATCTCAAATTTAGTTATTAAATATAGTTTTTTTATATTAGGTGTTAGAGTTATGATGAATTGGATTCTCTCTTGAGAAAATTTTCCCGAGGCAGAGGGAGTTGTGGTTGAATTACCTACTTACTTAGAGGCATGTGATTTTTATAGGAATGTGAATGGGGTTGGATATCTATCGCTCCCATCTTAATCATGGGAATATTTTTAATTTCTTATAATTATAAACATATAAATGAATTGTTCAAATAACTTATTAATATTATGTATTTAGAAATGTATGTATAAAATTGACTTCTAATTTTAAGTGAGTAACAAAAACATGTGGGTTGTGTATAGAGTTATATGTTAATATAGTTTGAACATATTCATTTGGTGGAGGGAATAGAATTCAAAACTAAATTACTTGAAAAATGAATATAAAAATTGAATAAAATAAAAGAATATGGTGAGATAACATACCCATGAAATAATAATTATGAGATTCCTTCTAAAGAGACACTTTTAAGGACCTCAATCATCTAATAGAGTAGTTTCACTTCTTAGCGGGGTGGTTGTAGATTATGTTGTGTATGAAAATAAACCAGTGAGTGATTTTGGATCATCATGGTGTAGTTTCAAAAAAATGTAGGGTTCTCTATGATTGTGTTATGATTAAATCATTTAAAATATTTTATTTGGGTTTTACTAGTTTGGAAACCCCAAGGGCCGACATATTAGAGAAAGAGTGTTATGTATATCCATACGATGGATTGTTAAAAAAAAATTCCACTCAACTATCCAAGAGTCATATATGATATGATTGTGATGATGACCTACCTTAATAAATATGTGATGAGTTTCCCATAAAAGAAGTTTCATTTTATGTAGTGAAATATTGATTTTATCCCACTAATTGATATTGTGGTAATTTAAAGGGGTCATCATTTCTGTAGGGGAAAATTTAATAAGATTCCTTATTAAATGGTTAATAATACATGGTACTAATATCATAAATGATTATTTTATTATTGAATAAAATCATAATCATTAAACTAATGTTTGAGATGAATATTTGAAAGGATGAACTTAATATTATTAAATCCTATACTTGTAAATATAAAAATAGTTCTTAAGAATGATTGGTGATCAAAGAAGCATCTAGAAGGAAAATTCTATTTTCCAAAAATAATTCCTTCCTCAGTAACCACTTTTTGAAATTCTTCAAAAAGTGAATCTATGTGATCGTGCAAGAATAAATTAAATCATTCAGTTTTTAAAAGGCCTTTTATGAAAAATAGATTATTCTGGTTAGGGAATTTAACCTTTTTTCATTTATGAAATTATTCTAAAAATATTATTGAATTCAAGAAAAATTTACAGAACATTACCAATGTGTTGAGGATGTATGTATAGGGAATATAGTCTCTAGTTTCTAAAATACTATATAGATAGTGAATGTTTATAAAATATAAAATTGGAAAAATAAAATTTGGTTTAAAATTTCAATAATGTTTCTTCAAGAATCCAATCAGGGTCATTGAAACTCAGGCTTGTTAAGAAGGAGGAATATTAATTCTATATGATGAGATTTTATGGAATACCTAAAGGAGTCTTTGAAACTCTATGGAATGTCCAATCTTGGTATAAATGTTATTGAAATTAATTATTCAATTTTGAATGTTTTGTGATATGAAATGTATATTTTTAAAAGTGTGTAAATATATAGGACTTAAAAATAAAATAAATAAGTGATCAACCCTATAGGTTTTATCCAGGACATGCAGTAGATAGTTACTACATCGAGGATTTGAATGTAATGGAATTTATCAAACTCAAATGAATCTTAGTAAAATAATTTTATCCTAGTTTCATTTCTCTTATGTGATAAGATAATTTTTTTGATAAAAATATTTATTATTAACAACATGAGACGATTAATTTTACACACAAGGTTTATGATTCATAAATTTCAATAACACTTTTTAGAAGAAGATTTGGATAAAAGTGTTTATCTAGGATAAAGGGTTAATCCAAATGTTTTCTAAAATTTGCGTGAATGTGTTTCCACCGTCCATCAGTGATATATTTTAATAAAAAGAACTTTTCTAAAACAAGATTTTACAAATACATTGAATACCACATATAATAAGGATATAATATTTTTTGTGTAATATTCCAATTTAAATTAAATAAAAGTTATTTGAAAACTCAAGAAGGGGTTTTTTAAATTAAAGTTATTTTGATGTGAATATAATGTATTAGAATCTAATGGGAGTATGTTTGGAATTAAAAAAATTAAACGATTTAAAATAAATAATTACACTACTCTTATGTTGGGGAAGTTTCCTCTTAATATTCCAATTTTTTGGATATGTGATTGTAAAGACAAATATAAAGTGTTACATTTTGTTACCATTTAAAAGTGGATATCATCATTTCTCACTACTAAAAAAGGACAAGGGAAGCACCACCTTTTATCTGCTCTAAGAAAAAAACACTGATAAAGGTAACTATTTATTAACGCTAATTAAAAGCACTGATAAATGGTCACTTTATCTACGCTTTTCTAGCGCTGATAAAGGGTCACTTTATTAGCGCTTTTCTAGTGCTGATAAATATTACCTTTATCAGTGCTATAAAAGTGCTGATAAAGGGACCCTTTATCAGCACTAAAATTTTAGCGCGGATAAAAGGCATCATTTATCAGCACTAAAATTTTAGCAATGATAAAACCATTTTCCTATTTTACAAAATAGTTTGCATAGAGCCCTCTATTTATCGTGCCCTTAAACCCTCACAGGATTGTACCCCTATGAGAAATCTCCTCCCTCCTCCCTTATCTTCTGTTTGTTGACCGCCATCGCTGCCACTCCATCACCGCTAACACTCTATCACTGCCGCTGCCACTCTGGCACCGCTTCCACTCCACCGTCGCCACTGCCACTCCCCTGCTGCTGCCACTCCACTGTCGCTGCCACTCTTCCACCACTGCCACTCTTCCACTGCCACTGTCACTCCACTATTGTCGATGCCACCCTTCTGCTACTGCCACTTCGCCGTCACTACCCTACTCCGTCGCCGCAATCCCTACTCCGTCATCACTGCCCTACCGCTGCCACTATCCCTACTTATTATCCTCCCACTTGAACCCCTTTCGCCATTCCTCCTCCCCATGAACGCTACTTCACCTCCCCCAAGCTGGAACCTACTCCCCTCAAACCCTACTTCAAGTGTTTGAGATTCCTTTCGATGAGGTTAGATTCTCAACTTCTCGTCTTTGATATTTTGTGATTTATTTTCTCATCCTCATCCATTTCCTTTTTTTCTTATGCTAATATTCATTATGGTGTAGTTTTATTTAGTCAGATGGTCATGTTATAGTTGATAAAATTTTGAGATGTGTTGAGTTTGGTTTGAGTGTTTAGGCATTATTATGTCTGGAGTTTTTGACCTCATCCCTTTTGATAACCAATACCCTATTTCAATTGATACTAAAAGATTCAGTTGAATTATTTTAAATGGAATTATTTATCTCTATTTACCTTCAAATTCCTTTGAAAATATGAATTTTATTGATTTGGTTAGTGTTTTGTCCAAATTTAATGATTCATAAGAAAAAAATGAAGCCTATTTCATTTTTACCTAAATGGATGATAATTTTTCTAATTTAAAGGTTAAGTGTTTGAAAATTTATCTACTATATTAATTTTCTCATCAAAATTGTAGCATTATTTTCATTTTATTTGAGTTTGATCACTATTTTGGGCTGTTTAATGTGATTATTTTGTTATGAATGAGGTGGCTTGTCAGGGTGGTTAAAAGGATGTTTATTGTTTTGCTGAAAGGGTGGTGGGTGCTAGAACTATTGGTAAGGGGGCTGGAAGGTGTGATGATTTTGATGGGGGGTCTATCCTAGTTCTGTTTATTTCCAAAGCTATATTGGAAATGGTTAGTCTCTATTAATATTTATTTTTATAAGTGGTTCTTTTCTACTATATTTGGAAGTCTTTTTTGTGTATTTGAATCATAAATAATAATATTTTATATTCAAATAGGACGGAGATGAATAAAGACTGTATGGATGCTAATCGTTTTACAATAGAGTATGAGAATGGAGTGAAAGTGTTCATAATATTTTCAAATGATCACGCAAAGGATCCTTCTCAAATCCTTTGTCCGTGTTTACGTTGTTGTTATTCTAGACTAATTACTCCAGAGGAGTTGGAAGAACATTTGATATGTCACAGAATAGATCAGATTTATAAATGTTGGAATAAACACAGAGAAAAATATAATGTAGCTATTGGTTGGGATAAATCTGTGTTTTATGGATCATCAATGATTACAGATATGGATAATGAAGAAGACCATATGGAGGATGTGATTACATATTTCAATGATAATGGAGATCGTATTGAGGAAATGACAAGGACAGTTGAAGATAAACTCCCTGATTGCCCAAAATTGTCTGAGAAGTTAAATAGTTGTGAAAAGCTGCCATTGTATGCTGGTTTCACTAAATATACACCATTGTCATCTATACTGAAGTTGTATAAATTAAAAGCAGGAAATGGATGGAGTGATGTCAGTTTTATGGAACTATTTTTTATCTTGAATGACATGATCCCAGAAGATAATGAGCTCCCAAGCCAGACATATTAAGCTAAAAGAATGCTACACACAATGGGTATGATTTCTGAAAGAATACATGAATGCCCGAAAGATTGTATATTACTTTTCAAGGAGAAAAAATAACTTATAGAATTCTCAAAGTGTGGTGCTTCCCAATACAAGAAAGATATATCAAATCCTACGAAATTTGTATTGTAATTTCCAATCATTAAAAGGTTTAGGAATCTATATGGATGTGAAGAAACTACAAGAAAATTGTCATGGTATGTAGATAATAGAAATAGAGATAGGAAATTACATCACATGGTCGACTCTCCTCAATGTAAGAGAATTTACCATGAGTGTCCCGAATTTTGAAATAAACCGAGAAACCTTCGTCCTGTGTTATCTATAGATGGAGTGAGTCCTTTTGGTTTTTAAACCAGCACTCATAGTACATGGCTTATTATGTTGGTAAATTAGAACTTTCTACCTCGGTTATGCATGAAATATAAATTCATCATGTTATTTATGCTTATATCAGGACCAAAAAAATAGGTAACGATATTGGTGTTTATTTGGTTCCTTTGATCAAGGAATTAAAGTTATTGGTGGTATTCATGTGTTATGTTTTACGATGCTTATAAAAGTGAATACTTCACATTGAGGGTGATGTTGTATGGGATGGTAAATGATTTCCCTGCTTATGGATAATTTCAGGATATAGCATTAATGGAACTCAAGGGTGTCCCGTGTGGGAAGAAGATATAGAATCAATTAGGTTGAAACATTAATCGAATATTTTTTTCTAGGACATCGTAGACTTCTACATCATTAGTATAAGTACCGATCTTGGATGAAATCATTCAACGGAAGTTTAGAATAATGCACAACATCATCTCCACTAACAGGTGATCATATTATTGAGAATGTAAAAGATGGGAACACTATTTCTGGTAAATTGTTTTCGAAACACCTTATGAAAATAGGTAGGAAAAAAGATATAATTGTTTTCTGAATTACCATACTGGAATTGTCTGTATGTCAGAAATTTTCTTGATGTGATTCATGTGGAAATAAATGTATGTGAAAGTGTTATTAGAACGTTGCTAAATGCCACTAGAAAAACAAATGATGGAATTAAGAAAATGTTGGACATGGTTGACATGGGAATACGAGAAGAGTTGGCTCATGTGAAGGGTGAAAATCAAACGTTTCTTCCTCCAGCTCCATACACTCTTTCCAGGAGGAGAGATATCATTTTTTCAACTTCTTCAATGATGTAAAGGTTACAGAGGGGTATTCATCAAATATCAAGAACATTTTTTCAATGAATGATATGAAGTTAAATGTTTTGAAATCACATGATTTCCATGATTTGAGGTGAGATTTAATTCCTATATCTTTACGTTGCATTTTTTCAAGAATGTTCCTCATGCACTAACCAAACTTTGATTCTTTTTCAAAGCTATATTCATCAATGTTTTAGACCTGATGAAATTTCCAACTATGGAAATAGAAATTGTAATCACATTATGTGAATTAGAAATGTTCTTCTTGCCATTATTCTTTGATATGATGGTTCATTATATGGTTCATATGGTGAGAGAGATTTGACTTTGTGGTCCTATTCACTATAGAAGGATGTACCCCGTTGAACGGTATATGAATATTTTGATAGGGTATGTCAAAAATCGATATCAACCAGAGGGTTTTATTATGGACCGATATATTGTTGAGGAAGACAATGAATTATTTATTGAATACTTATCTGATGTGGAAAGCATTGGTCTCTAGAAATCTCATTACACTGGACGCATTGAGGGTGTGGGAATTTCTGGAAGAGATGTTGTGACAATCAATATTACAGTTCGGGAGTAGGCCTACCTTTATGTTTTTCAAAATAGTTGGGAGGTTTCTCCATATATTTAAACACATAAAGACATTCTTAGGTAGTTGAATCTATCAAGGGATGAAAAATGGTTATCAAATACACATAATCATCAGTTTATAAGATGGTTTGGAGACCATATTTTTAAGGAGTTATCTGAAATTATGAATTCAATTTTAGAACAACTTCGATGGCTAGAAACCAGACCAAGTGTATTTGTATTATCTTACAATGGTTATGTAATTAATGGTTATAAATTCTATACAGATGAATATGATTAAGATAATACCATGCAAAATAGTGGAGTTACAGTTGTGGCTGAAGCGATGCATGTTTCTGGTAGTAAGGACAGAAATCCAATTTATGTGAATTTTTCATTCTTTGGAATTATCAAAAAAATATGGGAGTTGGATTATAAAACATTCCAATTTCAAATTTTTCAATGAAAATGGGTTGATAACAAAAGTGGTGTTAAAATATATGAATTGGGATTTGTGAAAGTTAATTTTAGTACAGAAGGGTATAAAGATGAACAGTTTATAATGGCATCACAAGAAGTACAATTATTTTATGTTCCAGATCCTGCAAAAAGAAAGGGGTTGATTGTTCTGTTATCTTCCAAGACTACTGAAGGGTCCAATGAAAATTCAGTCGAGGATGATACTTTTAGTGGTATGTCTCAATAATTTTTCAGCATTCTCAATGTAGATGATGTTTGGTATGTTAGATGAGACCATAATGAAGGGATCTGGATAATCGATAGAGGTGTCAAATCCCTTCAGCCTTTGAAAAAAAGAGAGTTCAATAAATATGTTATTTTTGGTTTGTAATATTGATCTTGTTATCTCATGTTATTATCTTATCATTACTAAATTTATGTAATCTAAATTAACTGTTCAACAACTTTTGCAGATAATGACTTCTTCACAATCTAGTGCTCTTATCTTTGAGGCTGAACAAGTCTCTCAAGCTGCTGCTTCTCAAAATGCAGAGCAACAACATGTTTCTAAACCTGTTGATACTCTTATTGTTAAGGTCTAAAAACCATTAGCACATGCCTCATATTCACAAAACAGTATAGATTTGTTCAGAAACGAGTGGGCTGCATACCTGATGGAATATTGTACACAAATAGCATGAATATCTGACTTGGGGACCTGTACAATTGGTGGCCATTATTGAGAGGGGTTAAAGAGATCAAAAGATGAAACATTGTTATATGTAAATGTTTATAGGAAAATTTTAATTTCTATTAAATAAAAAATCCTTTCTATAATGAGTCATTTGTCCATTCGAATATATGAAATGAACCAGTAACATGTAAGAATGATGAACCACTTTTCTTTAGGCTTTGGATAAGAAAAACCAGTAAAATCTCCAAAATACCTTCATATCTGAAATAACACATTCAGATTGTGTTGATAATTTAGGAGAAATATCCATGGGTCATGTGTTACATGTAAATGTCAGCCCCTCCTCAATAAGAGGCACAGTGTGGCCAGTTCACTCAAAGTGTCTCTCTTTTGTTTAAAATGGACATAATTTTAAGTGAAAACAAAAACTGACGTACGGAAAACCAACCAAACTTATTCATATGGTGTTGAAATTTTTTCAGAACTATCCAGGGGTCATGTCTGTTGTGTACGGGTCAATACAACCTCAATCCAAGGCACCGTGTGGCTAGTATCACTCAAAGTGTCTCTCTTTTTCTTAAAATGGACAGAATTTTAAGTGAAAACAACAATTGACATGCGGAAAACTGAACAAACAAATTCATATTATGTTGATAAATTAGGATAATGATACATGGGACATGTGTGACGTGTAAGAGTCAAACCTGATTCAATCTGAGGCACAATGTCACCGGTATCACCCAAAGTGTCTTTCTTTTTTTAAAATGGACAAAAATATAAGTGTAAACAACAACTAACATACAGAAAACTTACCAAACATATTCATATTGTGTTGATACTTTAGGAGAATGATCCATGAGAAATTTGGGACTTGTAAAAGTCAACACCAATTCAATCCGAGTCATGGTGTGGCCGATGTCACTCAAAGTGTATCTCTTTTGTTTAAAATGGAGAAAATGTTAAGTGAAAACAACAAGTGGCATACAAAAATTTGACCAAATGCATTCAGATTTTGTTGATACTTTCGAATAACCATCCATGGGTCATGTGTGATGTTTAAGATTCAACCTTGCCTCAATTTGAGTCATGGTGTAGCCGGTATCCCTCAAAGTGTCTCTCTTTTGTTTAAAATGGACAGAATTTTAAGTGAAAGCAACAACTGACGTACGGAAAACTGACCAAATGGATTAGGATTGTGTTCATACATTAGTAGAACCATAAATGGGTCATTTGTGATGTTTAAGGGTCTACAATACCTCAATATTATTCATGGTGTGGCTGGTATCACAAAATGTTTCTCTCTTTTGTTTAAAATGGACAGAATTTTAAGTGAAAACCACAACTGACACACGGAAAACCAACAAAACGCATTCAGATTGTGCTGATACATTTGGAAAACGATCTATGGGTCATTTGTGACACTTACAAGTCATCCTAGCCTCAATATGAGACATATTGTGGCCGGTGTCACTCAACGTGTCTCTCTTTGGTTTAAAATGGACAGAATTTTAAGTGAAAACATCAATGGGCGTATGAAAATCGGACAAAACACATTCGGATTTTGGTGATACTTTAAAATAACAATACATGGGTAATGTGTGATGTTTTATAGTCAATCCAACCAAAATATAAGGCATGGTGTGGCCGTTATCACTCAAAGTGTCTTTCTTTTGTTTAAAATGGACATAATTTTAAGTGAAAACAACAACTGACATACAGAAATCTGACCAAACTAATTTTTATTTAGTTTATACATTAGGAGAACAATCCATGGGTCATTTGTGACGTTTATGAATCATCTATACCTCAATACGAGTCATGGTGTGGCTGGTATCACTTAATGTGCCTCTCTTTTGTTTAAAATGAACAGAATTTTTAGTGCAAACAACAACTGATGTACGAAAATATGAGCAAACACATTAATATTGTGTTGAAACTTTAGTTTAATGATCCATTAGTCATGTGTGACGTGTAAGAGTCAATCCCTCATCAATACAAGTCATGGTGTGGCTGGTATCACTCAAAGTGTCTTTCTTTTGTTTAAATTGGAAAAAATATTAAGTGAAAACAAGAATTAATGTATGGAAAACTAACCAAACGCATTTGGATAGTGTTCATACATTAGGATAAAAATACATGGGTAATATGTGACATTTAAGAGTCATCACTGCCTCAATATGAGGCATGGTGTGGCCAGTATCACTCAAAGTGTCCTTCTTTTGTTTAAAATTGATAGAATTGTAAGTGAAAACAACAGCTTCCATACAGAAATCTGACCAAACGCATTCAGATGTGTTGATACTTTAGGAGAATGATATTGGGGTCATGTGTGACATGTATGAGTAAACTAAACCCCAATTTGAGACATGTTTTGGCCGGTATTACTAAAAGTGTATCTCTTTGGTTTATAATGGAGAGAATTTTATGTGAAAACAGCAAATGACGTACGGAAATCCGACCATACGCATTCAGATTGGGTCGATACTCTAGGGGAATGATTTGTGGGTCATGTGTGACATGTACGAGTCATCCCCACTTTAATCCAAGGAATAGTGTGGCTGATATCACTCAAAGTGTGTCTCTTTTGTTTAAAATGACCAAAATTTTATGTGAAAACAACAACTTACATACGAAAATATGACCAAAAAAATTCAGATTGTGTATATAATTTAGGATAACAATAAATCGTCCATGTGTGATGTGTACAAGTCCACATTTCCTCAATATTAGGCATGGTGTGGCCAGTATCTCTCCAAGTGCATCTCTTTTGTTTAAAGTGGATAAAATTTTAAATGAAAACTACAACTAACAAACGGAAATCTGACCAAACGCATTATGATTGTGTTGATACTTTAGGAGAACTATCCAAGAGTCATGTGTTACTGTTAAGAGTCAACCTCGCCTCAATATGAGGCACAATGTTATTGGTATCACTCAAAGTGTATCTATTTTGTTTAAAATGGACCGAATTTTAAGTGAAAACGACAACTAACGTACGAAAATATGACCAAACACATTCTGATTGTGTTTATACTTTAGGATAATGATCCATGGGCATAAGGCCCCAACCTTAAACCTTACTTAATCTTGAGTTATTACAAGATTACACATTGATGATCTTTTCAGGTTTATTGTTTTAGAGAATTAGATCATAAAACTTGCATTACATTCCACATATAAACAAAGTGGTTATATAAAGATAGTATTCTCCTTTTCCATCAATAGAAACATATTTAAAATAAAACATGAATTCTTTCTTGACACTTCCTTGACACTATCATCATATCATGTACCTTTCCCTTGACCTGCGAAAAACATTTCAAAAAAACTTGGGATGAGCATAAAAAGCTCAGTAAGGGATATAAAAATATGGAAATGAAACATGGATACATATATACATAAGAATGAAATCATACAGTACCCATAAAACATAAGTACTTTAACATACCTCATAAAATCATGAATAAATCATAGAAATCATAAGACATAAAGGTAACTTGAGGCATTCATAACATTCTTACGTAGGGAGTAACCCTCTTGGTTACGTTTAGAATACCCATCACAGCATATTCCCTAAATCTCTTTGGAGAAACCTTAACATTTCACTCCTTCACGTTACCCAATGCATTGGAGAGCTATATCGGGCTCACCCACCCTTAGTTTATCACGGAACCACCCGTCTTCATAATAATGCCCAAGAACCTCAACATAATCGTATCACATAAAACATGCAGAAAGGAAACATAACATTTCCACCTTTCAATCACAAGATATCAATACAACCCATTTATATAAAAACATTATGAAAACCATTTTCAATACCAAAAGAAAATACAAGTAAAACATGATATTTATTTTTCTTTAAAAAAAGGTATGGCTTGTAGAGGAAGCTGGAACTCAAATAATGGTCACGGTGGCGGAGAAGTTGTTATCGCCACATAAATACGACAAAAACATTCCCTTTTTTTGTTTAGTAAATGATTCGTATAAAAATATTCCTTTTGAATAAATGTAAAATTCAAAGGGGTTTATACACCATATAAAAGAAGGTTGTGTATAAAACAAAATATGCCTCAATGAAAGGAGATTGAGACGAAGTCCCATACCTCGGGTCTGAATTGACATGGTCGTTCCTTAATCTCCTGAATAATAAACTTGAGTTAATTTCTACTAGTTTAAGAACCTTTTTCAAGTTCATTATTCCTTTTATGTCACTTATTTCCATGTCATGAACACTATGTAATTATTTAAGTTAATAAGGGTCGTTTTAACGATCATTGGTACTTGAGTCAAAATATGCTCTTTATAATTACAAGTTTTTCATGTATCCATTATATCCAGAAAGGTATTCATGATGTAGATATCATATATTTCATATATATCCAGTACATGCATGCATTTATAATATTACATAACATTTAGAGGTAAGAAATGAAATTCACCGTTCATGGAGACGGTAAGTCGTACGTACGCATGAACGCTACTTTCATTTCTATTTCATATTTTATAGAATGGAATCATAATTATATAAAGGTATATTATAATTCCCATATAATATCATATATAATATCTTAGTTCTATCCTTTATACGTCCCACATATGGTATTTAACGAATCAAATCACTTTGAGGGGGCGGTAGTCCGCACTTCCTTAAATGATGATATCGCGTTTACCCATAATGGAAAATATAAAGGTATGCCCAAAATGAAAAATACAGAAGCTTAAGGAAAACATAAACATATTATATATCATATATAAATATAGTGAAATCTTAATGGCCACCTTTGAAAGTGTTAAAAGAATTTTGAACAATCATCGTTTCGGGAGGCATAAATTCACCATCCACGGAAACAGTATGTCCTTTAACCATTAGATGTAGGTGTTTGTAAGTTTTGCTCGAATCATTCTTATAACAACTTCCTAGTATATTTACGATACTTGATTTGTTACAAAATAAATGAATAAAAAGAGTTTAGGGGGTTGGAGAAGCAAAATAAAACAAAAGGACTCAAGTGAAGACATTACCTTAAAATCGGGTAACTCCCTTTGGTTTGAGCTCAAAGGCTTCCTCGGGAAGACTTCTGACCAAAGTGTGGATTCAAGGAGTAATAGAGGGATGTGGAGAGACAAAATGGTCTGGGGTTGGCCGAGCCAAAGGCTTTGGGAGTGTGGGTAAGGAGGTAGAGGTGGGGGCCTTTTATAAGAGGAGAGGAGGGGCACTCTTGGAAAGTAAAGAAATGTTACTTTATTTGAAAATGATTTTCGGATTCAAAAGGTCCCACATTGATATTATTCGAGGGTAAGGTGATAAGGGTTCTAAATCCACCCATCCAATAGGTTTTGGACTTGTGTAGGTCTTAGAGATTACATTATCTCTCCATTTTAATTAAATCCTTTATTAATGAGGTAATCGCTGCATCATCATGATGTCATAAATAATTTAATAAATTTAATGTCTAAAAATTATAAAAAACATATACTGATGTAGGAAAGCATTTTATATTTCTAATGAATATTTATAGTTCAAAAGATAATTTATGTTGACAAAATTAAAAATACTTTACTTAGGTGATACATTCTTTGTCACATTTAACATTCTTTAAAAATAAAAAGATAAAAAGTCACTTTCTAACAAAAGTGATTCCATGGGGCCCCCAATTTTTGCACAAGGCATCCCATGGTCGGCCATGAGACAACCAGTAGCCTTAGGACACATGTTGTGGTATTTTGGTATTATTATGATATCATTTTATTATCATTAACTACCTGATTACTCATTAATCAAGATAATTAAAGATAATTACCATCGTTACTATTCATAATGTCCAAAAATAAAAGAGTCTTAGTTACATAATTTGGACCTTCTGATTCCAAATATGTAATCCATTTTACCAAATTACAAACACATAAATTTCATTAATTGATTTAAAAATAATTCCCGTTGTCAAAATAAATTGCGGGTTTTTGTTGAAACAATATCTATGAAAAGTTTGGCATTAGTTTATGAACAATTCCAAAGTGAAATTAATCCTAATGACCACCATTGGATTAAATGGTAAAAATATATTCAGATTACATTTTAAGACCAATTAAAAATATAATATAACCATATAATTAAATTAAATGAAAAATCAGTTTTAATGTAAAATGCAGTATTTTTCGCTATTCATTAAAAAATGAACATTGTCAGAAAAATACCAAAAATTTATCCAATGTAAATTTCAATGACCCAATAATAATGAATATGTTTATTTTGACAAATATAGATTATAAAATTGTCAAAAGTTTGATTCAAAAAGGGTTTGCCATCAAAAGGAAGTAAAATAATCTTTTAAGAATATTAGTGTATTCCATGCATAAGATTGTATTTATTTTCATTTTAAGCCTCTAAAACACTATATTAATCATTAATAGACATATATAAAAATATATATTATTCATTACTTACTTGGGATGTTACAATGGGTCATGTGTGATATGTACAAGTCAAACCTGCCTCAATTCAAGGCACAGTGTGGCTGGTATAACTCAAAGTGTCTCTCTTTTGTTTAAAATGGACAAGATTCTAAGTGAAAACAAAAACTAATGTACAGAAATCTTACCAAACACATTCGGATTGTGTTGATACTTTAAGAGAATGATACATGGGTAATGTGTGATGTTTATAAGTTAACCCTGCCTCAATACGAGGAATGGTGTGGCCGGTATCACTCTAAGTGTCTATCTTTTGTTTAAAATGGACAAAATTTTATGTGGAAACAACAAGTGACATACAGAAACCCCCTTCCTACCATACAAACAAAAAACATTCATTTTTTCCTAAAAAACACATAATATTGAAATAAAAACTATTCCAAAACCATTTTAAAATACCGATTATCTTAAAATCAATGAAATTAATTCCATAAAACCATTAAAGCCCCCCACCCCTAGAAACCACCCCACCCTCCCTGGACACCACCCCACCCCCTGAACACCCCCATGGACAGCGCACCCCACCACCCTGGATAGACCCCTACCCTCTGGATGACCCCCACCCCCTAGACAGACCCCTACCCCTCCTAGACACCACTCCCCCCCATGGACATCCACCCCCATCCCCAAGACACCACCCACCCCATTGGATAACCCCCCATCCTCCTGGACCGCCCCCACCCCCTGGACACCAGCCCACCCCCTAGACACCCCCCATCCCTACCCCCTGGACACCACTATGGATATCCCCCCACCATAAATAACCCCCACCCTCCCAGGACACCCCCACCCCCCAGACTTCCCACCCCTCGGACACCCCCTACCCCATTGGATAGCCACCCCAAACCCCTGAACAACCCCAACCCCTAAATTATTAATTGAATTCTTAATGTATTTAATTAACTTATGAATTATGTGTTAATGGTGTATGGGTATTCCTATTGCATGGGTTGTATGCATATACTTTTTGTATGTGTATACTTGCAGTATTTACCTTATGAATTTTGTGTTATTTTTTAGGGGTATACTTGTTGATATGAATATTTTTTTGTAGGTCTAGTTTGGGTGTGCTCCTATATAATTTTATGTTAGAGTAGGTAGGGCATTTAGTAGTGATTTTGTAGTGATGATAAACTATCCATTTATCGGTGATTTTTTAGTGCTGATAAAGGATCCCATTATCAGTGCGTTTTTAGCTCTTATAAAGGATACCTTTATCAGTTCTTATTAATCCCTGATAAAGGGGTCCCCCTTTATCAGTGCTAAGCTTTACAACACTTTTTTAGTGCTATTAAAGCCTTTTTTGAGTGATGATAAAGACCATTTTTGTAGTAGTGTATTATAGGATTATACGAGTTCCAGATTAACATATTTTTTTATGAATATCTGAAAATATTTTAGGTTGTGAAATAAAAAGAAAAAAATTAAATAATTTCATTTAGTTATCCAGAAAAATTAAAGACACCATTTCTTAAAGGAAATCACTGGTCAAAATGAAAAAAATTAATTACACTTGATATATTAAAAGAGTTTAGGGAATTAAGGTAAATAGAAATTTAAATATTTATGTTATTTAAGTAAAAAAGTGTTATCACTTTATCCTAAAATATTTTAGGATGTGTTAATATAGATAAATAAGAAAAGTTACATTTATTTCCCATATTAAATTGATTGTAACTTTATCATAAAAGATTTTATGAAAAATGATAAATTATAATTTAAGTAGTTACACTATTCGAAGGAAAATATTTTATGCAATAGGGTTCCAAAAATTATGAAGATAATTATAGAAATAGTCCTGACTAGAATAAAAAATTTGACATCGTAACATTTGATGTTGTGAATTTCAGAAGTTTGAATATTCTCAATAAGTCGAATAGTTAGGAACACAATTCCTAAATCTCACCATTATTCAAATTAGATTCCTTTATATTCGTTTCTCACTAAAGATTACGTGGTAGCATTTTATCACATGATCACATAGATATGTGGTATGGATTACATATGATGTAATATGCTAACAAAATCTAGGAAGCATAAAAAACATAATGATGGTCTGCTAGTTTATCATTTATGATATGATAAACTGGTTCTTATGTTGGGTTTGATAAATATGGCTAAAGATGTTAATAGTATTAAAATGTATTAAATTTAACGGAAAAGTATATTTTATCATTCTTTAACATTGCATGTACATATTTATATACATATATACATTTTATGAAATAAAATGATAATTAAACTCTCAATGTATGACTTTTAGTATATACCTAACTGATGTTCTTCATTGGGTATTATTGGTTATGATGAAAAGATAAGGTTAACATGGGTTGGATTATTGTAGAAAGATAAAAAATCTTTTCATGAGGCATAAGATAAAGAATAATATTCTTGTGTCTACCAAATTACCCAGTAAGTATACCACATGGATTTTCATTAAAATTTCATTAGTATACTTCGGGGTTGTAGATCATATTTGAGTCACCATTATTTGAAGATGGAGAGATACCAAGCATGATAGCCTTTATACTATGATATCCTAATTGCAAAATTATACATATTAAAATTGATAATATGGTTGGGGTTGGGTATGTTTTTGATAATGTTGTTGATTCTTGCTCAATAAGGAAGGGATTTTTTTCACTTATATGATGAGTATGACATCAGGGCTATTAACTGAGATAGACCTTGGGAGTTTGTGGCTACACCATGATATTGAATTTCTATACGAATAAGTGACATGTGATGTGATTATCCATAAAGGATGAATGAAATGTGATATATTCATCAATCATATTAGTATATACATAGAGAATAAACAATATATGAATTAGCTATTTGATATTGACACATTTTAATTCCCATAGTAACTTGATATCTAAGAAAAATGGAAAATATGGGAATATATATTCTCATATGATGTAGGCTAATGGAAATAGTTATATATGTACATGTTTTTTATTGATATCACACCATATACCTTTATACCTTGAGTAGCATTAACTCTTTTCCAGAAGACGAACTTTTCCTACATACATGGATCTAAATATTTTTGTTTGTGTTCAACGCTTTAATGTTTTGTGGGGTCACACTTTTTGGTTGAATGGAAGGGAATTGAGTTTTGTCTTAGATAGAAACTCTAAAATTGTTTTATAATTAATCCAAAAGTGTTTTGGATAGGGATTCACAAGGTATTAAATATGATGTGATACCAGTTAAAGTTTATGATAGATTTCCAAATGTGTTTTGGAAGATATACAAATGGAATTTTGGATATAGTTTCACAATTTATTTTATATGATTAAATATAAGTTTAAATGAATCAAATCCATTTAGGATTTAGTCAGAGTGGAAAATTAAATGTGATATTCCCTAAAAACATGTATCTATATATATGATTTATTTATCCAGTTTTTATTGCATGCAAATTTTGATTTGCATCTATAGTATATCAGTCCATGGAACATAAAATAGAAATGATAAAATATTATCATTTATTATTTGCTAGTATTTTCTATCAATTTTTATATCATTTCATGCCATGAAATTTTTGGGATGACTCACATTAATTTTTTTTGATACATGAACTAATATTTTTATTTATTCATGTGTTTCATCATACGAATAAATGGGAGGATAATCGATGAGTATTATTGAATTCCTATTTAACTTCATCCATGTGATATGATTGAGTGTATAAATCTATTATTATTGGTCGAATATCAATGAACCCATTGATCCCTTTCCTCTTATTCCTTTTCATTCTAAGATTCTAACACATCGTGGGAGAAATAAGAATATCATCCAAATATCAAATGATTCATTTTTCCCATGGATAACATTAGAGGTTGGATTCTTATGTTCAATACTTTGGGGATCTTCCTCAAACTCATAAGATGATTGAGATCAATATATTTTTAGTGGATCTTCAGTGTCACATATGATAGATTTACAAAAAAAATTATTTTGTTATTTTAAAAAAATTTCATAATATCTTGGATGGAGGTCATTAGAAAAGTGTTTTTAATTTCTTTTTTTGGTCTGATAAATATTATTAAGACTCTACTAAAACCCTTTATTTTGAAATTTTGGATTATAAATCAAATTGTTCAGTTTTCTTATTTGAATACATTACCCTCTTTATTTTGATTCACATGACTAATTTATATATCTTAACTCTAGGGTTTTGAGTCTGACTCTAATCTATAAAAGTATGGATTCTTTTTTTATCACAAGTCATATGTTTTATTTGGTTTTTATAATTTATCATATCTTATTATGGTAGTAATAATATATTTATAGGTTGACAAGTATCTTTGGTATATCTATCATAGTGGCATAGTTGGGTATGTGTGAGTCTTCGTAATAGAACATTGTTATACAGGACAACCAATCCGAGATTTTCTATAGACACCAATAAACATCAAATTTCTAAGGAATTTAATTCTAATGGTGAGGATAATGTGACACATTGTTTAGGTATTATGGGTTTTATTTATATTATTATGATATAAAATTATTATGTTTGTTTTCAGGTTGTTTTTTTATGTTTTCTGAATGTTTTTATAGTGTTTTGGAGGGTACACAGTTAGTGCATAGTTAGGGGAGACCATGTGAAATTACTACGTAACCATATGAGTTGGAATGGGGATCTAGAGGGATATTCATGTTTGGTGAAATATTTTGGTAAACCATGTGGTAAATGTTATAATTTGAAAAATTTTAGACAGTGCTAATTCACCAGATTATTGCACGGTTTTCGAAACCATATAGACCAAGGATGCACACCAATAAAGGGTTTTATCAATTAGTTTTTAAACCTTATTTACATATTAAAATCTCATTGTACCTCCCATATCTATGTAACCTATCCTATAGGATTCCATTGGGAAATTTTAGCAATTATCTTCCTACTGGTACACCCTCTCATGGATTATTATATCATTCCACCTATATATCAATGGTTAGATTCCCCCATTAACCCTCTTATTAAATTTTATTCAAATTTTCCCTTGGCAGATACCATATTATAAGGTTTACAATTCATAATGTATTGTTTAGTGTATTATATTGTGGGTATTTTATTACTAATCATCATAAGATATTTTCTAAATCCTCGACCAATGATGAGATTATGTGATTTCATATCGGGTATCATGTTTGAGGAAGTTAGATCCTCTATCTCTTTACCATTTTTAATAACTTTAAATATTGTGGTTTTAGAATTTAAAATGAATTATTTGATCTGTAATAAATATTTTTGATAAATCTTGTTTGATATTCTCTTGAAGTAAAATGGTTTTGAAATAAATGTTAGGGGTGATTCCAAAAACATGTTTGATAAAATTACCATTGTTGAATGGGTTTTAATACGACGATTTTGGAATTTTGTAAAATTTTATTGGTAATAAGTAATTGGTGTGAGTTTCTTGTGTTCATTAATTCATGTGGTTGGGGCCTTGTTGATATGAACTAGGTTATTTTGATGAAATGGGGGGGGGACTTGGGTTGGTATATTGAATGGGTGTGTGAATGTAGCATGGGTGTGTGAGTTATAGTGTGGGTCACGTAATGAAAATAATTTTCATAAAAATGTTAATTTATATTTGGGTGTGAGTTACTTATATATTTTATCTATATAATCTATTCTCTTATGGGTTTTTACTATTTTATTTAACTGTGTGTTAACTTTTTCTTTTTTAAGTGGCATGTATAGGAAGTCCTTAGTGAAATTCCAACATGGTTGTACACTCACCCATTATATATTAATTTTGGTTTGTATGAAATCTTAATTCAATGTGGGTTGGGTAAGGGTTGACATATTAACTTTTTAGAAGATCCCTTTATTATTATTCTCTTTAGTGATGGATCTTGGAGGTAGATTTTTAGTGGATCATTACAGAGTTCTATATTGGAACTTATTCTTCTTTTGATTCTTGGTCTATTAGTATTTTCTTGTTATATAATATTTATTTTTTTGAGAATCTTATTAGTTTTAATATTGTGTGTGTTGGAGTTGGTTTTTAGTTTATTTATGAATTATATATATATATGTATGTATATATATTTCATTAGAGATTTATTTTTTAATTTTTTTTGTATGTAGTGGAAAATCATACCCCATGATTTGGTTATGCCTTATAATTTATTTTATATTTGTTTATCTAAGTGTTGTGCATACGAAAAGTTTCATTTTGGTATTTAACAAGAAAATGTGTTAGTTTGAGATGTTACAGTTTTATTTTTATTAATCTTTGTAAATTATTGTGTTCCTATACTCTTTACATTCCACTACAATAAGGTGAGGTTGAGTTAATTAAGAAAGAGATTATATTTTAACTAGACACATAGGTTGAATATTAAAATAAAAATTCATAAGATATATCATTGATTCACCCCCTTGGTACTATAAACTAGGGATCTACTATGGTATCAGAGAAAATCTAGGTTCTCATTGAATATTTGATAAGTATTTATGAATGGAGAAAAAAATTACATGAACAATATTCATTTCCCAAAATTTCATTCTTGGAATTATCCCATTTAGAAGAGTAAGATTATAAACCAACTTCTTTCATAGGTCCTGGAAGTTATAGATATATAAACTATAGAATTTATTCACATTACTGAAGGATCACCCTTTTAATTCTTTGATAATATAGACTTGTAAGTGGATGGAAGAGGTCATATTTCCATATTTATGTTACTATCAGTAACGTTATACAAAAAATTAATAGGGATTTAAACTGAAAATAATGTTTGGGAAAATTTTGGACTATCTATGAAGGTAATATTAAATAATAAGATGAAAAACATCAAGTTTATCGGAGAATATTTTAATATCATAAAATAGAAAATAATGATAAAATTGAGAATTTTTTTAAAAGTTTCTGTGGCATTGTGAGTAAATAATATAACTGCAAATTTATACATCATTTTGATCTAAAAGTATCAGCCCTGTAAGATAAAGAATACTTGATAATTGATTAGCCACATAAAAATCTCATTAAATGTGAGATGGGGAAAACCACATAGCTCAAGAAGAAAGAAAACGGGGATGTGGAATTCGGATATAGGTGAATAAATAAATATAATGATGAATAAGTTATAGAATCATGTGATTCTAAAGAAGAAGAAGATGAGGAATATGAATAAGAATTAAACATGTTTTCCCCATTATTTTAATTAAATTTTAAAAACACAAGTGGAAAGGGAAATGAAAACAACAACTGACGTGTTTCAACTATAATCACATTGGTCATTTTTCTAAATATTCCCCATAGAAGAGGGTATTTGAATGTAATTATAATGAGTATGATTAATGGACCCAAAAAATTAAAATGGAGTGAGAACAAAAATATGAAACACCCAACCAATAAAAAGAGTTTTATGGGAAATAAGAAAAAAATTGTCTCATTATTGAGCATTCAATAAAATGAAAAGAACATTTTTTATTATTATTTTGAGATAGTTTTTGACAACTAAAATAGTAATTACATTGACTTAATGGAAAATATTGAGTTTTTTATGAAATTTTAATTAGATGAATGTTTTGAAAAAAATACACATCTTAATGAGGAGAAAATAAAGTTTGTTAAAGGAAATAAAAAGATAATTCCTGAGAAATGGTAATACTGTAAGAATTTATATGCTTTTATTTCAGATATTTAGAAGCATAAATTCTAGGTTGTTGGGAAAGATAATATTCTTAGAGATGTTGAAGAATACATAACATGTAAATTATAAGAATTGATTCGGACATAAACCATGTTTCTGGAACCTCAATGTTAGTTTAAGAAGATAAAGGAATAATTATAAACGGATGTTGAGGTTGCAGATGAATCCTAAAAAACTAGTGAGAAAAAGTGGCACCATAGTAAAGATAACTTTTCACTTAATCAAAGTGACTCTTCTATTTTTAATTTAGAACATTACCAAAATATATTTGAGCCTTTTTTAAAAAATGATAAAAATGAGAGGCCCTATCTTGTACTAAAGAGAGAGAGGAATATGTTAAGAATATAAATTCCCACTTGAAAAAATATGCATAGTTTGTAGTTGGAAAACAACATGAATATTATGAATACATATTATCATCAAAGAGGAATATAAAATTTCAGTGTCCTTTCCTGGTGTTGTTGAAGGTATTTAAATAAATAAATATATTTTTTTCATAAAATTTCATTTATAGGTAATATTAATGAACCCAGGGGTTCATTGTTGATAAAAAGAGGAAAAATTCAAAAAAGGGCACATTCTGAGTAGAAATTATTCAAATATGACAACCCAAAATAGATTTAGTTCTTTAGAATAAGTGGTTTATGTGAATATAAAGGTCACAAAGTTAAGAAATGCATGAATAAGATAATAGGAGAAGTTACCTATGTCGAGAAATAGAATTAATTTTATAATACCAATGTTGGTGAGTTATATTCTGTTTAGGATGCCAAGAAAGCATGTGAAAAAAATAATTATCAGGTGAAGTTTGAATTTTTTATAATTTTTCCAGTTAAACTAAAAGTGGATTAAAAATGGAATAATATCAAATGGATGATGTAGCTAAGGGAAAACATGTTGTTTTATAATAAAAGTACGATCTTTATGAGAATTCATCTATAGGTAGATACTTGATAATTTAAGAAAACTTGTGTAAAATTTGGGGATAGATTAGGCATGGAATAAAATATTGCATGATTAAACTACCCAAACTAGAATAATTGACAAGAAAAAGTTTTTGAGGAAAATATAGTGAGGTTTCCTTAATGATTTAGGTGGAGAAGATAACTCTACATGAAGAAAAAAGTTCTTGGGTAGAAGGTAAGAACACAACCCTTTATGGTTTTTAATAAGAAAGTGAACACTTTCTAATATGAGATTAGAGTAAATAATGATAACCCTTGGTTGGGTGGAAACTCTTATCTCCACTATAAATACTAAAGATCAAAATGTTCCCTCTTTATTTTTATTCTTTTGTTTATTTCTCACTAACATAATATTATTTATTGACTAAAAACTTATGCATATGATAAATATGACATATATGTCACACCAAACCTTTTAGGTGAAGTGTATGAACCTTCCACCTTATAGACTTTGTTAATGAATTTGCAACATATCCATGACTTCAGGTTCATGTATCTTCCCACATGGTTTCAATAGATTTAACATATTATGAATTGATTAAATATACTTCATTTGATGAATGAGTTAAATTTAATGTTAAAATTGGAATAAATGAATATCGATACATTAAATATTGATGACCTTTTTCATTAAATGAAATGTGTCGATGATGTATATATTGAGTACAAATTATTATATTCAGGACATTATATTATTTATTCCTCCCAAAATTTAGTTTATCATATTGAAATTTTGATATAAATCCTTCTATATTTAAGTATCCTTAGGTAATTTTATGGTCTCCTTTTGTTTGTGTGATCCCCCAGATGTAGGAGTCCTTTATTTGATGCTCTAGTGATTTAAATCATGTATAACCCATCAAAGATTTAATATTGATAATTATGTTATCTCGGAATAATTTTTTATTATTCATTTCTATTTTATATTGATATTTTTGTGGATAGTTTTAGAATTATATGGGTTTCCTTCCACTTCTAATTGATCATATAATGATTCCCTAAAACCCATCAGTGGTATTAGAGCACCAACTTCCTCAACAAATCAATGTTTTTATTACACTATTAAATAAAAAGTATATTTTATAAAATCATAATTCTTTTTACCTTCCCAACATTATGTTATATGATAATGTGATGTTTGGATCACTATTTGACATCGCATTAAATTTTTATTGAAATTTAAAGTGGAAGGTGTTTCATATGTTAAGTAGTTAATGTAATCTTCACTATTGATTTTGAAAAATAGAAAATTGATTTTTGAGGTTATTTATAAATTTTTTACAAATAATCAAATTAGGTTATTTTGAATATTTTGATAATTTATAAAAGTATTTTTAGAAATTAATTAACTATACATTTTTTGCATTTAATTGTTTTAATGTTATTGAAATAATGGTCAAGAACATTCCATTAACATTATGGAATTAATGTTAGGAATATAGTTTTCAAATTTACAGGGTTTATAAAATGTTTTTGAATAATATTAAAATGAATTTTTATAATATATTATTTTTTAAAGTGATTATAAATTAATTTTAAATTTGTAAACATTAATTATATAAATTTTTATAAAACAAATATTAAACAAAATATTCAAAATATGAAATTTTAATGTTTAAAATATATTTTTTAATAAATTATATTAAATTTGTTGAAATCACGATGTGATATTTTTATTAAGAAATTATTTGGGAAACTCATTATGAAATCATAAATTACATAAATACGACCTACATATAATGGATTTTATTTTTATTTTTTTAATTTTTTATAATTAATAGATTTGAATTTCTTATATTAAAAGGGAACTTAATTATCAAATTATGTATAAAAAACAAAAAATATTTCAATAAAAGGATTATTCATGGTTAAAATAACGTTTTAGTGTGTGATTTTTATATTATATAAATAGTTTACATAATATAAATTAGATTATAAAATGTTTATAATTAATTATTATATAATATATTGAAAGTGAAATGCCATAAAATGAATAATATGAAAGGTTTCATATTGAAATTGGATATAAGGTGTATATATACATGATAATGGAATATCAATAATGTTTAGCTTAACTATAAAATACTTATAGAAATATTTTATTTATTAATATTTATAAATGATAAGTATAAGGTTCTACAATTTTTTTTCTATAAGAATAAATAAAAATATGAACATTATACATATAGTTTATAGTTTCATTTTAAATTATAATTCCATAGATTAGGAACAGTATTTTTTATAAGCCCAAATTTCAAATTATAAGTTCATATTATTTGATGAGTAAATTTTTTATTTACGTTAATAATTTTTCTTATAATTTATAAATTATTTTATGAATGATTTTTGTTTGGATTTATAAAATACGTTTTATAATCATATTTTAAATATAGAAATTCATATTTATTTCTTATTTTTATATAATATGTTTATTTAATTTTTTATTTCATAATATTATTCATATTTTAAAATTTATTTATAGCATGTGAATAACATGTATGCTAAATATAGAAATTCGAAATTTTTTCTCATGTAAAATAAATTTTTTTTTTAATATTTACTAATTCATATTATTAAATATTATAAATTGTTTATAAAATAGGAAAAATTTGTATTATTTATTTATGTGATGATTTTTTAGGAAATTGATCTTTTCATTATAGTGTATGTGTGACTCCATAAATTATTTTTAATATAACTTAACCTCAATTGTTTATTTGAGTTTTGATCTTGGGAATAGTTATTGAACACCGTTTATGAATATCCATTTTTGAAGATATAATGAATTTAATTATATCATGATTAAAGTATCTCTGGGTAGAGGGACTCTATGTCACACTTCCAATTGTCTTGTTGGATTATGCATTCTTCTAAAATGGTAGAGGTTGGATATTTGTGGCATGGGGCATAATCATGTGTGGATTTTAAATTTAATATAACATTATAAATTTACATGAAATATTATTGAAACTTATATATAAGATGAATATGGATATATATTTGAATATGTTTAGAATATTTTTTTTTTGAGTAACACAAGTTGCAAGTTGTGTGAATTGTTAAACATTAATGTGGTGTGAACACATTAATTGGGTGGATGGAATATGTGTTTCAAAAAATGATGTTATAAGCATGCATGTATTGATGAATAAAAATGAGAATATCAAGATTTATTAAGATGCAATAGTTACGAGTTTAAAACACATATTATGTATCTTAAATTAGTGAGACTTTAGAAAACCATTCAAATTATAAGTGTGATATTCCTTACAAAATGAAACTTTTCAAGGTCTCGATCATCTAATAGAGTATTTTCATGCCAAACTGGGGTGACCTACATTATCTTATGTAAAAGAAAAATAATGAGTGACTCTGTATTATCCAAAGGGCAGTTTCATGAAAATGTAGGGTTTCCCTAGATTTTATTGTGTTAGTTTTTTTATGTTTTGTTTGGGTTATAGTTAGCTGGGAATCCTCAAGGGTTGAGATACTAGTGGAATAGTGTATAATATTATCTATTTCATGGATATGAAAAAATATTTTTACAATTATCTATCAAATTATCACAACTATTATGATTGGATTGATATACTACCTAAATAACTAATGTGATGAGTTTCGCACAAAACATGATCATTTCTTAGTTTAATATGGACCTTAACCCCGCAAATGGATATGATGCCTGAGTTAATAATTTTAGTTGGAGAACATTAATTAAATGTCATGTATAAAAATATATAATACCTGATACTCCAATGATAAAATATTTTGATATAGATAAATAAAATCATCATAGAACTAAAATTTAAATTTAATAATTGAATGAAGAAGTTCAATTTAATAAAATCCAATAGTTATAACTAAAGAAAAGGTTTTTGGGGAATATAATTCTTATTAAGAGGGACACATTCTTGAGTATCCAAGTGTTTATGTTTTTTACAGGTTAATAAAGATGCTTATGATAAGCATAAAATGATTCACTTAGTGTTACAAAGGCATTTGAGGCAAATTAACCTATGGAATTTTAATCCCATACACTCAATATTTTTTAGCATGTCATTGATATTCAATTTTATTGGATGTGTTTGTGAATTAGTGAGATGAGAACTAATCTTTTGTTTTTCTATGGTATATGAATTCATCCCATTGTTAACAATGGAAATAATACTACTAGAATAATGAATTCAGGAAAATTTTACTAAATGTTCTCAATTATTTAGGATATATGAACTCAACTAGTAGTGTATAAATTTTGGTATTGTGTTGACATTATAGGTGGGTAAATGATTAAACTAAAAGCAGAAAAGTTAAATGGAAATACCAACAAAGTTTCTTCAAGTATCCAGTTAGGTTATTTGAAACCTATGTGAGTTACTAGAAATAAGTAATGATTCCATTAGATGGAATATATCATGATACATGAAGGGGTTTGTGATACTCCATTGAATGTCCATATTAAGTGTCAAAATTTTAGAATTTAGTTCAAAGGTTCTAAAGGGAATATGATTGGAAATTTATACTTTACAACTACTATAAATATACAATGTTTAAAAATCAATGGAAACATTTATTGATATTTTTGTTTCATTAAAGTGATGAAGAAAATAGTTCCTACATCAAGGATATGAATTTAATGATATATATCAAGATCAGATGAATCTTAGTAAAATATATTTATCTTTATATCATTTCTCTTTTATGAAAATAGGTGTTATTTGTTAAGATAGTGTTCTTATGAACAACATGAAATGAGTAATTGAAAAAACATGGTTTATGATTCATATAATTATATAACATGTTTTAAAAGGAAACAAAGTTAAATGTTTTTACCATGGAATATTTTATCTAGTTATTTGTTAAAATATGATGGTGTTCATTCCTAGTACTCATAAATGATTTTTTTTAAGAATAATCTTCTTTTCAAGAAATTTCTCCAAACACATAGAACACTATATATTATATTAAAATGTTATTTTTTCATTAAATATTCAAATGAAAAGAAATAATTTTATTTTAATAACACGAATAAGTTTTTTTTTTGAATATTTATTAGCTATTATTAGAAGGATATTTCATCTAAGATGTTAGTGGGTGTATATTTGAATATATAAAAGTTAAAAGTTAACAAATAAAATATTATAATAGTTCAAAATTAATGTGATGTTATAAAAGGATTAGGACATGAAATTATAAAGAAAAATTAAAGTAGTTACATTTATTATTCATATAATAGGGAATATTACATTATTAGAAATGGTTTACGATATCTTGGTTAATTATATTGTAAAAAAGTTACATTGATTCCAAGGAATTGTTTTTGAAATAGGGTTCTAAGGATGTTGATGTAAAGATTATAAAGAGTTCTATGTAGGAAAAATACATTTACGTCATAGAAGTTGATGTTGTGAAGTTATGATGTTTCAATAAGTTCAAGGAGTTGATCATTAGGAATATGATTCCTTAGTCTCAGTATTATTCAGACTAGATTAATTCCTAAATTTGACTCACTATTTTTTTGTGGGAGTATTTTATCAAGTGGTCAGATAGGAATATGATAAGAATTACATATAGATGCAATGAGTTTAAAAAACCCTACAAAACGTAGTAAAAATAAGGCTAAACTAGTAGTTTATTATATATGATATGATAAAAATGAACTTATTTATGATTATTTATCTATGATGGATTTATAATAAAGTAAATATCTATTTATCATTAAATCTTGTGTGCTAAAACTACAGGTCAATGATATAATGATAAGTATTACATTAAAATATTTTTTTTGAGTTATCATTAATAGATTATCATCGTGGAGTATAATGATTTGTGGTGATATTCTAGTAAAAGAATGAATAGAAACTTCTAATCATTACAAAGTGTTTTATATGTGACATGAATAATATATTCATGAGGTAATATGATGAGGTTTATTACTTGGATTGACCTAAAAAAGATTATCTTATGAAATTTTATACAGTCATTAATATACTTTGGGGTGTATTTTTATTATAAATCCCCATTACCTGAGTTTGGAATGATACCTAGAATAAGAATATTTATACATTAATAAATTACATAGTCAAGTCAAAAGTAACATAGAAAAACAGGGGTTGTTAGGTATGTTATTGATCATGTTATCTATTATAGTTTAACCAAGATAAGATTTTTCCACATGTATAATAAGTCAAGAATTATGGAATATGATTGAATTAGACTAAGGAAATTCATGGTTAATCTTAATTATTTCACATATGATGTTCCTAGGTACTTAAATAAGGGAAATATGATGTGATTATTAGTTATATGAATGATATGTGGTGTATTTATTTTCCCAGTCAGCCTATTTCATAGAATCAATAAAAGATGAGATGGCATATACAGATTGCTATTATTCAATGACTACTGCTCACATGATGTCATAGAAAAAGGGATAATATCATTACATATATGAGTTATATGATATGTATTTGGTGGAAATGTCCATATAGATATATGAGTATGTTTAATAGAGATCACACAAAACCCCTTAGTATCTTGAGTATCATGGATTATTTTCTAGAGAACACTCTTTTCTTATATGTTTGAAATATTCATTTCATAATTATTGTCAACTCTATTATGGAATGTAGGGCCACATGATCAAGACTTTAGATAATAATTATTTTTTTACAATTTATTTGATCCAAAAAGAAGAGAGTTCAAAAAAACCTTACATTAAAAAATTTATTGATATATTTATAAAGATTTGTTGAGTTTTCATGCCCCTTTATTGGTTTTTGGGTAGGTGTGATATTTTTGGTAATTCACTACAAAAATAGGCTAAAGATAAATATGAGATAATTCCTTGAACCAAACGTTTTAGGATTAGTGTGTGCATATACCACCTCTCTAGTTGAGTGATTTACTCTGATATGTATGGAAAAATTTAGGTGCGTTTATCTTACCACACTGTTTCAATGATTATTATAACATCCACATACCCACACTCTCACAAATGGTGCTAAAAACATCATATTTACATTTATAAAATTGATACCGATAAATGTGACCCATGTTTATCTAAAAAATATAGAACAAAAAAATGAAATATTTGGTCACTTACACAATAGTGACCATTAAAGAATAGAGTTTTATATAACAAGTACACACTCTTACAAAAACAATTCCCATGATTTATAGTGAGTATTTCCACTATAGAAATCCTTTCATATTCCATATTTAGTCTTAAATATCTCCCATGATATTCTTTACATGTGAAAATTTTATAGACACAAATCATTTAACATAAGTATATATAACCCAAGTAAAATAAAACAAAAGAAGTTTGATCCCAAATTCTTTGTAAGGGAAAACATAAGCATTAAAAAACATATTTTTTTAGTTTACATAAGATGGGAGTAAGGGTATAAAGACATAATCTGTAACAACCCAAACTTTTATTAATGCAAATCCCACTTGATCTAAATAAATGACTTTTTATATAAGATGGTTATATAACATATTCACTTCTTTGGTTTTATTTTTTTGTATTTTAAAATACCATTAAGAATTGTGAACATTTCTAATATAGTAGTTGAATAGAGATCATATTATTAGTATAAATATAGGTCTTTAACAATTCCAATTTACTCAAACAAAGGAAGCGATGGCCTCAACAATTAGAATTAACCTTATGAAGCCCATTTTTTCAGAGCTTGGAAAGGAGGTGGTGTCATTGGGCTTCAATCTTGACCAATCCCAAGCTGAGCTTCAACGTGTTAAGCTTGAAAGAAACCACCTACGGGAGAAGTGGAAGATGATAGAGATTACAACCCGAGTGATGTTATTCGAGCCACCCCAGGAGACTGTCACCATCACACACCTTACCCTTAGGTCTTATGCGGGTGTTATAAGGGTTTATGTAACAAGACCATAACAATTTGATTATGTGCATTGTTTTTCTATAGAATATATAATATAAATTCATTTTATTATTGTTGTTACTTTCAAAATAGATTTATAGAACAAATAATATTTTTAGTTAATATTCAACTAAGAAATATATTTTGATAAATTAATGGATTTTTGAATTAAATAATATTTTAATAAAATATTTTTATTATTTAATTAATTTTTATTAATTATAAATGATCATAAAATTTTTAGGAAAAAAATTGTAATTTTTATTGAGGTTTGAAAGATGTTTTTGTCAAAACCCATGAATTTTTGATAAAAGTAAAAAAGAAATTAAAAGTAAAAATTCACATATTTAGAAAATTATTTAGATAAAATTAATATTATTTCTGAAATTAGGACATCGAAATTATCCAATAATGAATTTTTCAAAATTTTTTGAGACAGTCGAATTTTTGGGGAAAAATTAAATATCGTTTAATTATATAATGTGTGTTATTACATCATAATGGCCCAATAGTGATGTAATAAAATACTCTAAACACTATTTTCGGCCATTATAAGTTTTACAATTAAAATATTGTTGTTTTAGGTTTATTTTATTTATTTTACAAAGCCATAGTGGACCCTCCAAGACATATAAAGCATTTTAGCTTTTTAAATTGATTTCTTTGAGAGTGTGACTCACCTCCACATAATCAACCCTATTATTTTAAGAAGTTCGGCCATTCTCCTTTTAAAATATTTTTTCCATTCCTATTTGGAAAAATTCATGAGATGGTTCATGGGTTTGATTAGTATGACGTATGGTGTCCCAAACCAAAATAATAAAGAATTTCCTCTCATTTCCTATATAAACATACACAAGATCCCACATCATCTTCACTTAAAGCCCTTTTATTTCATCAAACCTCTAACTTCATCTCACTAGAATCCTCCCAAGGCACCCTAGGTTCCCAATAATCCTCTTTGAAGCCTATCCCAAGCCTTTGAGATCACACTTCCATGTAAGTAATTTCTTCCTTTCTCATTTTTGTCCAATTTTCTTTAAGTTGTTATGACCTATTATTTTCAATTAAAAATGTTGTGGTGTGATTTCTCACCTCACACATACTTCCCTATCTATGTTTTAATGATTATATACCCATTTATCTCTCATTAATTCCTCCCATGAACACCTGTTACCATGGTGAAATTCCGTAAGGAATTTCTCTCTTCTCATTTACAATCAAGAAATTATTTTGTATTATGAATATAAATTCCTTGAAATTTGTTGGGACATGTACCTATATGACCCCATTACTTTCAATTTCATGTAAATATTATGAGACACCAATTTTTCTTTCATCAAACATTTTTATGAATTCTTATTTCACGCAGTTATGCTGTTGAAATTGCACTGTGATTTTCCAAGCCAAAGTCTTTGTGTCATGAATACCATACCCATTTCTCTATCAATGGTTTTCACCTTTATGAATATTCACTTATTGATTATATAGTTTCATGTATTAATTCCACATTACTTTTTCGTGGAATAAATGATGATGTTTAATGAATCCATGTTTTATGATCGATGTGGCACACTTATGCATGAAATGAAAATTTTAAGAAGGGTGCACCCTGATAGTGCTAAAACGCATTGGGTAAAGTATAGGATAATGATATGTAATGTGAAATGGGTGTTGACTCATGATAATTAAAGTTCAATGTGGGTTTACCCCTGTTTCATGTGCAATGAGGGTTTTCTCATGCTCCGTGTGTAATGATCCTTGGTTCATGCTAATTCCATGTTAAGTGTTATTGCCACATCTCCATGTTATGATTATCATGCTTTATGATACCATTATGTTCATGTTTCTCTTGTCCTATATTGACATGCCTATCTTCTAACAAGTATTTTATTTCTCATGTTATTCCATGTTTATTCTATAATTGGGATTTATAGCTCACCAATTTCTTATTTATGTCCTCAGGTGATCCCATGCAATGATAAGTACGAAGGAATGTTGTGGTCATGTAAAAGATGTTTTCAATAAATATTTTTTATTTCAGGATTCAATTCATTATGTAATGTTCCTAATCCCCAAATACACTAGACATATCAATTTGTTTTAAAATTTTGGGGCCGAAGCCTCATTTTATTATTAAAGCAAATCAAAGACCTCTTTTAACTGGGTAGAAGGAGACCCATTACATAGCCCGAAGGCCTAGTGGGTATGTAGCCCATTAAATAGCCCGTAGGCCCAATTTTTCGGCCCAAGGCCCATTCTGTGAATTGTAACCCGACTGCTATAGTACCTTTTGCTACTATAGTACCCTACCATCACTGCTACATCTATGTGTGTAATAAAAAGCACAGTTTTTATAGTTGGTATCAGAGGATAGGTTTAGTTATTTTTGGGATTAGGATTTGAAAACCCTAATTAAGCCTTATAGATAAGACTAGATATAATAAAAACATCCCAAAATCTTGGTGAGTATTGATTAAGTGTTTCATCATGAAAATACATCCCTGTCTGGATACGAGCAGGTAGAGGCGGCTCTGGCACAAATGTACCTAGGAGTGAAAACTTGGACAATGAGTTTTGGGATTCACCTATGGTATCTTGGTACATGACAACGAGCCTTGATACAATTTGTTATGACACTCCTAGGGGATATGATATGGTGGATTCACAAGCTTTGTATGAACCATTATTAAGGGAATTAAAAAAAATTCCCCTAAGAATATATGATAGAAAGTAGATCATGGATAACATAGACTGAAGCCTATAAATTCATAAGTTTTGGAAATAAATGTAATTTATAAGACATCAGTTTTTTTCTTTGGAATACCCTTTATGTGTCACCCCTAAATTTCGTTTTATTCCAACCAATGGTCAGTAATAAGAGGACTTGAGCTAATAATGTATGTGAAGATCAATGGGATGAATGTTATAATAAGAACCCCAATCCGATGGGAGCGAGGATCATGAACTTTATCACAATACTCTCTCAGTTAACTCATGCTTTGAATAGAAACATGGGTCCAGAGGAACGTTCAACCCCCCTAATAAAGACATGTTTCTATGAAGAGCTTCATGAGACAAATTCCTCCTACTCTTAATGGATCATCTGATCCCTCAATCATCGAACAATGGATCATCTCAATTTAAAAGATCTTATCCATATTTCAATGTTCCGAACAAGAGAATTTTTTTCTGGCTACTTATCTTATAGAGGGTGAAGCCATTCAATGGCAGACATTGATAAAAAAATACGAAGCCTGAGAACACGATCGATGAGTTGGAATGGAAGGATTTTCAGAAGTTGTTTTTATATAAATATTTTCCATGCACCCTCAAAATAAAGATGGAAATGGAATTCCTTTCCCTCAAGAAAAAAGAAAATGAATCCATCACAGCCTATGAGGAAAACATCACAAGTCTTGCATGATACACCTCTGTATTTATGGTTACCCCTAAATGCAAGGTTGACTACTTCTTTTGTGGGCTGAATCCTAGCCTACAGAAATCCTTAGCGATCCATGACATCGACAGCTATGAGATAATTGTATGATGTTCCCTCAAGGTTGAAATAATGATCAGATAATCTTAGGGGTATCATGGGGTTAAGAAGCGTAAGGTGGACTTAAATTCTGATAGTCTGATGGATAAATCCAATGGTGCTATGAAAATTTATCACCCCACTTTCCAAAGGTGTGGAAACAAACACCCCAGATATTTCCTAAATGGGATGAGGAAATGATTCAGGTGTGGAAGATAAGGAAACCAACCCATTAACTTCTGACAAGAAAAGCTCATGGATACGACAAAAGAGAGGAACACTTCATTCGACTCTCAATCTATTGTTCATTGCTTCATATTTAAGGAACCAGGGAACCTTGAAAATCCATTCCCTAAGACAAGAGTTTTCGGAGGCAACAAACTACCTCCAAGGCCTTAATGGTGAGCGTTTTTACATCACTACTATCAAAGTGAACCCTGAAAATGAAGTGGTGATAGGTACGTTAGTTATTCATTCAACAATAGTGAATGTACTTTTTGATTCTGGTTCTATGCATTCTTTTATATCCTAAATGTTTAGTAGAACAATCCCAACACCACCAAAAATCATGGAAGTTATGATGTTGGTGAGAAATATAAATAGGGAAATCATTGCATCCCATGAATATAAATCCTACCTTTTCATAATTTGTGGATTAAACTTCCCAGCGAACCTCATCATACTCCCTATGGTGGAATTTAATGAAATTCTTGGCCTGAATTGGCATTCCTTATATAGAGCCAACATAAATTTCTTTGAGAGGGAAATCACTCTGTATATGGAGAATCGACCCCAGATTCTATACAAGTTCATGGAGGAAGTTGAATCTTACTTAGCACCATCATCTAAAGTGTGTATATTATTTCCCTATGAGTGAACATATCTTTCTCAGATGATTGAGTCTAAGGAGGAAACCATCCTTAAAGACATTCCTATTATGAGGGAATTCACTGAAGTGTTTCTCAAGGAATTGACATGTCATCCTCCTAGAAGAGATGATGAATTCTCAAACGGACTTATACCTAGGGGGTTTCCAATATCCAAGAATCTGTATAGAATTGTTGTTTTGGAGCTTGAAGAGCTAAATAAACAACTACAGGATAATCTAGAAAAAGGGTTTATACGCCCAAGTGCTTCATCATGGGATGCACTAGTCCTCTTCATCAAGAAGAAGGATGGGTCAATGCACCTTTGCATCGATTATCGTGAGCTCGACCAAATCATGATAAAGAACAAGTATCCTCTCCCACAAATTGATGACTTCTTCGATCAGCTGTGTGGAGCACAATACTTCTCCAAGGAGGATTTTCGGTCAGGATATTATCAAGTAAGGGTGAAGAAGGAAGATATCCCCAAGACTACTTTTCTTACAAGATACGGGCACTATGAATTCATAGTAATGCCTTTCAGACTCACTAATGCTCCATCAATCATCATGGACATGATGAATAGAGTCTTTAAATATTACCTCGACAAATTTTTGTTAGGCTTTATAGATGATATTATGATATACTCCAAAACAATGGAGGATCATGAAGAGTATCGATGAACTGTTTGAGAGACCTTTTGGAAGGATAATCTCTATGAAATGTACTGAAAGTATGACTTATGGTTTAAGGTGGTCTCATTCTTGGTTCATACCATCACAAGCAATGGGATATTTGTGGATCCCACCAAGACAACTGCAATTTAGGGATAACAGAGGCCAACATCGGTAACAAATATCTATAGCTTCTTGCGATTAGCTGGATATTATCGATTATTTGTGATAAATTTCTTGTGATTTTACAACCCTATTACAAAGCTAAATCAGAAGCGAGTAATGTCTTATTAGAGTGATAAATGTGAAGAAAGCTTCAAGGAATTATAAAGGAGTCCTATATCTACACCCGTGCTCACATTACCTACAAGTGGATAAATTTTGTGGTATTTAGTGATTATTCGATGAAGGGTTTGGATTATGTGTTGATTAAGAATGACAAAGTCAATGCCTATGCCTCAAGGAAATTGAGAGTTCATGAGGAGAATTATCCAACACATGATCTAGAGTTGGCTGTGTTGATCTTCGCTTTAAAATTTTGGTGGGATTACTTATTTGGGGAGAAGTGTGAAATATAAATGGATCACAAAAGCCTCAAGTATATATTCTCATAGAAAGTATTCAATATGTTCCAACCTAGATGATTAGAGTTGACCAATGATTATGAATTCTCAATCTATTACCACCCTGGGAAGGCAAACAGGGTGGGAGATTATCTAAGTAGAAAGGATCTAGTGATTATATCATTTGTAACGTCTCGGTTCTGGGTGCCACTCAACGGGTGTCCCAAACCTGGTTCTCCACGTGACCTCAAGTGTAATTCCCAAAATGCCAGAGGCTACCGACTAGCAGCGAGGGCCCAGGTCTGATTGTGGGGAAACTATGCCCTCATTTATCAAAGTGTAGTGCAACAGAATTTAAATAAAACATACAACGATAGCGGAAGCAGTAAACCATACACAACAAAAATAAACTACAGCAGTGGATATAACCAACAGTATATAAAATAAGATGCTACATGTTTCAAGTTCTAAGAAAACAGCCAGAACATGTTATACATCAATACAGTACAACAAAATATAGAGTACAGCAAAACACAGAAAACGGCTGGCAGCGACATCGCGAGCCTAGGCTCGGCCCCATGCCCTCCTACTCCTCAGCAACAGTCAAGTACCTATATAGGGACTCTTGCCCCTATCTACACTAGTAGAAACATGATCTGTTTGGGCCAAAAAGTGTGACCCAAACAGGGTGTGAGAAATATATCTCAGTAGGCACCCACCAAAGTCTCGTGCCCAACTGCGCATAAGCATGAAACAACAGTGTTCAATAGTAAAATGTAATTAAGTAAGCAGTACTGAAAGTAAATAACTTAATAGTAAAATTTCCATTTTATTATTCATTTAATTCATTTAATTTAGTAACATTTTTTTGCTCAACAGTACCAAGCCCTCAGGCCAACCAGTACCGTGCCCTCAGGATAAAATTGTAAACCACGCCCTCAAGCTTTCCCTCAGGATATACAAAATCCAACCCGTAGGTATTTCCCTCAGGCATAACAGAAATTTCCCTCAGGCATAGGAAGTGTCGCCCTCAGGCACAGAATTCAAGCCCTCAGGCACGAATGGTTGCCCTCAGGAGAAATAACTACAACCCTTGGGCTAAATAGTAAAGTGCCCTCAGGCTAATCACAAATAACACCCTCAGGCTAAATAGGTAACCAGGCCATGCCCAACATATTAACAAGTAGTAAACAAGAAATTCCTCTCATGTAAATTCTAAAATTACTACTTCAAAGTCATACCCTTGGGTATCCTGGCCAAATGGCTAAACAGTGGAACACACCCCCAGGGTGGTTCCAGATCCAAGAAACGATCCCAACCAGTATTTTATTATCATAATTTAATCACCTATGAAATTCTAGGAATTAAATATAGCAACAGCCTCAGCCACACGACACCCCAACATGGGTTCGTGGCACGTAAATGCACAAAAACGCATGACATTTGGAAATTTTCACCAAGCCACCTACCTTATACGCCAACGAACGTTATACCCAAACTCCAACTCCAGAAAGGCCCTAGAACGGCGTAGATATGACGAAGAACAAAACCCATTCAAACGTAAATAACCTTCCCTCGGGAAATAATTGGTAAGAACAGTAGTAGGAGAGGAGAGGTCTTACCAGGGCGGTTCCAACGAGATCGTCCGAAGCCTAATTGGATTCTAGACGAACACCCGACAGATCTTCAAAGGGTCGGCCATCCTCTTTGGCTCCAAAACGGCTCAAATGCCTCCTCTGCCAAATGAGGAGGCTACTGCCTGTTTTAAGCTGAAAAAACAAATTACATGGTGTGTACTTATGAGTACACGGTGTGTACTTATTTCATTTAACTGTTCCTCTGGCGGCACCGCCACACTGTTCATTCTTCGACATGAGTACACGACATGGACTCCTAAGTACACGGCATATACTGTCGCCCAACTGGTAGAGACTCCACCGTATTACTGTTTAAGCCTGTCGACTGACTACACGGTGTGTAAGTACCACTACACGGTGTGTAGTCGGTTCCTACACCCCTTGTCGCCGACATGGCTAAATGCCCCGTGTACTCATACCCACACGGCCAAAAGTACACGGCGTGTAGTTCCAAAATTTAGGATTTTCCCCCATTTTCCATATTTTCTCAATAACACTTAAGGAAAAGGAAAAAAGAAGAAGCATGTACCTCAAAAAAAGAACCGGGTTCTTACAAACTTATACGCTAATAGCAATTCATCCCCAAATTGCCCTCCAAGGGTGGCGAAGATAAAGCTCAGAACAGCTCTGGCCCCTGATCATGTATGTCGACCTCCCGTACCCAAGTCTCGTCCTACACTCATCCATGCTGCCATCGCACCCGTATGAGAGGAACTGACTCGCCTCGGTGAACCTTCGTGCTCCTGTCAACGATACGAATCGGATGCTCCTCAAAGGACGTATCTTCCTCTAGCTCAACTACCTCAGACTGAAAGATGTGAGATAGGTCTGAATGATAGTGACACAAATGAGATATGTGGAAGACATCGTGCATGGCTTGGTACTTCTATGGTAACTGCAACCAATAGGCAACCAGCCTAACTCTCTCCAGAATCTCGAATGGCCCCACATACCTCGGTGAAAGCTTACCCTGTCTCCTGATCCGCTTGTGTCCCAGCCTCAGCGAAACACGTATGAAACCCTGATCCCCAAACACAAACTCCAATGGTCATCTCAGGCGATCAACATATGTCTTCTGACAAGACTGCGTGGTAGCCATCAGCTTCAGAATCAACTGGACCTACTCAGATGTCTCCTGCACGAGCTGTGGCCCCAGTAAAGCTACCTCACCTACCTCTAACCAGCATAAAGGCGAGCGACATGGCGTACCATATAAAGCCTCGTATGGCACTATCTCAATAGTTTCTTGAAAACTATTGTTATAGGAAAACATGACTAGGGGTATATGCTTCTCCCAAGAGCCCCCAAAGTCTAGGACACATGCGGGCAAAATGTCCTCAAGCACCTGTATCGTCCGCTCTGACTGACCATCTGTCTAAGGGTGGTATGCTATGCTCAGAAGCACCTGAGTCCCCAATGCCCTATGAAAACTATTTCAGAAATGAGACATAAAGCGGGCATACCAATCAGAAACTATAGAATGAGGGACCCCATGAAGACGTACGATCTCTTGGATATATAGCCTTCCGAGCTCGTCCACACCGAAGGTCTCCTTGATCAGAAAGAAGTGAGCTACCTTCAAGAGTCTGTCCACAACAACGCACACGACGTCATTGCCTCAAGGTGACCTCGGTAATCCCATCACAAAATCCATCGTGACATCATCCCATTTCCACTCTAGAATGGGTAACTGCTGTAACAGCCTAGCTGGTCTCTGATGCTCTACCTTCAACTGCTGACGGGTGTAACATCTCATAACCAAACTATCTATCTCTCTCTTCATACCCGGCCAACAGTATTGATGCCTCAAGTCACGGTACATCTTGGTAACCTCGGGATGAACTGCGCAAGCTGAAGCATGAAACTGCTGCATTAGCTCCTCGCGTATATCCCCAGGAACCCATACTCGTTCATGGAAACTCAAAACCTCATCATCACCTATCGTCCAACCGGGAGGAGTGTCCTCACATTCCACTGACTCCCGTATAACTAGGCCTTCTGAATCCGATAGTTGTCTCATCCTCACTCTATCCATGAGGGTAGAAGTCACAACTAAATAATAAAGATAAGTCTTCCCCTGACCGTCATGCACCTCCAAATGCACCTAAGAGAACAAAGCCATGATCTCTTACTCACCACTAGCCTCTTGCACTGCCTATATCTGAGTCTTCCTACTCAGTGCATCAGCTACTGCATTACCTTTACTAGGTGTATAGGCAAGCTCAAAATATAAGGACTGTAGGTACTCGACCCACCTTCTCTGCCTCAGATTCAGGTCATGCTGAGTAAAAATATAATTGAGGATTTTGTGGTCAGTGAAAACAACAAAATTCTCTCCCAAAAGATAATGTCTCCAATAGCACAACGCATGCACAACCACAACCAACTCGAGATCATGCGTCAGGTAATTCTTCTCATGTGGCCTCAACTGTCGAGAACCGTATGCAACAACTCCGTCACCCTGCATCAAAACTACTCCCAGCCCAATCCATGATGCATCACAGTAAACTATATAGTTCTTCCCCTACTCTGGGAGTATCAGGATTGGTGCTGATGTCAACCTTCCCTTCAGGTCCTAAAAAGATGCCTCGAAAGCTTCTGACCAAATGAACTTAACACCCTTCGTAGTCAGTCCCGTCAACGGTGCTGTTTAGCAGGAGAAGTCCTGTATGAAGCGTCTATAGTAACCAGCCATCCCTCAGAAACTCAGTATCTCAAACACGTTCTTAGGCTGTTCCCAGAACACTATTTCTCTCACCTTCTCTGGTTTACTGCAACTCCTGCCTCCGAGATGATATGACCCAGGAAGTGAATCTAGTCCATCCAAAACTGGCACTTTGAGAGCATAACATATAGCTGATGCTCTCTCAGTGTACTCAATATGATCTCAAGATGGGTGGAATGGCCGTGTCGAGTGTGAGAGTACACCAAGATGTCATCCACAAATACTACCACAAAAGAATCAATATACAGATGGAACAAACGATTCTTCAGATCCATGAAAACTGCTGGCGCGTTCGTGAGTTCGAACGACATAACGAGATACTCATACATGCCATATCTGATCCGAAAAGTTGTAAGCGATATATCCGATGGTCTCACACGCAACTGATGATATCCAGAACTCAAGTCAATGTTCGAGAACACTCGTGCTCCACAAAGCTGTTCAAACAGATCATCAATCCTTGGTAAGGGATATCAGTTCTTAACCGTCAACTGGTTCAGCTTCCGATAATCCACGCAAAGTCTAAGGGTACCATCTGCCTTCTTCGCAAAAAGGACTGGAGAACCCCAAGGAGAAGTACTGGGTCGGATAATTCTATTTGCTTGAAACTCCTCTAACTGCCTCTTCAGCTCCTGCAACTCAGGCGTGGCCATCCTATAAGGAGGAATGGACACCGGTGCTGCTCCTAGAACAAGCTCGATAGGGAAATCCACCTCACGCACCAAAGGTAGACCTGAACAGTCGTCCCAGAAGACATCCCTGAAATGATCAACAACTGGAGGGAAATCTGTCTGAAAAGTCCCCTGGTAATCTAAATATAAACTCACAATCTGGACCGTGACTCCACCTTGCCCATGATGCTCTGGTCCAGCCCAACTCGCCTGAACATCCCATTCGCCCTTGTATAGAATCTCACCGCCCTCTGGTGATGTGAAACGCACCCTGTGACAATAGAAGTCTACAAAGGCTCGAAAGGGAACCAACCAGTCCATCCCGAGAATGACTTCCTAAGCTGTCATCTCTAAGACATAGAGGTCCCAAAGGAAGTGACACCCTCCATCCTCAAGAGGGCACTCCTTGCACTGATGCACACTAGCCGTTCTAGTCCCCAACAGAGTGTCTAGCGTCATGATATCAGAAGAAGTAGAAACAAAGATCCCAATGCTCTCCAAAATGGGTAAAGATATGAAACTATGTGTGGAACCCATATAAAAAAGCACAGAAGATAATGCAGAAGCTACTAGAATAGTACCTATGGCCGTAGAAGGTATGGGATCCTGCTCCTGCTGGGTCTGTTGCACTGCATATGCCTTCCCAGTACCGTGGCCCTGCGACACAGCCTGGCTACCCTGAGCAGTCTCGCCCTACTGCCTCTGCGATCCTGGCGTCTGGCTACCACGATCATGACCACCATCTCTGATTGCACGCCCTGACGTATTCCAATTCCCTAACTGGTAAGAAGCGACTGGTCCTGCTCCCGCTTGCAGAGTCTGTACAGAACCCCTCCCACTAGCCACTGGTAGAAACACCCTACAAAAGCACTACAGATGACCCATCTTTCCACAAGCTCAACACTTCATTGGGTCTCGTGGACACTGCGGTCTCTTGTTCGCCTCTCTACCACACTGGTAGCACCTGATAGGACCACCTGTAGAAGCTGCCTGGCTGGTACTACCGCCCTGAGAGAAGTCCATCTGTCTCTTCCTCTTTCCAGTAGAATTAATACCAGTGACTAGTGCTGAACCGCCCTGGCCCACACCACTCGAGTCCCACAGGTTCCTCTCAGTAATCAGTGCCTGATTCACAATAGTGTGTACTGAAGGAAACATGAAAACATTTACCAGCGCTCGGATGTCATAATGAAGACCATCCTCAAAACGTCTGGCTCTCAATGTCTCATCACCCACCAGCATGAGTGCAAAACGCTGAAGCTCGGTGAAACAAGCAGAATAGTCCATCACCAACATAGCGCCTTGCTGCAAATTCATGAACTCTTGAGCTCTATCTACCCTCAACATCTCAGGAAAGAAGAAGTCATAGAAGACTGCATGAAAATCTTCCCACACCATGTCTCTATGATGTTACGACTGGGTGGTAACATGCCACCACCTCTTGGTGGAATCACGCAGCATATAAGTCGTGAGCTTGACCCTCCGCCCGGGATGCATCTCAGGATGATCGAAAATAGTCTGCAATGATCCTAGCCAAGACTCCACAGCCTGTGGTCCGCCATCCCCAGAAAACGTAGATGGATGTTGCTGCTGAAAGATACGTGTTAGCTCAGCCATAGATGTAGCAGCCCGTGGTGCTCCCTGAAAGGTCTTCATGAACCGCATAAATCCCCCACTGAACTGCGCCTCCGTGCCTATTTCCGGTATAGCAGCTGGCACCACATCTGGCTCTGCTGAAGGATCAACTGGTAGCCCATGGCCCACCATCTCCAGAGTATAATCGCCGCTGCTCTCCTGGTGAACAACTCACGGTCATCTAGGCGGCATGGCACTACAAGGTCAAAAGCACGCCTCAGATTCAAGATTATTAGGACCGAAAAAGGGAAGGAACCACAAAGAAAACAAGAGGAAGAAGGCATTCAAAATTTTCAAAACAAGTCTACACAGCGTGTATAATGACTACAGGGCTTGTACTTGACTTATATTACCCTGTAAGGGTCCTTACATGTGGCTAAGCCACACGGATTCTGTCGAAAAAAAACTACACGACGTGTATAATATCTACACGGTGTGTACGTTGTTATTTTCCAACTGACCGTGTCGTCTGTGACACGACCGACTAACCGACTTACAGCTACACAGCATGTTACACCCGCACACGACATGCACACCACCCCGTTTTCCAGCCACACGACTAACTCCACACGGTCTACCCTCGGACAAAACTACACGGCGTGTCCTATAGGTACACTTCGTGTTTAGGGAGAGGTGACACCGACCCGTGTTATTCATTACACGGCCGCGTCCCCTGGTCACACTACACGACGTGTTCGTCATTGACACGACGTGTTCTTTACAGGAGTTCACCAACCCGTGTTGTTAGTTACACGGCCGGACTCTGGGTCACACTACACAGTGTGTCCATTCGGTACACGACATGTTTTACCCAAGCCTTTCTATACCCCGTGTTGCCGCCCACACGGTTTGTGACACGGGAAGAGACTACACGGCGTGTACTTAGGGTACACGACATGTACTGAAAAGGTTCATTTTTCTTCCCAAAAAGAATAACATACACGGCGTTTATAAAAATTCTACACAGCGTGTATACTGGGCTTCCGGACAATATGCCTCAGAAACTTCTCCGAAACCTAGAAAATACCCTAAAACAACACCTAAGTGTCAAATTCTGACTTGTGGGGGTCCATACTCCCCACGAATCAAAGTTTGACATCTTATATGTGTTATAACCAATAAACATTCAATGATCCACCGAATTCCCGTCAATGGGGGCCCATACTCCCCAAAAACCAAATTTTGGCGTCCATTATATAAACAAGATCACACAAGAAAATACCCTATCACAAAGAAGATATTTATCACGCAGCTATCACAACAGCATGCTTTTCTAGCACAACAACTATCACAATAACCTGAAATTCCTAATGCACCTACATGGCATGGAAACTATGCATGACATGTGATATCTACCATGTGCCTATATGATGCATGAGACGGAATACCCTCATCTCATTGGGTTGCAGCTAAATAGAACCCATAGATAAAATATAACTAGCACAATATCAAAGTGCGTCACCCAACATTGAAATCAAATCAACTGTAAATTACAAAATCATTAAAATTGCAACACGAGGTAAATTGGATTTTCCCTATACACGGGTTAGCAATGCCCGGGAACAACTTATTACTAACTATCGTTCGTCCTATCCCTGACTACGGCTCCAAATAGTAAGTCAATGAAAAGAACCCCTTTGATACCACTTTGTAATGTCTCGGTTCTAGGTGCCACTCAACGGGTGTCCTGAACCCGGTTCCCCACGTGACCTCAAGAGAATTTCCCCAAACGCCAAAGGCTGCCAACTAGAAGTGAGGGCCCAGGTCTTATAGTGGGGAAACTATGCCCTCATTTGTCAATGTGTAGCGCAACAGAATTTAAATAAAACATACAACGACAGCGGAAGAAGTAAACCATACACAACTGAAATAATCTACAGTAGTGGATATAACCAAAAATACATAAAAAATATGATGCTACACATTTCAAGTTCTATGAAAACATCCAGAACATGCTATACATCAATAAGTACAACAAAATATAGAGTACAACAAAACAAAGAAAACAACTGGCAGCGGCATCGTGAGCCTAGGCTCGGTCCCATGCCCTCCTACTCCTCAGTAACAATCAAGTATCTATATAGGGACACTTTCCCCTATCTACACCTGCAGAAACGTGATCTATTTAGGCCTAAAATCATGACCCAAACAGGGTGTGAGAAATATATCTCAGTAGGCACCCACCGAAGGCCCATGCCCAACTACGTGTAAGCATGCAACAACAGTGTGCAATAGTAAAATTCAATTGAGTAAGTAGTAATGAATGTAACTAACTTAACAGTCAAATTTCGATTTTATTATTGATTTAACTCATTTAATTTAGTAACATTTTTGTGCTCAACAACACCAAGACCTCAGGCCAACCAGTACCGTGCCCTCAGGCTAAAATAGTAAACCACGCCCTCAGGCTTTCCCTCAAGCTATAGAGAATCCAACCTACAGGTATTTCCCTCAGGTGTAATAGAAATTACCCTCAGGCATAGGAATTGTCGCCCTCAGGCACAGAAGTCAATCCCTCAGGCACGAAAGGTTTCCCTCAGTCGAAATAACTACATCCCTTGGGCTAAATAGTGCAGTGCCCTCAGGCTAGTCACAAAAACTCCCTCAGGGTAAACAGGTAACTGGGCCATTCCTAACATATTAACAAGTAGTAAAAAAGAAATTCCTCTCAAGGAAATTCTACAATTACTACTTTAAAGGCATACCCTCGGGTATCCTGGCCAAATGGATAAACTGTGGAACACACCACCGGGGTGGTTCCGGATCCAAGCAACGATCCCAACCAACATTTTATTATCATAATTTAATCACCAATGTAATGCTAGGAATTAAATATAGCAATGTCCTCAGCCACACGACACCCCAACATGGGTTCGTGGCACAGAAACGCACAAAAACACATGACAATTGGAAATTTACACCAAGCCACCTACCTTATACTCCAACAGATGTTATAACCGAACATCGACTCCAGAAACGCCCATGAACGGCATAGATATAACGAAGAAAAAAACTCATTCAAACATAAAAAAAATTCTCTCAGTAAATAATTTTTATGAACGGTACCAGGAGAGGAGAGGGATTACCCGTGCGGTTCTAACGAGATCGTCCGAAGACGAATCAGATTCCAGACGAACACCCGATGGATCTTCAAAGGGTCGGACGTCCTCCTTGGCTCCAAAATGTCTCAAATGCCTCCTCTGGAAAATGAGGAGGATACTGCCTATTTTAAGACGAAAAAACAAAGTACACGACATGTACTTATGAGTACATGGTGTGTACTTATATCATTTAACTTTTCCTCGGGCGGTACTGCCACACTGTTCATCAGTCGACATGAGTACACGACATGTACTCCTAAGTACACGGCGTGTACTCTTTCACAGATGGCGGGGACTCCACCGACTTACTGTTTAAGCATGCCGGATGACTACACGGTGTGTAAGTACCACTACATGGCGTGTAGTCGGTTCCTACACCCCTCGTCGCCAACATGCCTACACGCCCCGTGTACTCATCCCCACACTGCCGAAAGTACAGAGCGTGTGGAAAAGTACACGACTTGTAGTTCCAAAATTTAGGATTTTCACCATTTTCCATATTTTATCAAAAATACTTAAGGAAAAGGACAAAAGATGAATCCCATACCTCAAAACTAAGAACCGGGTTCTTACATCATTGATGAGAATTGATAAGGATATAATCATTGTATATTTTATGTAGATGGACATGAGAATCATAAAAGAAGGGATCATCATCAATCCTTTCACAAATGATTTCTCAACCATATCTTTTAGAAATGTTAATGGATGCTCAAAGAAAGGATTTGGAAATTCTAAAAAGGGTGGAAGCTATCAGAAATGGGAAATCCTCAGAGTTCATGGTTAAAAAGGATGGAATTGTGAGATTTTGGTAACGATTATATGTACCATATGATCCAGAGATAAAGAAGGACCTTCTGAATGATGCACATAGCTCTACCTTCTCTATTCACCCAAGGAGCACAATGATGTATCAAGATCCCTGAGAAGAATTTTTGTGGGGAAATATGAAAAGGGAGATTATTGAATATACATCAAAGTGCCTGGTATGTCAGAAAGTAGAGGCTGATAGGAAAAAGTCTAAGGGGATGATGCAACCACTAACCATACCAACATGGAAGTGGGAAAATATTACTATGGACATTGTTACTAGACTTCCAAGGAAATCTAGAGGAAACAATGGTATATGGTTTGTTGTGGATCGTCTTACAAAGATAGCTCACTTTATCATGATTTGAGAGGACTTCTTATTGGATCTTCTTGCGCAGATTTACATAAAAGAAGTGGTAAGGCTTCATGGAGTACCACAATCTATTTTTTGAGATCGTGATCCTAGATTCACCTCAGAGTTCTGGAAAAGTCTCCAACATGATATAAGCACTGAACTAAGATTAAATAGGTCCTATCATCCTCTAACTTGTAGCCAATATGAGTGAACTATCCAGACCATAGAAGATATGTTAATATCATGTTTTATGGGCTTCAAAGGAAGATGTGACCAATATCTTCCAATGGTTGAATTCTCCAGCAATAATAGTTTCTACTAAAGTATCTGAATGGCTCCTTATGAATCCCTTTGTAGGAAAAGGCGTAGAACACATGCATGTTGGTATGAATTCGGTGAGTGTAAGAGTATGATGTTAGGACTTGAAATGGTCTATGAAATGATAGAGAAGGTGAAAACCATTCAATATCATATCAAGGAAGCCCAAAGTTGATAGAAAAGTTATGCAGAAAACCATCAATAAGACCATGAGTTAAAAGTTGGAGACAAGGTATTTCTATGCATATCTCTATGGAAGAGGGTCATGAGATTTAGAAAGAAATGGAATTTAATTCCTAGGTACATCACCCCCTTTGAGATTCCTGATCATGTCGGGGTTGTGGCCAATCGACTATAACTTCCACCTACCATGGCCAATGTACATGATGTCTTTCATGTATCCCTTTTTAGGAAGTATATACCATACCCTTCACATGTACTCTCTACATAGGTAGTAAAATTAAAGGATGATCATTCTTATGAGGAGAAACCATTGAAGATCTTATATCGTAGGAAAAAAGTCATACGAAATAAGACAATGCCCCCCCCCTGTGAAGGTGTTGTGGTGAAACCACACGTGTGAAGAAGCAACGTGGGAATCAAAGGAAGTGATGAAGCAGTGTTTCCTGCATCTATTTTAGTGTGGGAAAAGAAACATTCTAGGCTGAAATTTCTTAAGGGGGGAAGATTATAATGACCCAAACTTTTATTAATGAAAATTATTATTTATCTAATTATATGTCTTATTATATAATACAGTTATATAATGTATGCTCTTCCATGGTTTTATGTCTTCAGATTTTAAAATACTATTAAGAATTGTGATCATTTCCAATATAGCCATTTAATAGTGATCACATGATTAGTATAAATATCATGCTATAACAAATCCTATTTACTCAGTAAATGGAAGTGATGCACTTATCGAATAGACTTGCCACATACGAAGCCCATTTTTCAGAGCATGGAAAGGAGGTGGCTTCATTCAGATTCTCTCTTGACCAATCCCAAGCCGAGCTTCAAAATGTTAAGCTCAAACAGAACCACCTAAGAGAGAAGTGGAAGTTGATAGAGATTACCACACGAATGATGTTATCCAAGCCACCCCAAGAGTCTATCACCATCACACACCTTATCCTTAGATATTATACATGTATTATAAGGGGTTATGTAACAAGACCATATCAGATTTGATTATGTGCATTATTTGTGTATATAATAATGAATATACATTTATTTTATTATTGTTGTTACTTAGTAAATAGTTTTTAAAGAACAAATAGTATTTTTTTGTCAATATTCAACTATGAAATCAATTTTGATAAATTAATGGATTTTTTATTAAATATTATTTTAATAAAATATTATTAGTAAATTACTTTTTATTAAGTATTAATGATTATATAATTTATAGGAATACAATTGTAATTTTTATTAAGGTTTGGAAGCTATTTTTTTCAAAACCAATGAATTTTCGATAAAAGTCTTTTTTTATTTTAAAAGTTAAATTTCACAAATTTAGGAAGTTATTTATATAAAATGATTATTATTTTTGGAATCCGGACATACAAATTATCTAATAGTGAATTTTCATAATTTTTCATGAGAGTCGAATTTTTGGGTAAACATTAAACACCATTTAATTATATAATATGTTTTTTGACATCATAATGACCCAATTGTGATTTAATAAAAAAATATAAAAACTATGTTTTTCTATTATATATTTTACCTTAAAAATATTGATCTTAGGTCTATTTGATTTATTTTAAAAATCCTTAGTGGAACCTCTTTGAATTATAACCATTTTAGCTTTTTTAATTGATTTCATTGAGATTGCGACTCACCTCTACATAAGAAACCCTATTACTTTAAGAAGTTAGGACATTGGATATATAAAATATTTTTTCCAATACCCTTTTTAAAAAACCATGGGAAAAAACCATGGGCTGGTTTTTGGTTTTGATTAGTTTAATTTGTGGTATCCCAAACCTAAATAATAAAGAATTCCCTCTCCTTTCCTATATAAACACACCCAAATCCCAGTTCCTCTTCACTCAAAGCCCTTGGATTTCATCCATCCTCTTCCCTCCACTAACTAGAATCCTCCCAATGCGCCCTAATATCCCAAGAAGCCTCTCTCAAGACTCTCACAATTCTTTGGGATCACACTTCCAAGTAAGGTATTTCTTCCTTTCACATTTTTGTCCAATTTTCTGTAAGTTGTTATTAACTATTATTTTAAATTAAAAATTTTGGGGTATGATTTATCAACTCACCCATACTTCCCTAATTATTTTTTAATGATAGAGACCCCTTTATCTATCATTTATTTCTTCTCATGTACACCATTTACCATGCTGAAATTCCGTATGAAATTTCTCTCTTCTCATTTACATTCAAGCAATTCTTTGGTATTATAAATCTAAATTCCATTTCATTTGTTGAGAGATGTATCTATATGACCACCTTACTGTCCATTTCATTTAGATATGATGAGACACCCCTTTATCTCTCATCAACCATTTTTTTTAATTCGTATTTCACATCATTATCCTACAGACATTGCACCGTGATTTTCCAAGCCAAATCCTTTGTGTCGTAAATACCATGACCATTTCTCTTTCAAGGGTATTCACCTTTATGCACATTTACTTATTGATTATAGAGTTTCATGTATGAATTAAACATTAAATTTTCATGGAATAAATGATGATGTTTAATGAATCCATGTTTTATGATCCATGTGAAACACTTATGCATGAAATGAAATGATTAAGAAGGGTGCGCCCTAATAGCACTTCAATGCATTGGGTAAAGTGTAATATCATGATACATCACGTGAAATGGGTGATGAATCATGATAATTCATGTGCAATGAGGGTTTACTCATGCTTCATGTGTAATGAGGTTTTACTCATACTCCATGTGCAATGAGCCTTGGCTCATGCTAATTCCAGATTAAGTGTTGTTGCTAAATCTCCATGTTATGATTATCATGATTTATCATGCCTTTATGTTCATGTTTATCTTGTTTTCCATTGACATGCCTATTGTCTAACATGTATTTTATTCCTCGTTTTATTACATGTTTATTCGCTTACTGGGCTTTATAGCTCACCCCTTTCTTATGCATGTCCTAAGGTTATCCCAAGAAATGATAAGTATAAAGGAATGTTGTAGTCATGTAAAGGAAGTTTTCAATAAAGATGTTTTATTTATTGTTCTAAGTTGTTATGTAATGTTACAAATACCCAAAGGCCCTAGAACTCTAAATATTCTATGTTGTATCAAGTGATGGTTTTATGTAATAAATCATGTCTATGTGTGTGTTAAAAATTCGGGTTGTTATATAATCAATGTTCACAAGAATAAAATAATATAATTCACAATTTTAAATACTTGAATCATCAAACAAGAGGTATGGAATCCTTTTTTAACTATGTTAAGAGTAAAATTAATCAATAATCATGATCCATATGATATCAATATTCATTTGAGGAACCATTAAAACTCATAGGAATCAATAATTAAATGCTTTCGTATCATGGAAAATTATCTTCACATCACTAATAAAACCCATATTACCAGATTAATAACTAATATGGTTAACTACAAAAATAATTCTCTATATAATATAATCATTAATCAATGCATTAGTGGGCTATAACAAACCCACTCATCCTTTATTTATAACAGAACCACCTATACGTGGTTTATAATAGAACCAAACTTCTATAGTTTATAAGAGAACCACATATCATAATAAAAAATTTCCAAAACCCACATCATGAATGAAGTATATTGATCTTTCCTTTCATCATATAACACATATAAAAACCAATATTCTGTTAATAAAACGGATTTTCATGTGAAAAATAATGAGTTACTTGAAAATATATTTAAACAATCATAATCAATATAAATAAATAATATAGATGGTATCATCAAAACATATCCCAAAGGATCCTAAAAATATCAATGATTATATTTATTTATTAATCAAAATACCATTAAAATATCATTCAAAACATTATTAAGGAAAATACCCTTTCCATTTTGAAATGAAAACCTTTAAAAACTAAAAAACCATAAAATATTGTGATAATAGTTTTATTTTAAAATAACCTTGTATACTTATAAGAAAACATTCAATGAAAATAATGAGAATGATAGTATAAAAATCTATTGGTGATGTAAATGTTAAAAATAGACATTCCTTTCCCGGATTTTATAATGTGAGCCAAAAGTGACACATGTATAAAATAATAAGAAATTTAATTTTAAACACATTAAAATCAGGGTATTAGATAATGTAAAATAATTTTATTAAATCATTTAGGTTAATAAAATAACATTTCTTGAAAACATTTTAGGGTAAAATGATATGAAAGAGAAAGATTCTCAATCTAAAAGATGGTACAAAATCGATTTCACTTATAAAAAACATTCTTGAAATTTCATAAATAAAGAAGGTTGTAAATTAAAAATCAATATTTAAAACACATTCATAAATAGAGGACAAGAAAAGATATGAGATTTATGAAAATAATAAAATATTATTATTTTTTCAATGGAAACATGAACCTAAAAAAACACACCGAATGTAAGGATATTATAACATAAATAATTTACCATTTTGGATATATTTGTAATAAAAGTTAATTGAAAGAAATAATATTATAAGGAACTATAAATCATATAAATTAAATTAATGGATATGTCAAATTTATTTCATGACTCATAAAGTACACTGTACATGGAAATAATGGTTCACATCCTGAAAAATGACTCAGGAAGATGAGATTGAGAAAATGAAAAACCATGCAAATATGACAACAGTTGAGTGATAATTAATCCATGAAATTATTATGTAAAAATATTTTAATCCACATAGAAAAGTTTAAATAAATAATAAAACAATTTACTGATCAATTCAAACATAATAATGGTATAACAAAGTCAATAAATAAGAGTTTTACCCAAAGAAATAAGATTTAGTTAAGAAAATTTTAACACACCATAACATTCAAGTAAAACAATATTTGATGAAATATTTATATTTTAACATAAAATACAATGAATTATGAAGGATTCTTGATATATCCTATAAAATGGGTAGTGTATAGACCATGTAATAGAAATTGTTTAATATGATTCAATGAAGGAAAATTGAGATGAATTCCCCTACCTCATGTCCATACTTTGAATGTATACACTTTAACTCATATATAATTAACATATATAAATTGTTTAATTATTTATAAAAATTATTCAGGATTATTAATTTATAATTTAACCATATTTTTAATTTATTTTCATCGAATAATTAAATACTGAATCGATTAATTACACATTGGGTATTTTGAGGGAATTCAGTTCATAATTTCAAAAATACATTTGGTATATTTATAGTGGTCATAGGCATATTTATTCAATAATATCTAGATTAATAATCATTGAATAATATCAATTTTATTCCTCAATTATACTTTTAAAACCAAATATGTATAATTATTTTGAAAATTAAACTATATTACAATTATGGATAAAGTAGGACTTACATATTAATGAGTAACGTTAAAATTTTTCAACGATAACGATTGTAAGTAGGTAATTATTATTTTGTCCTTAAATAATTATAATTATGTCATAAATATAATTTTATTTATTTATATCCAAATATAGTGACAATCCATGTGATGTTGGGATGAAAAATGAATCAAATTGTTCCATATAGGGGACAATACATACGTATGCATGAACGATGTTATCATTAAAAATATATAGAAATACAAGAATATAAAAAATATATAATCCTTATAGAATTATAACTTGTTTATTAATATAATTTATATAAATTAAATCAATAATTATTACAAGCTCTGAGAGGTGGTGATGTAAAACTAATTATATCATTTCGTGAGGTGATAGTTTGTTGTACACATGAATGGAGTTTTCATTTCTCATTTTATGGAATAAAATATGGGTATAGGTTATTAAATTAAAAAAATAAGTATATTTAATATAATTATTTTATTATTTCATCATCGATGAAGAATATTTGAAGGAGGTATATGAAAAATACAAATAAATCATTTAGTTAAAAGCTATAGCTATTCTTCAAGCATCCTCTTTTTCATTTACACATTTTTCCTTATATTGTGGGAATTATTCCAAAAATAAGTCCCATAGAACATTTGGATACATTTTAAGAAGATATATTCTTATTTATTGGACAAAAAAATGTATCCTGAGGTGTGGAAAGGAGAGGGGACTGGGTGACCTTTTGTAAGAGAGGAGAAAAGAATTCTTGGAATTTCATAAAGTATACAAATTAATTTTCATTTATAAATTGATTAAAATTGGTATAATTTGAATATATTTTGAATATGGGTTGTAATACTCTAATAAAATAAAATTATTACAAGTTTGGAATATGCTTTTACACTTATCTCCTTGTTTTAATCATCTATTAACTTATTTTTCAATTACCATGACATCAATGTATTTTACCATTAATGAGTAAAAATGTTACTATAAATGGTCAATTGGACCATAAGTAGATATGTTTTATATTTTAAACCATATATAATTCCATTTTCTGAGGATTAATTTTTTAGGAATTTTAGTTAATTTAATGAAATACTATTTGATATAAAATACCATTAATGTCATTTTTGATGGTACATGAAATATTATAATATAATATACATCTAACTCAGGTAAAAGTGTTCCAAAATTATATTTAATAGAATATAAAGAATATATTTTCTTAATATAATCACCTAATAAAATTTATATAGGCCTAGATATCATTTTAAACCTTATCTTTTAGATTAACCCTATGGTTAACCAATTTTAACCTTTATAATGGCAATGACCTTTCTAATATTCAAGGGTAAAATTTTTACTTATAAGGTGAAAATTATCTAATAAATGAAAATAAGTTGATAGTTTTGACCATTTCACATCATAATTTTCATCTTTATATATTGTTATGATTTTTAAATAATTTAATAAAATATATTTAACATACAATACTATTATTTTCATTTATGAACGATTCATATAATTTTAATTTTAATTAATATGATAGAAATGTATTTAGAATATAATCCATTAAAATAACCATAATATTTTTTTATCTTTAAAATTATTATGCAACTAATAATCACACAAAAAAAATATTATTTTTGAAGTTTTTGAAATTATTTACTTGATTTTTCTACTCCATGCACAAATATTGTATCAGGGTTGTGTAAGAATTTAAGGTAATTATTTCACCACTAAAAATAAAAAATAAATTATCATTTAAAAATAAAATTATTTATACTCAAAAATAACATTTAAATGTGAAAATTATTTTTTTATCCCTATCAAAAAAATTATATATTAAATACAAGAGAATGATATTTTTGAATTTATAATTATTTATAATAATATATAATTCCTTTACAAATAAAAATGAAAAAATAATTCCAAATATGTTAATCATGGATGATTATGTCTATACCAAAACCATATAATATATTAAATATTATTTTGAGGGTTATTTTTAGTCCCTGTCATATTATTTTTAACCATAATTACTTGATTTAGCTTTATAGTGGTAACAAAAATTTACTTTGGTTGATAATTATAATGAAAAAAGGGAATTATTTACTTAATTTGTTCATTATTATTCCAAATATTGAATACATATTTAAATATTAAATTTATAGTCATGGAAGAAACAAATTTAAAATTAAATACAAAAAACATGATGAAAAGCAGTTTTAGAAAAATGTGTTTTTAATCCCAAAAATTAACTAATACCAAAATTAGATATAATGATAATTAAAACATATGATATAAAATTAAATACAGATTATTTTACATTAATCTAAAATTAAAATAAAATTATGAATTTTAAATGAAAATTAATGAGGATTTTACGAAAATCATTATTTTTCACTATTCACTAAAAAATCACAATGTTTCAGAAAAAAATCAACATTTCACCCTAAGATAGTTTTGATATAATGATTTCAAAAATGATTTCGTTTTTATTAAATATAATTTATAAATTTTACGAAAATTAAATATAATATTTTCTCACAAAAAGAATAAAAAACATTTTTGATGAAAATACATTTTTATGAATAAAACAACTTTACTAATAATAGAGTTGTCATTTAATAATAATTTATCACTAAATTTTTAATCAATATGAACCTTGTATATATATATATATATTTAATATTTTACTTACTCTTATTCAAACACTTAAATTAAACGGTAAGGTTGTAGTGGTCATGTTTAAATAGTAATATTTTGTGGTTTATTTAAGCTCGGTGTTGCGTATCTTGTACATTATATAACATAGTGTTTTTTAAAAATATTGAGATATTGAATTATGTACCTTTCAATAAATTTCATCCTCAAAATTTTAATGTAAAATTAGAGGTAATTTTTTTGAAATTTTGAAATACCTTTTTTCAAATATCATATTATAAAAAGGGTTAATAAAACATTATCTTGAAAAGTGGTAAAGGGAATTACAAATAGCATCTGAAATAATAGAAAACCAGATTTATAAATAGTTTAAAATTAGTGAGATGTGAAAATATGGACATGGAGGAACAAATTTCTTGATAATGATAGAGAGTGACCATGAATATTGATTAATAAATTGAATGATCATAAAAAATTCAATGAACACAAAACCATAAATCAATAATGTGTGAAAAAGACAATCGATTCATTAGAAATGAACGTGATATGATAAATTTTTTAGTTTTTGTTCCTTTTCCAAGAGTTAAAGAATGACATACAATCAATACTAATAATATAAGGAAATATTATCACGTGATAAGTATATTTTCATCTTTTAATAAATTTCTATCACACTCTAATATTTTTCTCCAAATAATGACTATACAGGAGGATTATTTTCATGCTTGAAGTTCTAAAATCAACATCTAATAGATCACATAATCCATAAAATTATAACAATATAATCCTCGTATCTTTTTAAATTAACATGATCCATAATGGTTAGCATAAGGTAAGATAATTCCAAAAATGAATAGACCTTAAGACAAAAAAGTAATACATTAATCTTGAAAATTCAATCGTAAAATCCATTGTTAGAAACAAATTATTGAATAAATAAATATCTTAAAATTTCTTCAGGGAAATTCTGGATAAGATTGATACCCAAAAATTAAAATCTATTGATAAAATATTCTTCTAAGATAAATTTAACATTTATATCTAAAAAACAACAATCACTCTTAAAGTTTCATACCAAAATATATATTCCATAATCATATAATCTCTTAGAAATGAGAATAATTTTCTAAATCACCACAAAGAAACATTAAAAAACATATTCTTCCAAAATACAATTCAACAATTATTTCTCAAATAAAATTCCATAATATTATGTTTACCTTAATCTTATAATGTTCCATCAAATAATTAACTAATTTAGAAATAAAATTAGTCACATAGTCACCAAATAAATCTTCAATATGATGGTTAGCTATATCATATGTTCCCAAATTGTAATGACACATAATTATGTCAATATCAAAGATAATATTAAAGCTAATGTTTACCAATACCTAAAAACATTTGCCTAGATTTTTTGAAGGAATTCTTCATGAAATAACTTTTACACTAAAAACCATACAAAACCCAAGAGCTATATTACAATAAATTTCTTATAAAATACTCTTAATCATCTTACAATTCAGTCACTTACAACCTAAAATGGTATTTTTATGCCTTTGAACTTATGATCAACCATAAAATGATAAACCCATGATGGTATCCATAAATATTATGTTAATCTGACATGAAAACATCAAAATCTAAAAATTTATCTACACATTTACTCTAATACCAACGGTAGTATACCACATTTCTAGATATGTTTCTAAAAAAATTATATTTACATTTACATATTTAATAATGATAAATGTGACCCAAGAAACATAATATGAATAATGTAAATAGATCTTTCATTTTATCATAAAAATCAAAGAAACAACCACGAGTCATTTCATAACTTGATTGGCCTGTATGAAAGAATAGATTTCATAAAAGTATCTTTAAATAATATTTATCCCTAAAGAGAAACAATATGTATGTTATTATCAAACAATTACCCCCTGTGGATCATAAATAAAATCAAATGATTTTTTAATTGATGAATTTAAATACCATTAAAATATAATCTAAAATATTCTTAAAGAATATTATATTTCCACATTGAAAATCACTTTTAAAAATTAAAAATTCACAAAATATTGCAAACATATTTTTTTGGAAGTATCCTATGAATCCAATAAAGGAATATTAATATTAAATTATATACATGATGGTGGAAAAATCTATTTATGTCATAAATGTTAAAAAATAAACATTCTATTCCATGATTTTGTAAAAAAGGTCAAAAGTGACCCATGTGGAAAATGTTAATAAATTTCATTTTAAAACCTTTTGAAATCAGGTAAAATATAATTTAGAACAACTTTTTAAAATTATTTCTCTTTATAAATGAAGATTTCTTATTTTTTTTGAAAACATGTATATGGAAGAAAAAGATTCGTGATCTAAAGGAAGATACAAAATTGATATCACATAAAAACATCTTTTTTATTTTTATTTAATAAATAAGGGTGGAAATTGAAAATAAATATTAAAACTTCATTACTAAAAAATTTATAATAAAATATAATGGTTCATAAAAATAAGATTATATGATTTCATCCAAAGGATCCTTGAACATAAAAAATCTTGAAAAGAAATAAGATTGCAACAAAAAACTTTTACTAGATTGGTTATATTTAGAATCAAAATTCATTAATAGAAATAATATGATAAGGATATATAAATACATTAATTAAATGAATTATTATGTCAAAAATAATTCATGATGCATTAAGTACACCGTACAAGGAAATCATGTCGCACGACATGAAATAAGTCCTAGGAAAATGAGATTGAGATAAACAAAACCCTTACAATGATCATAACCATTGAAGTGAAAATTATATCATGAGGTGATTATGTGAAATAATGTAAATTCACATAAAAAATTATGAATAAATCATAAAAAATTAGAGATCAATTCATACATAATCATGGATTAATAAAGTCAATGAAGAAAAGTTATAACATAACTATAAGAAGATTGAGTTAAGAAACCCTTACCATTTTATAACATTAAATTCAAGTCCAAATTAATGAAATAATTTAGATTGGAACTAAAAATACCATGATTTATTAAGGATTCATGATATATATTTTAAAAGTGTATTATATACACCCTATAAAATAAATTAGTTGTATAACATTAAAACTTGCCTCTATAAAGTAAAATTGAGGCTAAATCCCCTGTAACGAGTTTATACATTCCATGTATGACCTTTAATTCCTATATAATAAAATTATATCAATTATTTATTTTTTTAATAAAGCTTTATAGGTTTATTAATTTATCATTAAACCTTATTTTATTTTATTTCATTGACCTAATTAATTACTTAATCATTTAAATCCACATTGGGTAGTTTGAGGACATTAAATTCATAATTTAAAAACGAATTTGGTATATTGACCATGGTTAAAGGGATATTTATTCCATAATATAAAAAATTATAATAATTAAATAATTACCATTTCTATTCAAAAATTATACTTTTAAAATCATCCATTAATTAGGGTTATGAAAAATCAACTATTCTACAATCATGGAGACAGTAGGTCATACATAGGAATGAGTAACATTTATATATTCAATGATAATGATGGAATTAAGCTAAATATTATTTTATCTTAAAATAATGATATTAGATCCTAAATATTCTATAATTTCTTTAATTATTGTTATATATACAATCCAGGTGATTTGGTGATTAAAAGTATTGATATAGCTTTGTGGTGGTGGTAATCCACACGTACACACGGTTGACGTTATCATTTTTCAATGGATAGAAAGGTATGAAAAAGTTAATAAATAATATTTAATGAATTATAATTATTTCATGAATATCATATATATATATATATATTGAATCTATTATTATAATCATTTGTGAGAGGCGGTGATGGAAAATTTATTGCACCGGACTATAAGGCGATAGTCCTCCATACACATGAATGATGGTTTCCAATCCCATTTGATGGAAGAGGAGAAGGATATAGGATATTAAATCTACATAAAAATATAAAAATATACTTCATAATAAGGTGTTATCATTTCAGTATGGTTACAGAATAGTTTATAGACGCATGGGAAGAAATAAAACTAAAATATTTAGTTAAAATCTATACATATTTTTTAAAAAACTACATTTACTTCATTCCTTGAGATTTATAATGTTTATATTCTAATGAAACTAAGTCATATAGAATATGGGTTGATTTGTTTGGATGTTATTATATTATGGTTTTTCTAAACCAAAAGTCTCTTCATGTGTATACAGTAGAGGAGAGGGAGTTCCCTTTTATAAGAGAGGGGAGGGGTATTCTTGAAATTTCATAAAGTATTTAATTTATATATATTAATTTTCTTTTATGAAGGGATACTATTTATTTAATGTAAAGATATGATAATGATGGGTCAAAATACACCTATATAATATAATTTTTAGAGGTTTATACTTTTTTACTATTATCTCTATGTTTTAACCCCACATTAACCCTTTTGTCTATTACCATTGTATCAAAGTATTTTCCACTAAATGTGTCAATAAAGTTTCTATAAAAATAGTATTTATAATGAATCAATACTTTCATAAAAGGCCGTTTGATAATTTTTTTTGTGGAAAATTCAATACATTACCCAAAAAAACTCCCAAATACCATATTAGTTCAGTGGATTTTGGAAAAATGGAAACATAAACGTTGGCCCATAAGTGTACTAAAACATCTACCACTATGTACTTTATAACTATAAACCTTTTTAGAAAAATCATAAAAAATACATATCTTCATTACCTAGGGAATGAAAAATATTAAAGGGTGACTCAGATTCTCAATAAGAGCGAACAAGGAGGATATATAAGCTTAATATGAACATAATTGTAGGAGAACATGATAAGAAAATTTGAAAACTATACCCTGGAAATCATGGATCATAATCATGAGTCATAGAATAAGGATGGGTAGTTCATAAGACATGATTCAAAAGATAATCAAAGAACAAGATCCACGAGATAATAAGACATTGAATTTGTGGCATAAATAAGAGAAAATGAAATCTATTCCATATTTTACAAGGCTCACGATGATGACCATCATTACAGACAAAGTCCTTTACTGAATTGGATTTACTCCTTGATCCAGCCCTATATTTCTAAAACAGGTTCAATTCCCAATCAAAATCAATATTACTAAAGATATTCCACTCCCCAATCTAGTCTTATCTATCTCATGAGATATACATCATTTCCAAATTAATTGTAGGGAGATATAGGTCTCATCCATCACATAATGAAAACAATATTTATTTTTACCATAGGATAAAGAAATTCATCATAACACAACCCATTAAATGAAATGGGTATCATAAAATATCATCATATCATAACCTTTTAAAAAGAGGTAGGTTTCATAATCATTTCATTTGATAATATCATAAGAAAATTACTGAGTTTCATAATTATTCTATCATGTTATAACATGTGGAAGAGAAATGGTTTTCATAAGCATCGCGCCATCAAAATAAATACCATTTAGTTTAAGAATATGAATGTTATTATAAGATCATATCCCAAATAAGGAATAGGTAACAACAAATAATTTCATCTTATATGGAAATTTTTTTGTGAGATATTTTAAAAAAATATATTGATTGAAATTTCCTTTCCTCTTAGAAATTCTCTTTTTTAAACAAAAAACATTTTGAAAAATGTTTTCTTTTAAAATAACCTTACAATTTTGAAAAGAAGATTCGAAAGTAATTATAAGAACATTACAAAACATGAAACATTTTAAAAATAATTTTCCTTAAAAATTGGCTTAAAATATCATTTTAAAATGTTTAGTTTTTTAGAAAACATGGTTTTGGAATAAAATATATTTTTGACTGAATAGAGAAATAAAGTCAAATTTTATTAAAATCCTTTTATTAATTATATTCCGTAAAAAGGATTGGGAATATGGTAGCATTAGATAAATATATCCTAAATAACCAAAGGTTATAAAAATTCATGAAACTTATTGAGAGATGAATCATAATATTTCATCAATGTTAGCCAAATAAAAAATAATCTAGATAAATGAGGAGATTATAGAAAAAAAAATCTTACAACTTTGGAAACATTAAATCATAATACCCATGAAGTAATAAAATTAAATAAAGATTAAAATATAATTAAAAGAATTATATTCATGATATAACATGTCATAGGGTCAGTATATACACATCATAAAAGAGTATAGGTGTATAATATAACATGTGTCTCAAAGAAGGAAAATTGATAGAAAATTCCCCTACCATAAGTCTTGAATTTCATCGTACTTGTCAAGAAATCCTGTATAATAAATATAATTTTATTTTAAATATATCATTGGACTACATTCATTTATATTATACCATGTATATTATTTTATGGCTTTATATTACCATTTTATCAATATTTACCTGTTAAAGTTATATTTTGGGTAATAACTATTTTGTTTCCGGTACATGTTTTGAGTTTTTATTCTTGGTCATTATTATTAGAACATTATCTCATCATATTCATAATTATAAACTTTATATTAATATAATATATATTCATTATGAATTTATTTATAATAAACAACATTTTTTAGTGATAATAAATGTAATGTATCGTTCATGGAGACAGTAGGTCATACGTATGCATGAATGTTGTTTCCATTTCTTGTCTTATTGAAAGAATGAAAATTAAATGAAATATATAATTTTTTTATTAATATAGAAGTTTTATTTCTTATATCACATATTTATATTAAACCCATCCTTAATATATTCCTTTTAAAGCATGAAGCAATTGCATCGCTTCGTGAGGCAGTATTCCGCTGTACACACGAACGACATTATCGTATTCCCACAAAATAAAAAACATGAAGTTATGTGTAATGTAAATATTATAGAATCATAATAATGTTATATAAATCATAAAAATCATATATAAACAGTACTTATACCATTATTACTAGCATTTGATGGTGGTAATGGAAAAAATAAAGTCATAGGTTTGCATGATGGTAGTCCGCTATACACAAGGATAATGATTTCACAACACATTTAACAGAAGTGTGTGTGGTTTTAGTTTATAAAATCACCATACAAACATATTAGTCTATTTAATATATTGTGGTTATTATATTATCAAGATATTATAATAATTAAATGGGTTTAAAAAATAAATAAAACAAAAACATTCACTGATAAACATTGCCTCTTCTTTGGGTACCTCTTTTTGGTCTGCAGTGAATTCCTTAACTGTTTGGAATTATGAAAAATTAAAAATTATAGGATTATTAGAGGATATTTTTAATATATCTTTTGGTATTTTCCATGAAAATGAGATTTAGAAGTGTAAAAATAGGGGGAGAGGAGGTGGCCTTTTATTAGGTAGGTGAGTGGCACTTTTGTAATTTTTTGAAATAAAGAATTCAACCCATGTTTTCCCTTTCAATGTGGCTCAAATAAAGGTAAAATATCTATAATTAAAGGGATAATATCTAAATATTTCAATATAATGGGTCTTCTAAAAGCATTGTGTCATTTTTTACATCTTATATTCTAAGTTTAACGACTAAATAATCTTATTTTTACAATAATTATTGTAATAAATTTTAATTTGGTTCCAAAATATATTTGGAAACAAATTTATTTGGCATAATTAGAAAATATAAATTATTATTATTCCAAATAAAGAATAATTTTTTTTCAAATTCAATTAATATAAGTTCTAGAAACTAATTTAAAATCAATCTCACTGATGTATCAAGAATGCTGGTTTTTAAAGTGAAAAAGATTAAAATTATATATAGTTAGATTCAAAATGAAATAGATTATAATGACCTAAATTTTATTAATAGATTTATAAGTGAACTAAATTTACATTAAAACTAAATTAAAATACAATTTAACTATATAATGAAACTAATTGAAACGAGTGTTTTCAATTTTAATTCATTTGTTTCATTATTCATAAAAAATAAAACATTTCAAGGAAAATCAAGAAAACACACCCTAAAATAAGTTTAACAATATTAATTAAAAAAATAATTTTATTTTATCACAATAATTTTCTAAAATTTTCTAAAATTATTTTTATTATGGTTCACAAAAAGAAATAAAAAGTAGATTTTTTTTGTTAAAATAGTATTTTCAAGACATATAAAGAATTTAACAAAAATTATGTATTTAATTATAAATATTTTTTATTTATATATAACTATTATATTTTTAAAAAATATTTATTACAATTCAAATTAATAATTTTAATATCTTGGTTATAATAGTGGAATTTAAATAATAATAATAATAATATATCATTATTTTGTTAAAACTATGTGTCGTGTGTAAAGCAAGATAAAAAATGTTTCTTTTAGTGAAAAATTTACATAGAACTTTTTATAATGGAAAATTTATGTTGTGTATAATAAAATGAAATCAATCAAATAATGTTTAATTTATTCAAAAAACATGTTCTTAAAAACATAGATTGTAACATTCAACCACCAATAAAATTAATTTCACCCTTGAAATTAATCACTTTGATACAAAAAAATGAGGGTACTTCTACCTCACCATATCCTCATGTTCTCATATAGATTCTTATAACTATTTCTTTCGCCACAAAACATTTACTAGGTGAGTGGTCTTGTTTCATATAACTTTTTCTATATGATCCAGAATATCTACTGGTTGTTCCATCCAAGAAAGATCTTTCTTTAGTAGTATAACATATATGTTCCATAAATGTGAAAGGTAGCGTATGTACTTCCTTGTGAGAGATACAAGGAATACACCATGTACTTGGGATAGGTTTGGTGGAAGCACCACGAGATAAGATACAATCCTCATATGATCAATAATTTCAAAGGAATCGATAAACCTATGGATTAGATTCCCTTTCTTCGTGAATATAATTACCTTATTAAAAGGAGAAATTATTAATGATTCTTGTCACCAAATTAAAATTATACATGACATCGATGATTGTTAGAACAAATTTTTTACCGACCTTGAACTTCATTGATATGCAGCTGAATGGATCTTACCTTCTATGGAATTTTCTCATCTATCTCAATTCTCAATATAATTATTTCCCCAAATTTCATCCTCCATGTTTAATCTCTAAATTTCTTTCCATATAGGGCTTCATATGGTTTCATATATATTCTTGAATAAAATCATTTTTTTAAACCAAAACTACAGGAAGGTATTTATCCCATCCACCTTTTAAATCTAAAGAACAATATATCAACATATCCTCTAGTGTTTTAATTGTTATTTTTTATTGAACGTCAATTTGATGATGACATACATTGATGAAACACAACTCTATACCAATAGAATTCTAAAGACTTCGCCCGAACATTGAGGTAAACCTTGTATCGTGATCTGATGTAATAGAATGTGGTACTCCATGAAATCATTACATTTATCTAATTTACATCATAGTATGTTGATCTAGATAGAAGTATTCTCTAATAGAGATGAAGTGTGTAGACTAAGTAAGGCTATCATCTACCACCCATATATAATTATTCCCTTTAGAGGTTTTGGGGAGTTCAATGACAATATCCATAGTGATGTTCTCCCAATTTCTTTCTGGTATGGGTAATGGACCCAACATCCCCTTAGACTTTTTTCCTTTATCCTTAACTTGTTAACATACTAATAACCAAGATAAAAACTCCATGACATCTTTCTTTATGAAATACCTCAAGAATTTTTATTTTAAATCTCTATACATCTATATACATTGAGGACGAATAAGGAATGAAGAACTATGAACTTCCTCTAACAACTCCTTCTTCAAGATTGGTATAGAAGGAATATATACATGGGTTTTAAACCTTATCATTCCATCCTGATCATGGTTAAACATATGAATATTTCTAACCTTATTTTACAACTATAAATCATCATTCTATAATTGTTTAATCATAACTAGAATATATGGTTGAACATTCAATTAATAAAGCTAATTCTTCCCCTTCCATCAATATTTCTAGATTTACCCTTCAAAAATCCATAAATATTATATAATTTTTAGTCCTCATCAAGGATAAGATAACATAACCCATTGAACTCAAAGAATTAACCACCTTGATAGATTTCCACAGGTGGTATAGTATTGAGAATTCATAATCCTTTATCATCTCTAACCATCTTCTTTGAAACATGTTAAATTTTTTTGTGTAAATATATTCTTAAAACTATTATTATTGGTATACATATATCAAAATTTTCTCTATAAAGATAATACCTCTATATCTTTAATAAATAATTTACCACAGCTTACTCCAAATAAAATTTTGGTTAATTTTTTTTAAGAATCTTAAATTTTCATGGGGGCATAATCTATAACCATTTAATTATACATAGGAAGAAATCCCAATCCCTTCTTATAGGAATAACTATATATTAAAAAAACTTCTCCACTACATGGTAATATAATCCCATGTGTGATGATTATCCTTTTCATCAGTTTTTTTGAAATTTTCCTCACATTCATCCATCCAAAGAAATTTGGCTCCCTTTAGAGTTAACTTGGTCAAAGGATTAAATAGTCATGATTCATTATCCAAAATACGTCAATAATATCTAGTTAAACTAAGAAATATATGGATCTTAGTCACCATGGATGGCCTGGGACAACATTCAATAGCCTCTTTCTTTGAAGGATCAACTGATATACCTTATCTTGAGATTATGTGACCCAAAATGAATCCTTTTACATGAAAAATTCATACATTTTAAAATTTTCATATAGTTTATCCTCCCTTAGGATCTTTAGTATAATTCTAAAGTGGTATTCATGCTCTTCCATACCCATTTAATAAATGAAAATATCATCTATAAAGATTACCAAAAACAGATCGAGGTAATATCTAACGACCCTATTCAATAAATCCATAAAGATACTAGGGGAAATAATATTAGAGAAAGGAAACACTAGATATTCATAGTGTTCATGCCTTTTATAGAACTCTATCTTTCGTATATCCTCCTTATCGAACCACAATTGATGATATCCAGAACATTGGTCAATCTTGGAAATATATTGAGATCGAATTTTTTTTAAAAAAAGTCATCAATATGGGAGATAGGATAACTTTTCTTAATTATTATCTTTTTCATATCCTAATGATCAATGAAAAGTATCATTTATCCTTATAATTTTTTTTAAAAAGAACATGTGCCATCCAAGGCCACACACTTGGATGAATGAATCTGCTATAAATTTTCTCTTAGAGATTCTACTTCAATTCATGCAACTCAATTAGGGTCATTCTATAAGGATTTTTTGGAATTAGTGTGGAACCATGTTTGAGTTCTATTGAGAAATAAACATCACATATATGTGTAATATTAGTGAAATCTTCCAGAAATACATCAAAAAAATTCACGAACAATAGGCATATCATCAATTTCTATATTCTCCCCAACAATTTGAGACACATAACCCATTTGAATCATAATTAAGACCCATACACTGGATGTAATCTCCATAAAAATTTAATACAAATGAAAAAATTGATAAAAGATTATAGTTTGGTTTGCAATACCCAATGTAACTTCTTTTCCATGAAAATCGATGTGGGATTTACACAAACAAAGAAAATATGTAACTAGGATGACATCAAATTACTCTAGAGGAAGATTAAAAAGATTTTATGGAAGCCCATTACCACCAAAGTCAACTAGAGAGGAATCATAGGCTCTAAAATTGATCATCATACCATTAGGGGTTTTTAAGACTAATTATACATCTAATAATTTGGATGGAATATTGATACCCTTATAAAATTCTTTAGATAGGAAAGAATGAGTAGATCCAAATTCAAATAAGGAATTAATAGTTCTAGAGTTGATGGTTAGTGTACCTTTCATGACATCATTATCGAACCCCTCATTAGAAAAAATGGTCTCCTGAAATTTCCATTGTCCCTTGTCTTATTATTTTGATGATGTCTATCAGCATCATTAACCCAAAGTATTTGGAATATGTAAGCATAATGCCCATTCTCCATACACTTGAATCACTGAAGTGTGAGAGCTGAATTATTTTCCACTTTCTCTCTATTCACATCATTATCTAACTTTTTACCAACAATTCAGTAGTCAATTTCCCAATAACATTCCCTTCTACACATAAAACATTTACTATTCTCTAAAAGGAAATTTCCTCCATGCTTCTACCCAAACATAGGGAATAACTAAACGTTCATATTTTTCATTCCCTAATTATTATATATTCCTTTTAATTCCATCATCCTTTTCTTGAAAAACCATGAAATGGATACATAAATCCAACCTCCATTTCCACCTTGATAGAAAATCCCAAAATTTAATAATAGATACTGAATTCTATTATGGATTAATCCATTAAGATACTTAGTTTTAAGCCAATAAAGAATAAATCAACATTTCATTTTGTCTTGATGATAATACAAGAAGCGAACCTTGTAAGTCATCTAAATTTAACCTCATAGGTACCAATAAATTCATCATCCTTTTTCATTAGATAAAAGAACTCTTTCTCCATATTTTTATAAAGAATATGATGAAATAATTTATTGAAAAATATTCTCGTGAACTCATCCCAATCCATGAAGTAAATTTATTCCTATTTCCTTGTATTATTGATCAATGTCCACCACTGATATGCTTCAACATCAAAATGGGAGTAAAGAAAATTATTTTTTCATGTTTCAAACACTGGATAATGGAAGATATCCCTTTAGTGGTATTGATTCATTATTTAAAAACTAGTGGATTAGAAGACCCACTAATAGAAGGAATATGTTTCCTCATGAAGGAATCAATATAATGTTTCTCCCTACTTTGATTGTTAGGAAGTCCATCTAGATTCATAGTTTGAGTAATTTGTGTGAGTAGAAAAAAAGATTTTTCATTCCAAATCCAATAAAATTTGTATTCATAGGAGAGAAATCATTTTATTTTTGTCTTACTAAACATTAACGTAGTCCCTACAGGTTCTATCCATTGACTAAAACAAAAAAATAATAATGTAATTAACAATAATCATAATGGGGAACCAAATAATATAAAAAATCACATATAAGATATATAAATTATGAATCCTTCTTTAATCAATTACACATTAGGTTAATCCTAGGTTATTCATATCCATCTTCTTTTTAAATCCATCATGATGATTCATAAAGATTTTGTGAATTTTTGAAGCGTATCCCCCGAGATGTCAAACCATGTGTGTAGAAAGACCTATTCTCTTGCACCAGTTCCTGATTAAGTCTTCCTGAACATAGTTCTTTCTAGGTTTTAGCTTTGGTAAATTTTTTTCAAAGCCACATATCCTTATATTATCTAGATATGTATTTATTTCTAAGAAAAAAATCACTAAATTCATTACCAAAATATCATAATATTTTCCAATAATTTTACTCAAACTTTGACTAATCCTTAGACATGTCCTTAGGGATATCACTATGTTTTTCTCAACCTAGTTTCAAAATTTCAACTAAACCTTTGTTGTGATACAAATTATATCAAACCTGCCTTCTCATACATAGACATTAAATCATTGTTGTGGAATGTTTAATAAATTACTCAACCACATTCCTAAAGACTACATTATTTTAGTTACTTTTGAATCATAGAAACATAAACATTGGTCCATAAGTGAACTATATAATCCCTCACCACATTCTTCATAACTAGAACCATTCGTAGACATATCTTACATTATAAATATATTCGTAGAATGGGAAAAGAAAAAATAATACAGGGTTTCCTCAGAAGGTTAGTTAGGGTAAAAAAGGGACATATACAAGCATAATATGAAAATAAGGTTATTAGAAGATAGACATAACATTTTAAAACCATACCCAACATATAAAAGATCATAATAATGATTCATTGGATAAATATTTTTATTTAATAACATATGAGTCCAAATGAAATCAAAGAACATGATCCATGAGAACATAAAACATGTAATTTGTGGATTACACATAAGAATATAAAATCATTTCTATATTAGTAAAATAACACTACCAAGGCCATCATAGCGGAAAATGTCTTTTACTAAACCTGGTTTACACCCCATTCCAGCCCAGTATTATAGAAACCTGATCACTTCCCATTCCAGTCCTGTGTTACTGAACCATGTTCACTCCACATTCCAGTCCATTCTATCTCATGATATATATATTATTACCCAATTAATTAGAGGGAGATATAGGTCCCACCTATCAAATAATAAAAACAATATTTAAATTTCATATAAGAGCATAAAAATTGATCATATCATAACCCATGAATTGAAATGGGTCTCATAAAAATCTCATCAAATCATAACATATGGGAAAGTGAAAGGTTCGTTAATAATATCATCGTACAATGACCTACAAAAATAGTGGGTTTCATAAAAATAATTTCATGGTATAACCTGTGGAATAAAAATAGGTGACATAAACACCATGCTATCAAAACATTGACCATTTAGAGAAAGAATATGATTGGTATTCTTGGATAATATCCCCGGTAAGGAATAGTTAACACCAAATGATGTCAAATTATATAGAAAATAATTTTGATACATCTTTTAAAAATTTTAATTAGAAAAATATTCTTTATCTTAGAAAAACACTTTTTCAAATAAAAACATTTTTAAAACCTTTTTATTTGAATGTAACCTAGGAAACTTCTAAAGGATGATTTGAAAATATTTTTATTCATTTTTTAAAACATAAAAAATTTAAAACAATTCCATGAAAATGATCTCAAAATATATTTAAAAACCATTATATTAACAACATTTTTTGAAAACATGTTTTTTTGAATAAAACATATTTACGACCAAATAGCAAAATAAAGTTGGATTTTATTAAAAAAGTTTATTAATTATTATAAGTACCAAAGAGGGAATTTTTTTTTAAATTACATTAATATATAATGAATTACAATAAGATAATAAGACACATGATAATTTTTGAGATATGGATCATAATATTTCATCAATGGAGGCATAATAAAAAACAATCCTGATAAATGATGAGAGTTTAGCAATAAACTCTTACCAATTTAGTAAAGTTCAATCATAATACCCATGAAATAATTGATTTAAATGAATATTAAAACATCATGAATTAAATAATATTCATGATATATCATGTAAAAGGGGTAGTATATACACATCATGAAAGATTATATGTTCATAACATAACATGTTTCTCAAAGACGGAAAATTGAGACAAAACACCCTTTCCATAAGTCATAACTTTCAGCGTACTCATTCAAACCTCATGTATAGAAAATATAACTTTATTATAAATATATCACATTACAATATTAATTTATTTCACCCAACATTTTACTTTATTATGAATTTATATTACTTTTTTATTAAAAATTCAATGTTAAATGTATGTTTCAGGTAATAAATGTTTTGTTTCTCGTACATGTTTTGACTTGTCAATCTTGGCACTCAAACATAGATCATGATTTGATAATTTCAATAAAGATAAAAATGATGTAAATATAATATATATTCAGTATATATGTATATACAATAATCCGTAAAATTTAGTGTTAGGTAATGAAATACACCATTTATAAGGATGTTAGGTCATACGTACGCATGAACATTGTTTCCATTTCTTATCATATTGAAAGAAATAAAAGTAAATGGTATATATACATATATTATCATTCCAGTAGAATTTTTATTTCATATATAACATATTTTTATGAAACCGATCCTTAATACATTGCATGTAATGTGTGAATGAATCACATCTCTTTTTGAAGCGGTAGTCCGTCGTACACACAAACAACATTATCGTATTCCCATAAAATGCAAATAATGAATTCATGTGTGATATACATATTATAGAATCATAATAATTACATAAAAATCACTTTAATTATATATAAATAGAATTTATATAATTATTCCCAACCTTTAAATGTTGTAATGGAAAAACAAATGACATCAATTCGTGAGGCAGTAGCCCACCACACACAAAAATGAAGATTTTGTAACCCATTTGATGGAATTGTGTGTTATTATAGGTCATAAAAACAACATTACATAATCTATGTATATTTATGATAATTATTTTTTATATAATCATGATATAAAATTAATTAAAGGGGTTTGAGGAAGAAATAAAACAAAAGCATCTCTTGATGAAAATTATCTCTTCCTTAGGTATTTCCTTATCGTTTTCACTAAAGTCATTCCTAGGTTAGATTCATGAAAAAATTAAGGATTATATAATCAGTTTAAGGTATTTTTTAACATATATGGATAGGTATTGGTAGAGAAAAGGGGCTTGGGAAGTGTAAAGACAGGGGAAGTGGGGTAGTGTTTTATAAGTGAGGTGAGTGTCACTTTCGTAATTTGTTTTGAAATAGTGAAGTCAACCCATGTTTTTTCAATTTCAAGTGTATATTATAATATATGATTATTGAGAATAGAAGTAATAAGGTCTAAAGGTTTCTATAAAATGGGGTTCAGAAATGTTTTGGGTCCTTTTTACACATTATATTCTAAGTTTAACCACTATGTAATATTGTTTTTTCTTTAATTGTTGTAATTAATTTTAATTAATTTTCCTAATAAAATTAGTAAAACAATTAATATGGAATTTGTAGACACTATAGATTATTAAAATTCCATGAATAGAATATATTTTTCCAAATTCAATCCACATAAATTGAAGAAATTAATTTAAAATTAATCCTACAGGCGTGTCGAGAAAATGAGGTTTTAAATAAAAAACGATTAAATGTTTATAAATATTTTTTATTCAATTTTAATGTTAAATTTATTCAAATTAAATAAATAGGATTAATAGATGCTAAATTTAACTAAATATACTTTAAAACCAAATTAATATATAATTTATCAATATAATTAATTTAAGATAAAATGTAATTTTCAATTAAAATTTAGTGTTTTTCACTATTCATAAAAATGAAAATTTTCCTAAAAATCCAAAAAACACACTCAAAAATAATTTTTACATGATGAATTAAAAAATAAATTTTATTTCATAAAATTTATTTTCTAAAAGATTAAAAAATTATTTTACTATTATTCAAAATAAAAAGACATAAAAATAGTTTTTTAGAAAATAAAATTTTCAAAATATATAAATACATTACCAAATATTATTTATTTCATTTTTACTTTTTTATTTATAGAAAACAATTATATATAAAAATTATTTTTTACTATTCATATTAATATGTTTTATAGTTTAGTTATAACAGTCTAGTTTAAATAACTATATTAATAATATATCATTGTTTTGTTAAAACTTAACATCACAGGTAATGAATGTTAATAAATTGTTGTGTGTAGACTAATATTCACTTGGCATTGCGTATAATACAATATATACACGGTGTATAACGAAACATAAAGCATTAAATATTTTTTAATTTTTTAAAAAAAACATTTATAAAAACACGATGTGTTACACAATTGACCCATAAATGGAACACGGTTGATATTTTCAACCATACCTCATTCACTTAGATGAATAAAAGATTTTAAATAATTTTAAATCATTTAATAAAATATTTTTTTTTATAAAATATCATTAATTTCATTTTTGAAAATACATGAACTACAAAAATACAATATTTTTCTAACTCGTGTAAAATGGGTCTAAAATTACATGGATTCATATATATGGTATATATGGATTATATATAGTAACCCAATCAAATTTATTTGTTTTAATATATCATTTGAAACCATATCTTTTAAATTAACCGCTGAACCCAACAATTTTAACCTTAACCGTGATAATGAATTTTTCAATATTAAAGGGATAAAATTTTACATATAACATGAAAATTTTCTCAAAAGTGGCCATGAGAAAACATTTCAAACTATTTCTCATAATAATTTTCATGTTTCAATATTTATATGTTTTTTGAAATAATTTAATGAATTATATTTGACATAAAACTCTATTAATGTTATTTCAAGAACTCTTAAAATAATTTTACTTTGATAATAAAATGATAGAAATATGATTTTAATCTAATACATTAAAACAACCATAATAAGTTATTGTTATCAATAAATTTCTAGGAAATAAAAAATCTAACAAAAATATTACTTTTAGTGTTTTTAAAATTATTTAATTGATTTTTGTACGCTTTTCACAAGAAATGTATTGGTGTTTTTTGATCATTTATGGTAATTATTTCATCACATAAATTTTAAAATAAATTACCATGATAAAAATCATTTTTATTTTAAATTAGTATTTTAACTGATCATTATATTTTCAATCCTGGTCACAAAATGTTATAGATATTATAAACAAGAGAGTGAGATTTTTTATTTTATATTTACATAAAATATTATATAATCCATTTTCATAGAAAATTTGAAATTTTTTCTAAATTTTAAAATATTGGATAATTATGGTTGATCCAAACTTATAAAATATTAGTGTATTGTTTTAGGGTCATTTTTAGTCTTTATAATTATATTTTTATCCTTAAATATTTGATTTACCTTTACTAAGATAACCAAAATTTACAATGGTTTCTATTCATAATGAAATAATTAAAAAACAATTATTTAAAAAAATTGAACTTAATTATTCCAAATATATAATCCATTTTAAAATTTTAATTTCAATTATTGGTCGAAATTAATTTAAAATTAAACCCCTAAAACACAATGAATAGCTGTTTTTAGAAAAATGTGTTTTTATACCAAAAAATTTAGCTATAACAAAATAATGTATAATTATGATATAAATATTCTATATATAATTAAATAATAATTATTTTAATTTGATATCTAATTTAATGAATAATTGGAAACTGAAATGAAATGAAATTACAGTTTTATAAAATCAGAATTTTTCACTATTTACTAAAAAATCAATCATTTTAGAAAATCACATAATTTATCCATTAGAGAATTTAAATATTATTATTTAAAAAATTATCTATTTTTTATATAATAATATTTAAATATGATCTAAAAATTAATTATAATATTTTACAACAAAAATAAATAAAACCCCATTATGAAGAAAATTTATTTTTAAAGAATAAAATGACATCACTGAAAATTGATTGATTGTTTACTAATAATTTATCAATTATTTTTTTAGTAGGAAAATTATATATATAATTAATTAATAATTCAATTAATCCTATTCATACCCACAAATTCAATGGCTAGGTTATAACAATTATTTTTAAATAATAATATTTTGTAGTTCATTTAAGATCATTATTGCATATCTTGTACACTATCGAACATTGTGTTCTTTTAAAATATTATAATTTTATAGATATAATTCTTTAACAATTCATTTTTTAGATTCCATTCATTAATTTAATTTCATTAATAAGTCTAATGGGAATAAATAAATATCATTTCATTGAATATGGTCGACACTTTTCATTAAATTAATTGTATTGAGAATGCATATATAAAGTGTTGAGATCTCTCATGTTGTGTATGAACAATTTTATGCAATCCGCATAATACTCTCTTCCTATATAAATTAATTTTATTACTTGGTGAAGGTGTTATCACCCCTTTATAATTTAAGTATTCCCAATGAACATTCTGGTATCCTTTGGATGATTTATTTCACAAAGAGGTATGAGGATTTTATTTTATTCTCCAGTGTTTGAAATCAAGATTACTCCATCAAATATTGAAGATGGATCATATTGGTATCTATCTATCATATTTATGTTCTTAATTTATATAACTTATTTATATCATGATTTATAAATCAATCTTTATATTGGTTTTCTTCCACTCCAAATCCATCATATATTGACCTCTGAAACCCATCAACTATAGGGAATTAAAAGAGATTTAAGAGGAATTCACTATGGTAAAATAAAATAATAACACATTATAGAGTATTTAAACTACCATGAATAATATTAATATATGAAATCACTTAATTGGTATATTATATGACAAAAATATATTAAAATAAAATGTTTAATACAAATCTGGAATTTTTTAATAACACATAAGAGAACTATATGTTTAGTTATAAAAACAATATTTATCCTCTATTCTAAATTTTATGGAGTTTAAAATAAAGGGGGAGATAAATATGAGATAAAATGTACTTCAATACCTTTTACATGGTCAATTTTGATATTATTTCTAATATTTTTACAATGTTAAATGTATCTTGATAAATCAGTTTGAGGAAACCATAAAAATGATAACAGAGTTGGTGTCAAATGCATGTGTATTTATGGAAAACATTCATCACAATGGTTAAATCACTCTTTTTTTTCTATACCGGAATATACCATGCAGACTTATAGTATACTAACTAAAGAATGTTATCTATGGAAGTCATGTGGTGTCATCCTTCTCCCAAGAGTGAATCATTTAGTAATTTAGATATAAAAACTAGGGAAAAAGAAAGTTGATGAGATGAGAAGATCCCCGTATTTCATCTACAATTATTGTCAATAATGTGGGGGAGAATTTGATTGAATTTGATAAAATATGAAAGGGGTATTGAAAAGAAATAAAAAGTTGGATATTGAAGTACCCAAATTAATTATGTTGTGTTTATTACCATTATGATTTTGAATAAGAAAAGTAAATGATTGTGTGATTATGTTGAGTAATATGCTACCATTGTTAATGGAAAATGGAGGTTGAAAGTTTCAAGATAGTGGTAGAGTTATAATTATAAGTCATGATTTATAACGATGATGTTAGAGATGTTGAAAAAGAACCCATTAATGGAGTGTTGAATATGGATGTTGTTGTATTAGATAAAGTAATAACCTTATATTATTTTTGGATGTGTTTATGAGTGATTGAGAAGGTATTTGAATGAATTGAAGGGGTTCTAAGGTAATATGAGTAAAATATGGAAAATGAAGTCTACTATTGTAAATTTGACAAAAGTATCTACATATGAGTCATTCAGGGTCTTCATAGGTTTCATTTCTAGAGTGAGACCGAAATTTGGAGAAGGGACCAAATATGTGTAAGAGTCATTTTGCTCTATATAAACATCATTATAGTCTGCGTACGAATCATACGATATCCATGTAAGAATCACTTAGATTTTTTATGATATGTCAATATTTGTGTATAAGTAAAAATATATATTTGTAAGGATAATTTTAGTCAATGTAAGCATAATTTACCCTCTATTTGAATTATCTGCAGAATTTATATGAGTCAGTTAATTGGTGAAATTATATGATCATAGATATGATTTAAACTATGATTATTTGAATATATATTTGGTAAATATGATTTAAATATGATTTTTTTGTTGACCTATCATTCATGATTAAAATATAATTATCATGTTAAGGTTATAGTTATTCTATCCAAGTGTGAAGGAGAATCTATATGAGGAATAATTCCATGTTGAGATGTTATCCACACTATAGAAAGAATTTTCCACATTTTAGTGTCATGTATTTCTATAAAAATATGTTAATTTCAACAGATTTTAATTTAGTGTATTTTGAGAATTAATTACATAATGAAACACTTTAGTCATATTGTGATTTAAAATGGAAAACATAACTAATATTTAAGAATTATTTAATTAAGTATTTAAATCTAGAAAATATCTTGCAATTTGAGAATTTGGATCATTATTAACTGCCAAAGATTAACAAGTTTCCAAAATTGAAATTTGGAAACAAATATTTATGATATTATAATAAAAATATATATGTTTAGAAAATAAAAATGAATGTTTAAGAGAATATTTTTCATAAAAATTGAGTGAGTATTGAAAAAATAAGGGAAAATTAATACTCTACAGTATCAAGGAGAGAAGATGGAGACTAAATTCAAGATATTAAATGTAGGATAAAAAGGTATTAGATGTTTGTTTAAGAAATATCATGGGTTAGTTAATAAAACATGGAAATGAATGAGGGTTAAAAACATAATAATTACTTTAACAAGTCTTGGAATATTATGTTACATGATTTATATAAAATATATAGGGTTTGAGATTTTGGGTAATGAGTTTTCATGTAGCTAACCGAGCCCAGATAATTCGGAGTTAGTGTATACTATCAATTACATTGGAATTATTACAAGGAATTAAATCCCAAAGGCCCAAGAGTTTTACAGTCTTCCAAAATTGGATACAGAAATGGGTCTTGTAATATAAATTACTAAGATAATTACAACATGTTTTTTTCTTTATAAATAAAATACAACTTTGAGGATAAATTTTTTCCATCCAGGGATTCACTTCTTATCTTTCATAGTAAACAACTAGGAATCTTGGGGAATGAAAAATAATAAGGGGGAGTTAAAATTCTCATTAATGGAATAATATAGATGAATAAATAATTATTCAGTGAGAATAGTCAATATGGCATTGTAAATAACTAAACACACATGAAGTTAAATAAATAAATCGAATAGAAGTGCATAAAAAATATGGAAAGGTAATAAATGGAAAATCATTCCATCCAAATAAATAGATAAAGGAAAATAAATTTTAAAAGTTACGAAAATGAATCAAATTCCATATATATAATTAAATATGAAATGTATCCCTAGATATATTGATGCAAAATCTCAAGGATGAATAATAACTGAACCAAATATGAGGGAATTTCTTGATTATTATACATCATGTTTCCAAGGCACATGGTAACATTACCATGAAGAACATTCACAGGTTAGTTAACAAAATATTTAGTAAAAAACCATATAAGGTGGTGATCCAAATGATTTGACCCATGATAAAAATATTGAATCAAGGGAATATCTATAACTCAGTCCACCCATTTCGTACCTATATAAAACATTCCTCATATATTGAATAATCAATTTAACAGTGTTCCTTGTCAAATATCTGTATGGAGTAATTGATATAGATTTATCAATATTTACCCAAATAATCAAATAACATTCAAATTAATCACCATATGAGAAATAGTATGTGATTCCATAAATAATTAAATCCATGAACAATGATATAGTTATTTAGGGTAATTTTAATGTCGAATGAGCATAGAAAATTAAATATTTCAAGGGTATTAAAAAGAATATGTGAAGTGAATGTTAATACTATCCTTGTAGAAATCAATCATAAACAATTCAGAGAAAGATTAAGGATGGTATCAATATAATATACCCTAGGTGGAGTAAAATATAAAGGGTTATTGTCCTTGATAAATTGTAACACTATAAAATGATCCTTTAAAATAATTGTTGAATAAAATATCCTTTTATTATGATTTTAAAAAAACTAATTTGAATATAACTTTTGAAAGTATTTTATTTAAAAAATAACCTTTTAAACATGAAAAGGAAGATTCAGTAAAATTATGAAGGGTAAATCTTCACAATCTTTATGAGGTAAAAAGAAAATTCTTTTTGCACGGTTAAATGATAGAAAAATGACTTGTTCAGAAAGAGACAAAAAAAAATTCATTCAAAACAGTTGTAAAAAAATGGTAAAATTTTCATTTCCAAATCATTATAAATTTTTTTTTGAAAACATTTTAATAATACATGGGTTTTATAAGAATATAGGTTCTACGGCTAAAGAGATAAACAAAGTCAAGTTTTCTTAAAAACATTTTCAAAAACATTTTGAGTACCATAGTGTAAAAAATGGTTATAATTCTGGGAACTGGTCATGAATAACCATATGAGAGAAAATTATGGTTTTTGTAGAACAATTTTCATATTATTCTCTGAAATTTAAATACCATTGAAAGATTTTTAAAGTTATTATTGAGGAAAATAATCTTCAGATATTCCAAAATGTACCATAAAACTTTGAAACATTCAAAATGATAATCCCCATAACTAAAAAATATTAAATGAAAGTTTAAAATACCATGATGGTAAAAGGATTAATTATATAATATTACAAAAGGGGAAATAGATACACCACAAAAAAATATGTAAGTGTTGAACATGAAATTTATCTCACGAATGTAAAAAGTGAGATGAGAATCCATTGCCATGGGTTCCATTTGGGGTGAACGTTTTAAATTCATGTAGAGTAAATATATGTAAATTTTTTTACTTGATTAGAAACATTTTTAATTTTTATAATTACTTTTATTTTACTTATTACCTTGTTGTGTACAAGTACTTAAATAATTACGTTTACATCGGGTGTTTTCATCAAATTCAGTATCTGTGTCAAAGACAACATTGGTAGGTCATCTATAATCAAAGGGGTCATTATATAACATCTCTATAATAATAATAATGTCGTAATTATAATATTTTTAAATAATAATTCTTTTAAAACCAATCATTAATTTTTTTTTGAAAAATGATCCAACATTACAGTCTTGGTGATGGTAGGTCATACGTATGTATGAGTAACGTTCTCATTTTTCAATGATCATTATAGAAAGGATTTAAGTAACACCATATCTTTCCAGAATGATTATTAAATTATAAATACAATTTTATCTAATAATATATACTTATATATATATATTGTGATAGAAAATAAATAACATCGTGTCAAGGATGCAGTTGTCAACACATCCACGAACGACATTATCACTTTTTAAGTGTGATAAAGGGTAATAAAGAAAATGATATAAATATATATATATAATATTTCCAAAATGTAATTATGTAATGAATATTATATTTTTTTATGTAACATATAATTAATTAAAACCATCCCTTATAGGTTACATTTATATTGTGAATGATTCACATTACTTTGAGTGGGCGGTAGTTCACACTTCCTCAAACGATGTTGTTATATGATCATAAACAAAAAAGTATTATATGTATGCATTGTAATAGGATTAAATAATTATAAATAAATAATGAATATCATATATATAATATATAAAAATATTTTGCATCATAATGTCCACCATGAGAGGTGTTAATGGAAAAATGAACAATCATTGTTTTGCGAGGTAGTAGTTCATCTTACACAGAAAAAAATATTCATTACCAATTAGAAGGAAGTGTCTCCCAGTGTAGGTAAAAACCATAAAATTAAAAAATTATAGTATATTAGGATAATTTTTTCATTATAAAATCATAAAATAAAAATATTTTAGGGGGTGGAGAATGGAAATATAACTAAATATCTTAAGTAACAATTTTAGCTCTTAATCGGTTAACTTCGTTTGAATTGTACACAAAAGCTTCCTTGGAAGTATTTCAGCACAAATATGGGATTCAAGATTGAGGGGAGGGATTTTTAGATGATATATGGATATTTATTTTCCAATATTATGTGGTTTGAGAGGTGTGAGGAATGGGGTGAGGTAGTGGCCTTTTATAAGGGAGGAAAAAGAGTCACTTGATATATTTGAGAAGAAGTAATGTTTACTAACGTTTTTATCTAAAAAAAGTCTTAAAAAAACATCCAAAATCAACAATTGAAGGTTAATGGCCTAATTATTTCTTTAAAATGGGTTTTTACATGTTTCATGGTCATTTGGACCCCTAAGATAATGTTTTAGTCCTATATTAAGCTTAATTTTTCCTTAATTATTTAAATTATTTTTTATCACTTTTACTAAAATTTTCTGTAAAAAATGTGGGTTTTATTAGAAATTTTAAATTATTATGATTAAAAAATTTTATTCCATTTTTATAAATTCCAATCATATTAGTGTAATATGTTAATTTAAATTAAATCCCACATGTGGGACAATAATGCGGGTTTTAAAAGTTGAAACATTTGAATGTTTTCTATGTTATTATAATCAATTTCAATATGAAGTTATTGAAATGAAAAAAGATGTTTTAATTTATGAAAATATTGTAAAATTAAATTTTAAAATAAATTAAAATTATAATTTAACTTTATAAATAAATTATATTAAAAAGTGGGTTTGTACTAAAATTCAGTATTTTTAACAATTGATTAAAAAATAAAATGTTTCCAAAAAATATTAAAAATTCACCCTAAACAAATTTTTAACTATTGATTCCAAATATGAATTTATTTTTGACCTATTAATTACATCAATGAGTTTAAATTAACATATAAAATGAGTTCTCCATTAAAATATTGTAAAACTTCCTTTATAAAAATATAGGATTTTATGTATAAAATAGAGTTCGTTGTTATCTTATGTATATCAAAGAAAATGGAAGAATATAAAAAAAATATTTTATTTAATATATTATATATATTACATTAATTTCACTCACTAATTATTATTAATTTATTTTATTAGCATAAAACAATTTTTTTCATAAAAATAGTTTTCTATAAAAATATTTACTTTATATTCAATTTCTTCTTATATTCATTTATAATTAATTTATAACAAATTAATTAATTATATATTTTTATAAGAAATAATTTTCATAAGTTATTTATTTATACTTATAAAATTTTATTTAACAGCTAGTTTATATCTGTTTATATTTTAATAATATATTATTGTTCGATAAAACTCGGTCTTGCATATAACATTAGTCATCGAGGGAGGTCGCCATTTCATGTAATGAATACTAACTCAGTGAAAAATCCATTGAAATATGTGGAATATATTTTATATATTAAATATATTATAATGTATCTAGATATTTTGTTACCTTACGTGCTTAGAGTCTCATGTCTTACACACTATCAAAAACAAGGTTCTTACATTAGATTTTTGGGGTGCCACATTATCCCCACCTTATTAAAATTGAATCCTAGAAATTTAAACTCGATCATGGTAATATATGGTTTGATACTTACTATGTTTTAAACCCCACATCGTGAGAAGGGATTATAATTCATCCTATATAAAAGAGAGAATGGAAAGTACAACGGTCACATAGACTACCATGTAACTAGGTCTTTAAGAAGGAGAACATCTATGGAAGGTAGAGATACATACATGGAGAAAAAGAAAAAATATTTAAAGGAAGTGATTGAGGTCATAAATCACCACCAATAGAATGATAAATATAATTTTTAGGGCCTCAAGTACATAAATATTTAATGATTTATACGACCATTTGTTCTGCATAAATTTTGGCATTAGAAATATATTTTATTTTAGGTTATTTTTCTAATTTTGGTAAATTATTTTAGTACCTAATAATATATAGAATTATTTTTACTTTACATATCTCTATTTTTTACTAACAATCCAAAAATTTGGTAAGACCAAAATTAATTATTTTTTTTGGGTCATTTTAATTGAATTATTTTTCTAATTCATTAATTTACTCCCATAAATTAATTTCCAACAGTGACTAATTTTATGGAAGAACCATTAAAAGAAACTTTTAAAGGATTATAAGACCTATAAAAGAGTGACACATCTAACAATTCATCTCAAAATTTCTTCCAAAACTAATATGGTTAATATATTAATATCTAATCCTCAAAAGTGATACCATTGGTTCATAATTTACATTTATTCATCAATTTATTTAACTAAAAACAATGAAAGTTTACCAGGACATTACATAGGTCAGTGGTTGGTGTAAAAACCTTATCTTCATTTGGTAATGGGTTCAAGACCCATTACCTTGATAGAATTCATTGATTTTCACTCTACTAACATACTTTCTTTTTCTAAATCTATATTAATAAAATTTTCAAAATAACTATGATGAACATCCTTGGAAGAAGGTTAATCAATAAATATCCTTTTAACTAAGGATTTTAAAAAAATCCCAACACATAAATACTTAATCCAATTATTTCTACATAAATACTTTATTGGTATAATGTTTATCCATAATATCATTTCTATTATTTCAAAATCATGAATCCTTATTATAAAATCTAAAATAGCATTGGTTTAATGTAGAATATTCATTTTCATTATCTATCAAAAAAATTATAATTGTTTGTAATGAAAATTTGAATTATCCAAAGCATGTCCTATGGGATTGTCAAACCATGTGATTAGTAACGCTCGTTGTCATATACCAGTTTACCTTCATTCAGGCTTGGAACACCTTGTTGGAGTTATCACTCCTAGGTATATCTATTCTAAAACCATGTCCATTTATTGTATCCATAAAAGAATGTATTTCTAGTAATAACCACATAATCTCTATCTAACTAAAACATTAGGATGTTCTTCTATACTTATCCTAAAATTATACCTTAGGGTTACATTCCCTAGTATATTGTTTTCCAAAATATAGTTCCTAATGTTTCAAATAAACTTCCACTGATACCAACTATAGTGACCTGAACACAAATAGTCAGGATCCTGTTTCTAATATCAATTACATTGGTATGATTATAAGGAATAAAATCTTGAAGGAATGAGAGTTTTGTAGTCTTGGTAAACCAGATACATAATTGAGTCTTGGGTTAAAAATGACTACAATAATTACAACATATTTTTCTTATTCATTATTAGTAAATAAATAACTTTGAGTATAACATTATTCCATCTAGAGAATATATAAATATAATTCATAGTACGATTCTTGATTAGTGGGGAATGAAAATTAATAATGGTGATATCAAATTCTCATTAAGGGAAAAATATATCCGAATAAATAATTAATAAATTAGAATTGTAAATATGGAATGGTAAATAACTAAACATACCTTCCATGTAATCAATAAACTCAATGGATGTGCATAAAAAATATTTTAAGGTAATAACTAGAAAATCATGCCATAAAAATTACCAGATAAGGAAAAATGAATATGGAATAGTCAAAAACAGAAAAATATACCACCTAAATAACAAAAAATTAAATGTATCCATAGACATGTTGATGCAAAATCTCACGGATAAACAATAATTGAAACTAATATAGGGGTAATGTTTGATTATTGGACACCATGTTTCCAAGGTACATGATACCTTAAACATCAATACCTTTCCTAAGATGGTTTAGAAAATATCAGGTAAAACCCATCTAAAGTGGTTAGCCAAATGACTCATCCCATGAGATTAGCGATGAATCAATGGGAAATCTATATATAGGACCCAACCTTGCTGTACCAGGCAAAAAGAATTTCACATATATCGAATAATCAATTTAACAATGTTCCTTATCAAATATCTATATAGAGTTAGAGATAATGATTTATCAATATTTACTAAAATAATAAATTAACATTACATGTAAAAACCATATCTGAAATAGTATATGGTTCTTGAAATAATCTTACCCAAGAAATATTATTTGGTTATTTAGGGGAATTTCAATGACGAATGATAAAATATAACAGAATATATCAAGGGTACTAAAAGGAATCAAGGAAATTAATGTAAATACTATCGTTGTGAAAATCAATCATAAAACATCTAGAGAATGATTGAGTATAATGTCAATATAACATACCCCATGTGGAATAAAATAAAGGGTTTTTGTCATTGATTAATAAAAATAATCTAAACTATCTTTTAAAATTATTCTAGAGGAAAATATCATTTTATTATGAAATAATTTTGAAAAAACTTTTTTTTTGAAAATAACTTTTGAAATTATTCTCTTTATAAAGTAAAATTTTAAACATGTGAAGTAAGATTTAAATAAATAACATCTGGTAAATCCCTATAAGACGTATGAGGTAAAAAAAGCATTCCTTTTTCATGTGTAAAGGTTAGAAAAATTCCTTCTTCAGAAAGAGACAAGAATATTCCTTTGAAAAAATTGGTTAAAGACAAAAAGGATAAAACAGTACAGCATATATAGCCTTTAGAAGTTCTTTAAATATACATTTAAAGTGCTAAAAAAGGCGACAATAACCTCAGCGAAGATAAATGGGGGAGGGTCCCTTTTAACAGTGCTAAAAAATTTCTAATAAATACCCTTTTAAGAGTGCTAAAAAAAGCACTGATAAAGGGGACTTTTTTCAGTTCTAAAAAAAGTGTTGATAAAAGAGTCCTTTATGAGCGCTTATTTTTGTCATTATTAAAAGGCCACTTTTATGAGTTATTTTTTTTAAAGAAATGATAAAAGTTTAATAAATTTTAAAAAAAAATTAAAAATTTTGGAGATCAGAGGGTGTTTTTAACAACACTAGACTCCCTCCCCCTCCCCCTGCATGTGCCATCACCAACCCAACCCTTTATTCGTGCAAACACCCCCTTTAATAGAGCTAGAATAGCCCATCACCAATGTATATGCCCCAGCCTCCCCCATGATTAGAACTCGAGACCTCTCACTATGCGCGTGGACAATTTACCACTCCTCTATATTGCTTTTATGTCCATTTAAGGGTATATCTATCTATGTATATATATATAGTTATATTTATTCGTATATTTATATATATTTATATTAACAAATATATATATATATATTTATATATTTATATTAAAATATATAATTATTAATATTAATATATATATATATATATATTAATATATATATATATATATAAATGTGCGGTTGTATTTATATATTTACATATCTATATATTTTTTCATATATTAATATATATTAATATATATATATATATATAGTTATATTTTTTATCTATATATTATTCATATATTAATATATATCAATTTTTAATACAAACATACACAAATACACACACACACACCCATTATATGAGTATGTAAATATTCATATATTTGTATTCTAAATAAAATGGATATTATTTTTTATTTAGATAAGCCATATATATTGAGAAAAATATTTTATATATAAATATGTTTAATTATTTCTTTATAAAATTAAAATTTTTATGTGTGAATATATAAACAATATGTATATATTACTATATATTTGATTATAAATAATAGTACATTCTGGATAATGATAAAATTTTAAATCCACAATATCAATATGAATGTAATTCCTCTGAATAAATTCATTTCCAACTGAAAAAGGGAAAAATACCCCCTTAAACGAGGTTAAAATTCCATCGAATGTTTACAAATTTGGGTATCCAAACTAAAAACTCTGTCTTGGAGGCTTTCTTGGCCATTTCTTGCCTTAAAATAATAGTGATCGGGGTTCCCTAGGACATTATAGTGTAGAGCTCATCACATGGTTCAATTTGATATGTTGTAGAGTTCAAACGAACCCTCAGATCAAAAGTTATGATTGTTCGAAGTTTGAGGTTTATTTTCAACGTATTTTAGATCTTTTATTAATTTTTATATATTTTCTGTTTTCAATTTTTTATTAAGTAATTATTAATCGATGATAATTAACAAATTATTAATTAATAATATTTTTAAAATATCTTATTAGCCATTTCACTACATATCTTATATATAAAGTGAAAATTTTTATTTATACTTATCTAAAACATATTTTAACAATATATATTATATTTATATCAATATAAATATAATTATATAATTATATATAAATATATTATATTTTATGATTTTTTTAAATATAACATATATCCTTACTAGTATAAAAATGAACTGATAAATCCCCCTTTATCAGTGCTACAAAATAAATCACTGATAAAGGGGACCCCTTTAACACTGCTAAAAAAGCACTGATAAAGGGGCACTTTAAACAATGCATTTTTAACGGTGTTAAAAGTACACTTTATTAGCAATTTTTTTAGTATTGATAAAGGTAACCACTTTATCATATCCTTTTTTAGCGATGTTAATGGGTAGAATTGTGAAAACCCATTTTTGTGGTAGTTAAAATATATTTATCAATTAAATGGTTTTTTTGAGAAAATAGGTTCTACTACTAAAGAGATAAACACAGCCGGGTTTTTTTAAGAAAACTCTAAAACATTTTGAGTACCGTCGAGTGGAAAAATTGTACCAATTCTATAGAATAATAGTGAATAAAAATATTATTGGAAATTAAAGTCTTTATTGAACAATGTTCATATGATTTATTTCAATGGGAATTCCATTGAAATGTCATTAAAGTTATTATTGGGGAAAATAATATTTATACAATCCAAAGTATCCCTTATAGCTTCGAAACATTGTAAATCATAATACTCATGAAGGAATAAAAATAAATTAAAGTTTAATGTATCATTAATATAAAATATTTAATGATATAATATTAAATAAATGGCAGTAGATACACCACACAAAAGATGTAAGTGGTGAACATGAAATTTATCTCACAGATGTAAAAGGTGAGATGAGAATCCCTTACCTTGTGTTTCGATTCGATTGAATGGAATTTATATTCTTTCATAATAAAAATATATTATTTTTAAACATTATTTACAATCATTTTCATTTTTATCATTAATTTTATTTCACTTATTACCATGTTGTGTATTACTACATTAATAATTACATTTAATTGTGGTGTTTTGACTAAATTCGGTTTATGTGTCAAAGACAACTTTGGTAGTCCAACAATGTTTAAAGGGGTCATTATTTAACATCCCTAGAATAGTAATAATGAAATTATTATCATATTTTTACATCAATAATACTTTTAAAACCAATAATTAAATATGGTTATGAAAAATGATCAAATATTACAATCATGGAGATGGTAGGTTGTACGTACGCATGGGTAACATTAACATTTTTCAATGATTGTTATGGAAGGAATGCAAGTAACACTATATCATTCAATAATGGATATTATATAATAAATTATATTTTATTTAATCATATATACTTATATATATATATTTCTTTTTGTTGTAAGGGGAATCACATCTTGTCGAAGAGGTGTTAATCACACATCCAAAAACGACATTATCAATTTTCTAAGTGTGTGAAAGGGTAACAAAAAATAATATATATATATATATATTATTTACAAAAATATAATTATTTTATGAATTTAATATATATATTTTTTACATCTCAATTTTTTTAATGAAAACCATCCTTTATACATTCCTTGTATAGTGTGAACGAATAACATCACCTTGAGGGGCGGTAGTCCACACTTCCTCAAATGATGTTATCATATTAATGTAAAATTGTGAGTATTAAAAGTGTGTGTAATATATAAAGTAAATAATTATAAATAAAAAATAAATACCTTATATACTATATATAATTAGTGTCTATCATAATGGCCACTATGAGAGGTGGTAAAGGAAAAATAAACAATCATCATTTTGTGAGGTAGCGGTTACCCATTAACTAAAACAATATATTTGTTACCAATTTGATGGAAGTGTGTTTATGTGTTGGTTGAAAAATTATTATAACAACATACTATTATATTAAGGATACAGTTTTTGTTATAAAATCATATAATAAGATGTGTTTAGGGGTTGGATAATGGAAATAAAACTAAATAGCTTAAGGAAAAATGATACCTCTTAATCAGGAAACTTCTTTTGGTTTATACCAATAGGATTACATAGAAGGAATTATTCCCAAAGTTAGGATTCAAGGTTGAGGGTAAGGATTTTGAAAAGATTTATTGTTAGGTTTTTTTGAACCTATGTGGTTTGAGAGGTGTGAGGAATGGGGAGAGGTGGTGTCCTTTTATAAGTGAGTAAAAGAATCACTTGGTATTTTTGAAAAGAAGTTAGGTGTACCCAAGGTTTTGCTTATAAAAACACAATAATGGATTGCTTATTACCGATGTATGTCTAGAAAATGGGTGTTGGATAAGTGGATAGGTTATCTGGGCCCCTAACTTAAAGGTTTTATTCTTTATTAAGATTAATTTTGTCTCAATAATTACAATTAATTTTAATCATCTTCAATAATCATTTTTCTCAAAAACAAAGTTACTTTTATAATAAATTATAATAATTCTGATTCCATATATAGTATCCATTTTTATAAATTAAAATCATACGAGTGGAATACTTTTATTCAAATTTAATCCCGTAGGTGAGATAATAATGCGAGGATTTAAAGTAAAAACCTCTGATAATTTTCTATGCTTTTATAATAAATTTCAAATTGAAATTTATTACAGTGACATAAATTATTTTAATTAATAAAAATACTATATAACTAATGTTTTTAAACCTATTAAATTTATTATTTAAACCTTCAAATAAATTAGAAGAAAATGTGGGTTTAAACAAAAATTCAATATTTTTAACTATTCGTTAAAAAAATGTAATGTTTCAGAAAAATATAAAAACTTCACCCTAACCTAATTATTATATTTCAAATTCAAAAATGAACTTTATATATGAAAAATATTTGATTGAATTATATATATATATATATATATCATTAATATCACTCAATAATTCTAAAACATCCTTTTTAGAAAAAAAATAGTTTTTTGCTAAAATATTTTTATTATATTAAATTTCTTCTTATATTAATTCATAACTAATTTATAACCAATTAATTCATTATATATTTTTAAAATAAATAATTTTCATAAGTTAATTATTACTACTCATAACTACTAATTTAACAGCTAGTTTATTTCTCATTAATTTTTAATAATATGTTATTGTTCGATAAAACCCGTTCATGAGTATAATGTAATCCACTGATGAAGGTTTCTATTGTGTGTAATTCACCCTAACTCGATGTATCATGCATTGAAATATATAGAATATATTTTAAATAGTTAATATATTATAAATTATCTGAATATTATATGACATTGTGTGCTTGGTCTTGTGTGTCATACATACTATCAAATACAAGGGTCTTACTTTATATTTTTGGGGCGTCGCATTTCTATAGTTTCATATTTTGTAAACCATGACCATGAACCATGAATCTACATGTTTTTATATATTTTGGGTTCTTTTTATAACCAACCACTTAGATATTAGATATGTGATTAAATAATAATTTTTGTAAAGGATACTCCTTGTCCCGAAAAACCGAAGTCATGTTCAATAGAATCAAAAAAGAGTTACAAGAGTTTAAATGAGAGAATATTATTACAGTATTTATAATAGAGAAGTAATAACTTCCCAGAAGGTTTATCCAAACATGTGATGTCATTGTGGATTCCATTTTTGGAATGCCCATCTAACACTAAGTTCACATCTTGGAAAGAAATGGTGATGTTATATTTGATATCTAATATTGAGTTCATCCAGTCCATCCATTTTTGTTTGAGTGGCCACGAAAGGTGAGTGATTCCATTTTGAACCACTTTTAGAATTGTTGTATAATTTATTTCAATACATATGTAGGTGTGTCATTTTTGTCTAGAAAATAATACTATAGGGATAACACTATACATTTCATCTTCCAAAGATGTTGCAGTTCCAAAAACTCCATAAAAAAATCAAAGGATCTAGACATCATGATCTTTGTATACAGTTCCATATCCTAAAAGCCTCAGTGTTCCAATTTAGGTGCCTTTAATTTTAAATTTGATCCATCCTATAAGCATATCATTCCAAAATAATTCAATATTTCCTTTCGGATTGATATAATTTCCATCCACACTCAAATAACATAATACAATGAAATCCCAAATTGTGTTGCTCCATGTCACACTTTGGAGCTTGCATGCCCCCTTGTGGAAATTTAGATCTTCACCTTCACTACATGAAAAATGGAAAAACAATTATTACGAATGAATGAATTTATTTCATACTATATTAGATTTACTAAATTATCCATAGTAGCAAAAAATATAATTCTAATTTTAGGGGAGGCATTCAATACATTACATCGCTGAAGCTACATCCAAATGGAGTCAACCTCTATCCATTTGATTTCAAAAATATAAAACACATTTTTCCGTAAGAAGGTAGATATATCACAACAAAATAAGTGATGGTCAATGTATTCTCTGTGTTGGTCATATATTCAACACTTATAACATAATTTTATACATAATGATTGAAAATAAATATTAGTAGGAATTTTATTATGAAGAAGCATGTAGAGTAAAGTAAAATAGGGACGCCGAATTCAAGGTTTTATAAAAAAATTCAACCAGGTAAAATAATCATGTTTGTAATTGAAATTATGTGTTTAAAAAATCATCAAATTGAGAATACCATTATTGGAAGGTTCCAAAATAAAATTAATAATTTTAAGGGACAAAACTAATTATTGACCAATTATTTAATAGAATCAGTCATATCATGTCCTAGATAATTGAAAATATATTTTATAGATATTTTTGTATTGATAGATAAATTAATGGGATCAATAGTATAAATATGAATAAATCTAGTCTAGTTTTCCAGATATAAGTTTAGAGAGGACTCCCTGTTAACAATAGATCTTGAGTGATCCATAATGTTGGAAAAGTAATGTTTAGTGGATAACAAGATGGATGAATCCATGTAGTTCATATTTAATTTATTTAATATATCAATAAATCTAGCTCTATAATGATTTAGAGCTATGTGGTTGTTGTTCGAGAGGTTCTATGAAATTCTTTCCTCAAGTGTATCCTTAAAAGGTTTTAGATTTTTCTTCCAAGGACACCATTAGAAATAGTTCTGGAAATATTATTCTAAGGGACAATAAATAATTTTCTTTTAAGAATACTACAACTAAAAATATATTTTTCATCGAGACATTGTGATTTTTAGGAAGAAAAATAGGGTATTTATAAAACGAAAAGGTATAAATCATTTTAGATGAAATTGTAGTTTTAACAAGAAAAAATTTCCCAATCATAAAAAGACATTTTCTATTACAATGAGGGTATTAATTCTATATTTAAATTACTATATTATAAAATTATCTACTTCTAGGCCTTCCTAAAAATAGAGGGACACCATGGTAGTTGAAAGGAAGAGTCCCTTATTTTATGTTATGATCATTCATTATAGAGTTTTTTATAGACACCAAAAATTGTTTCCCAAATAAAATAAGAGATTTATACCAGTTTATAGATTTAACTAATACACATTCATAATAGCTAGAGCCTCTTTGATATTACGGATATTCATATTTCCCACTTGTTAAAAGATAATAATACTATCTACATAATAGAGATGAGAAGGGACTGTAATATTTCTTAAAGAAATAAAGGTTTAAATTTTACATTGATACAAAAAGTTCATTAGAAACCTTCTTAGGTATCCTCATCAATAGAAAATAGGATAAAATTTATGGGATCACCATATATAACACTTTTTTCATTTAAAATAGCCTTTAGGGGATTTTTTATGATAATTGATATATGGGTAGAGTTAAAAAGAGTTTTAATTATGTTAATAAAAATATCATTGAAACCAATGCTATAAGTACCTTATAAATAAAAACCTTATTAATAGTATCATAATCCATACTAATGTCAATAATTAGTGAAATTATACCACCTTTATTTGATTTCATTAGAATATTACCACATTCAGAGGACTAACAAATGCAGTCTTGAATATTTCTACCCTTCACAAAACCAAACGGATTACAATAGATAACTTTATTAGAAATTATGAAAATTATATTGGAATGAATTTTGGTAATGATCTTTTATACTGTATTAATGAGTGAAATAGTTTTGAAAAGATTAATTTCTAAGGCATTCTCATCATTTGGTATTATAGAGAGGAACTAAGAATTAATTCTATTGGGAAGGTTACTATTTGAGAAGAATAATTTAATTTGTTTACTCACATCCAAATATATAGTGTCCCATTATTGATGGAAAAATAGCTAAAAAAATCTTCAGGTCTTGGAGCACTATCAGGTTTCAAATTAAAAACTATATCTCTGATTTCAATATCAAGGTGGACACAGGTAATGAATTTTTTTTCATCATTTCTAAAAATGGTAGGAATGATATCAAAAATTAAATATTTATTTACAAATAGGTCCATTGAAAATATTACTTAAATAGGAAAAAATATGGTCAGTAAGTCTCTCATGATTATCGATAATATTGTCTCCATCCTTGAGAAAGGTAATATGCCTACAAGATTTCTTGGATCTTTGAAGAGAGTTTTAAAATTTTTCAGTTTCTATATCCATATTTTTTCATTTTACTCTAATAGTATCTTTTTTTCCTTAAGATAAATTTTGGAATTTATTTTATTAGTAATCTCTATTTCATTATGAAAATAAATAGTAATGTTAGAGTTTGTCGAGTCATCTTGAATAATATTAATTATAGTTTAAAAATAACCAAAATCAACATCAATTTTTCAGGATTTGTTTTAACACTAACCCTTTAGATTATTCTTTAGATTTCTCAGAATCATGATCCAAGAGAATGAATTTTTTTTAAATTTATTGAATTCCAAGCCTCCATAAAAATGTCTTCTCATTAATGTAGGTATGTCCAAGAATTATTAAATCTAAAAGGGAGGGTAGGCCTTTATCCTTTAATAAAAAGTCTAACCAAGATTGTATGTGGATCAAAAATTTACTTTGGAAGGGTGGTGCTGCACATAGTATCTCATTTATCTAGATTTTATTCATTAAATAAGGCTATATCTAACTTACCTGCCACTATTACATTGTAATTCCTTATATAACAAGTATATTTAGACCCAAATAATTTAATCTCGGTCAGGTTTTTTTCAATATAAGATCTATACTCTCATAAAGAAATTTAAGAATGAGTTGGGCCCATTCTCTCACTAGGATAGAGGATAGAATTAAAGTTCCCAATAAAAATATGAGGATCATGTTTTTTACTAATATTATTATGTATATTCTACCAAATATTTCGTCTATATTTGGATTTATTTTTAGATTATATGATGGAGAAAAACATGTGATAGTTCTAGGATAAAACCACAAAAGTGAGAATATAATTTTTGATGTTAATAGAATAAACATTATTTAGGAATGAATGAGGGGAAAAAGAGATTTAGAAGTAGAGTTAGTAAAATAAGCACCAATAACAGAATAACATTTATATTCTAAACTTGAAAATCCAATGGTATATGTAATTTTAGGATTGGAAAAAGCGAAAAAATCATGTTTATGAATATAGATATATCTTTTTATTGATTTGAGAGTGTAAAAGTTTTTTGTACCCTCATATTTCCAGGAATGTTATTCAATTAAACATGTGTTTGGTGTTAGAACACCCTTCCATTTCTAACCATAAATTCTCTTCCTTTTATATTTTCTAGTTCGTCTAGTGAATTTTTCTTTTTAAGAAAAAGAATAATCATTTTGATTATTCATAGGAGATATATAATTTCCATTATTTTTACATCCACATACCTTTGTATCTGGAGAGGTATTATAGTAACCATTAAAAACATTATCAGAATTCATACTCCTAGGGAGAGAATTCAAAATTTATTTATGATGTAGTCATGAGACCCCTTATTTTGTAAAATTATATTTCTTTCTATTCTATGGAATAACCTCACAGTTATTCTCATGGGGGTGTCTATGAAGGGCATATCAACATTATTATTTTTAACATGAATCTACTTTTAAATTACCTTAGTAATGAATTTATCATTATAAATACATTTATTCAAAGAGGTATTTATATTTTATAGGATGTGATTCTTGTATTCCTCATTAGGATGTGGTTTTTTACACATTAATTTGAATATTACCAATATGAAAAAAGGTTTATGTTACATTATTCAAGATCATGAGCTCTGGTGTGTTCCCTCTATCCAGGTCAACAGAAGTAACCCTAGTAGAATCACTATGATATTTAGTTTTAATAGGATTTTCACTATACATGTTTCCTTTAGATTGAGTAAAATTGATAATCCTAATAATATCCTAGATCATTTCTTTATCTATGTTATTTATCTTGACTCATCCTTTTCATACTCAACTAAATCAGCCCATATCTTTCTATATTTGACATTTGAGGTGGGAATGATGTCTTGTTTTTCCAACCATGTACAACCATCGTTAATTTTGGAAGGGTCACCCCTATTAAAGGTAGAGGATTTCAATTTTTTGTTCTCTTCAATTCCTTCAAGTCATTCTCAATGGGTGTATTTACATATTTTTGAACCACCCTACACATTTCAATGGTAAGGAAAATTATTCTACACAACACAGAAAAAGGGTATTATACTCAGACTCAATCCTAAATTCTGATTTGCAGTCATTAGTAGTAAAACATATGAATTCCCGTAACATTGAATCCAAATTGGAATCAAACATTTTTCTTTAATATATGCCTAGATCACCAATAATAGCACACTGGTCAATTATTAGGGGGGTTCTTATATAAGAATAAAGGACATTTAGGATTTTTGGATTCCAAATTACCGAATTTATACCATGCTGTTTGACCCATATTTCTATTGAATATTTCGTTTGTATAAGGGGATTGAGGGATACATCCAATTCATATAATCCTAGAAAACTAGGGTGAAATTTTAGGTTTCCAGCCTTCTAAGATAAGTTTATATCATCTCGAGAGAGTAAAATAATGTGATAATTTCCATTTCTAACAGGGACAAATTTAAGAGTGGGTTTTCCCTAAATATGGGAGATTCGAAATTTGAGATCTGTAATAGGCCACGATTTCTATCCTTTAGGATATGTCATTTTCCACATGATAGAAAACATATAAATATTGATCCTTTTGTGAAGGGATTCAGGGCCAACATTAAGGAAAAAACCTCTATCCTTTGACTTTCTATATATTGGAGGCTTTGAGTCCACCATTTTTTTATATATTTATTCCTTTAAGAGATTCTAGGAAAGAGATGATTTTAGATTTCAATAATTGATCTTAGTTTAGATCACCTTCTATAATTTTATTACCCGTCAATAGGTTAATTTCTCTCGATGTTTTCATCACAAAGAAGGGTTAGCATTCTGGATTTACAGAATCCACAATAAAAGCACATATTTAAGTAGATGGAGCGAAACCATTATCGATCATAAAAAAAATGAAAGACAAGACTGGTGAGGAAGCTTCTCACATAGAATCAATTTCTTGTATAATAGTTTGATAATATTCTTTATAATTATTTCATGGACTTGGTATAGGTATATACCTTCTTAAATAACAAGACTATTTTTTTAAAGTTGATTGGGAGACTTTTTTCCTTGATAAAAGTAGATTCCCTTGAAAAATAAGGATAAGTAAGGTGTAATAAGATGTATTGATACTATTTAATGTATTAAATATGGATAACATCATTATATCTTAGAGTTTATGTTTGTGTGTGAGGTGGGCCATACCTGAGTGTCAGATCAGGGTATCTCTGGTGTTATAAGCATGTTATTCTTATGTGAATGATTAAAAAAGACTTATATATTTTCATTGCTTATTTTACTATATATTTTATAGAACATGGTTTCAATTAATTATTATAAGGCATCATGACTTCATGAATGTTTTTCATTTAGTATAAGAAACTCCATTATTGGGATAGAGGGACTGGATTCCATTCCCACTCTTAGTGTGAAGTACTCCATGATTGATATGGGGTAGATGAATCGAAGATAAGTTTTCTTATTTGTAATATTGTTTATAAAAGTGATGGGTGAGATTCAAAATATCTATAAAATATGAATTTTTGTCTTTATGTTTTGGATAATCAATGATTGAGATATAGTAGATATATGGACATGACACTTTTGCGTGGAATACTTCAGGATTGATATAGGGGATCTAAGACACCTGGAATATTTACTTTATCTTGGAGTGTGATTATTGATGATGAATCTATCCTTGGGTAATTTATTCTTGAAATTAATAGTAGATATGGAATGTATAGGAGTGAGATTTATTTAGGTTGAAGTGGGTGCATGGTTCATTTACATTATAATTTCTTTAGACCAATAGAATTAGTTTAGTGGGTTTATGTTATATCATAGGATTATTATTTATTTTTGAGATATACTTTAAATTATAGTAAATTCATTTAATTTCTAATTAATTTGATTATAAGGTGAGTTGGGTAAGGTTTTTGGGGTCATTTAGGATGTGTGTGAATTTTTTTTCATTCATTGAGATAAGATTCTTCTTATTATCATTATTATTATTTCAATTGATATAATTTTATATATTTAATTATAATGATCAATATTTATTTTTGAATATTAATTGATATAGTTTTAGGGATACCCATATACATTTTCAAATGCACATAATTTTCCCACTAACTTAGGCTATTTGATATCAATGAGTGATGCATATTGAGTTTATTTTCAAAACCCCTTTCACATGTATATGGTAAGGATTTTTTTGTATGTGGTTATAATTTGTTCATTATGAATGTAAAAGTATTTAAATTTATTTATTTGTGATATATAGGGAGAATAATTATATAATACCAATGGTTTTGGAAACATATTTTTTGGTTTTCTCGAAAGAAATGCCTTGTATTTTGTGTTTTTTACTGTTGAGTGATCTTATTTTTTTGTATGGTTATTATGGATTATTTCATGTATTCATATAATTTAGATTACACGATTCATTATTATATATATTGAGAGTTTAGAACACCCAATTATGGGTCTAGTTTTTATTTTTCTATGGGGTTTTGTCTTCTATTTATGTCTAATATATAAATGATTCATGAAAAAAATTTAGTATAATTTTACATGGATATATGGATAGTCTTATGAATGTTATTCTTAAGGCCTCAATATCAATAAAAAATAAATGATATATCTAGATTCTAGCTTGAGGAATGTTATTATCTTTCTTGGTAAGGTTTTTATCTTATTATAATGACCTAGTCTTTTAAAAATGAATGTTTCATTTTGAATTAATAAATGCATAATTAAGTAATGTAGTTATAGGAAATACATGCACTAATTATGTAATTTTAGAACATTATAAAATATATCAGTTTGGGTTAAAAATAATATTAATAATACTAACTATTGATAATATATCCATTGTATAGTGACTGTTAATATTAAAAAATATTAAAGGTTGTTATAAATTATGGTTGATAGATATCAAAATTGCAAAAGGCCTAGACTAGTAAGATTATACCCTATGATGCCCAATTATTGGAGCTTCCAAGGGATAGAGAATAACTTGGATTTTCCCTTGACCAATCCCAAGATGAAATTTAATATCAAAAACATGAATGAAACCATTTACAGGGGATGTTCAAGCATATTGAGATCACAAACCAAACCATGTTCATCAAATCACCCCAAGAAAGTGTCACTATCAGTCACCCTACCCTTATAGAATACATTGGTATAATAAGGGGTTATGTATCTAGACCCCTGTGGTGTTAATTTTTCTATTTTATTTTTAATAATATTTTATTATGATTATCCCTTTTCATTATTACTTTATATATATAATTATATTTGAGTTGATGAAAATTAGACTTTGATATGAAGAAACCAAAACATTATTTTTGGAATATATATTTTTTAAAACCTTTTTTAATAAATTCAAGTATTTTGAAATAAATATTAATTTCACAATATTTAATTACATTCAAATTATAACATAATCTATTGAAGGCAAATGTAATCATTATAAGAATAAGAAGTTATTATTATTATAAAGAAATATTTTCTAATAAATAAATATTTATATTTATAAGATCAAATTTTCAAATTCAGAAAATAGTTTTGGTAAAATAATAATTATTTTTTAAATAATCTCAACAAAATTATTTGATGGAAATTTTTGCATAATTTTCTCAGATTATTGAATTTTTGGATAAAAATTTAATACTATATAAATATACAGTATGTATTATGACATCATAATGGAACAAAGGTCAAGTAATAAATTCAATAAAAGGAATCCATCACATAATATATATTTAATATTTAAATTAATCTCTTTTTTAATTTATTGAATTAATTTTATAACCATTAATGAATCCCCAAAAACATATATTATATCCTAGTGTTTTATAATTGATTATTTTTTATCATGACTCACTTCCAAATAATCAACAATATTATTTTAATATGATCAGTTATTGGCATTATAAAATATTTAAAACCCCTTTTATTTTTTATAAACCATGTTAATGTTTGTAGTTGTGATTATATTATAATATAGTGTCCAAAACCAGTGTTTAGAAACTAATAAGGAGTTACCATCTCTTTTTCTATTATTCCTCACCCAACCACCCAAAACACTTCACTAAAAACCTATTTATCTTAAATTTTGTCTCCCTATCTATCTCCAAATCCCTCCCAAGTTGATACCAAGATCTTTATAAGATCCTACAAATTTTATAGAAGTTCCCTTTCAAGGTATGTGGATTCTATCATCATCATCTTTTTTCAAGAACATTTTTGGTATTATTATATTTGATTTCAAAATTTTCACGATGTAATGTATTATTACACATCTCTATTAAAATAATTATAATTTACATGTAGTAATAAAATACCTTTCACTCCCATTAAACCCTCCCATTAATCTTTATATACACAATTTAGGCTGTAGAAATTATCCTATGATTTTCCATGCCAAACATTTTTCTAGTGAATACCCATCCCAATTTCAACAAAAGGGAAATTACCTTGATGTAAATAACATTAATTTATTGGTTATTTACATTTATTTTACCCACAATCCTTAATCATTATATGAAAATTGATGAAATTAATTCTTATGTTCTTTGATCTATGTGCCCTACTAATGCATTAATACGAGATGAATGTGATGGGTGGGCCCATAATTATATTTCCCTCCAATGAATTGGGAAATATTTTTATATCATGAGGTACCATATATGGTGAAAATTATATTTTCTTAAAAAAACTATGTTATGAAATCTTGGCAGTTATACATGACTTATGGTTATGATTCATGTTATATGATGTTTCCACATTCCTATAATAACTTCATGTTATCATCTTATAGAATTATTTAATGGTCATGTTTATGATTCTCATCCATTTTATGTCAAATTGATATGACTCTTGTCAAACATGTATCACATTCATTTTATTATTATTTTATTATTCCCTTACCGAGATTAATATATCATGAATTTTTTATATACTTTCCCAAGTTATCCAATATTATATTAAAATATCAATGGAATATAATATCTTGATTTAGAGTTTTAAAATAATATTTTGGTGCTCATGTTTCTTTATATATCTCTATGTATAAAATTACCCAAATACACTTGTCCTCATGATATTTTGGGATTGTATTAAGGGTATCATTATGTAATAAATTAAGAATTAAATAGTATTAGAGATATGAATTATTAGTTAGTATTAGATAAGGCCCTAGTTGTTTTTTTGGATTAGGATTAGAAAAACATTGTGAAAGTCATGGCGATAAACAAAATCATAGGAAAAAATCCCTAAATTTGGGTAAAGTATATATTATGTGGTTTTCGTGTAACAAAATCCTTGTCTAAATAATACAATTGGATGTGGCTCAATCATAGTTGTACCTAGGTGTATTAATACTGAAAACGGTGAATTGGGTGTTAAATCATTCATCACATGGTGTGAAATAATGTTTCCTTATTCCAAACATAGTTTGATACTCCTAGTGGATATTCCTTTGTAAATTCACATGAACCATAGGAACGATTATAAAGGCCAAAAAATGTCAATGAAATTTTATGTTTGTAAACAGGCTTTGGATAAATTAGTTTATAAAATATAAATTAAAATGTTTAGGAAATTTTTTATTTATAATTTATCCCTTGAATTTTTATAGATTCCATTTTATAATTAATTATTTGAAAATTTAGCATCCCTAATTTTCACATTGTTTTTTTTTCAATGGCTAGAAATAGGTGGAACTTGGTCAATAACCAATGTGATGGAAAATGTAATGATTTCTTAAATGAGATTCTAAAATTGATGGGAGAAATAGTTTGGAACTTAATGAAAATACTTTCTTAATTAAATCATACTTTGAATAGAAATATGAATTAGGGGGGAAACCCACATACCCCTAAGAAAGGTCAAATTTCAATGGAGTAATTAATGAAACAAAGGAATCCAAATTCTAGTGGATCTTATAATCATTTAATAATAGTAAAATAGATAAAATATAATGAAAATATATTCTCCATACATCAATTATTTTGAAAGAGAATTTCATACTAGATATTTTTTGTATGGAGGTAGAAGATTATCAATTGTGTACAATGATAAGAAAAATATGAATCCTGGGGAAGATATCAAAGTGGTGGAGAAAAATTAATTACAAAAAATTCTTTTTGATGAATATTTTCTTCAAACTCTCCAACATAAAATTGAGATTGATTTTTCTTAACCATATGGAAACGCATTACGAATCCATAAGGGTGTATTATGTGAACTTCACAAGACATACATGATACGACTCAAGATTTTTCCTTGACACCAAATATAATGTTGAAATCTTATTTTGTGGGTTAAATATGTGTTTATGATAATATTTATTTATTCCAGACTTTGAAATTTATGAAGAGATTTTCCAGTGTTCCCTCAATGTTTAAATGGAGATTATTGAATCTCAATTGTCCCATAGTTCTAGATATAGGAAGAAGATAATTGAGTTTAATTTTAAGGGACCAATGAATACATCTCATTATGGAAAAGCCCAACAATTCCTTATTAAAAATGAGTGAAGAAACATCCTATAATTTTTTTGAAGGGTAAAATGCAAATTTTTAGTTGTCGGAAGGAAGGGAACCTAGCTAGAGAATGCCAATGTGAGAAACCCACCAATACGATGTTATAAATAAATGATCCAATCACCTATCAATAAGCATTCCAATGTTTCAACTGAAATGAAAAAGGAATACTATGAAAATTAATTCACTAAGATGATGGTTTCCAATAATAATTTATGAAAATAACTTTTAAATCATATAGAATACAGAAGATATTATTCGGTCACAACTATTGAGGTGGATCCTGATAATGATGTATTGATAGGTACACTAGTAATTCATTCAATAATAAGGAATATACTATTTTATTTTGGTTCTATGAATTATTTCATATCACACAAGTTCAATAGAATTATTCAAACACCACCTCAAGATACATAAGTGGATCTATTAGTGAAAATTAAAAATGGTGTCATTATTGCATCCTAAGTATATAACTTCACCCCTATCCATATTTTTATGAATAATTTCCTAGAAAACCTTTTGATACTACTTTAGAAGAATTAACTGCTATTATATATATGAACTAGAATTCCTTATATATGGAAAATATATATTAATGAGAGAAGGAAATCACCCATTATATGTGACGAACTGTCTCGAGTTCCCCTTAAATCTGGCACCTGACCTATTCTGTCACATACCTAAAGGGAATTCCAGATCCCCACGAGCTGGCGAATAGCACCCGAACATCGAAAAACACAATAGAGGGAATGATTTCAACCAACCTGAACAACCACATGGAATAAATATAAATCAATAAATAAATAAATAGTGTAAGACTATATAATATATATTCCATAGTTGTATGGAAATCATAAAGGAAAACAAAACAAAAAAATTAGACAAAAAACTCCAAGACAAGTCCAATAGTAAAGGATTGAAGACCATACAGGTACTCCAAATGATGAAATGGATGAACTCACACTATCTCACCACTAGCTTCCCAACTAGCTAACATAAACCACACCACCTCAATATGGTTCCTTGGCTTTCCCTACATGAGAATCCAGAAAACGTTCTATGCACCACTGAAGAGGTGGGAAGGGTGTGAACTTAGAGGCTCAATAGGATCCCAACTAGGTGTCCTATAACAAGGATCTGTAAAAGAATCTTATATTCTCATTTTAAATAAAAACATGGCATGGTAATTGGTAAATATTTTTTATAGAATTAATTGTAAAAAATTCAATTTTCTGACACTTATAAACAAATGAAGTTATATCAATTTCGAAGAATATTTTCCATATCATTTTTCACAAGAATAAATATGCATATCAAGACTAACTCGAAAAGATGAGATACAGAAAAAAAACAATTTATATCACAACACCAAGGAATACTATAGGTCCAGGATGCAGACTACTCTCACAGAATAATCAAGTGCACAAATATGATCCTTGAACACATGCCTAGGAAGTAGAGGAATACCCCATGATTAACCCCCCCCCCCAAATGTCAATTTCATTTCCCTAGAACAAAGGCCCTAAAAATAGGAATACCCCAAGACAAACTTCAATGATAATAAAAAAACAATAGATGATGGCCCCAATGTAAACCTTCTACCTAAGTACCCTAGTTAACTACTGTTCTATTTTTTACAATCCCTTTTTAATGCTTTGGAAAACATTTTAATCCATTTTAAAATCTAGTTCATTTACCAGTAACTATGGAAAATAATTTTCATTAAAAATCCTTTGTCATCACACATAAAAAATCATGTCAATAATTCATTTTGGAATAGTATTTAAATAAAAACAAGCAGGTTTATTATCATAGTCTAGAGACCAAATCTCATAACTCAAAACTCATGTCGCACATGCCTGCAAGGAAATACAAAATCAAAAAACCCAACAACATCAATGAAGTCCCTAAAATCAAATCCACAATAAGAATGATCCAATATAGAATAAAAGGGGTTGGAAGAAGAGAGGAAAATCACATGCCTCAAAGAAAAATTCCTATCGTACGATGACCAATGGAAGAAAAGGCCTTCCGAATGAGATCACACAACATATCTAGAAGAAACCTAGAATAACTACCAACATTAATCCAAAGGATCTGATAATGCAACCCCAAGGCACTACCACAATCAAAATAAATGAAGAAACGAAAGGAAAACTTACTAGGAGAGATGCACCATGATCGCAATGGAGATCAAACTTTGAACAAATTGATCTAGAAGGGGCTGAGTCTGTCAAAAATACACTATAATATCCTTAGGTCGAGAGCCATGAAGAACCGATGGAGGAAATAAAACAAAACCTCCACATGCTGTCTTTAGAAACTAAATTTGGGCCATTACATGATGTGTAACCCAGGTTAACGATGTGTAACTACAACATCCCACAAACGCTAAAAACCCATCAACTCAAATTAAAAATCCATCATTTGAACTATACATGATGTGTAATCACCATTCATGACATGTACCAGTTTAAATCATGATCTTTCCTTTCACAACATACATCCAGCACTCATTACACAGTGTGTAACATAGTTACCTGGCATGTAACTATTCTAATGGCTGAAGAAAACCCAAAAAACAAATTATAAATATTTTGAACCAAAAGGTAACTAAAAGAGAGGGAAAAAATTCCAAATCAAGGTATGAGGATGTTACAAACTCCCCACCATAAATACATTATGTCCCTAAGAAGTCATGTGGAAGATGTAATCCTCGGAAATGGATGATTCCACTACTCCCTCATCAACAACACATGTTCCCAAGTATCATGAGAATATGATACTTGTTTCTATAGAAATATGACCAATAGAATCTAAATCCCCCACATGAATTTCATCTGAGAGTCAATGATCTCAATATGTTTATCCAAACCAGAATCATCTTGCTCTAACTCAATTTCTTCCCAATGTAGAACATGAGCAGGATGAGGATGATACTTCCTAAGTTGGTATATGTGGAAAACATCATGAATGTTTTTCAACTGAACGGGAAATTCTATGCGATAAGAAAAATGTTTGAGCCGTTCAATGATCTCAAATGGTCCAATATATCTCAGATCCAACATTCCATGTTTCCATGTCAATAGTGACCCAAACGAGGAGAAACTTTCAAGAAGACACGACCACCTATGGAAAAATTCAAAGGACAATGTTATCAATCAACATATGATTTCTTTCGACTCTGGGCTATAGAAAACATCATCATACATCTTGAATCATTTTAGATGTTTCCTTAAACAAATTTGGTCCAACTAATGATATTTCAACCACCTCTACCCAACAAAGAGGTGATCTACATGGGAGACCATGCAACACCTCAAAGGGATCCATTTTTATTGAATACTGATAAATTTTGTTATAAATAAACTCAACCACTCATAGATGTCTATCCCATGATCCTATGAAATCCCAGATGCAGGCGTGAAGCATATCCACTACGATATGAATTACTGGCTATGTCTAACAATACTTCTAGGAATGGTAAGTTGTTCTCAAATTGATCTAAGTTCCCATTACCTCCTGAAGACTCCTCTATAACCTCGAGGTAAATATAGGATCCCTATTTGAATAATTTTAAAAAGGACTCCCATGTATCCTAATGATATACTACAGATACAACATTCCAAGATATTCAACTTTTGTGGTGTATTTGATGAGAATGAAATGACCAAACATCGTCAAATGATCAAAGACCACCCAGATATCATTCTTAACCCAGGGGGTCTCTAGAAATCCCATAAAAAATCCATGGATACATCATCCCATTTCCAAAATGGCATTAGATAAGGATGAAGAAAACCCGAAGGTTTCATATCATCTGCCCTGATCTGTTGGCTGGTGTAATAATGGGATACATAATATGCAATGCCACACTTCATACTCAGCCACTAGAATCTTATTCTTATGTCATAATACATCTTCTTAGTGATTGGATGTATGGACCACAAGTGTCTATGACAATTAAACAAGACTAGACTCTTCACTAATGTAGGGATGAAAACAATTTTCCCAAATTAGAGAACACCATCTATTGAAAGAGGCCAACCAAAAAAGGTCTCCCAATCATAAAGGATTTCTCGGACTTCAAAAAACTCGTCATCATACTCTTGACTTTTCAAAATAGACTCCATGAGAGGTAATGAATACTGAAAACTATTCATAACCATACTATGGAACTACCTCCTAAGCATCCAAGTGTATGTGAGAATAATTCCCCATGAGGTTTAACTATTATATCGATACCAGAATATCCCATGGAGGTACATTAACACTAATAGAATCTACAAAAATGTTTAACTTCTATGGGGGGTAGGGGATAAAAGATTCAAACTTCTAAAGGTATTCTATGCATTACCTGTGCCTGATATTTAATTATTTCTGAGGAATGATATAACTCAGACAGTTATGAATAGTGAAGACCATGAACAATTCCCAAAAAAGATAGTGCTACCAACACTTATGTGCATACATGAGAGAAGAAAGATCTAAATAATGAGTGGGATAATTAGTCTCATGTGGTGGAGCTGAATAGATCCATGAACTACCATATAGTCATATTGTATAAGCACACATCGCAAAATTTCAACCTAAGCATCGCAAAACACCACTTATCCCTTATTAGGATCAGGTAAGATTAGAATAGGAGTTGATGTCTGAAGATTTTTCAGTTCATAGAATTAAGTCAAACAATTTGATTCCCAGTTGAATTTCACCACTTTACTCATGAGGATAGTCAAATGTGATGCCATCTTAGAGATATCCCTAACAAACTATTAGTATTATCCATCAAGACCAATGAACCTTTGTATCCTATAGACATTCTGTGGTTCCTTCTAGGAAAAAATAGCCTTTACCTTCTCTAGATCAACTTACATGCCATGCTCAGAAATTATGTTCCCTAGGAAATTCACTTATTTAATACATAAATTACATTTTAAAATCATTCCATATAAATAGTGAATTATAAAAATTTCTATAAATAAACTCAGATAGTGCTCATGCTCACTCTCGTATTTTCAATAAACCATAATATCAACCTCGAACACTACCAAAAATGTGTCAAGATGTTAGTGGAATATTTCATTCATCAAATATGTAAAAATAGGAGAATTATTTATAACAAAAGGCATCACAAGATAATCATAATGGACATACTTGATCTTAAAGTCCATCTTCAGTATATCAGACTCTCAAACCCTGAGCTGGTGATAACCCATCCAAAGAACAATCGTCAAAAACCACATTACCCCCTTTAACTAATCAAACAAATCATCCTCATGAGGAAAAAGATATTTCTTCTTAATCATTACCCAGTTCAACTTCTGATAGTCCAAACATAAAATAAGTGAACCATATTCTTTATTGGAGAAGAGCACATGGGCTGCCCAAAGAGAAACACTAGGGTGAATGAAACCTTTTTATAACATGTAATTGAACTAGGTCTTTGTTCCATATGATAATAAAGTATCGATACTGGTTGCATACCTAGAACTAGATCAATCATAAACTCTATATCAATATATGGAGGAATAATGGAGAATTCTTCTGGGAAAACTTCAGGAATGTCTCAAAATAAAATGTGAAGATCATCAACATAATAAACCTTATCTTTCTCAAATTAAACATCACCCAAAAAACTTTAGAGCTTTGGGTGGGAAGGTCTTTCACAACCTGAACACACATCCCACCCACTACCACTAAAACACACAATATCTCTCATCGACATCAATAAACGAAACACATTGATGAAAACAAGCTACCTTATCTCAATGAGCAACAAGACAATCCATACCGATGATGAAGTGAAGAATATCCAAATACAGAATGAAAAAATACTATACCAAATCTATATCATCTATCATTATGGAGAAAGAAGGATACCTAAACCCCTACTCTTTCCATGTACCAAGAGGTGTTTCTAACTCTATTTTAAAGGATATAAGTTCCTTTGGATGTTTATAAATGTTAAAAAACATGTAGATATAGAAGATTGGGATCCACTAGAATATAATAAAGTATTTTATACTAAAGATGTAATAAGGATTGTACCTCTCACTATTGCTGGACCTACCTCAACTTCCATTGGACACTCATCTACTACATGAAAATGATTCACTCCTAAGGCCTATGTCTGGAGACCTACAGTATTTTAAGATTCTGACTTCAATACAATATCCTATGGAGTTGACAAACCCTAACCATAATGAGTCATAGTCATAGCATGACTAAAGAACTGTAATTGACCAACATGCCCACAGATATTGCACATTTTCACATGAATGTGAAAAAACATCTGGTGTATAATCCCCTAACTCACTAATAGTAAGACAGAGGAACACTTCCAGCTATGATAGATGGTGCAGAGGAGGCTTGCTGCTGAGACTCACATCCCCCACTTCTGCGATGATCCTACCTCTTTCACTTCTTCCCATACATGTCATTGAAGATGCTACCCGATGGAAGAGAACATGTGAAAAATCCAACCATTCCTTCCATAATCATTTTTCCATCATATTAATATCTAACATCCTTGCATTTCAATAAAGCTTAATCACAAACACCTACATTCTGATATCTAGTAAAAAACCTAGCAGGTACTTTTGTGCCTTCATCTATTCACTCTTTACCATGTTTGGAGCAAAATAGACAAACTCAGTTAATCGGTTGGTGTATGCCGAAACTGAACGATCTCACTACTACAATGAATGGAACTATAGAGACTTCTCCAGCATTAGTGACTCTAGAAAAAACTACTAAAAGAATATGGTTTTGAAACCCTTCAAATCCATGCCCATGTGTTTGTCTACATAGACCATAGAATACTACACTTTCATGCTGGATCCCTTCAGTCTGAACATTTCACACTTCACCCTGATATTCTCAGGTATATCTAGGAATTCTATGATTTGATTGATCCTCTCTAGAAAATCCTCCACCTCTTGATGATTATTAATCCCTTTAATGGATTATGTCTTCTCACATAATAACCCCCACAATTGATCTCTCTCTCTTCTAGCTCCTGGCCATACCTCAACCGCTGCATTCTAAACTCGTGGCGCATCCTGATTGACAACACAGACAGCCCATATGATTGTCTTGATGGGTTATGATCTATAGGAGGGTTCCCATGATGAGCATCAGCCACACCTTCCTAAGGAAATCATGGAAGATGTTTCAGAGCCATACAAATTCCCACTGAAACACAAGAATGATCAGATAACAGAAAAAGTCATAGTTGAAACTGTAAAACCCATAAGGAAAAAAATGGTATTTAAAAAAAACAAAAATTGAGACCCATATCCCAAAATCCCCAGAAAACTGGTGTTCTGTAACAGAAATATTTGGCTACAAACTTATGAAAACATACCTCTCATGTCCCAAAAAACCAATATCTAGTATAACAGATGTCCCCAGACATAGAATCTTGAGGAAATACCTCATCTGATACCAAAAAATGATGAACCGGCCTCCATTTCTCTCAAAACTAACACCTGACCCATTCCGTTGAATACCCGAAGGGCGTTCCCAATACACACGGGCTGGTGACAAGCACCCAGACGTCGAACAACCCATCAAATGGAACGATTTCACCGAACTTGAACAATCGCATGACATGAAAATATATAAAGCAAAAAAAGAAACAACAGAAGACTAGAAAATATATATTTTATTACTGGAAGTAAATAGAAACAATAGATAGAAAAATTATCCAAAAACTATAAAATAAGTCCTATGACAAAGGACTAATAACCATACAGCTACTATAAACAATGGTATAGATGAACTCCCACCATCTCACCACTATCTACCCAACCAGCTAACACAAACCCCACCACCTCACTACGGATCCTTGTATTTCCCTACACTACAAGACAAAAAATGGTATACACCCCACCGAATAGGTGCACAAGGTGTGAGATGAAAGGATTAGTAGGATCCCAAATAGTTGTTCCATAACAGGACATGATATAAAAAATATTATATAATCATTTTAAATAAAAATATGGCAAGATAAGAAATAAAGATGTTTTATAGAAAACATGGTAAACATATCCATTTTTCACAATTATAAACAAAAATAGTTATATCAATTTCAAACTATATTTTCCATATCATTTTTCACAATCACAAACATGAATATCAAGACTAACTCAAAAATCCAAGCAATAGAAATCCAAATCATAGGTATCACAACAAAAAGGAATAATATAGGTATAGGCTATAGACTACTTGTACCATAATAATCAGGTGCACAAATATGATCCTAGAACACAGACCTTGGAAGCATAGGAATACCCCATGAGTAAACCCTCCAAAATGTCAATATCTATCCCCTAGAACAACGATCCTAGGAAAAAGAGGAAGACCCCAAGACAACACTCCTTGATAATCCCAAAATGTTGGATGATTTACACAAGATAAACATTCTACCAATGTTCATAATGTAATCCATGTTATCTTTTTCTCAATACCTTTTAAATGCTCTAGATAACCATTGAAAACCATTTTACAGTCCATTTCATTTACTAATTACTAGGGAAATCCATTTTTCATTGAAAACCCTTTTTCATCACACCCAAAACAATCATTCCAATCTTTCATTTTGAATTAGTTTGTAAATAAAAATGAGAACATCTATTATAATAGGATAGAGATAGAACCACCGACCTCAAAACTCAAGTCGCACACACTCATAATAGAATCCAAAATAAAAATAACCCAACAATGTCAATAAAGGACCTAGAATCAAATACACATCAATATTGATCCAATATAGAAGACGAGGGGTCAGCGGAAGAGATGAAACTAATATAAATCAAATTAGAACACCCACTGCACCATGACCAATGGAAGAAAAGGCTTCCTGAACAAGATCACATAATGGATCTAGAAAAAACCAAGAAGAGCTACCAACATTGAACCAAATGATCCAATAATGTAACCCTAAGGCACTACTTTGATCAAAAGAAATGAAAAAACAGAAGGATAACTTACCCAGAGATATGCACCACAATCGCAATGGAGATCTAATGTCAAACAGATTGATCTAGAAGGGGTTGAGTCTCTCAAAAATATAGTATAAGTTCCTCTGGTCGAGAACCATGAAAAACCGACCAAGGAAATGAAACATAATTGGCACATGCGGCCTCTAAAAATTGAACGTGGTCTATTACACAACGTGTAACCCAAGTTGATGATGTGTAACTTCCATGTCCCACATATGAAAAAAAAACTCAGCACCTAGGATAAAAAATCCATCATTTAAACCATACATGAATTGTAATCACCATTCACGATGTGTACCACTTCACAACATGACCTTTCTATTCACAACATACATCCAACACTCATTAAATGGTGTGTAACATAGATACATGGCATGTAACTATTCTCTAACTTACAAAAAATCCTAAAAAAACTTCTAAATACATTGAACCAAAAGAAAACTTAGAGAGAGAAAAAAACATACCCGATCAAGGTAACAAAATGTTACATTATATCATGAATCACCCTATGATTCTATACATGTTCCAGAGGAGGATAACTATCCTTTGGAATCATTATCTCAAATGATTGAGACTAATGAAAAGATCCTCCTTGATGAAACAACCATTCTAATGGAATATGATAATGTGTTTCCTAAATAAATTCTTGGGTTTCCTCCACACTGAGATATTATGTTCTTAGTCAAACTCATACTTCGATCTCTTCCAATATCTTAGACTCCATAAAAAAGGTCATTGTTAAAATTGAGGAGATAATGGTTAAACTAAAAGACAATCTATAATAAGGGTTTATATTCCATATTTATTCATTGTGTGGTGCACGAGTAATTTTTATAAATTAGAAGAATAGGTCATTATGCCTCTGCATTGATAATCGTGAACTTGGAAATATCACAATAAATAATAAGTATCCTCTTCCATTGAGTGAAGATTTCTAGAATTTTCTACGTAGAGCTTAGTAATTTTATAATGTGGATCTTTGGTTGATATGTTATCATGTAAAGGTGAAGAAATATAATATCCCAAAGACTACTTTTTGAAAAATGTATAGGCATAATGAATTCCTAGTGATTTCATTTTGAATCACTAATTCTCTAGTAATCATCATGGTAATAATGAATATAGTCTTAAAATCTTAACGTAAAAAATTGAAGTACTTATAATGTAAAGACCCAAATTTTTCCATGTAATTTTTTTTAATTATTTGGGAATATTATGAGTCCAATAAAATTGACAGCGCATTATTCCGAGGCCCGGTGTTCCCAATATGAATTTCTGAACTTTTTTAAGTGGGTTCAGTAAATGTGTGAGAGGGTTTTTATAACTTTTAAACTGGTGCTCGGAATTGAAATCTTAGGGCACCATTGTACTCGCAGCACTGATATTCGCTTAAGGATACTTTCACCTCGACCATAGTAAGAAGAGGGTGAAAGTTAGTTTTTGAGTTTTTTGTGTAAATAAAATAATACAATAAAGGCCAACCATTAATTTTATTTTTGTAACCCCTATTTTGAAATTATGGAGGTGGGGATGACACGAACTAGAAAACCCCCATTTTTAATATTAGTGGTGGGGACCACCCAAACCCCTCTTAATGGAGAAAAACCTTTCATCTATCCATTTAATTAATTAAGCCAACTACAATTAATTAAATGTGTTATCTTTAATTGTTCTAATGTGATATTAAATTGATAAACCTATTTTAATAAGTCAGCTCCTCATTTCCTTGGAGAAATCATTGGAAAAGGAGCTTTGGGGAGAAAATTGGATAAACTCTTCCTCTAATGAAGAATGCCCTCTCCAACGAAGCAAATACTTCAGAACCAGGAACGAGGATGACACACGAGCCCGACATGAGAATCGTGTTGTGGAAACGACAATCATTGGTACCCTCATCGCCTTCACCACTTCATCTCACGACACTTCCAAAGATAATTCTAGGTAGGGTTTATTTTTGTTTTCAATACCATTTACCCTTCCTTGAAGTTCTTCATGATTCAAGAACAAATAAGTATTTTTCTACCATTCTAACACAGAGGGTTCGGGCTAGATGAACATGACCTGACCTCTCCATAACCTTTTTGGATTATGGTGGTTTTAAATCCATTTGGACATCCCGAGATGAGTGTGTATGTCTATGGAATGAAGAATGAGACACCGGGGTGCTTCTAGTGATCCGAATAATGTCGCCGATGACTAGGCCAGTGACTGACATTGGTGGGGCTCAGGAACAGTGACTGGCACTCCGGCTGGCCGCAACAACGGCGGCAGCATGACCGCGCCGTTGGAGAAGGGTTGTATCCCATCAACTGTGGAAGAGTAGAGGTGGTAGCCAATGCATGGGTGGACGCATGAAGTAGAGATAGTGACACACATCTATGCCGCTGAGTGTGCAAGAGCCGCAACACAAGGCCGTGGCAATGAAGGCAGGGAACCCAGATTTTTTTCCTGCCACTGGTGATGGCGCAGTGCACGATCGCGTCACGCGAAGGAGGATGGTCGTCCGGCTAGCCAGGGAGCTGAGCAAGCCTGCTATAGTGGACTGCCTAGTGTGGGCCACCATTACGGGCTGCACCACGGGCCAGACCGCGGGCCGCCCAGCGCGGGCCGGGTCGAACCGGACCCAGACCAACTATGATCCCTTTTCGCTCTTTCAGCCATAAGATGTGCTATGTGCTTCTGTTTGATGAACTGTATGCGTCACCATAAACCTTGAATCGAGAAAGTCATTTTTTTATACCCCACTTGAGTTTTTGAATAAATTTTGGGTATAGCTGGGTGGGATCGAACACGAATCCAATTGGGCCCTTGGGACTAAGAGGACAATATCATACAGACCGATGGTCTGATTGATGCACCATCTATTGCATTGGAACACATTTTAAGTGGTGGTCCTTTGGGATACTTATTCATGGTACTTTTTTTAAGTTATATTATCAACTTGTGTCTTGAGAGGCAGACCCTCCCGGAATCAAAAGAGATTAGTGTGGGAACCCTGTAGTTGGCTATAACATTAGATAGTGATCCTATGTGGGTCTATGCTTTGAGATCCTATGTGGGTCGGTGTTCGAGAGTTTCACCTGGATCCACTCTAGGAATCCACGTGGGACTACTCTAGGATCCTACGTGGGTCTGCTATATTAGTATCTTATGTGGGTCTGATGATTTAGGATCCTACGTTGGTCTGCTGATTTAGGATCCTACTTGGGTTTGCCTCTTAATAGAGTATGATGATTCAGTAGTTACATATAATACTCTTTTCAACCATACATAAGTTATACTTGGTGTGAGATAAAACCTTACCTTTGTGGTGATACCTCTGTGGTATTATTCTGTGGGGCCTTACATTTGTGGTACTTACATTTGTGGTGATACCATTGTGGTATTCTTCTGTGTGGCGATACCTTTGTGGCACATAACTTCATGGTGATACCTTTGTGGAATTATTCTGTGTCGATTTAACTTTGTTTTACTTATCTTTGTATTGTTACCTTCGTGGTATTCCTTCCATTGTGGAACAGTTGAGCTTTGGTCTTTTGAGTTGGACACTCTGTTTCCTCCTGAACGAGATGAGTATACTTGATAACTTTGGTATATGTATGGACATAAAACTAAGTAGGGTTGTCTGTTGTTTTCATACTTTGTGGTTTATTATTTTTAGATTTTGTGAGACCTCCGAGGGTCTCGGGGTCCCTACTAAGTATTGTTATACTCACCCCTGCACGGGCGATGCCCGTACCTTGTTGTGTTTGGTGCAGACGACAGACAGCGCTGACTGAGGACGAGAGTACCATGACTAGAGGTAGCTCGGAGGTAAAAATCAGAAGAAGCATACCACAGAGTGGATCATTAGAGAGCCATACCTATCCTTCATGTTGGATCCTTGGTGGGTGTTGACAGGCGTTGTTCGTAGTTTTTATTTGTACTTTTCAATTTTCTTGTACATTCCAGTTGGGCTTGTATTCTGGCCCCTTTTTCTTATTGTACACACTCTTTTTACTACATAGTTTACATGTTTTAGTATCTTGTTGTGTGCTTGGTCTTGTGTGTTTACAGGTTATAAAGGCAATGTATTCCTAGTTTTAGGGATTATGCATTTCAGTGCTAGTCGCCAGCCCCTGGCCTATAGAAGGCGGGTTTGGGGTAGTCACAACACAGACCCCAGGGGATGGGTCATGAAAAAGTTGTATTAGAGGAGTCAGTTCTACAATATAACATTGGACTCTAATATTCTAATTGAAATAGTGTTAAGTTTAGTGAGTGTAGTTATCAGTTTAGGGAATCTAGTGTTGGTGTGGCAGTCGAAGTATCAATACACCAGGACCCTGACTTCAGAATTCTAACTCAGTCCATGAAAAAACTGATTGGTTGTGTGTTTTGAAAAGTTTTCTTTATGAGATTTTTGATTCATATCACCAGGTATAACTTAATGACCATGGTGAACTTGTTTCTTTTTTGGATTCCTCCATGCAGACAGCCATATAGGGTTCTGTGTATAGTACGCGATGATAGCCCACCAAGCGATGATGCCTCGGTGCAGGGCCCTTTAATAGTAGAGGAAACAGTGGAGGCACCAGTAGTACCATTACCCATTAGACCCCCAATTCCACCAGCACCAGTAGAAGAAGGTGAACACCGCTTGAAGACATTGCATGAGTTCTAGTGCCAAAGGCCACCCAGGTTCAGGGGTGAGACAGACCCCCAGGCGGCAGAGGAATAGCTGGAGGCTATGGCAACAGTCTTTTGATTGGTAAGGACACCAAATGATCTCATGGTGATCCTTCCTACCAGCCTTCTATAAGAAGTAGCTGGAAGATGGTGGAGTCTAATACTCTAGGTTCATGATGAGGAGACACTTCTTTGGGTAGACTTTGTGAGCTTGTTTTGGGTAGATTTGTTCCAAGCGACCCTTCGCACAATGTGTATATAGGAGCTTCTCCATCTGCAGTAGGGAAGCATGAATGTGGCTCAATACTCAGTGAGTTTCAGCAACCTCCCACGCTACTCCACTGATATAGTGCATGACCCATTCATTAGGGCCTGAACCTTCGACCGGGGACTTAGGTAGGAGATCAGGGCTTCTATGATTTCTCTCAGCATCCCGACGTAGGCAGGGGTGTTAGAGCGAGGTCTCTTTGTGGATAGTTTTCTTGATGAGAAGTAGTCAGTAGGAAGACCCACCACCGGGTGTCACATAGAGGAGTCTTCTATATCTGGCTGTAGACAGATGTCACAGAGGGCCATGAGGACCATACCTATAGAGGACGACCACAGGATTCAGGGTCGATTGTGTGGGGTACCAGAGACAAAGCCAATCATGTGAGGAGAAGGTAGTGTTATGCATGTGGTGGGTAGGGTCACATGGATTGTGACTGCCCGACCTACCATATGGTTGATCATCAGACTGTCGAATTACCACCTAGGAAAAGATAGAGGTTCAGGCGAGGAAGTTCGCAGGGAGTAGGTGGATGTGGAAGAGGAGCTGGTCGTGCATCTGGCGGTGGGTGATGATTAGAGGTGTTACCGCCACCACCACCAGGTGGTCCACCCCAACCATAGGGATCATGTGGATAGGGGGAGCTCAGCTCCAGGCAGCCGAGGCCTATGACCATGGTGCTCCAGAGATGATACGAGGTATGATCTATGTCTACTCAACCTTAGCTACAGTACATATAGACACATGTGCCATTATTTATTTTATTTCCACATCCCTTGTTCGGAGCTCAAAGATTCCAGTGGAGTTGTTGGCTTGATATTTACAACTACAGACTCGTATGGGAGAGGATTTGATTATTACACCCTAGTTCCAGTATTGTGAGATTACTCTAGAGGGCGAGATCTTTGGCTGGGATCTCCTAGTAGCGGCGTTGAGGCCTTACGATGTCATCTTGGGAATGGAATGGTTATCTACAGTCCATGTTCATATTGAATTTATTAGGTGAAATGTGTGGTGTATCCATGAGGGTGGGACTAGGTTTACCTTCACCGGCATGAAGGGAGCCTTTGGAGCACATGATGGACTTACCTGGAGGAGAGTGTAGCCGATTACTCATCAGTTGGCTAGCCTTACCCTTGAAGTTGTTGATGTGGAGAGTTTGAGCTATCCTATAGTGGTGGACTAGTACATAGATGTCTTACCTGATGATGTCTCAGGTATACCTCCTCATAGAGAGGTGGAATTTTACATTGAATTGTACCCTAGGATAGCACCAATATCTACACCAGTGTATCGGATGGATCCCGTAGAGCTTCGTGAGTTGCAGGTATAGCTGGAGGACCTACAACGGAAGGGGTTCATCTAACCCAGTGTTTCCTTCCGAATCCTCGATTTTGTTTGGAAAAAAGGTGGACGAGAGCTCAAGAATTTGTTTTGACTATCAGTGCCTGATCCAGGTGACTGTGAAGAACAAGTACCCACTCCTGAGGATTGGAGACCTATTTTATCAACTAAAGGGAGCACAATGGTTCTTGAAGATATACCTTAGATCAGGCTATCACCAGCTCTGAGTATGAGATGAGTATGTGAAAAAGATAGATTTCATATGTCGGTACATCCATTATGAGTTTTTGGTCATGCCATTCAGTGTGACCAACTATCCAGCAGTGTTAATGGGAATTATGAACATGATATTTCAGCCATTCCTTAATCGCTTTATAGTAGTCTTCATCGACGACATTTTGATCTACTCAGCTAATGAGGAGGAGCATGCCTATCATTTGTAGATAGGTCAAGATACACTCTGATAGCACCAGATTTATGGTAAACACTCAAAGTTCCAGTTCTAGATATGAGAGGTTCACTTCCTGGGACATGTCATCTCAGAGGATGGAGTTGTGGTGGATCCAGTGAATATTGAGGCGGTACTTTCTTGGGATCCACCCAAGAGTGTGACAGAGGTACGAAGTTTCATGGGTTTTGCTATATACTACCTAAGGTTTGTGCCAGATTTCTCTAGAGTTATAGAACCTTTATCAGCATTGATGAAGAAGGGGAAACCCTTCATGTGGTTGGAGAGATGCCAGCGGAGTTTTCAGGAGATGAGGTAGAGTCTGAATAGTGCCCCCATCTTGAGGCTTCCGGAGGAGGGAGTTGGGTACGTAGTCTACTGCAACACATGAGGGACTGGACTCAGATGTGTTCTAATGCAGGAGAGAGCAGTTATCAAGTATGGTTCTCGACAACTAAGAAAACATGAGAAGAAATATGCTACCCATTATTTGGAGTTAGCAGTAGTGGTATTTTATTTTAAGATGTGGTGACATTATTTGATTGGAGAATGTTTTATAGTCTACTCTGATCACAAGAGTCTCAGGTATATATTCTATCAGAATGACCTGAACCTGAGACAATGGAATTGGGTTGGGTTCCTCCAAGACTATGACTTCAAGATAGTCTATAATCCTGGGAAGGGGAACATTGTAGTAGATGCACTCATCAAGAGATATGGTATACAACTACTAGGTGAGGTGACAGAGTATCTGGACGCTTTGCTGATATCCTTGTGGATTAAGATGGAGTATCATTTCTTTAGTCTCTTACAGTCACTCCTCCACTCCTTCAGCGAGTTAGGGAGGGGCAATTTGGGGACACTGACGACGAGCGTCGACGTGCTCAGATATCTATAGAATAGGCACCTGATGGATTTTCTGAAGGTGGGGAGCAAGTCATCCTCTTCAGAGGATATACCATGGGACCAGTGTTACTTCAAGAGGATGTATTGAGGGAGTTCCACACATCCCCTCTAGAGGTACATCCAGGAGTGGTGAAGATGTACCAGGACCTCTGACAACAGCGCAGTTGGCCAAAAATTAAGAATGTAGTTGCAGAGTTTATCTCTCGTTGCCTCACTTGTCAACAAGTGAAGACGGAGCAACAGGTACCTGCAGGATTAGTTTATCCATTATAGGTCCTAGAGTTGAAGTGGGATGGAATATCCATGGACTTCATGATAGGAATTCCACGTACATCCAAGGGTCATGATTCTATCTAGGTGATCATCGACCAACTCACCTAGTCGGCCCACTTCCGACCGATCAGAGAGCTGGGTTCAGTAGAGAACTTGGGATGCCTCTATATGTAGGAGATTGTGTGGCTACATGGATTACCCTCGACGATTGTCTCTGATCGTGATGAACGTTTCACTTCTCGGATATGGAAGGGGTTGTAGGAGGCTTTCCAGACATAGCTTTATTTGAAAACCATATTCCATCCTCAAACGGATGGCCAGACTAACTGGACCATTCAGACCCTCAAGGAAATGTTACATGCTTGCATCATCAACTTCGGTCACAGTTGGGAGGATCACATTCCCTTGGTGGAGTTTTCTTACAACAACAGCTATCACTCCACCATTGGAATTGTAACACCCCGAGCTTCCACGATACGCCTCTCATTGAATAATGCAATAGCTTGCATTGTACGCAACTTCGGGTTCTAAAACACCGCGACTAATCAAAGTAGCCGTTATGAATAGTAATAACCACTTTTTAAAATTATAGAAATTTTATATTTCAGATGGACTTCATTTTTGTATTCGTAATATCGAAATTATCCTAAGTTGAATTTTTTGTAACTTTCTGAGAACTTCCAATTTTTTATGAATAGTGAAAAATACTTAAAACAACTTTTTTAATAAAAATAATTAATTGTGATAAATTATACTATTTAATGGTTTTAAAGTATAATTAGAACATATTTTTACCATTTTATCCAATGGTGGTCATTAGAATTAATTTAACATTGAAAATGGACATAAACAATTGCCAATCTTTTGATATAAATTTCCTAAAAACACGCTATTTGTTCTGACAGCGGGAATTAATTATAAAATTAATTAATGAAACTTATATGTTTGTAATTTTGTAAAATAGACATAATTTTTGAATTCGGAATATCAATTATAGTTTAGGGTGAAGTTTTGGTACTTTTCGGATAACTTTTGTATTTTGATGAATAGTGAAAATTACTAAATTTTAATTAAAAACATCTTTTTTAATCAAAATAATTAATATTGATAAATTATGAATTTGAGTGGTTTTAAAGTATATTAAAAATATATTTTTACCATTCAATTTAATGTTTGTCATTGGACATAATTTTACAATTAAACCGAACATAAACAAGTGTCAATCTTTTGATAGTTATTATCTCTTAAAAACACACTTTTTGTTTTGACAGCGGGAATTAATTTTAAATTAATTTCTGCCACTTCTGTGTTTTGAATTTAGAAAAATGGATTCCATATTTGTAATCAGGATGTTCAAATTGTGTAAATAGGTAACTTTTATTTTTAGACATTTTGAATAATTACTACGGTAAATATTTTATTTACCATGGTTAAGGGTAAATCCGGTAAATAAGGGTTAAAAAATAATATTATAATAATACTAAATTACCCTAAAACGTGTCTTAACCCTATTGGTTGATACATGGTCGACCATGGGCATCTTTGGGTCTATTTTGGGACCCCATGGATCCACTTGTAAGTGATAATGACACATTATATTAATAAAGTTAAAATAAAAATAAAAATGGCATAAGCTTACATCTTTTAGAAGAACAATTTTTACATAGGGTTATACATGTTGGATTTTCGATTGTAAATATTCATTAGAAAGATAAAAAGATTTCCTACATAATGATAGTTTATTTATAATTTTTAGACATTAAATAATTTATTTTATTTATGACACAACAATGATGCAGTAATTACTATAATAGTGAAAAAATAAAATAATTGATATTATAAATACCCAAATAAATATAATATGAAACTTTTAATGAATTAAACTAATTTTATAGGATAATATGATATATTAGGATTTATTTAATTGACTTTTTTCGAAGTAATCAATCTGTTATGAGTTTCAAAAAAATCAACTATTGAATAGTGTCAAAATTGACATAAAAGAGTTCTTAAAACAAATATTATATTATTAATTGATATTAAATTCTTAAAAATCTAAGGTTCGGCCAAGAGACTTATATTATGATAGGTTAATCATTAATGGACCACTTGGGGGTCACTTGGATGTATATAGTAAGTTTATTAACCATATTATATAAAAATACAAAGAGACATTGTAAAAGTGAAACTAATTAACTTAGAGTTAATACTTAACGATAAGGTTAATATAAGTACCCAAACCTGTCTAAATTCTATTGGATGAGTTGTTTTCGACCTATCCCCACCTCATCCTTTGAATAGTCAACTTTGGAGCCTTTGGAAACCGAATATGAATTTATTATAAATTAATATTTCTAGCTTTTCCAAAGGTGCCCCTCACCCCTCTTATAAAAGGGCACCCCTCCTTCTCTTTTCCTCACACCTCTCAACCACTTGGCTCGTCCAAACTCTGCCCAAATACGCTCCCCACATCCCTATCCTCCTCCTTGAAGCTTCCCCTTAGGCAGAAATCATTTCAAGAAGTCCTTTGGTTCCAACCAAAGCGAGTTACCTAAATTAAAGGTAACAATTTCTCTTAAATTATTTTCATTTATTTTGCTTCTTCAACCCCAAACTCTTTTTATTTCCCTTCTTTTGTAACAACACCAGTATCCTCAATATACTAGGATGTTGTTATAAGAAGTATTAAAACTACACATACACACAACTCCATCTAATGGATGATGAACATAATGTTTTTGTGGATGGCAAACTAACGCCTCACGAAACGATGATTGTTCAAATACATCTTACCACCTCTCATGGTGGCCATTATGATGGAACTATAATTAAATATGATATTAATGATATATATTTTATATATAAGCTTCTGTAATTCCATTTTATTTCATACCATTATTCGTTTCATGTTGTATACACATACGATAATTTCATTTGAGGAAGTGCGGACTACCGCCCCCTTAAAATGATATGACTCGTTCATACCACACATGGAACGTATAAAGGATGGTGTTAATGAACTTAAGTAACATATATAAAATATTATATTATACTGGAATAGTAATATACCTATGTATCATTTGGATTCGATTCTTTTAAAATAAAAATTAAATGGAAGTAGCGTTCGTGCGTACGTACGGACTACCGTCTCCACGAACGCGATGAGATTCATTCTCCATCGTATCCATTCAAGTATAATTATCATTTAATGATTTAAAAATGATGTTTAAGGACTTGATATCATTCTGGATATGAATAAGATACAAAAAACATGACTTATGTAACAAAACATATAAAAGAAAATGAGTAAGTTAACACCCGAAACGGCATTAATACTAAGATATTATTATAAAATCAATATTAAAAGATCATATATGATATCATATTAATGTATATGATTCTTGTATAATTTAATAACAATTATTTCACCATTATACAGGAGGTTAACCTACCCCAACCAAGGAAAAGTACAAGGTAAGGGTTATTTCACAATCTCTTCATTATCCGAGGTTGTTTATACGTAATAATCTACTGGGATTTCTTTATCATCCACGTCCATGTTTCTTCGAAATGTATTTCAAAACATATTTATTATTTACAAGAATATGGGTTAAATTCATTTATACCCTTGTTTGACTTTTTTTAAGAGGTTTATAAAGGAATCTTTCCGTCGTTTTCAAAACAAGGTCCTTTTTGACCTTTTCGACAGAATTAAGATAAGAATGTTTTTTTTTACTTATACGGCGGGTGCGGTTATTTTCCGTCGTTCGTCAAAGATTTCCTTACAAGCTTACAAGAATATTTTCAAGAAAATGTTTTATTTTATATGGCTCTTAAATGATTTCAAAAATAGAAAGAGATATTTCTCTAAAAAGTGCTTTGATTTCATCTATGTCAACATCCTTTAATGGATTTTACGCTTATTTGAAGTTGATTTATTATAATACAAAACTTTTATATTTTATTGAAGGTTTTGTGATATGTTTGACTGTGGATGTGCTATTTTATACCCTTCATAGTTTATGGTGAAACTATTGACATTTCGTATGCTAGTTTTAATCTGAATGTTTATGTTATATTTCAAACTTTTCTTCAGATGAATGTGCTAAACAAGTATGTTCCGGGTTGGGGACCGGTAAAAGTAAGCCCTCCAGGTTGGGGAATGGTAAAAGTAAGCCCTCCAGGTTGGGGACTGGTTAAAGTAAGCCCTCCAGGTTAGGGACTGGTAAAAGTATGCCCTCCGGGTTGGTGTCCGATTATTAGAGGCACTCCGGGTTGGTGTCCGGTTATTAGAGGCACTCCGGGTTGGTGTCCGGTTATTAGAGGCACTCCGAGTTGGGTTCCAGTTAGAAGTAACCCCTAGGTCTTGGGATGAGGCCTAGACAAAGAAATTAACATTTAGCATTATGCATTCCAACATTATGAAAGTGGTTTTTGATTTTTGCATGTGATTATTCGATTAGTAGAATATCCATGTGAATAAGTAAATGGAATTATTTCATTTTACTTTTGCCATACTATGTTGAAGTTCAAGTTTAAAAGGCTTTTGTTTTAGTAATGCATTGCCTTAAATGTTTATGCTTATTTTGAATGTTCCGCTATATTGTCATCCTTACTGGGCATTTGAGCTCACCCCTTTCCTATGTTTTATTTTTCCCAGGATGTGAAGATGTAAGTTATGAATGACCTGCAGGGATATTATGAGGGGATTATAGTGTGGATTATGGAGACAATATGTTGTTGTAGTAGTTTTTCGTTTAATGATGTAATGTAAAACTTATGAATATATCTAGTGTTTCCAAGGCTACTAAACCAATCGGTCTTTCGAGATTTGATCTTTCTTGTGATCATGCCAATGTTATGTAATTAATGCACCGACTCTGGGTAGCTGGGGTCGGGGCATTACAGTTGGTATCAGAGGAAGTTTAGTACAAACCTTGGAAGCTAGATTTAGATAAACTCTGATTAGAGCACGTATACCTAAGATGAACTTTGAGGATTAGTATAGAAGAAATTCCTAGAATTTTGGTATTGTAGAGATTTTGTGAGTTTTCCGAGCAATACATCCTTGTCTGGATACGAGCAGGTAGAGGCGGCTCTGGCACAGATGTACCTAGGGGTAAAACCCGAAAACACCGCTTTGAGCTAGACTCGAACGGGAACTGGTGCACGACAACGGGCCTTGCTGCACTCTTGGTTACGACACTCCCGGGGGATATGCTTAGGATAACTCTCATTTTCTTTACAAATCATTATGAAGGGTTTATGAGTATATACTTCCTCAAAGAAAACATTTTTATGATTATGGATTATATCCATAAATAGTTCAATTTATGTTAAGTGTTTTATAAGTATGGGATGATGTATTTTGATTCATAAACTGATCTAGTTTATGCCATTGTTTAGAAATGGCGCCTAGTGGAAGAAATGGAAACCGTATCAATGCACGCACTCCATGTAGGGATTGCCCTCCTGCTTAAGATAATTATAGTGGGGCTGGTGATGCAACTGGTGCTGATCAGCTAATCACCATACTGGGACAACTTACTCAGGTTATGAATAATAACCTTACCCGTATGGAGCACCCTGATCCGCAGCATGGAGGATCAATGTTAGATCGATTCATGAGACAACAACCACCAAGGTTCAATGGGAATACAAATCCCTTAGTAGCTGAGCAATGGATACTTTCCCTAGAGAAAATATTTCAGGCTTTGGGGAGCAGTGAAAGGGAAAAAGTTATCATGGCAGTTTACCGCCTCGCTGGAGATGCTGATCAATGGTGGTCATTGATTCAAAATACGAAGGAAGATGATGAAGTATCAAATATGGAATGGAGGGAGTTCAAAGATCTGTTTTTAGAAAAATACTTCCCTCGCGACCATCGAGCAGATATGGAAAGGCAATTTCTGAGTCTGAGACAAAAGGAGGATGAGAATGTCACAAAGTATGAGGCTAACTTTACAAGGTTAGCGAGGTATGCTGGAGATTATATACGTAACACAAGGAGTAAGATTGATCGTTTCTTTGATGGGTTAAAACCATTTCTCCGTCGAGCTTTGGTATCACAATCCTTCTCATCATACGAAGATATTGTCTCGTGTGCTATCAAGACAGAAAAGGAATTCTCTAAGTCTTATGACAACAAAGTAAAGCAAGAGAAGAAGAGAACGGTGGAACAAGAGACAGATAAAGGGAAAAAGGGAAAGAAGGATTTTCCATTATGTGATAATTGTGGGGAGAATCACCCTGGTACTTGCCTAAAAGGAATGTGAGTTTGTTATAAATGTGGAGAAAAGGGTCACCAGGCTCGTGATTGCAAGGGAAAGAAAGAGGCTATCAAAGTGGAATGCTACAATTGTAGAGAAATGGGTCATTATGCAAATGAATGTCCTAAGCGTCAGGGAAACTTACCTCAGAAAAGGCCAAGGGATCAAGGCCAATCTTATGTTGTGGCTACAGTTGAAGCGGAATAATTAATGTATTGGTGCTTTTGGACTCAAGGATTATATTCTGGTTATAAGAATAATGTGATATATATATGGATTGTACTGCAGTACTTGTTGATTTCAGTAAGGTTTTAATATGATGAAGGTAATTATATTTTTAGTATGTGACAATAAGAGAAACTTTACTTCGTTTGGGGAATCTGATAAATTGATTTTGGAATTAAGAAACCTTTTAGAGAAAGTCTAGATAGAGGTATTTTGGATAACTAGAAAGGTTGGAGTGGATTAAGTTGATCTTTGGATAGTATTGTTTAAGGTTAAAAAATTTATGAAGATTATTTTTGGAATATTATAATACTATAGTTTTAGGAAAAGGACAACCTGTAGGGTGGGGCATAACCCGTCGCGTCGGACAAAGTTGCAGGAATCGAACCCACAACCATAGTGCGACAGGCCTTTATTTCCTACCACTAGCCTACAGGGAGTCCCTGTTTATTACAAAATAGTTTTCCTATTCTAAATGGTTTGTGGTAAAAATTTATTAATGAAAGTCTACATGATAAGTAAGTATATTTCCTCACATTCTTAGTAAATCTCTTAAATAATTTCCTCACCTCTATGAAAGGTTACTTAAAACAAAAACGTTGTCAATTAACTTTTCCAACTGGGGATTCAATGAATGTTTAACCAATCACAAGTTTGTGATTTTCTTATTGTTAACTTTATCCTGATCCTGTTTTCTAGAACTCTACATCAGACCATGCTAGTTTGTTTTTCCTCCATATCCATATTTTCATAGAACCCTAGTATGGGCTATCTCGGATGACCTTTGTACTTCTCTTTCTTTCTTTTAATGTTATATTTTTATTAATCTTATTTCCGATGTGGGTTTTCCACAAAGGTATTTTCTATTTACAACCTTTTATTTTCAAAGAAAAATTTCAAATTGCGAGGACGCAATTTATTGAAGGAGGGGAGAATGTAACACCCCGAGCTTCCACGATACGCCTCTCATTGAATAATGCAATAGCTTGCATTGTACGCAACTTCGAGTTCTAAAACACCGCGACTAATCAAAGTAGCCGTTATGAATAGTAATAACCACTTTTTAAAATTATAGAAATTTTATATTTCAGATGGACTTCATTTTTGTATTCGTAATATCGAAATTATCCTATGTTGAATTTTTTGTAACTTTCTGAGAACTTCCAATTTTTTATGAATAGTGAAAAATACTTAAAACAACTTTTTTAATCAAAATAATTAATTGTGATAAATTATACTATTTAGTGGTTTTAAAGTATAATTAGAACATATTTTTACCATTTTATCCAATGGTGGTCATTAGAATTAATTTAACATTGAAAATGGACATAAACAATTGCCAATCTTTTGATATAAATTTCCTAAAAACACGCTATTTGTTCTGACAGCGGGAATTAATTATAAAATTAATTAATGCAACTTATATGTTTGGAATTTTGTAAAATAGACATAATTTTTGAATTCGGAATATCAATTATAGTTTAGGGTGAAGTTTTGGTACTTTTCGGATAACTTTTGTATTTTGATGAATAGTGAAAATTACTAAATTTTAATTAAAAACAACTTTTTTAATCAAAATAATTAATATTGATAAATTATGAATTTGATTGGTTTTAAAGTATATTAAAAATATATTTTTACCATTCAATTTAATGTTTGTCATTGGACATAATTTTACAATTAAACCGAACATAAACAAGTGTCAATCTTTTGATAGTTATTATCTCTTAAAAACACGCTTTTTGTTTTGACAGCGGGAATTAATTTTAAATTAATTTCTACCACTTCTGTGTTTTGAATTTAGAAAAATGGATTCCATATTTGGAATCAGGATGTTCAAATTGTGTAAATAGGTAACTTTTATTTTTAGACATTTTGAATAATTACTACGGTAAATATTTTATTTACCATGGTTAAGGGTAAATCCGGTAAATAAGGGTTAAAAAATAATATTATAATAATACTAAATTACCCTAAAACGTGTCTTAACCCTATTGGTTGATACATGGTCGACCATGGGCATCTTTGGGTCTATTTTGGGACCCCATGGATCCACTTGTAAGTGATAATGACACATTATATTAATAAAGTTAAAATAAAAATAAAAATGGCATAAGCTTACATCTTTTAGAAGAACAATTTTTACATAGGGTTATACATGTTGGATTTTCGATTGTAAATATTAATTAGAAAGCTAAAAAGATTTCCTACATAATGATATTTTATTTATAATTTTTAGACATTAAATAATTTATTTTATTTATTACACAACGATGATGCAGTAATTACTATAATAGTGAAAAAATAAAATAATTGATATTATAAATACCCAAATAAATATAATATGAAACTTTTAATGAATTAAAATAATTTTATAGGATAATATGATATATTAGGATTGATTTAATTGACTTTGTTCGAAGTAATCAATCTGTTATGAGTTTCAAAAAATCAACTATTGAATAGTGTCAAAATTGACATAAAAGAGTTCTTAAAACAAATATTATATTATTAATTGATATTAAATTCCTAAAAATCTAAGGTTCGGCCAAGAGACTTATATTATGATAGGTTAATCATTAATGGACCACGTGGGGGTCACTTGGATGTATATAGTAAGTTTATTAACCATATTATATAAAAATACAAAGAGACATTGTAAAAGTGAAACTAATTAACTTAGAGTTAATACTTAAAGATAAGGTTAATATAAGTACCCAAACCTGTCTAAATTCTATTGTATGAGTTGTTTTCGACCTATCCCCACCTCATCCTTTGAATAGTCAACTTTGGAGCCTTTGGAAACCGAATATTAATTTATTATAAATTAATATTTCTAGCTTTTCCAAAGGTGCCCCTCACCCCTCTTATAAAAGGGAACTCCTCCTTCTCTTTTCCTCACACCTATCAACCACTTGGCTCGTCCAAACTCTGCCCAAATAAGCTCCCCACATCCCTCTCCTCCTCCTTGAAGCTTCCCCTTAGGCAGCAATCATTTCAAGAAGTCCTTTGGTTCCAACCAAAGTGAGTTACCTAAATTAAAGGTAACGATTTCTCTTAAATTATTTTCATTTATTTTGCTTCTTCAACCCCCAAACTCTTTTTATTTCCCTTCTTTTATAACAACACCAGTATCCTCAATATACTAGGATGTTTTTATAAGAAGTATTCAAACTACACATACACACAACTCCATCTAATGGATGATGAACAGAATGTTTTTGTGGATGGCAAACTAACGCCTCACGAAACGATGATTGTTCAAATACATCTTACCACCTCTCATGGTGGCCATTATGATGGCACTGTAATTAAATATGATATTAATGATATATATTTTATATATAAGCTTCTGTAATTCCATTTTATTTCATACCATTATTCGTTTCATGTTGTATACACATACGATAATTTCATTTGAGGAAGTGCGGACTACCGCCCCCTTAAAATGATATGACTCGTTCATACCACACATGGAACGTATAAAGGATGGTGTTAATGAACATAAGTAACATATATAAAATATTATATTATACTGGAATAGTAATATACCTATGTATCATTTGGATTCGATTCTTTTAAAATAAAAATTAAATGGAAGTAGCGTTCGTGCGTACGTACGGACTACCGTCTCCACGAACGCGATGAGATTCATTCTCCATCGTATCCATTCAAGTATAATTATCATTTAATGATTTAAAAATGATGTTTAAGGACTTGATATCGTTCTGGATATGAATAAGATACAACAAACATGACTTATGTAACAAAACATATAAAAGAAAATGAGTAAGTTAACACCCGAAACAGCGTTAATACTAAGATATTATTATAAAATCAATATTAAAAGATCATATATGATATCATATTAATGTATATGATTCTTGTATAATTTAATAACAATTATTTCACCATTATACAGTAGGTTAACCTACCCCAACCAAGGAAAAGTACAAGGTAAGGGTTATTTCACAATCTCTTCATTATCCGAGGTTGTTTATACGTAATAATCTACTGGGATTTCTTTATCATCCACATCCATGTTTCTTCGAAATGTATTTCAAAACATATTTATTATTTACAAGAATATGGGTTAAATTCATTTATACCCTTGTTTGACTTTTTGTAAGAGGTTTATAAAGGAATCTTTCCGTCGTTTTCAAAACAAGTTCCTTTTTGACCTTTTCGACAGAATTAAGATAAGAATGTTTTTTTACTTATACGGCGGGTGCGGTTATTTTCCGTCGTTCGTCAAAGCTTTCCTTACAAGCTTACAAGAATATTTTCAAGAAAATGTTTTATTTTATATGGCTCTTAAATTATTTCAAAAATAGAAAGAGATATTTCTCTAAAAAGTGCTTTGATTTCATCTATGTCAACATCCTTTAATGGATTTTACGCTTATTTGAAGTTGATTTATTATAATACAAAACTTCTATATGTTATTGAAGGTTTTGTGATATGTTTGACTGTGGATGTGCTATTTTATACCATTCATAGTTTATGGTGAAACTATTGACATTTCGTATGCTAGTTTTAATCTGAATGTTTATGTTATATTTCAAACTTTTCTTCAGATGAATGTGCTAAACAAGTATGTTCCGGGTTGGGGACCGGTAAAAGTAAGCCCTCCAGGTTGGGGACTGGTAAAAGTAAGCCCTCCAGGTTGGGGACTGGTTAAAGTAAGCCCTCCAGGTTAGGGACTGGTAAAAGTATGCCCTCCGGGTTGGTGTCCGGTTATTAGAGGCACTCCGGGTTGGTGTCCGGTTATTAGAGGCACTCCGGGTTGGGTTCCGGTTAGAAGTAACCCCTAGGTCTTGGGATAAGGCCTAGACAAAGAAATTAACGTTTAGCATTATGCATTCCAACATTATGAAAGTGGTTTTTGATTTTTGCATGTGATTATTCGATTAGTAGAATATCCATGTGAATAAGTAAATGGCATTATTTCATTTTACTTTTTCCATACTATGTTGAAGTTCAAGTTTAAAAGGCTTTTGTTTTAGTAATGCATTGCCTTAAATGTTTATGCTTATTTTGAATGTTCCGCTATATTGTCATCCTTACTGGGCATTTGAGCTCACCCCTTTCCTATGTTTTATTTTTCCCAGGATGTGAAGATGTAAGTTATGAATGACCTGCAGGGATATTATGAGGGGATTATAGTGTGGATTATGGAGACAATATGTTGTTGTAGTAGTTTTTCGTTTAATGATGTAATGTAAAACTTATGAATATATCTAGTGTTTCCAAGGCTACTAAACCAATCGGTCTTTCGAGATTTGATCTTTCTTGTGATCATGCCAATGTTATGTAATTAATGCACCGACTCTGGGTAGCTGGGGTCGGGGCGTTACAGGAATGGAACCATTCGAGGCTTTGTACGACCGACATTACAGATCACCTTTGTGCTAGATTAACCTAAGGGAGTAATCACTCATCAGACCACATATAGTACGTGATACCACATAGAAGGTGTAGATCATCCAAGAGTGGATGAAGATAGCCAGAGTAGGCAGAAGTCTTATGCCGATAGGAGACAGAGACATCTGGAGTTCGAGGATGGTGACCATGTCTTTCTACGGGGCTCACCCCAATGAGGTTTGCAGAGATTTGGCCAGGGTGACAAGTTATCTCTAAGGTTCATCAGACCATTTTAGGTCCTTAGCATAGTTGGAGAGGTGGCTTACCACTTATCTCTTCCACCTTAGTTTCACAAGGTTCACGACGTCTTCCACGTATCCCAGCTGAGGAGATACGTGCATGACCCTTCACACATCATTGACTGGGGTGAGCTAGACATCGACGATGGGGAGACATTTATAGAGGTTCTATTGGAGATTGAGGATCAACATGAGACAATATTTCATGGGATATTGATACCTTTGGTGTGTGTACATTGGAAACACAAGAACCTCCAAGATAGCAAATGGGAGCGGGAGGCTAAATTCATGCCCAGTACCCCCACATGTTTTCCTAGTTTCTATGATGTGGATTTCAAGAATGAATAGCCCTGAGGTGAGGAGAATATGAAGGACTTTATTTTTCCATTTAATTTTTTTAATTATGTAGTAACATTACGAGTCCGTGAAAATTGACGGCGCGTGATTCTAAGGCCTGGTGTGCTCGGAATGAATTTATTAATTTTTTTAGTATGTTTAGTAAACGTGCGAGAAAGTTTTTATAACATTTGAACCAGTTCTCATTATTGGAATCTGATGGAACCATTGAACTCGCAATGTCGATATTTTATTAAGGAGGCTTTTACCTCAACCGTAGTGGGATGAGGGTGAAAGTTAGTTTTCATGTTTTTCCTGTAAATAAAAAATACAATAAAGATCAATATTTTATTTTATTTTTGAAACCTCTGTTTTGAAATTATGGAGGTGGGGACCTCACAAGCTAGAAAATCCCCATTTTGAATCTTGGTGGTGGGGACCACCCGAACCCCTCTTAATGGGGGAAAACCTTTCAACTCTCCATTTAATTTATTGAGCCAACTACAATTAATTAAATCTGTCAACTTTAATTTTTCCAATGTGGAATTAATTTGATAAACCTATTTTAATATGTTGGCTCTTCATTTACTTGGGGAAGTCATTGGAAAAGGGGGGTTTGGTGGGAAATATTGAGAAACACTTCCTCCAATGAAGAACTCCCACTCCAACGAAGAACATACTTCAGAATCAAGAATGAGGATGAAACATGAGCCCAAATTCAGAAGCATGTTACGGAAGTGACAATCGTTGGCACCCTCATCACCTTCAGCGAATTCATATAATGAAACTTACAAAGAGAAATCGTGGTAGAGCTTGTTGTTTTTTTAATCCCCCTTACCCGTACTCGATGTTCCTCATGATTCAAGAACAAATAATCCGTTTTATACCGTTCTAATATAGAGGGTTCATTCCAAAAGAACACGGCCCAACCTCTCGGTAGCCTTTATGAATTGTGGTGGTTTTAAATCAATAGCGATGTCCTCAGACGAGTGAGGATGTATAAGGAATGAATAATGAGCCACCGGGATACACCCGGTGACCCGAGGAATTTCGTCGGCGACTGTGCCGGCAACCGACACCAGTGGGGCTCGAGAATGGCGGTCATCACTCTGGTCGGCCGTGATGATAACAGTGACGTGACCGTGCCACCAGAGAAGGGTCGCGGCCCATCAGTTGTGGTAGAGCATAGGCGGTGGTCGTCGCACGACCGACTATGCGAAGGGGAGGCGACAGCGCACGTCCACACCGCTAGGTATGCGAGAGCCGCGACACATGGCCACGTCGGTGAAGGTAGGGTGGCTAGCCATTAGTGATGGCTCGACATGCGACCGTACCACATAGAGGAGGTTGGCTGTCTGGCCAGCCGAGAAGCCGAGCAGGCCGCCCATCAGGTCGGGCCAGACCCAGTGGGCCGGGTCAGACCGGACTCAGACCAACTTCGACCCCTTTTCACTATTTCGGCCATACCATGAGCTACAGGCATCCGTTTTACAAACTATCTATGACACTAAAAACCTTGAATCGAGAGGGTACTTTTGGTATAACCCACTTGAGTTTTTGGCTAAATTTGGGGTATGACTGGGTTGGATCGAAGACAAATCCAACCGGGTCCTCGGGACTAAAAGGCCAATAACTTACTGACCAAGTGTCCGATCGACGCACCGTCTCTTGTGTTGAGATCCCTTTTACATGGAATTCCCTTGGGATAGTTCTTTTTGGGACTGCGTGGAAGTTGGGGTATCGACCTATGGCATGAATAATGGACCCTCCCAGAATCAAGCGAGCTTAGTGCAGGAAACCAGTAACTGGCCGTAACATGAGAAAGGGATCCTATGTGGGTATGTGCTTTGGGAGCCTATGTGGGTCGGTGTTCGAGAGTCTCAACTAGATCCCCTCTATGATTCCATGTGGGAATACTCTAGGATACTACATGAGTCTTCTGTATTGGGATCCTGCGTGGGTCTGATGATTTAGGATCCTACGTAGGTCTGATGATTTAGGATCCTATATGGGTCTGCCTCTTAATAGAGTAAGATGATTCAATAGTCATATCTAATCATCATTGATAAAATACATAATTTATACATGGTTTGATCTAAAACCTTACCTCTGTGGTGACACATTTGTGGTATTCTTCTCTGTGGAGTTACCTTTGTGGTACTTACATTAATGGTGATACCTTTGTGGTATTCTTCTATGTGGCGATACCTTTGTGGTAAAAACCTTCGTGGTGATACCTTTGTGGCATTCTTATATGTGGAATTACCTTTGTGGTACTTATCTTTGTGCTATTACATTTGTGGTATTCTTTCCTTTGTGTTATAGTGGATATTTGGACTTTTGAGTTGGACTTTGTGTTTCCTCATGAATGAGATGGGTATACTTGATAACTTAGGTATATGTATGGTCATATACCTAAGTGGGGTTGTATGTTTGTTTCATTCATTGTGGTTTATCCTTAATGGATTTTGTGAGACCTTTGAGGGTCTCAGGGTCCCAACTAAGTATCGTTATAGTCACCCCTACACGGGATATGCCCAAACCTTGTTGTGTTTGGTACAGATAACGAACAACGCAGACTGAGGAAGAGAGTACCAGGATTAGAGGTAGCTCAGAGGTGGACATTAGATGAATCATACCATAGAGATGACCATTCTAGATTTGTGCCTACCCTTCAGGTAGGATCCTGGGTGGGTGTTCACATGAGATATTCCCAGTTTTTACTTGTACTGTTCAGTTTTCTTCTACTTTCCAGTTGGGCTTGTATTCTGGCCCCTTTTTTTACTGTACAAACTCTTTTTAATATAAAATTTACTTTTGTTCGTATCTTGTAGTGTTCTAATTCGTGTGTGTTTATAGGTTATAAAGGCAATGCCTTCTCGGTTTTGCGGTTTACGCCTTTCGGTGCTAGTCGCCAGCCCCTGGCCTATGGAAGGTGGGCTTGGGGTAGTCACGACATGGACCCCAGGGGACATTTCATGACATATATATGAAATTCTTATCTACAATAAAATCAATGAGGAGTATGAGGAGGCTTTGGTTGATGTACAAAATACCATGGGAAAAAATTATATGAAATGTGCTGCAAATATGAGTTTTGGATGGAACAATAAATATTCCTAGGTCACGACATCACTAATAAAGGGATAACTTTGTATACTTCAAAAAAGGCAATTGATGGATAAACAAGACCAAAATATATGAGGTAGATATATAGTTTCCTTGGATTAGTAGGGTACTTTCAGCAATTTTTTTAGAAACTTCACTAAATTTTAAATCCCACTGACCAAGATAAATTGGAAGGGAGTGAAGATTGAATGGAATAATAAATACATGGATTAATTTAAAGAGTTAAAGAAGAGGTCAATCACTGTACCTATTCACACATTATCACTAATGGGAAATGTGTTTTTGTTCTATATAGATGCGTACAATAATATATTGGGATGTGTACTCATACAGGATGACCCGGTGATAAACCATGCCTCTCGCAAATTAAATATCGATTAGAATAACTAAACAAAACATGATCTAAAATTTTATATAGTGATCTACAAATTAAATATTTGGAAAAATTATCTCCATGAAGAAATGTGTGACATATATATGTATAATAAAAGCCTCAAGTATATATTTACACAAATAGGATATCAATATGTGCCTATTAAGGTGGTTAGAACTGGTCAAGGATTATAATTGTTCAATACATTAATATCATGGGAAGGCAATCAAAGTGGCAGATGCTCTGAGTAGAAAGCATTATGCAACCCTATACATGGCTAGGGTTTAAATTGATCTAATATTTAAAGACATTAAAATGATAGACATGGGAATAATATAAGTATCAACACCCTTACTTTCTTTAATAACATCGCAAATATATATTCTTGAGTGGATCAAGGATGACCAAAAACTAGTTGAGTTGTTATAGAGAAAGGTAGTGAATATTATAGAGTTCAAATTTGAAAAAAATGGATATATAAGGTTTGGAACCCAAATATCTGTCCCATAAAAACTATTACCCAAAATGGAATTTCTAGATGTTGTGAAAAACTCACCCTTCTATCTCTATATAGGAACCACTAGGATGTATGAAGACATAAAGCAAAACTTATGATGAGATAACTTGAATATGGATATTGTAGAATTTTTATCTCAAGGCTTGGTATTCCAATAATTCAAGGATTAACGATAAGGTTATGATGTAACCATTGCTCATAATAATACATAAATGGGAAAACATAACCATGGATTTCATTATAGGACTCCTTGGGATATCTAAATACAATCAAATCATCTGGGTCATAGTCAATCACCTTAAAATTAATTTCATTTCATTTATATGAAGGAATATTTATCAATTGACTAACTCTCCAAGATATACATAATAAAATCGGTAAGAAAAATTGAGTAACAGTTATCATTATATCTAATTGAGATCAATGGTTTACCTTGAGGTTATGGAGATGTCTCAGAATAAACTGGATACAGAGTTGAGTTTTAGTGGTAATTATCATCATCAGATGGATGGTTAGTATTAATTAACAATTCAACCAAAAAAGGATATACAAAAATAACGTTCATTGGATTTTTGAGGATTTTTGGATTTGAACCTTCTCCAAGTACAGTTATCATATAAAAATTGTTTCATTTAATCATTAAAATAGAATCATGTAAGGCTATTTATGGGGATAGGTGTCATATTATAACATTTTGGGGGTGAATTTTGAGGTTATAAGCTTATGGGACGTGATCTTATCATAGATACAACATATAAGGTTCAAACCATTCAAATTCATATGAAATATGCACAAAGTTAATAGAAACTATATGCAAAAAATCTTTGCAGACAATCTCCAATAAGGCATGGAGTATGAGGCCAGAGATAAGATGTTCCTTTATATATCACCATGGAATAAATTTATGAGCTTTTATAATAAGGGGATGTTATGTTTAGGATACATCAACCCCTTTGAGTTCCTTTATCACATCTGAGTTGTGGCCTATCAACTAGTACTCCCACCTAACCTATCCCAAGGACATGATTTCTTCCATGTATCCCTCTTGAGTAACTACATACGAGACACCTCAAATGTTTTGAATTTTTTTTGGGAACACTTGGAAAATTATCCTTAAAATTATAAGAGGCCAGTGAAGATATTAGATAATAGAGACCAATTTATATTAAACAAGACAACTCGCCTGGTCAAATTGTTATTCCTGAACCACAAGTGTGAAAAAGTAACCTAGGAATTTTAAGAGGTAATGAAATATAAGTACCCTAATATCTATTAGCATATTAAATGAAATTTAAATGGAAAATGTTATGAATTGGGGAAGAATTTAATGACCCAAAATTTTATAAATGAAATTTCATTTTTGAAAGATCAAACTCCTTATTAAGTAATGTAGTTATTAAAAACACATTCACTACTTTGGTTATTTTGGATAGTTATAAAATATACCTGGTTAGATTTAAATGATTATTATGTATCTTAAACATTGATAATATATTAATTGTATAGGGACTATTTTGATTAGTATATATTAATGGTTCTGATAATGTTTAATTGACATAGATATAAGAAGTGATGGACTCAACCAGTAGGATTGTACCCTTTGAATGAAAATTATTTGAGCTTCTGAGGGAGATTGAATCACAAGGATTTTACCATGACCAAGACCAATATGAAATTCAATAACTGAAACATGAGTGAAATAATTTACGAGAGTATTTCAATGTTATAAAATTTTTGAACCAAACCAAATTTATAGAACCACCCTAAGTAATTTCCACAATATTACACATTACCCATAGGGAATACACTCTTTTAATAATGTGTTATATATATATACCCTAATGGTATGATTTTTTTTGTATTATTTGTTACAAAATAATGATTCTATTTATATCTATTCATTAATTATTTATATGTAAAATTATATATGAGTTGATGAAAATTAAAATTTGATATGTAGAAATAAAAATTTTAGTTTTAGAAAATATATATATCAAAACTCTTTACGATACATTGAAATTTTTTAAGTTAAATATTACATTCATGATATTTATTTACACACCAATGATAATATAATTATGCGAACACTAATGTAATATTTATATGGGTTATAAAATTTTTATTTTCACAAAAAAATAATTTTATTGTAAATAATGATTTTTATTTAAAATTGTAATGTATCATAATTTTAAAATTATTATTTAAATCTTTACATAAAAATTATTAAATTTATATTTTTTTCTTATTTTCTGAGACAATTGAATTTTTGGGTAAAAAAATACAACATAGATATACATTCTGTATTATGACATCATAATGAGCTAAAATTTATTTAATAAATTATATCAAAAGGAATCCATGGAAAAATATATATTTACTCATAAGAATAAATTATTATTATTTTTATTAATTTTATAAATCTGTAAAGAATCCTAAAAAAATGTATATCATATTTTTAATGTTCTAAAATCAATTATTTATGAACATTACCCACTTTCATATCAACAATAATTTTATTTTAATATGTTCCTTTTTGGCCTCAAAAAATATCGGAAACCACACTTATTTGGTATAAACCGTGGTCCAAAACCATGGTAAGGTTTTTATTTTTAATATTCTATCTTATAGAGTCCAAAATCAATATTTAATAATTAATAATTAATTACCCTCTCTTTTTCAATAAATACCCACTCATCGTCACTAAAAAAACATTAAGAACAAAATTACTCTCTCTCTCTCCCTCTACCTCTCTAAATACTTCCCATGGTGTTCCCAAGATTTTAATAAACTCTTTACAAGCTTTTAAAAGAACTATCTCTGGTTAAGGGGATTATATCCTCTTATTTATTCAAGCTCATTATTTGTATTATGTCATTTCATTTCAAATTATTCAGGTTGTAATGTAGTTTTAAAAATACATGTTAATTTCCCTATGATTCAATAGTAATGATTCACCACCTTTCACTCTCATTAAACCCTTAAATGTATCATTTTTTACACCTGTTATGCTGCCGAAATTATCAAGTGATTTTCCATGCCAAACATTTATGTGGTGATTATCTATACCTATTTGCACTCAAGGTTATTATCCTATATTTAAATTACATTAATTGATTGGGGGGATGAAATTATATATCCCAAACACCTCAATTAGTATTTTAAAAGTGAAAAAAGGAATTCTTAAGTTGTATAATCTATGTGGCACACAAATCAAAATATATGATATGAATGTTATGGGTATTAATGGAATTGTATAATCCTAGAATGCATAAGGTAATATTTTTATATCATGTGGTTCCATGTATGGTATAGTGGATGTTATACTAATAACACTACGTTATGATGTCTCAGCAGTTTTCCTTCACTTATGCTTTCGATGTCATGTTTTATGTTGTTTCCATATTCCAATGTTACCTTCATGTTATCATCAAATTACTTTCTCCAATGTTCGTTTTTAGGATTATCACCTCTTTTATATAACATTTATATTCTTATTGGATATAATGTATCAAATTCATCATGTTATGCTATGATTATTTTCTCTTTGGGCTTTATATCTCACTCTTTTCATATGTACATCCCTAGGTTATCTTGGATAGTAATAGAAGATCAATGTAATATAAGACCATGATTTCAGGATTTTAGATAATGTTTTTATAACCATGATTCATGTAATTATGATTTGTTTCTAATTACCAGAAGACAGCAGGCGTCATGATCTTTTATTTTATTTTATTAAGTGTATGTTTTTGTATTAATGATATGGGTTTTCATACTTAGGGAAGGTCCTTACAATAATTAAATTCCTCTATTTAAAATTATTAAAAATTTATGAGGTGTCTCTACTAAATAAGGCATAAGATGTATCATAAAATATACATTTTTAATATATAAAATAATTTTTAAATGAACATTATACTCATTCCTCCACTCTCAGGACAATACCATTATCGGGGCCATGAATATACCACTAATAATTAGCACTATATCGAGTATTTGTAACTCATCTTGATCAAATCATTTACCCATATATATTTTTTGTTATGAATAGGGGTTCTGATGAACTATAAATGGATTCAAATATTTTATATTCAAATATTTCAATTGCTGAAAAATATAATTCTTCATTAACTTATGTCACATAGAATGTTTGTCTGTATAAATATTGTATGAGGAACTAATTCAACTAAAGAAAATAATGAAACTCTCTTAGAGATGAAAAATAAAGAACATGAAGTTAATGGAATTGTTTTAAATTCAACTTTAATATATATTTTAGACACTTTGTACATAAGGGTGATGGGTTAAAAACATCAAAGGCTATGTGCAATAGAATTATTTAAATCAATGAGGGTGATACACATGTGTGGTAAGAAAATATTCAAATACTAAGGAACTAGTTTAATGATCATAAAATAATTATTATATAATATTTGGAATCATTTTCAACAATGTTTTTAAAGGTGTTGTGAACATGAGATGACTTGAATAAACCATTAAATATATGATTATTTTTAAGAAAACATTAGTAATAATGTCCTCACCTTTTAATAAAAATGATTTAGTGATTAAGTAAATGGATTTGAAGTATTTATCCCTTGATTATATTTTATGTAAATAATTTTATTATTAAATGTGAATGTCATTCGGACCATGAAACACCAAGAGAAAACATATGGAAATGACATTAAAATCAATAAAAACTCACAATTAATGAATAACTAGAATAAAATTAAAATTAATTGATGTAATTAGTCTCAATGAATCATATGAAAGGTAAATTAAAATTTATGTGGGGGTTTCCCTAATACTTCTTTTGGTGTGTTAAAGTACATCACTTTCTCTTTAAGTTCCCCAATAATCATGGTGATAATGAAACTAAAAAATTTTATGAGATGAATTTTATAAATTATAATATTAGGATATTGAAAAATGATTCCATAAAATTTCAAAAGGGTTGTCTTTTATTAAAGGAATTGGATAATGTATATACTGATTTGGACCCTGAAGGAATGATATACTATTATGATTACTAGGGAGATAAACTAATGGATATCCTTGTTATGAGAAATGATATTATAATTTATATATATTATGTTTATAAATTAAAGGGTTTTGGATTTATATATAAAGAATGATGTTTCTATAGAGGAGGAAAATAATCAAATAGAAAACATTAAAATAACTATTGATATAACAAGAAAACATAACGAATATCTTATAGAGAATTAGGAAGAAATGAAATCTATTTGATATGAGATGGAAATGTGGAAATTTGATAAAATTTGGGAAAATGTAGTTTTAATTTAAAGTGAATATTTTATAATTATTTGATATCATTAATTAATTAGATGTGTCTTTTGAATAAAGAATAATAAGTATAAATTTTTTGAAATAAAAAAACTCTCTACCAAAATGAGAATGGAACTAAACTTTAATACAACTATGTAAAATAATTATCATAACATTTTCAGAATCATGAATGATAAATAAATAAAAAACATAAAAATTCATCAAGAAATAAAATTTATTTCCATAATAATAAGATAACCAATGTAGTAAAAAACAATTTTTTGCATTTTATCAATACACTCTTTAACCCAAGACCAATGTTATTGTTGAAAATAAAGAGATAAAATTTTTAAAGGAAAAAATTAGGATGCAACTAACTAATTTCTTTAAATAAGGAAATAAATTTCATATACAAAGAGATTACATGACTATAAAACCCTTGGATATAACATAAGAATTTTTAGAGAAGCATTGAAGCTTGTAATATGGTTATATCAAGGAATTTAATGTATTCAGAAAACTATCTATGAGAAATATCTATCACTTAGTGCTTACGTAAGAGTAAAATATTCAAATCCAGTGATACTATAATATTATTTTGAGGTGATATAAGAAGAAGTTAATTTTTCATATAAATCTATTCTATGGATAATCAAAGATACTATAGTAATTAATTAATAAAAATTAAGGCAGTATAATCAAAATAATAAGTAGGAGAAGGATAAATTGATCAAATATTGTTTGAATGGTAAATTATTAAAGTGTTTTGGTGAATTAAATGATTCATAATAATGGAAAATAACAAATTGGGATAGAAGATAATGCTCTAGAGTTTATATAATTGGAATAATCACACCAATAATATAATGTATTTTATTAGGAAAGGTGTTATATTATTTATCAAGTTAATTCTATTATAACTCATATAAAATAGTTTCCAGATAAGAAGAATATAATAATTAATAATATGTAAATATCTCTAGTATTATATATTATTCTATTAATACAATATTTGGAGGATACAATGAAAATAATAGGGTACATTCAAAATAGATTGAAACCATGCCTAAGAAAATAAATTACTCCCCTTAAATTTTTGAATAAAATATGACAGGTATTGAAATATATTATAGTATTTGGAAGTTAGTTTTTTATTTTGAATTAATAATGGAAATAAAAAATTGAGGAAATTAATATGATTTAATTGGGTATTTATTTAGGGAAATAAGCTTATTAGTGTTTCAAAAAATTTATTCATAATGTATTAGATATAAATTATATCATAATTGATGAAGGGAATAAATAAAACATTGATATATTGATAAAATATGACAATGAACTGGATGGTCCCATATACTATTATGAGAATAATCATAATAATATTTAAGTATTTTATATTAACTATGATTATAGATGAATAAAGGAAATACAAACACCTATCACTGCTAAAAGAATATAAATAAAAATAAATATTGGTGAGAAGAACATTTTAAGAGAAAACCCACTTCTATCTAATATACCATTATGATAATGAACCATATTATACGATACATCATTATGAGAATATAGATAATGATAGTGAAGAATCCAGTATTAAGTATTATTATGATTATGAAGGAGGTAAGAAAATAAAACAACATATCAAACCAAAATGAATGTTTAGAAAAAATACATATGGTTGAGAAGAATATTTCAAAATATAGAACTACTCCTATCCAAACAAATGGAATAAAAAACATTCCATGTAATGTATATATCATAAAATTGGAAACCAAAAGTTTCACTAAATCTATGAAATATGATAATTGGGTTAATGAAATTTGTGAGAAAATTAAATAAATAGAGAAGAAACTTCATAGGGTGCTGGTTCCAGTATCAAATGATACAAATTTCACAACCACCAAATAAGTGTATGTGAATAAGTGATATATATACTGAAAGGTGATAAGGAATACAACTATTTTTTTAATGTGTTTTTCACATATAGATTAAATATATATGGATGATAATTTATCTCAAACTGAAGCAAATAAGCTATATAAATATTTATTTATATTCTTATCTTGTGAATGATCAAATAATTTCACACGGATTTAAAATAGTATTTTTAATGTATCTATTCAATTGGAATTATACATAGATCAAAATTATGTAATCCACTTTTTTATTGGTGGAAGAAAATTACTCAAGATAAATAAATCATTTTTAATTGATATATGTTCATAGAGACCATTAGTCATGGTTAGAATCATTTTTGAATTAATTTATGTTCTTCATAGGTGGTGTGGATCATAATATTTATGTAAAAATTATTATCATGGTAAACATATGCTGTTGTTAAACATTGATGAAATAATATTTAGACACTGAAGATATAGTTATTATGAATTATTTTATACAATGGAAATATTCCCTGAATATTGATTATATTATATATGATGATTAGGGTATATTGTATTGAATGATATATAATATCATGCCTCTGCATAAAACTATCATAGTGTATGATATAGTATATTATAATGTATTTTTTATAGTAAATCATATTGTATGAATTATATAAACACCCTAATACTGATTTATTCATTCATATGTTAAGTGTTAATGTAAAATAATATTCCATTATTATTATTGGTTAATATTTTATAACATGAAGTATTTGGTAGAATCATCACATGATTAATTTGATAAGTACATGAATGACTGATATAATACTCATATGATACGTAATTTCTATGATAATTCGTCATTACTTGGGTAGTATTCTTGAGGGTTATATATGACAGCCAATCCATTGAGATAGTTGGGTGTATGATCCTACAATGCTTTAGGTAAATTCTCCATATTTGAAAACATCTATTTTTTCCTCCACCCTTTATCACTAAGAGGTACTAAAATACATTGGGTGTGAAGGATAGTCTGACCTGATCATCGGTTGATTCATATAATCCAATTGATAATCCATGGAGGGAGTCCCTTTTCTACCTTTGAGGGATCTCTCTCAAGTACCTGAATGAAGAAGTAGGCTCAACCATTTATGGTAAATGGTATAATATGTTCTTCAATTAATGTATATACATGATTTTAGGGTTTTATACAAGGCCGATCATGGGATTCAAGGTATAAACATTCTTTTGATACTATGAATGAGTGTATTTTTATCCTTAGAAACTATAAATAGGTAATACAGACCCACAATTCTTCATTATTCTTGAAAACATTTTTTAAAATAAATAAATCAAATATAATATATTTTTTATATTAGATGTCATAAAATATGATAGGAAATTTTTCCTGTTGAAGGATATATGATATGAGTTGGCGTAAGCCATTATTTGGTCATGTTATAAAATATAGGATTTAGTAAGTGATGAAAAAGTTTGATACCTATATTTTTATACATATCATTGTGTACGATACATGTTATTGTACTTTACCATCATGATTATTGATGTCCATATAATAAGAAATCTTATTTCTTTGTCGATATAGGCATATATAATAAAATCTGATTCCCAGATGTTGAAGATTAATGTTACAGTTGATAATCATATAATACAGTTTTACTTTTCGATAAATTAGGAAAGATAATGTAACATTAACCATTGAGTTACTATTTGGTAGGAACCTTGACTAATCCAAAGCTAAATTATCAATCATACAGTACAATTAATAGTGATTAATGGGGTTTTTGGTATTTCAACATATCAATCATATATAATGATATAATTATTAAAAAAATATAATATGAATAAAACTTTAATTTTTCAAAATTTCAAATTTAAATTCAATTCAATAATTTATATATAGTTTATAAATTTTCTAAAAATTTAATTTGGGATATTTAATTAATTTTTAAAATATATATAAATTGATAAATTATACATTTTTATAATTAATTATTATGTTTATTTAAAACATTAATAAATTAATTTTTCATATTGTTAAATATTAATATTAAAATCCATTTTAAAAATATATAAAATGAATTATAATTTTGATATAATCTGTTTATATATAATTATAAGGGTAATTTATAAAATAATTATACATTAAAAAAATAACGTTAAATAAATCGGTGTTAATATTTAAAATTATAAATTGTTCATAATTGATAATTATTATATTATTAAATTAAAATTATTATTCGAAATATTAATTAAATCACATCAAAATTTATTTTGAAAATATGATCACAGTTTAAATATTATTATATATGTTATATTCTTATGGTTTACATAATATATAAATAGTTTATATATATAATGTTTATGTTTTAGATATCATATATTTAATGTAATTTCTATATAATAATATGAATGTGTTCATATTAAATATAAAAATATATTATTTTTATTTATCTTATTATAGAATTTCCATAACTCAGAGCTAATTTATAAGGAGTTTGTAATTTATATATTTATAAATTTTTTCTATCATGTTAAGATTGATGAATTGTTCATTTATTTAATTGATTCCCTTATTGATTTATGAATATAAATATTATACCATGAATAGATGAATGAATTAGTTAAAATTATCAAAATAATTCAATAAGTTGTTATACTTGCATCTAAGAAGTTTCATGCTTGGTATGATAATTGATTTAGTTTTATTCGGCCTTGAATTTTTAATGTACTAGGTTATGAGATTCAATTTAATGTTTTATTATAGTTTCTAAATACTATTTATTAAAAATATAATGAAATTTAGGTGTCTCTTGACTAATGTATCCTTGAGGAAAGGTACTTTAGGTCAGATTTCTAATTGGATTACGAGAATATTACTTGATTAGAAAACTAGGGGTTGTCTATGTGTTGCTAAAAGATTACACATGTGGGAATTTTTATTTCATATGATTGTAATACATTACATTAAATGGTTTCATATACCGGTTTCATGAGATGAATTTGGATATTCATGAATGTTATTGGCATTTAATTTGGGTTACTAACACATGATATGGGTTGTGTAAATAGTTACACATCATTATGGTTGAAAAATATTTGTTTGAAGGAAAGAATATGACTCCAAAATAAATAATTATAAGTATTCATACAAAAATAGAATACATTAGATAAGATTTTCTGATTAAAATCTCTTTAAAAAATATTATCGTTTGACTCATTCCAAAATAACCATATTTAAAGACCTTAATCATCAAATCAGGTAGACCATGATAAGAAGATTTCCCCCGAATTATATTGTGTAAATTAAAAAAGTGATGGGTGACTCTAATAAGAATATATGCCTATTTAGGTTGTTTTATTAGGATTATATTTACCAGGGAAACCCCAAAAAGATTAGTTTACCATATGATATGGTATAGTGAATATATATGATCGATTAGGGTAAAGAGTTATCCACTAAAATATCCAAGAGTCATATTTGATATGATTGATATAATATTCTACCTATATAGCTAATTTATTTTAAAAATTATAAAAAAACCAAAATATAAATTAAATATAGATTTGGCCAAATAATTGGAATGATTTTATTTAAACGAGTTCTTCATTTCTATGTGACAATAATTAATTAAATTAATTATTAAATAAACATAGAAAATAACACTCATAAAACAAAATATTATATTTTTATTAGAGGAATCATCATCAAAAAAATTTAATTTGAGTCCTATCATTTATAAAGAATTAATTTAATGTAATAAAAATCCTAGAGTGGTTCAAAAAACAATATAATTATTCTTAAATAAATAAAATTATATATATTAGAGAAATAATTTCCTAAGTAAAAAAATATTCAAAAAATTTAACACTTGAATATAGATACTTTAGGGAATCATAAAGTGATTCAATTATTGTTTCAGAGGCATTAGATATAAAATTATATACTAATAATTAGTCTCTACTCATGTACTCAATGATATTGTGTTTACTAGTGACGTTAAGAAATTGGAGGTTTCAATTAAGGCTTATTGTAGTTAAAGAATACATTCTATGATCATTATTAGAAATTTTTTGACAATGTGAATGAGTTTAATTAATGTTTACTAAATTTTCTCGATGTGTTGAGAGTAGATGAGCTAAGAAGGTAATGTCCTAGTTCTTGTGTTGTATTTACATTACAAATGAGTAAAATTTTAAATCATAAAAAAAGTATTTCGAGAGTTAAGATAGGGTTTTTAATAGATATTTAAGGTAATTTAATCCTAATGGTAGTATTGATAAGGAAGTATATATTTTCCATATGATGGAATTATATGGGATTCTTAAAAGTGTATGGAAATTCATTGAAATGATCATGTTAGGTATTGTTGTTATAATAATTGATTCATTGATTTAAAGGGATATATGATATCAAATATATATTTTAAAAAAATTATATATGTAGATGATTTCAAAATCAGAGAAATAAATTATTAATGTTATTGTTTTCATTCAAATGATGAATCAAAGGTTTCATGAATCAATGATTTAAATGAAAATGAATATATCAAGCATAAATGGATGTAATCAAAAGATGTGTATTTCCTTCTCATTTATCTTATGATAATTGAATGTTTTTAATATCACAGTGTTATTATAAGAAATATGAGATGATATATTAGATACACATGGTTTATCATTCGTATTGTTATATAGCATGCCTGAGAAGAAGGTGAGGATAAAAATGATTTATCCAGGATAATGAAATTTTTCCAAATGTTTGTTTATATATGTGAGATATGATACCACCACCATTGAGTGAACTGTGTTAAATAATAAAATCATATTTTTACCGTATTATTCTAATAAATAGAATACCAAATATAATATTGATACAATAGTTTATTTTTCAAATATTATCGCTTAATGAAATAAGATTTTGTTCCCTACACAAATAAGTTTGTGAATCTTAGCATGATTTTATGAAAATAATATAGTTTCTGAGAGGATAGTAAGATTATGTTTTCACTCGGTGAAGTTGAATGAAAACAAATAAAAGAATATAGTAATCAAAATATAAAGGGAATGTCACTTTATATCTTAAAGGAGTTTATAATGTGTTATAAAATATTAATTTAAATATTTACATTAGATACTAAAATATTTGAAGTATATTTTGATGAATTTTTTTAAGGATGATGATGATGATAAACCTAAATATGTTTTCTGTAGAAAATAGGATTTATTGGCATCCTAAAATTGGATGTTTTGCAGTTGAGAAGTTTTAATACTATGTTTATTTAGTTGAACAATATGAATATGATTCCCAAGTATCATTGTTATTCAAACTAGATTACTGAATAAAATCTACTCGCTAAAGATTTAATTGGTATAGTTTTATCATATTATCAAATAAAGATGATGAAGGAACTATATACACATGTACTGAGTTCAAAAACATCCAAAAATTGTAGAAAACATAAGAATTATTTAAAATTATTTCATATATGCTAAGATGCGATAATAACTTTTATATAGTTTTTAGAATTCCTAAAAAATTTTGTGAATATAAAACATATCATGTAATACAGAAAATTAAATCTCCACTTCATCATTATTTTCTTATTTTTTCATAAATTAAATGAAGTGAACTGATAACTCACCTCTCGAAGAATAAATTTGTGTTATTGTTAACAGATGTTTTTCATGGTGTATTATAGGTTTTTTTTGAAAATTTAATGTTTAAATGAGTATTCTTTTGTATAGAGATATGAAATGTGCTCATGAGACACAAAATAATTTTTTTGCACTAGAAGACCTGTGAAGAATGCCACATAGAATGTCATACTCTATTTCTTTAGTATACAATTGTTTCCTATATCAAATATGGATTTCCTCATAAATGAGGTAAGAAAGATTCATAGAATGTTAACCATTATTCATTCATACCTTTATTATGAAATCCTTGAGTCTTATCTAATCAATGGTTGGTTGGGTGTGTTGTTGATCATGTCATCAGAAGAAGATTAACCAAGATGATATTTTCCCTCTTGATTCACTAATATGACTTTTGATCACTGAATTGATATACAATGAAGGAGTGTATGGTTAAACATAGATAGTACATTTGAAATCATTTTCTATTTTGGTGAGGGAATGTGATATACACATATAATTAAAGGTGAATGATAAGTGATTTATTAATTAACCTATCTAGTGTACACATATAGAATCAAAAAAAATGTAGCTATATGGTATTGACATATTCCATGTCTTATGGTTACTCAGTCTCATGGAAAACGGGATCATATATAAATAAATTATTGAATATGATGAATTTGGTGGACAACAGTGTAGTGATACATGGTTTTAATGAAGATCATACCAGATACCTTTATACCTTTGAGAAAAACTTATGTCTTGGTAGAGGTTGATCTTTGGTTACATTTATCAATTCAAGAATTTATATTTGTTTTCAATGCTATAAAGGCCCATGGGGTCACACTTTTTTATTGAGTGAATGAGTATTGATTTTACAAAACTCAAAAAACATCACTAAGTGTGTAATATTGTTTATCCAAAAGAAACATTAGATATATAATCATAGGATATTCTATATGATATGATATATAGTGATGTTTTTTGATATAATTGTTTATGTTCTTTGTCTGGTATCCAAAAAATAATTTTGGATATGATTTCACAAGTAATTTATTTGATACAGTATAAGCTGTAATGACACAATGTCTATAAAGATTTAGTGAAATTGTGATATTTATGGAGATATTACCTAAATATTGGTTGTGCAATATAGTATGATTATGGAATATCATAAGTCATGAAATATGATATCATGATACTACCTCATCCTATTATAGTGTACAACATGTTATATTATATGAAAGTGTTTTTTTGTAAATCATATTTTATAATTTAGATAAACATTCCATGATTGATTGAGACGTTCAAACATTAAGTGTTAATAATTTGGAATCTTATATAGATATCATTAATGTTAAAATTTCATAATAAGAAATATTTGGGATTATAATTGATCCATTTTTATGATAAGTTAATTAATAACTGATGCATTTTTTATAGATTGAAATTTTTTTGAGGGAATTCATTCAAACCTTGAGAGAATTGGTGATACTATATAAGGGGGAAAAACCATTAAGATGGTTGGGTAACTAAGATTGACTTCTTCCATATTAATTATCACTCTCCTAGAAGCTATAATTTTTTCTCTACTATTTTCCATTAAGATGTACTATCATACTATAGATTTGAAGGATAATCCCAATAGAGCATTAGGTGATTCATATCTACCAATGGTTACACTATAGAGGAGGGAGTCCTTTAGCTTCATTAATGGATGTTCGTCAAGAAAATGAATGGAGAAGAGGTATCATCCATCTATGATTAAAGGTACACACTGTTCTTAATTATATATATATGCATGGTTTCAGGTTTCATGCATATATTATCTTTATATTTGATGGTTTTAATGTATTCCATTTACCTGAATGGGTGTTGTTTGATCTTTATACACCATTCATCCTAGTCTGATAAAAATGTAGTTTTAAATTACAATCATAAGATATTTTAAAAATATAATGGGATTTAAATTTATATAAAATAAAAATGAACATTTATCTCTTATAATAATTATGATAAAAAGCTTATGAAATGAATTATCACGAATGAAGGAAAATAAGTTAGTATTCTCAATCACATAGGTATGAAATTCAACCATAATTAATTTGTAAAATCACTATATGTCAATTATAATAGAAAAAAAAATTATAATTTTTTCTTTTTATACCCTTTGGAAATGATTATACCTTTATAGATACAAGTTATTTAAGTTACATTAAATATATTCCAATGATTTTCATAAAGATAATTCTTAGATACAAGAAGGTCACCGTGGAACATATTGTCTCCTATTTTTTAAATGAAGAGAAAACAATTATGAAGTTCCCATTTGATGATTAATATTGGAAAATTGGTGACAAAACGTTTACATGTATAGGATAATTCTACATAGGGAGTAAATGTGATTTTGATGGATTTACTAAGAATGGTGGTCCTCCCATAGAGGTTAGGAAGGAAGTATGTTTTCATCAAATATATCATAGATTTTATGATATTTTTTATAGGTTTGTTATTATATTGAAATGGATCTCAATCCAGAACTAATGAAGAGAATCATCATGGTATGTTTTCAATTTCATAAGGATGTCAAAATATCATTCAAACTAGATTGGGGTGAATAGTATTCATGGATTGGCATTAAGCCCCTTTATCAAGTATCATATAAGGGGCATAAAAATGTGTCAAATTGTTCTTTATGTATTATGTTTTCTATAGGGATTCCAATATAGAACTAGTTTAGGACCTTGGGATAGGTCTAATTGAATACTTATCATGGTTTTCATTCATGATTATCTAAGAATAGAAATAAATAGGATAAATCAGATGAGCTAGGAAAAGGGATATAAATTCAGAATAAGAGATTAATATTTGAATCCAACCATGCTGGTGGAAGAGTACAATGTTACCCACAAGATTTTAGAATGTGTTTTATTTTAAATAAATACTATATTTTATAGATTCTACTACACACAACATCGATCATAAAGAAACCACAATATAATTTGAAAATATTATTATTTAAATTCGATTGTTATAACCTAGTTGTTGGTTTGATGGTTATGAATAAGAGTAACCATGTTATGAAACATATGTTGAAATGTTTTCCATATTCCAATTTTTTTACTACTACCTAGGAAAACGTAGTCAGTTTTTAATAATAATAATAATAATTATGTCACATAGGGTTAAGAACAGGTTAAGTATAAAATGTATATTTTTTATAAAATGATTTTTCCTTATATTTTGTGTATTTAATTTAAAAGATAAATTTTATAATTTTATAATTTCAATATGATGAAATTTAAATTAATTTTTGGGTTCATCATATACAACATACATTTGGGTCACATTTATTTGTTTTTTAGAAATAATTGTTTTTTGGTTGAATAGTTAAAAAAATGACTTTATTAATAATGTCAATTTTATAAAATTATCATGATAAAATAATGACTTGAATGGTTGTGTAAATTTTTATATATATTAAATATATATTTATGAATTAATATAATGCATTTAAAAAAATAATATTAAACCTAGAAATCTATGTTCTGCAATTTAAAAATCTAAGCGATATTTTTATTCAAATAAAAACTAATTTTGGTACTTCCATTTCAATCAAGTATTCATAAGGTTTCCTTTAGTATTGGTTTTTTTAAAATAAGCCTCATTTTATTTAAAAATATTTAATTAATTCAACGGGAATAATCATTTTAAATGATTTTGGTGTAAAATCCTTTCTTATTCTAAAATAGGGAATTTTCTAAAACTTGGGTGTCATTTCATTTTGAAAACTAATATTAAAATTATTTTTTTACCTATTATGGAAATTGAATAATATAAGATGGATTCCATATTTGGTATTATAATTTTCTATTTTTTGAAATGATATATATTTCATTTATATTTATAATTAATAGTGACCGTGGTAAAAGATTATCACCTCGGTAAAAGAAAAATATGAGGTAATCGAGGATAAAACTATGGGATAAGGTATGAGAATATCTCAAAAAAAAGTATTTATTTCATCAAATGATTTTATTTTAAAAAAACACATATGATCATAAAAAATTTCAAATTTCGTTACATTTTCTTTATTAAATTAAGGAATAAGTACAGAATAACACTCTCTATAATTTAATTTCTGTGATATATTTTGGTAAGAAAAAAGGCATTATGAATGGTTATAAATAGTTATTATAATGATTAATAAAAAAAGTATTTTAGTTATTTTTTTATTTTTTTATAATCGTATAATTACTTATAACAATTACGCATCGCTGATGCAACACTTGTGCAAGTAAAAGAAAGATAAAAAACAATAAAATTTTAAAAGATACGTGTTTTGGGTAAGTTAAAGTTTATATATATTTTTATGGATCCAAATTAAGGGTAATTATTTTTAAAAAAAATGAAATTTTATCCCCATGGTATTCGTGATTATTTTAAATCCAATTTTTTGATTAGTAATGAAAATGTGTTTAAGGATATTTTATGTCAAAAAATATTTAATTGATAATTTTAAAAATAATAAAAATATTATAATTTTAAAATTTAATGATAAAAGTCATATAATATCAACCATTTTCCACTTATGATCCAATTTCCCATTTTAATGACATTATTGACCATTAAAGACTAAGTATCTTATTACCATGGTATGGGTTAAAAGTGTTAATGAGGGGTTAAACTAAATAGATCAGGTTTAAAATCACCAAAAATCTTATCTAAATAAAATTTTTCGAATTTCTTACCCTGTATCATCCCAACTTTTAATTTAATCTAATTTGGATCCATTTGTTCCTTAATGTGACCTTATATTATTTTTATGTTTAAAATGATTACAAGTGTGTCACTCCCCACACCTATAAAGGGGAACCTCCTTTCCTCCCTTATTCATACCTTATTAGCCAACTATTATCCACAAAAACCTAAGAAATATATTATAGACTTCCATATAAACGTTTTAATGGTTTTTTATTCATAAAATGACCAACCCTAGGGTCCTTAAGAAGATATCTAATAAGGGATTCTCAATGAAGAGGCAATCGTCTTCCCCAATTCATTTTTTGTTTATTTATTCGTTTAATTTATCCATATATTCTTTAACCATATTAAAATAGTAAAATTATTAAAATTTTATTAAATAAATTATATTATGTCAATAGATTATCCATTACGTTTTATCATCCATCCCAATGTAAAATGAAAACATTATCGTGCATACGTAGGAACTGCCATCTTCAGGACCAACATATTTTATTTTTCATCACAAACTCTCATGGATTGATATATAATTGTATTTAATGATTATATATTACATTTATTTGATTATTATGATTCTTAAAATATGAAATATGGTCAATCTTTTTATCCACTCATCCATTGAATGATGATAATGTTTCTCGTGAATACGTGTGGACCCCCACTTTCAGGAAGCGATGTGATTAATTTTTCATTTACACATTATATGGAAGGTAATAAGGATATATTTAATAAATATATATGTTTTATATTATATAATGGTGATTCTTTAATGTGAAATTATTATTTACCTATCTTTCATTCTATCCAATGAAAAGTGAAAATATCACCCATGCATATGCCCGAACTACCACCTCAATGCAGTAATGTAAATCATTTTTCATAACCAAATTATATAAAAGGTTATAAAATTGTATATAATGAATATAAAATATATTTAAGAAATAATTAATATTTATACTATAAGAAACTGTATCCAAGTTTCGGGGAGGGGAACTATCTAACCAAAACATGCACGAAAGAATGAAATGAATAACAGAGAGAACAATGATTTTAATGAATTTTTTTATTAAAAATGGGATAATATGTTATAAGTGAATAATATATGGTACAATAATTATTAATATGGTTTTGGTAAAAATTTATAATAAATATTTATTTATTATACATGAGCTTAAGTGAATTTACAATCAAATATAAGACACGAGGTTAGGGTTTCTTACCTCACTTTTACTTTTTTGATTCATATGTTATATTCAACAATTTTTACTTTTTTTATCGTGTACATACTTCCCAATAATGTATTTTATGATTATTTTAATTAATATTATGTTGATTTAAAAATCCATATATGTTTATATCTTTATTTGGATTTGATTTAAAGATTAATAAATCTCTAAGGGTTCTTCTTCTCAATATTGTTTTGTTGGGACTTGTTTCACATTATGAACATATTTGGGTTTATATGGTTTATATAGTTCCAATTTGATATGTTATATCAATAATAACATAGTATTAATGATATTAAATGTTCATTTGTTGTTATTTATTTCAATGGTTTTATGAATCAAAAGTTACCAAAGCAAGAAGGGTTTATGTTACAATATCATTTCTTTTCAAACTTATCTATGTTAAATTTTCATTGTGGGAAATTATATAATAATTATATTTTAAACCCATTGTATTTTATTATATCATTGTCATTTATAATTTTTCCACTATTTTTACCAGTCACATGTTTTTTGTACTCAAAATGATTAATAAAACTTTTTAATGAAAAGACAACATTATTTCACCATGTTCTTCAATTTTTTTGTGGAAGTTTTTATCTATAATTAAATAATTTCAATTTCTTATTTCTACCACATTTTAATTTATTTACAAATTATTAAATGGATTATTTTGAATGATTCTTTATATGTATTACCAATGTATTTTTTATGATTGTGTGAAAAGAATATTCTCTTTTAATGTATACAACATGAAACTATTTAACATCTATCATGTTGTTATTTTATAATTAATATTCCTTTAAATATTTAAATGTTTTAAAAAGATAATACAATTCACAATTATCATGGAATTTTATTTTTAAAAGACAGTAAAATAATTGGAATGGTTTATCTGGATTTTAAAAGTGCATTTTAGATGATTTTATTAAAGATATTTTTCATCTATTTATTCATCTGTTAAGGATTATTATTATTAACTAGGGATATGATCTTATGATAAAATAGAAATTATTTTCCTTGGATGGCCTATGATGATTTTTTAAGGATTATTTGATGAAATATCTTTCTTTACCAATAGTTAATTAATTTATGATGAAATATTTAACAAACCCATTTTTTCCACAAGTTATGATATGTTGAATATTTTTATAATTTTATAGAACACTTGTGTATGGTTTTGATTACATAAATGATGGTCTAATAATTATATATACCTCTAATTAATTGGGTTAATAATGACATCTCATGAGGTAATATGTACTATAATGCGTGGTGAATCCAATCCACTATGGGAATTTTTTCACTATGATATTCTTGACATCGAGCCTTGATATATCTCATATTTACCCTTAATGAGAATATGAGCTAACAATTTATTTTGTTTTCATTTCCCCATGTTGTAAGGAATGATATTAAATAAGATATGACTATAATGGTATCATGTGGTGATAATTCATAGGTAGATATTGAATTCTTATTATAGATTAAGGAATTATGGGTATAAAGTGAAAATCCCTATATAATGAGATAGATGTTTTTTAATGTAAAGGTTATTCCCTAACTCTTTAAAAATGTAAACCTAAAATGTATTTGGTATGCATGTGACTAAATATTGATAATTAATATTATAATTGTGAATGGTTAATGTTGTGTAACTTTTTTTGGTATCAATTATAGTATGTAAAAAAAATTAACATTAGATCTAGGTCTACTGGTCTCATGTTATCTCAGTTTGTATCAAAATAGAGTTTAGATCACTTCAGAGATTTCGAAGTTATCAGATGACTGTAATTAAAGAGTTAAGGATACCAGAATAGTATTATAAGATTTAGTATGATAATAATTTTAAATTATAAATTCTCTTTTGAGGTTTTAAGTGATGTAATTTTAAGGAGATTAGTGAAATTTTGGGAATTATAATAGATTATTATGTTAGATTTTTGTTTAGTTTTAACATGTGATCTAGTGTGAATTAATTTTAGAAGAATTTTATTGGGTTCATAATTTGAACGAAACAGATAACATTTAAGGGTAATACATTTGGAATAAATGGGCTATTATATTTTAGAAATATATGTTCTGATATATCTAAGATTGAAAAGTTTTTCGACGACTATGTGATTAAATTTCCATTTGAGGAAGTCAAATTTATTAGGAAAATTATATGATTAAGTCAAATAAAATATTATTTTCTAAGTTTTAATTTTATTTTAGGAATAAATATTGAGTTTACTTATGGAAACATATAAGTTTTTGTTGTGGTTTTATGGTGATTAGGGTTATTTGAATAAATGATTAGTATATTATGGAAAATATAGGATTAGTGTATATAAATTATTTGGTACATGACATTATGAGTGATTAATGTTATCTGGGAATAAATAGTAAGTTGATGTTGAGAAAATATCAGAGCAAATATATATCATTTTTGGATTTTGATTTTGGTTTTAAATATTTGGAATATTTTTAAGGAAAATTATTTATATAATTATTTAAGATTATCATTGGGTATTATTTGTTGAGGATTTTGAGATTAATGTAGTGTTTCTTCTTATTGGATATTACCTTAACTTGTGTTAAATTTTTTTTTTAATTGGTAGAAACATGAGGAAATTTTTCTCATCCTTTGATGTATATTTCATCCAATAAAAGATAATTTTAGCATCCTGGTAAAAAAATCAAAATAACATTTATCATAAGGAACAACACTAAGGTAAAAAACTACTTAAAATAGAACCAAATGATGAAATAATAGGAATAAATCAAGTATGTATATTATATCACATTTTATATCTCAGTGGTAAAATAATTTCTCAAACTCAAGAAAAAGGAAGATAAATCACTCGAGTCTTATGTGGAAAACCTTACTCAGTTATGAAGGAATGCCTTATAAAAATCAATTACAGCTATGAGTACCACAATCGTAAATTCATGGTTTAAGAAATATTTATAAAATGATAAGTTTACTAGTTTTAGAATAGATATTAAAGTGTTATTAAAAGGAAATATTATCAATGTGGATTAAAAGGTATTTTTTCAATATATGTATATTTATTTTACACTCATAAAAATTTATTCTAAAAATGTTTTAAACAATTTTTATTAGGAACAAGATAAAATTATGAAGATTCAATTAATTTATAGGTGTATAATGTAACACCATGAGTTTTCTGAAATTGTTTTAATTTAAATTAATATTATGTTAAATAGAATTTATTTCATGCAACAATGATATTAAACATTCTGAGATATAATATTGAAATATTATTATTTAAATACGACTATTAAAACCTAATAATTAGTTTGACATGTATGAATATGAGTAACTAAATTATGATAAATATGTTGAAAATTTTTTATTATTCAATTTTTTTGACCAATTCTTAGTAAATAAGTACTCAAATTCAAATTATAAGATCTAAAACACAGAGGTTTAAGAATAGTTAAACTTTAAAAGGTTTGTTTTCTATATACATTGATTTTACTTATATTTTATATATTTTATTTAAAATATAAATTTTAAGAATTTTATAATTTTAATTTGATGAAATATTAATTTTATAGATTCATCATTTGAAAATTATCTTATTTTTAATCTTATTGATTTTTTTAAATAGTTGATTTTTGGGTTAATGGTGAAAAATATCGATTTCATAAATAATGTCACTTATATTTCATTATCATGCTATAAGGACTTGAATTTTTATAAAACATACTTTTTAGACTAAATATATATTTAATATGTAATATAATTCATTTATAAATATAATTTTAAACTTAAAAATCTCTGTTTGAAATTTTAAAATCTAAGTGATGTTATCCTTGAAATAAAAACTTTTCTATACATCTCTTTTAGTCATGTTTTCAAAAGGTTAATTTTTTTGTTCTATATAAAATTAAAACTTGTATATTTTTGTTTAATATAATTTATTTAATTCAATGTGAATAAATATTTTACATTGTTGTTTTTTATAATCCTTTTTTATTCTTAAAACTAGAATTTTTCAAAAAATAGTTTTTATTTTTCATTTTATTATTTTTTTAAAAAATATTTTTTTACCAATTATGTAAATTGAATTATAGAAAAATTATTAAAAATTTAGGATCAACCTGTTCTAATTTTAAAATTAGGCCCATTTCATTTTTGGTCATAATGAATAAAAAAATGGTAAAAGTTTATCACATCACTAAAAGGAAAAATAGGTTAATCAATTTTAAAACTCAGGTATAAGGTCTCAAAATATCTCAAACACTTGACTTTAATTCATTTTAAGAGTTTATTTTGACCAAAATCATACTATCATAGAAAATATATAAATTTTGGGTCTTTATCATTTGATAATGGCCTTTATATTATTTTAATTAATGTATTCATACAAAATGTCACTCTCTTTCTATTAATATCCTTAATGAGATTTCATAATAAATAAAGATGTTATGAGTGATTAGAAATATTTAATTTGAAAATGAAAATATTATTTTATTATATTAATTATTTTTATTTTTTAAATGTTATAATTACTTAAAACAATTATTCATTGCTGAATCAACACTTCTATAAGTTGGTCAAAAATACCGGTAAATTGTTTAAAAGTATTAAAAGTTATGTGTTCTAGATAATTTAAATTATTTAATGTTTTTTATGGATAAAAATGAAATTTATGTATTATTTTAAATAATTTAATCCTAATTACATGTCAGAATTTATGTTTTTAAAGTAATATTATGTGAATTATCTTGAAAATGACATTGAGGGTATTTTAAGCTAAAAAATATATAATTAAGTGTTTTAAAAATCATAAAAATAATATAATTTGTAAAATTAATAATAATGTTTAATAATATCCACCATTTTCTACTTATAATCCACGTAACCTTTTAAAATGACATTATTAAACCTTAAATACAAAGTAAATTGTTACCATGGTAAAGTTTAAAGGAGTTAATGAGGGTCAAAGTAAAGAGATAAAGGTTAAAATAACCTAATATATTACGTAAATATTAGTTAAAAATATTTTGAACCTATCTAATACAACCTTTGAAATTGATCCAATTTGGAACCACTTTTACTTTAAAGAAACCTTATATTATTTTAAAGGTTATAGTAATTTCAATTGTACATGTCCGCTCAATTATAAAAGGGAACCTCCTCTCATCAATTTTTCACTACTTATTGATCCACTTATCTCTAGTAAATAGTGAAAAAGTCTGTTTTAAATTCCCTAGATATTTTTTAGAGTTGATTTTCATCTTAAAATACCTACCAAAGGGTATTTAAGATGACAACCCAAGGAGGTTTCTCAAAGAAGAGGTATTCATCTTCACCAAATCCTTTTATGTTAATTTATTCTTATACAATCTCTAAATATTCTTTTAACATATTAACATAATGAATTCAGTAATATTATGTTACTTAAATTTTAATATTTCAATACAAAAGTGATTATCTATTTATCATCCATACCAATGGAACATGAAATCATCTTCATTTTTACGAACGAACAACCACCTACAGGACCAAAATATTTTATTTTACATTTTCATCTCTCATAGATTTTTATATAGACGGATTTAATTATTTTAAATATTTTATTTTGAAAATATTATGATTCTAAAAAGTTAAAATATTATCTACCTTAGGAACTACCCATCTGTTGCAAGATGATAACATCGCTCAAACATACATGTGAACTCCCACCACCACAAAGAGAGTTTATTTTTTTCAATTTATAATTTATATGGACGAGTATAAGGAAAAGTTCAATGTATATATATCATATACATTATTAAATTATTATTCTTTAAAATTAAATTATTTAACTTTTTTCATTCAATACATCAAAATATTAAAACATCACTTTTGCACACATGAGATCCACCACATCTATGAAGATATGTAATTCTTTTTTCATCATAAATTTATAATAATGGACATAATGGTCTATATAATGAATAAATATGATACCTATAAAATTACTAAGGATTGAGATATGATAAAATACTGACCAATGTGCAAGGATCAGAACAACCAAACCAAAACAAGCATGAAAAAGACAATTAATATAAAAAAATTAATTCGATTAATAAAAGGGTGATAAGATGTTATAGGTGAATTATATTTGGAATGATAAGTATGAATATGTTTCTATTATTTTAAAATCCTAACTCTTTATTTCAGGTATGATATTTGGATTGGATTTATATTTATGTTTTTCTTTTCTATTATTTGTTTTTCCTACATGTTTCTTTTATTTGAATGATCTGGGGTTGTGTTTGGTTATATTTTGAGAGGATGTGAGGTGTTTGAGTGTTTGGATTCTTTTTGGAAATATTTTTTTTACTGATAAATAATGCATATATTCCACCGGCTCGCTGATGAGATTTACTGCCCAGTCAATGGCATGATGACTGTATGGAATTCCTATAGGAATTCCGCCAGCCATCCACTGAGATCCATCATCCAACCAGTGCAATACTAGAAGTAGGTAATTACTATAGAAATTATAATGTCTAGATAGTGGAGTCACACTAGTCATCAAATTGTGTTTCTAGAGTTTCAATCATTTTTCTTGGCACCATAGTCTTTCCATTGCCTGCTGGAACATAGCCTGTGGTGCTGATATAGAAAGGAAAGTTGGGGGAAGTATTTTAGTTGGATTCCACAAAACCCAATTTTTTTTATAAAACCATCTCCATTGATCTCTATTCGACAAATTAGACCTACAGGGATCTATTGGGTTGACATTTTCCTTTCTAACCTTGAATATTTTTGAATTGAAGTGTCGATCAACACATTGAATCTCTTTCAGCAAGTATTTCCCAGATTTGATTATGAATTCCCATTTCTTAATGTCTTTAATTATCCAAGATATATGGATCCTTATATTTATTATTTACCTAGATCTTATTTTTTGGATTAATTTTTAAGGATTCCAACTTGGTTGGTTTTATCCCTTCAACCCTCTAATTATAGATCTCGTGTTTGGTGATTGATGATACCGTTAATTGAGGTAGGTTGTTTCTTAATGTTATCCCTATCAATTTAAATAATTTTTCCATTGGTAGAAAGGTGTATAATCTTTCAAAACATTTCTAAGTATGTATTTTCACTAAATAGAACCGGATTGATGATTACAATGCAAACAAAGCTTCGATGAGTGTAGGTGTTCATTCATTAGGGTAGACTCAAATTCCTCCTATGACTAAGATCTAGGGAAGTGTGAAAAACTAGAGTTTGATTTTCCTTGAGAGTGTGAGGATACTTAATCCATGATCTAACTAATCTTATGTATTATAACCCTAGTGTTTGAATTAAAAATGATTAATAAATTCCACTGTTTGTAAAAATATTTATTCAATATTGTTTTGACCGGGTTGACTATTCATCCTATTGTGATGGAAATGCTTATTCATTCCTATTTTATACTTCCTGTTGAAAGGATTTAAAAGAAAATTTTATTTTTAACTATGAAAAATAATATGAATTAGTGTTTTATTTAAAATTAATTATATTAGGTTTATATGATATAGACAATTTATTGAATTTTTAGTGGGATCCTATAGTTATAGTATTGCTCACACCCTACATAATTCAATGGAAGTATGTATAATTTCTTTTTCCAGTCCCAAAAAATGGAAATGACTAATTGGAGGTGTTAGGTGTTACTAATAGAAGAAACATTGGTCATTTAGGTGATAGGAATAATATGTGATCCACTATTTAGAAGGAGATATTTGTGGTGATATCGTCATAGATTTATGTGATGTCTTGGATTGTTTTTTAGTCAGCGGATATATACTTTCCATTTGTATATTTATCTTCATAGATGTATTGGTATAACAACTACTAATAGATTCATGTTTTATGATTATACATTGTTTGGTTCTACTGGTGGTGAAATCATTATCCTTGATCATTCCTGATCCCCATGAACTAGTTGCCAACTCGTTAGTATCAAGAACACCTTATTTCCATTTAAAGGATGACTTGTGTTCTGATTTAGATATTTATCTATGTTTTCTCATGATAGGTATAAATTTAATATAAATCCAAATTTATTATACATGTTGTTAACACTATGTATAATTAAAGTGAGTACATGAGGTAAGGGTTTCTCTTCTCACTTTTATTTATGTGATACATATTCCTTATTCGCCAATTTTTTGTGTTGTGTATATACTTCCCATGTATATATTTAATTTTGATTTTACGGAAAATTATAGTGGTTTAAAAATCCATCTAATTTGCAATGTCCCAAAATATCAGTATAATTTTTTTAAAATTGTATAAAATTATTTAGAGACCACACGCTGTGACAGAATGTGATTCTGATGGCCGGTGAGCCCAAAACAAAATTTTGAACTTTTTTAAATTTCACGTAATTAAATATTTTAGGGGGTTTCTCTATCTTTCAAATTTGCTATCTGATCGAAAATATATGTGCATCGTTGAACTCAGAACACTAAGATTCTCTTAGAATTGTCTTAACTTCGACCAGCATGGTTCAGACATAAAAGTTAATTTTTGGACTTTTTAGAAAATAATAAAATAACTTTAAAAAGTTATTTTATTTTCATTCACACCATTGAGCGGTAGACGACAATCCAATAGTGTGGAAATGAGGCATATTAAAGGAAACTCAAAATGTACTGTTTTTGTGCAAGCGTAACATCTACAATGTTTCATAAATAAAACGGTGTACCAACACAACGCCGTAGTGTAACCGAAATGTTGTGGCGGGTTTCCTTTTTATGGAATAATGCATTATAGAATTGAGGGTGAAATAGTGGAAATTCTTTGATGAACCACTGGTGATTTTTCTGTCCAATGAAGAATGATAAATGCTAGAAGAACGTTAACAACCTCGAAGAACCTCAAAAAATGGAGCTGAGAATTGACGAATTCCAATGGAGCATAAATCCTTATGGGAGGAACCCTCCCAGGAAAAACATTGATCAATAAAGGGTTTTGTTTTGGTTTATGTTTTCCTTATTCTTCATTCTAAATGACAAACACAAATCAACCTATGAACAGGTTAATTCTAGGATCATCCATTCTTTTAGGAAGGTGATTGTTTCTTAGTATTTCTATTCAGGATTAATATGATTGATAGAGCTGTAATCCCTGAACCCCCATGTTTTAAAATTCTAACGCGGAGGGTGTAAGCCAACACAAACAAGGCTCGAGCCCCTCCTCTTGTGAATTTTCATGGGAAAATATTTGAAATGGGTGGAAAGGTGAATTCAAGGTCTTTGAAGGGAGGTAGACACCTCACGAAGGCCGTAGGCCCAAGCGGCGTGAAGAACGGACCACCAGAGCAGACCTAGTGTTTTGTGGAGTATTCTTCCAATGCACTAGAGAAGACTGCTGTTACTGGCTCATGTCGCGGTGTAGCAGGGAGAGCCGCCAGCAAGCAGACGTAGCCACTCGTCCACGTAGGCACACAACAAACGTGGAACCGCTCCACGTCCCACTCAGAGAAGCTGCGATCAACTAACAGTGGTTGGCAGACAGCACTGCAGACAACCCGCAGGGCTATGGAGATAGTCACGACTGCCTGCCACATCCCTGCCAGACATGGAACGGTACGCCTTTGGAATATTGGGTATAACAGTAGGCCAAACCTACTCCATCGGTTCGGGATGGACCCCATCACCGAATGGACTGGGCCTAGGGTGTGATGGGTCTGGGTCGGGTTGGTCCGACCGGGTCGGACTGGACCTGGACCCCACCAGGCCTCTTTTTTGGAAAAACATCAATATATTGCAAACCGGGAATCCAATTGATGAGCTATTTACAGCATTGAAACCCATGTGATGAGTTAGATCATTTTGAATACCCTATAGATGATTTCTTGGAAGTTTAAATTCAAGAAATGGATTAGGGAGTGGTTCTCCCCAGATATAAAATACTACGCGTAGAAACGCTAAGGTTTTCTGAGACCTAAAGACTACTGACGAGTAACCCAGTGTGGATTGGATACTATTGTCATATGGGAAGAGTCTTTTGTGTGACCTTGTAGGCCCATGGTGGGTATCACCTTCAATGTGTCCTGACTAACCCATGGTACTCGACAAGAGATGTACCTCGGTATGGCCATAGGTGCGAAGCGGGTTCGGTGTGACCCAGCATGCCCACGGTGGGGAGTGGCTCCTATGTGACCCAACATAACCACAGTACTTTACAAGTATGAGGACCAAATTAATCATAAGATTTGTGTGAAATGACTTCTGTGTGACCCGACATGCCCAATGTACACATTGAGGAGGAGTTCTCTCGCATTCCATGATGTTCGATGACGTGACTAATGGTTCTTTTTTTTCTACTCTAGAATATACATGGTGTGATTTGTCTTTCTTCATCATCATGCTTGGTGATAATGTTTTTTGGTCTATTTGTGGATTACTTTGTGGTATTTACTTTTTATTTTTGGGTCCCTACTATGTATTTTGTTACTCACCACTGTACATACTTCACCTGCACATGTTGTGTCTGGTGCAGACGACCACCGCCCTGATGGAGGACTTGGTGTCCTAGGACCCGGCGGTGCCCAGTGAGACCAAGAAGATATGACATACTTATATGGTTTCCATAATCTACTCTATTCTTACCCATTAGGTGGGATTTCCAGTGGATGGATATTCAGATATCCTTTTGTATATTCCTATTTTTTTAGTTAGTCTTTTGTTGGGTTTGTATACTGGACCATTTGAATTTTTTTTGTACTTTTACTCAGTGTATGTTTAGTGTCATTATTGTTTACTTTTCCATCATTAGGATGTGTTTGTGTATGAATGCATACAGGTACTAAGGAAAATGACTCTCATATGTAGGTTGAGGCCTTCGGTGCTAGTCTACAACCCCTAGCCTTCAGGAGGCAGGTTTAGGGTATGTCTCGGAATGGGCCTTGAGGGACGTGTCATGACATAGTGGATTCAAAGGTGCTCGGTTATACCTCAATGAACAAGAGTTTGTTGTTTTGTTTAAGAAAATTTGGTTGAATGATTCAAGTTCGAATTTTAGATTCCGGGAGTCAAGTGATGGTGTGGCAGCTGACGTATCCATACAACAGGATCCTGAATTCTTCTTCTAAGCTCTATACATGAAAAAACCAGTTTCATAAGTGTCTCCATATGATTTTCTTGAATAAGTTTAATCTCACTAGATATAATATTCTGACTATGGAATATCTTAATCTATTTTAGGATGCCTCCATGCAGACAGCCAGCTAGGATTCTGATACATGATTAAGTGGACACCCTACCTATCAATGAGGCATCAGTTTAGAGAACAGTGCCAGAAATGGCCCTGTGGGGTGGTGCACCAGTGTTTCCACCACCATTTGATCAGAGGTTACTATCAGTGGTACTGGTAGAGGATGCATGCATACTGGATTCCTTACACGAGTTTTTGAGACAGTGACCTCCCAAGTTCAGGGGAGAGATAGATCCTCCAATTTTTTAAGAGTAGAACGAGGAAATGACATGGGTCTTCCACTTAGTGAGGACACCGCTTGACCATATGGTGATCTTTGTTGTGATCCTTCTTCAGTTCTCAGAAGGGATATGTTGGAGTTTGACGATTCAAACATATGATTAGGCGACCCTCAACTGGACAGTCTTTAAGCAGCTTTTCCAAGATGAGTTTTTCCTAGCTGCATTGAACTCACTGCACATACATGAGCTACTACACTTTCAGCAGGGTAGCATGTCAGTGGATTAGTACTCTATAAGGTTTACAGACCTCTCTTGCTACTCCACAGACATGTTGAGGGACCCTTTATTCACAACTCGAACCATTGAGAAGGGAATCAAATAGTAGATCAAGGAATCCATGGTGTCTCTTAGCTTCCCCACTCAGGCTGGAGTGCTGGAGAGAGCCCTACATATAGATAGATTACTGTAGGATCAGGCGCCAATGGTTGGATCGACCAATACACACCGAGTGGAAGATTTATCAATGGTGAGTATCAGGAAGTAGACATGGGGGCCCAATCAGGCCAGGTCTTTCAGAGTACAACCCCAAGACTAGGGGTTATAAGTACGGGGCTCCCAGAGTATAGGGAGTCTGTAGGAAACAAAGATTTTCGTTATATTCAGCATGTAGGGACACATGGCTTGTTATAGCACAACCCACAATGTAGACGATCAACAGATAGTCGAGGGACCTCCATGACAGAGGTAGAGGTTTGATAGAGGAGTTTTGTAGGGGGGTGGACGTGGTGGGGAGTAGGCCTAGTGGCATGTGGTGGACAGTGGTTTGAGGTGCTACCACCACCACCCCGAGGTGGTCCACCACAGGCTCAGGGAGGCGATGGATAGGGGTTAGGCCAGCTTCAGGTGATGGAGGCCTATGATAATGGCACTCTAAAGGTGATTAGAAGTATGATTTGTGTATTCTCCACCTTATCTACAATTATTATAGACACGAGTTCTGGTCACTCTTTCCCTTCCATAGACCTCATTTGAGGATCAAAGACACCTATAGAGATGTTGGCTCGATCCTTTTGATTAAAGACTCATATGGGAGGGGATTCGATGATTACACATTAGCTTCATTAGTGAGAGCTTACTCTAGGAGGCGAGAGCATCGGCTAGTATGTCCTAGTAGCACTATCGAGGCTTTATGACATCATCTTGGGTATAGAATGGCTATCTATAGTCAATGTTGAGATTGACAATTTTTGGGGCAAAGTGTGGTGTGTCTGTGAGGATGGGACTATATTTTCCTTCACCGACGAGAAGGGAACCTTTGTATCACATGATTTACTTTATCAGAGGAGGGTATAGTCAATCACTCACCGGTTTACTAGCCTCACCCTTGGTGCAGTGGATGAGAAATGTCTGATCTTTTTTATAGTGGTGGATGAGTATGATGTTGGCTTTTCTGAGGAATGTTTGGGACTACCTCCTCACAGGGAGGTAGAATTTTTCATTGATCTATACACCGGGACATCACTGATATACACATTGGCACATATAATGGCTCCCGTAGAGCTATATGAATTGAGGGTATAACAATAGGACATGAAGGAGAAGGGCTTCGTGAGACCCCATGTTTCACCAAGGGCCTCCCCAGTGTTTTTTTTCAAGAAGATAGAAGGGAGATTGAGAATATACGTGGACTTCTGGTGCCCAAACCAGGTGATCATCAAGAAAAATTATCCACTGCTGAGGATTTATGACCTCTTTGTGTAGCTAAATGGAGTGAGTTTTTTCTTGAATATCAACCTCGAATTAGGCTCTCATTAGCTTCAGGTATGGGATGATGAAATACCGAAGACATAATTCCTATTCTGATATAGCTACTATGAGTTCTTGGTGATTCCCTTAGGTGTGACCAAATCCCCAATAGTGTTCATGGGACTCATGAAAAGAATCTACCATCCTTAACTCGATCGTTTCATGGTAGTCTTCATTGATGTCATCTTGTTGTATTCGGTGTCATTGGAGGAGCATGCTACACACCTACGGATAGTTCTGGATACACTCCAAGAGCAATAAATTTAAGGTAATCTCTCAATGTTATAGTTATGGATTCGGGAGGTCCACTTTCCGGGATACGTCATCTCGAAGGCAAGAGATGAAGTGGATCCATAAAAGATAAAGGTAGTTCTTTCTTGGGAGCCCCCACAATCATGAGTGAGGTACAGAGTTTCTTGGGGTTTGCTGGATACTACCAGTGGATTGTTCCCTACATTTCCAGAGTAGAAGCACGTTTATCATCCTTTACACAGAAGGGAAAACCATTCGTGTGGATGGATAAATTTCCACAGAGTTTACATTAGCTGAGATGAATAGTGATGAGTGCCCCCACCTTAAGACAACCAGAAAAGTGTATTGGGTATAAAGTCTTCTGTATAGCATTGGGAACCGTACAGGGTTGTGTCCAAATTCAAGAGTAAGTGGTGGTTGCCTACAGCTCATGGAAGTTGAAGTAGTGTGAGAATAACTATGTGACCCATGACCTGTAGTTAGATGTAGTGGAATTTACCCTGAATATGTGGAGAAACTACTTGATGGGTGAATGGTTCACCATCTACTCTGACAACAAAAGTATCAGGTATATCTTATCATAGAAGGACCAGAACATGAGATATTAGTGACGGCTGTAGTTCTTCTAGGACATTGACTTTGAGATAATCTATACTCCTTGGAAGGGGAACTTGGTGGAAGACACAATCAACAAGAGTTCTAGTTTACAGTTGTTGAGTGAGGAAAAATAATTGCTAGCTGTGATGCAGATATCTTCCTAGATGGTGATGAATCGGCTTACCTACTATCAATAATTGTCACCCCCACTCTTATTGCGAGTCTGGGAGGCACAACTTCTAGATATCGACTATGGGGCTTGGCATTCTCAGATTTCCTCAAGACAGGATCCTAATGGATTTTTAATAGTTAGGGAGGACATCATACTTTTTAGAGGATGAAATGTAATACCAGTGATGATACAAGAGAAGGTTTTGAGGGAGTTCCATACATCTCTTTTGTAGGTACATCCTGGTGGGGTGAAGATTTACCAGGACCTTCGATGTCAATACTAGTGCCTAGGGATAAAGAAAGTGGTCGTAGAGTTCATTTCACAATGCCTCAATTATCATCAAGTGAAGGCTGATCATCAGGTCCTTGTAAGTGTAATAACCTCATTTTTGTTATAAAAGAATTTGAAATTTTCTTGATGTTATTCCAGGGCAGTGCCTTCAGACGGCGTGCGATTCTAAGCCACGATGTGGCCGGAATTAAATTTTCAGTGCGTTCACACTAGGCACACAAAATAAATTTAATAAATCTTAAACGGTATCTTGGATGGGGAAACCATGTGCACCGTTGAGTCTGGAGCGTGCCGCTTACCCTAAGAGGGGTGTAATTTTTGCGGGCGTGAGCCACCTGTGAAACATGCGACCATGGGTGATTTTGTAATTTAGAAGATTTGGACGCTATGTTTTATAACGTTCGAATGGGAGTTCAGAATAAAATTATGAGGCTTTCGTTGTGCTTAGGAGGTGGTGTTTACCCGAGGGATTAACCTCGACCCTGTCGAGAGTTTTGAATGCGTGTTAATTTAGGGATTTAAATTAATTAAACTATTTAATTAATTTTCCTTACATAAGAAAACTTCCCCACCCTTCTTCCCCCTTGATTTTCTCTGGAAGAAGAACTCCCAACAAGGAATCCCTCCCTCTCCTCAAGCACCCCTCCTCTCCTCAACAAGGAATTTTGGATCCGACTATGGTGGATCGACAACAATGCGTCGGGATACGCCCAAAGAGGTAGGATCATTTCATTTCCTTTTTGTTTTTCCCGTATACTTTGAGCTCAATTTGAAGCATTGAATTGCTATTGAATCGTCGAGAGAAGCCCATATTCGAGTAGGACTCGTTCTAGGATTTCCAATGGATATCTGGGTTTGAATTTTGGAGTCCCGGGGTGCTCGGGGGTGGCCCCAAGAAGTTTTCCATCCAAACATCATTTTTTCCGATGGTTTTCAGGGTGGATCGGAATTCTTCGGGTGGCGGTCTAAAGAGACAGTGGCGGTGAGGCTCTCAATCGGCGGTCGGCGCGAGCTGCGGGGTGCAGGGCTTCTCGGTAGTGGAGGAGGGCATCGACTTGAGTGGGGAGTGGTAGGCAGCCGCGGGCATCGGTCGACAGTCGTGTAGGGGCTGGTTGGTCGAGGGGTCAGCGGAGCAGGCACCAGTTGGGGCATGGAAAACAGGCGACCGACCTTTGGCCGATTGACTCGGCAAACCCAGGGTCCACGTGACCCCGGTCGGTGGACAGGACCCACACCTCGTGGGTCCACTCAGGATACCAGACTGACCGAGCCGGTCCGGGTGGGTTGGTGGGGTCCGCATGGTGAACTGCAGACCGCAGGTTCAGGGTGCGGGTGGGCCGGCCGAACCAACCCGACCCACCCGGATTCGGTCCACCATCAAAAATCCCCCCTATTTTGAAAACAATAAATCGGATTTTCGTGCCATCTATTGCGACGTGTTCCTGGCGTCGATACAAAGCTTTTGAGGCGGTCTTGGGGAATTTTAATTCCATAGATGAGGGGCTCGGTGGTGCGACACATACGTTAAGTGGATTGGCGTTTTTCCAAGGGTTCTTGTTTTTGATGGCGCAGATACATCCGATGTCTGATTTGAGTGATGTCAGCAGTGCTGCGACCCTGGAGTTGAGGCGGATATTTCCAGTATGGTTTTAGGCATTGAAGCTAGAGTTGAGGCATGGGACCCACGGTCCGTCTTTTATGTTGCGAGCAACGTTTAGCAACTTTTTCATCGGATGTCCGTTCGTGGCGTGCGAGCAACCATTTATGGGTGTTTTTACAAGGGCATTGTAATGGTGCAATCCGCCCGTTTTAATTCCACATGGTGGTGTCGGCCACACGAGGGCCATTTTGGGAGTTGGTGGTGATTTCCATCTTCTTCATGGGGATTCTGATTTGGACAAGTGGATTATCAATCTTGTGTAGTTTTGTGAGAGAATCGCAATGGTGTGATCCATTCATTGCGCTTCAGGACCGGGATATTGGTCCCACGAAGCACTACTCGTGTGCGGTATGGAGAAATGATTATTTTTCTTCGGACATTCATTCCATGGAAGTAAATAGTAAATTTTACGTGTTTTCCTGAGGGGATCAAAATGGTGTGATGCGCCCGACTATTTTCGGGGCCGAGGCTTAGGACCACGGGACATCGTTCGGGCGTAAAGCAATGTTGAACGACTTTTACGTCAGATGTTTGTTAGAGCTGAGTAAATAGTCGATATTGTGTGTTTTTTCACAAGGATTACAACAGTACAATCCGTTTGGATGTGAGGAGTCTCATTCGAGATCTCATTAAATGGGGAAGCATGAAACATGCTCTGGTGGCGGTTCTTCTTGCTGTGTTTGGAAGTGAACCCTTGGCGTGTGATCACTTTCACTCCCATGTGAGTAAAGTTATTGTTTGAAGAGATATGGTTGTCCATACTAGGGATTTCGAGGAAGCGGGTTGGCAAAATTACATTTTCACTCTTCGCACTAACTTTGGTTGCCATACGTTTGATAGCCTTTGGGCTTGAGATGTGATATACTCTGGGAGTATACGAGAATGTGGGGAGGTACATTTTTTAGTTTTACCTGGTACCATTTGTGTTTGTGGTTTGGAGATGAGATAGGGCCACACCTCGTGTGGGCCCCTTATGCATGTTGTGTTCTACTTTACATACCTTTGATCTCTCGTGACGTAGAGGGTCCCTCTATTCATGATGGTTTAGACCAGCAGGGTTGAGTGGTTTTCTGTGGTTCTGTTCTGGAGGGTGTGATCAGCGGGGTTGTTCGGGTTCCCTTTTTTCCTTTATCCATGTGTGCTTTCAGTATCACATCCCTTGATGTTCCCTAGTAGAGTTTTTGTGGATTTGGTGTGACCAATACATTACATGGGCACTGATCCTTGACCTAGGAGGCTGTTTCTAGTAGGGTACGGAGCTCTAGTGAGCCTGGGTGCAAATTCCCTAGCCGAATATCAAGATCATATCCTCCTTCCATGATCTACCATGATTTGTTTCCCTTGGCAGAGCTCCAAGTATCAACGTGACCCAAACAACACGGGCACTAAACCTCTACTAGGTGAATTGTTCTAGAGTTGGGTGGTTGCGCGATACCCACTCCATGTTCTATTGGCCAGTGTTGTACCATCCAGTAAGGATGGCTAGAGCAGTTTCAGGTTTACCCTCCCATAGAGACTGGGCAGTGGGTTACCCATTGACCTCTTAGGGTTTACCCTCCAACAGAGACTAGGCAGTGGGTTACCTGAGGACCTCTTAATATTTACCCTCCAGCGGAGACTGGGGAGTGGGTTACCCGACGACCTCTTAGGGTTTACCCTCCAGTTGATACTGGGTAGTGGTTTACGCGACGATCTTTAAGGTTTACCCTTAAGCAGAGATTGGGTAGTGGGTTACCCAATGACCTCTTAGGGTTTACCCTCTAGTAGAGACTGGGCAGTGGGATACCCGACGACCTCTCAGGGTTTACCCTCCAGTAGGGTTGGGCAGTGGGTTACCTGACAACTTCTTTCAGACTCAGTCCTTTCTACTAGGCCAGTCTATGGCTTTTCTCTGTTACTACCGAAGCGGGACCCTTATTTGTATGGGTTAGTGATGTGACCACTTTGACTTTAGGAATACCTCTCGTCTATCAGATAGTGAAGAGGTGTGGTTTAACTTTCCTCAGAACTATCAAGTACGAGGGGCGCTTTCCCCACCAAGACTCATCCTTGTGACGAGACCTAAAATTGTGTGGGTGAGTCAGTGCTGCCCAAAGAGGATAGTGTCAGGGTGCGGTGATTTGAGCACCTTGGCTTTCAATTCAGGGCAGACGTGCAAGATGCTGGGCATCGATTGTGTTTACATCTATGACTATTGGCTACTCACTTTCTTGGTCTGAGCTACGGGATGGAGATCCCCTTATGATCTTGTTCGGGATTCTAGATTGAGCATATGAATATTTATATACCTTATTCTAGTACCCACTCCTTGGGTTTGGTTACTCTCCTTCCAAGAGAGGTAAAGACACACAGGGTATGCCACGTGCTTTTTGTGTCTAGCTTCTCGTGGTTGGATGAGTCTACTCTCCAACTATAGGTACCGAAGACTCAATGAGAAGTTTATTATCCTCACCATTTCTAGCTACTTCTGTTTGGAGGAGTCTATTTCCTTTCTCTTATTGGGTTGAGCTATTACTTTACTATACTCTTTACTGCACTCTCTGTCATTCTCCTTTACTATTCCTTATTAGATCCACATCTCACTTCTTTAGTAACTCCTTTGTTGCTCCCTCGAGCCTTCGGGGTATCCTGATGAGTATTTTTATACTCACCCCTGATTGGGCTTTTCCCACACTTGTAGTGTCCTTGCATATGACCAACAGGTCGATCATGATGTTAGAGGAGCTTAGGAGTTCGTAATCTTGGACCTCGTATGGTGGTCGTAGTCAGGTTCTAGGTGAGGGATCCTCCCAACTGTTGTAATTTTGTTTACCTGTTTCTGGGTTGTGGCACTTTTCTGGTTGGTCACATGTTTGGCCCTTTTTCTTTTCAGTTACCTACAATATTTACTTCGTACTATTTAGAGTTCGGTGCACTTTTATGGTTGTTTATATCAGTTTGTACTTTAATTTTCCTTTTACTCTGAAAACTCAAGCAAAGGCCTCCCTGAGTTGTTTATCCTTTGGCACTTGTCTCCAGCCCCATGCCAATGGAGGTGGGCTTAGGGTAGTTACGGTTCGAGCCCGGGTAGGTTCGGGTCGTGAAAAAGTGGTATCAAAGGTGGTTTTTTCTTTGGGACATTGTTCCAACGTCCCTAAAAAGGAATTGGTTTTGATTTATGGAAACTGTTTCAACGTGTCTTGAAAGTGGCTCTCAAGCCAGGGAGTCTAGTGATGGTGCGATGGCCGACGTATCCATTCACCAGGACCCTGATAACCCGCTTGTCGACTCGGCTTGCTGATACAACTATTGGAGGGAAAATTGGTTTGTTCATCACATAGGATTGAGTCTTTGACAGTCCTTCTTAAGTCAGCTCCCCATTATTGTTACTGTCATATACATATATGCTCATCTGATCGTGGTGCTCCATGATAACATTCAAGATGCCTTCATGAAGATAGCAAACCAGGATACTAGTTTTGGTTCATGAAGACCACCTTGTGAGCTACGAGGCCTCAGTCTGGAAGCCATCATGTGAGCCCCTTTCTCTGGGTGGGCTGGTAGTAGCACCGCCACCCGGTGAGCAGCAGACAGCTCTTGCAGAGTAGATGGATCTTGAGCACAGGATGAGCGCGCACCGTGAGTTCCAGCAATAGAGACCACTGAGGTTCAGTGGTGATCCAGACCCTCAAGCAACAGTGTTTTTGCTAGAGACAGTGGTTCGCCTCTTTAGGATTGCATAGAATCTAGAATATCTGATTGTGGATTTGACCGTCAGCCATTTCCATGGAGCAGTTGGGAGTTGGTGGAGTCAGGTGACTCAGTTACTCGATGAGTCATCACTTTCGTGGGATGACATTCAGTTGCTATTTCATGAGGAGTTTTACCCATCATTCTTATGCTCCGTTCGGATCAAGGAGCTCCACCAGTTTCAGTAGGGAGGGATGATAATGACTGGGTACGCGACTAGTTTGGCAAACCATGCATATTTTTACCCAGACTTGGTCCGTGATAGAAACATCTGAGCGTGGAAGTTCAAGCAGCGCCTCCGCAGAGATATTTGTGTTGTCATAGTACCATTGGGAATTCCCACTTATGCAAGGTGCTAGAGCAGGCGCTGGTGAGAGAGAGCTTAATGTCACGCTCTACAGTTGGTGGTGGTAGTAGGCACGATGAAGCTGAGATGTCTGTCGTAGCTAGCAGGCGTCGGCTGACAGAACCTCGACCCAGGCGGCCTTCCCACTGTCGGTTTCGGAGACGTGGTCGTACACCAAAGTGGCACCGAAGGGCACCACAGAAGATCGAAGAGAACCGGTGTTATTCTTGCAATGGGCGAGGTCACCTGGCATGAGACTGCCCAACCAGGCATGCTGAGAATATTGGGCAGGCAGTGGGTGCACCACCATGATGGAGGCAACACTGTGATCAGAGTAGTCCCCAGAGAGGTGGTGCTAGCGGAGGAGCGGGAGAAGCTGGAAGTGGGGGATGACCTTACAAGGTCTCCCCACCACCAAATGGCTATCCACATGAGGCTCCGAGAGATGACGGTTGGGACCGCAGACGGCTGCGAGATTTGGATGTCTATGATTGTGCAGACCATGAGGTGATAAGAGATACGCTTTACGACTCTTCTACTTTTTGTAGTAGAATTGTTAGACTCTGTGTGTGAAATTATTTTTCTTTGTGCTATGTGCTTGAGTTGTTCCCAGGGTGATGCTGGGCATCGGGTGTAACCCTTTGTTGGTAGAGTAGGAGGTGTAGAACCTTTTCTGTTAGTCAATGGTGTCGAATCCATCACTTTCTTAGTGTGTAAGAGGGTCTTGGTTGCGCGAAATCGACTTTGAAACCTTGCATGACCAGATATCCTTTGGTGTTTCACCATTTGGATATTCTGACGGAGGGAATCACCAGGCCTTATCCCAAGTTTGAATAGTGATTTCCAGTCACAGCATGTGATGTAGAGTTTCGATCGGGGAGGTGAGCTACCCCGAAGGTCATTCGGGCCGTTTGAGACCACGCGAAGGGATGGCGAGGTCCCCTACCGCCTTACCCTAAACCCAAAGGCTAGTTTGGATGCACGACTTCACCCACGTGACTCACTCGAGAGGAAGTGTGCATGATCCTATGGAAGTCCTCAACAATTGTAGACCTCACGTTAACCGATCAAATCATTTGGTCTATGTGCGGTGGCGCAAAACTGTGCATGAGTTCTTCTGGGTATAGAAGAGCCCGGTGCGGGTTTAGTACCATGATGTTTTCCCTAGTTTTTCTTTTCGGGGATGAAAAGCTTGAAGAAGCGAATGATGTAAGAACCCGGTTTTTTTTATAAAAGACTTTGGGACTTTCTTGATGTTATTCTAGAGCAGCGCCTTCAGACGGCGTGCGATTCTGAGCCCCGGTGTGGCCGGAATTAAATATTCAGTGTGTTCACACTGGTCATGAAACATAAATGGAATAACTCATAAACAGTAGCATGTATGGGAAAACTGAGGGCACCTTTGAGTCTGGAGAATGCCGTTTACCCTAGGAGGGGTGTAATTTTCGCAGGTGCGAGCCTCCTATGAAAAATGCGACCATGGGTGTTTTCGTAATTTAGCGGCCTTGGATGTTAAGTTTTATAACCATCGAACGGGAGCTCATAATAAAATTCTGAGGCTGTTGTTGTGCTCAAGAGGTGGTGTTTACCCTAGGGGAGGCTTAACCTTGACCCCATCGAGAGTTTTAGATGCGGGTTAATTTGGGGGTTTAAAATAATTAAACTTTTTAATTAATTTTTTTTACTTAAGAAAACTTCCCCACCCTTCTTCCCCCTTGATTTTCTCTGGAGGAAGAACACCCAACAAGGAAGCCCAAACTCTCCGCAAGCACCCCTCCTCTCCTCTACAAGGTGTTGCAGATCCGACTACAGCGGATCGACGACGAAGAGTCGGGCTACGCCCAAAGACGTATGATCTTTTCGTTTCCTTTATATTTTTCCCACATACTTTGAGCTCAATTTGTAGCGTCTAATTGCTGTCGAATAATCGAGTGAAGCCCATATTTGAGTGTGAATTGTTCTAGGCTTTCCAACGGATATTTCAGTTTTAATTTTAGAGTCCTGGGGTGCCCGGGGTGTCCAATGGAAGTTTTCTGGCCAAACACCCTTTTTCTGGCGGTTTTCAGGGTGGACCGGCTGTCTCCGGGTGGTGGTCTGAAGCGGCAGCGGCGACGGGGCTCTCCAGCGGCAGTCGGAGCGAGCTGCGGGCGGCGGGGCTTCTTGTCAGCGGAGGAGAGAATCGTCCCTAGTGGGGAGCAGCAGGTTGCCTTGGGCGTCAGTCGGCAGTTGAGTGGGGGCCGTTCGGGCGAGAGGTCAGCAGAGCGGGCGCCAGCTGGGGCGCAGAACACGGGGGACCAACCTTTGGCCGGTTGACGCCGCACACCCGGGGTCCTCGTGACCCCATTCGGCAGACAGGACACGCACCTTGTGGGTCTACTCAGGAGAGCGGACTAGCTGAGCCGGTCCAGGTGGGTTGGGGAGGTCCGCGCGATGAACCGCGGACCGCCGGTTCGGGGTGTGGGTTGGCCGACTGAACCGGCCCGAGCCACCCCGATTCGGTCCGCCGTTACTAAAACCCCCACCCTATTTTGAAAATCATAAATCGGATTCTTGTACCGTCTGTGGCGACACATTCCTAGCATCGAGACGAAGCTTTTGAGATGGTCTCGGGGATTTTTAATTCCCAAGACGAGGTGCTCAGTGGCAGGACATGTACATTAAGTGGATTGGCATTTTTCCAGGGGTTCTTATTTTGGATGGCGCAGACACATGTGATATCTGATTTGAGCACCATTAGTGGCGTTTCGATCCTGGCCTCGTGGTGGAGATTTCCAGTATAGTTTTGGGAATTAAAGCCGGAGTTGTGGCATGGGCCCCATGGGATGTCTTTTAGGCTATGAGCAGTGTTTAGCAACTTTTTCATCAGATGGACGTTCGGGGCGTGCGAGTAGTGGTTTTTTGGTGTTTTTCCAAGTTCATCGCAATGGCACAATCCACCCACTTTAGTACCACACAGTGGGGCAGGCCCCATGAGGGCTATTTTGGGAGTTGGCAATGATTTCCATCTTCTTCACTGGGTGTCCGATTTAGTCAAGTGGATAGTCAATCTTGTGTAGTTTTCTGAGAGAATCCCAACGGTGTGATCCATTCATTGCGATTCGGGACCGGGATGTAGGTCTCGTGAAGCACCGCTCGTGTGCAGTATGGAGAAATGCATCATTTTCTCCAGACATCCGTTCCACCCAAGTAAACAGTCAATTTGACGTGTTTTCCGGAGGGGATCGAAATGGTGCGATGTGCTCGACTATTTTTGGGGTCGAGGCTCGGGAACATGGGAAGTCGTTCGGGTGTAAAGTAGTGTTGAACTACTTTTACATCGTATTTCTGTTGGAGGAAAGTAAATAGTCGATCTCGCATGTTTTTTCTCAAGGATTACAACGGTACGATCCGTTTGGATGTGTGGAATCTCATTCGAGATCTCAATAAATGGGGCATCATGAAAGGTGATTTGGTGGCGGTTCTTCCTGCAGTGTTTGGAAGCCAACCGTTGGAGTGTGATCGCGTTCACACCCGTGTGAATGATGTTGATGTTTTAAAAGATATGGATGGTCATGCTAGGGATATGGAGGAAGCAGGTTGGCGAAATTACATTTTCTCCCTTCGTGCGGACTTTGGGTGCCATGCATTCGATAGCCTTTGGGCTAGAGATGTGATATACTCTGGGATTATACAAGAATGCTGGGAGTTACATTTTGTAGTTGTACCCAAGAACATTTGTGTTTGTGGTTTGGAGATGAGATAGGGACACACGTCGTGTGGGCCATTTTTGCATGATGTGTTCTGCTTTACGTTCCTTTGATCCCTCACGATGTATAAGGTCCTTCTGTTCACGATGATTTAGACCAGTAGGGTTGAGTGGTTTCCCCTAGTTATGTTTTTCGATGGTGTGATCGGCGGAGTTGTTCGGGTTCCCCTTTTTCCTTTTGCCGTGTATGCTTTTTGTATCACATCCCTTCATGTTCCCTGGTAGAGTTTTTGTGGATTCGGTGTGACCAATACATTATGCGGGCACTGATCCTCTACCCAAGAGGTTGTTTCCAGTAGGGTACGGAGCCTCAGTGAGCCTGGGCCCAGATTCCCTAGCTGAGTATCGAGATCATATCCTCCTTCCGTGATCTACCGTGACGTGTTTCCCTAGGCAGAGCTCCAGGTATCAGCATGAACCACACTACACGGGCGATGGACCTCTACTAGGTGAATTGTTTTGGAGTTGGGTGGTTACACGATACTCACTTTGTGTTCTGTTGGCTGGTGTTGTACCACCCGGTAGGGATGGTCAGATCAATTCTGGGTTTACCCTCCAGTAGAGACTGGGCAGTGGGTTACCTGATGACCTCTTAGGGTTTACCCTCCAGCAGAGACTGGGTACTGGGTTACCTAAGGACCACTTAGGGTTTACCCTCCAGCAGAGACTGGGAATTGGGTTACCCAACGACCTCTGAGGGTTTACCCTTCAGTAGAGACTGGGCAATGGGTTACCCTATGAACTCTTAGGGTTTACCCTCTAGTAGATACTAGGAAGTGGGTTACCCAATGACCTCTTAGGGTTTACCCTTTAGTAGAGACTGGGCAGTTGGTTACCTAACGACCTCTTAGGGTTTAACCTCCAGTGGGGCTGGGCAGTGGGTTACCCGATGACTTCTTTCAGACTAATTATTTTCTACTAGGCTAGTCTGTGGCTTTTCTCCATGACTACCAGAGCGGGACCCTTGGTTTTACGGGTCAGTGATGTGACAACTTTGACTTTGAGATGAACTCCCAACTGTGTGACAGTGAAGAGGTGTGGTTTAAATTTCCCCTGAACTCTCAAGTACGAGGGCCACTTTCCCTACCAAGACACGTCCTTTTAACACGACCAAAAACCATACGGGTGAGTCAGTGCCTCCCAAAGAGGATAGTGTTAGGGTGCGGTGATTTGAGCCCCTTGGCTTTTATTTCAGGGCAGACGTGCAGGATTCTGGGTATCGATGGTGTTTACTTCTGGGACTGTTGGATACTCACTTTCTGGGGTTGAGCTATAGGATAGAGATCCCCTTATGATCTTGTTTGGGTTTCTTGATTGAGCATATGGATATGTATATACCTTTTTCTAGTACCCACTCCTTGGTTATAGTTACTCTCTTTCCAGGAGAGGTGAAGACACACGGGGTATGCCACATGCTTCCCGTGTCAAGCTTCTCATGGTTGGATGACTCTACTCTCCTACTATAGGTTGTGAAGACTCAATGAAAAGTTTCATCTCCTCACCATTTCTAGCTCCTTGTGTTTGGACGAGTCTACTTTCTTTTTCTTGTTAGGTTGAGCTGTTACTCTACTGTACTCTTTACTGCAGTCTCTGTCGTTCTCCTTTACTATTCCCTTTTCGATCAACTGCTAACCTCTTTAGTACCTCCTTTGTTTCTCCCTCAATCATTCATGGTATCCTACTGAGTATTTTTATACTCACCCCTGCTTGGGCTTTTCCCGAACTTGGTGTGCCCTTGTAGACGACAGATAGGTCGATCATGACTTCAGAGGAGCTTAGGATTTTGGGAGCATTGACTGTGTACAGTGGTCAAAGTCAGGTTCCAGGTGAGGGAACCTCCTAGATATTGTACATTTATTTTCCTGTTGCTGGGTTGTGGCACTTTTCTGGTTGGGCACGTGTTTTTTCCTTTTTCTTTTCAGTTATCTTTTGCATTTAGTTTGTACTGCTTAGAGGTCGATGCACTTTTGTTGTTGTTTATAACAGTTAGTACTTTACTTTTCCTTTTACTCTGCACTTTTTCATTGAGTGGGCTAAGTGTGAATATAGGTACTCAGGTAAAGGCCTCCCCAAGTTGTTTATCCTTTGGTGCTTATCACCATCCCCTGCTATGGAGGCGAGCTTGGGGTAGTTGCGGCTTGAGCCCAGGTAGGGTCGGGTCGTTACAGCAGGCTTGGCACAACCACTTGAGGTACCAGAGGGGAAGTGGGAAGGTATCTCCATGTACTTCTTGATGGGTTTACCACACACTTCTAGGGGCCATGATTCTTTTTGGGTGATCATTTAATGACTCACCAAGTCAGCTCACTTCCTACCCATCCGTGAGAAGGGATCGGTAGAGGGATTGGGATGCCTCTATGTCTAGGAGATAGTGTGGGTACATGGGGTGCCTTTGATGATTGTAATAGACTGTGTTGCATTATTTACAGCCCAGTTTTGGAAGAGATTACAAGAGGAATTCGGGACTCAGCTGTGCCTGAGCATAGAATTTCACCCCCATACAGATGGTAAGACAGAATTGACCATACAGACCTAGAAGGACATGTTTCCTACTTGTGTCCTTGATTTTGGTCACAGTTGGGAGTACCACCTACCACTGGTGGATTTTTCATGAAAAAAATCTTACACTCCACCATCGACATTGAACCATTATAGGATTTGTACGGGTGCCCATGCAGATCAACTCTATACTGGATAGACCCTAGGGAGTCAGCCCTCATAGGTCCAGAGTTGGTACGGGCTACCAATGAGAAGGTTATGATCATCTAGGAGAAGATGGGGACTACAAAGAGCAGGCAGAAATCGTATGCTGAGAGGAGACAGAGACCATTGGAGTTCAAGGAGTGAGACCATGTGTTCCTTCAAGTCTCACCCTGATGGGGATTGTAGATATTTTTCCAGGTTAGAATGATATCTCCAATGATCATCGGAACATTCCCGATTTTCTGTAGAGTTGGTGAGGTGGCATACCACCTAGCTCTTCCACCACAAATTCATTGGGTGAAGATTGTTTTTCATTTATCATAGCTGAGGAGGTGTGTGCATGATCCATCACATATCATCGACTAGGGAGAGTTGGACATTGACGATGGGTGACATTTGCAGAGTTCCTAGTGGAGATAGAGGATTGACAGGACTAGGTCCCTCAGGGATGGTCGACTCCTCTTGTGTGCGTTCGGTGGTAGCATGATAATCTCCAGGAGAGCACATTGGATTAAGAGGCTCATATTTGTACACAGTACACCCATTTTTTTTATTAGACTTGGTTTTGGCTTTGGGGGACGTAAATCCCTAAGGTGGGAAGAATGTAATGTCCCTAAATTTCTGTATAATTTTATTTAACATGTATGGAATTATTTCAATACCACATGATTTGAGAGCACATGATTTCGAGGCCCAGTGATCCTAAAACAAAATTTTGAACTCTTTATGTTCACGTAGGTAAACGTGCAAGTGGGTTTTTCTAACTTTTGAACCAGTGGTCAGATAGAAAATATGAGGTCACCATTGAATTCATAACATCAGGATTCACCTAGAATGGACATAACATTGACCAGCAAGGGTTGGACTGAAAATTTAATTTTCATACTTTTTGGAAAATAATAAAATAACTTAAACAGTAATTTTATTTTCTTTTTCACCATTTAGAGGTGGATGATGACATTGCGGTGTGGAGACAAGGCACATTAAAGGAAAATCATAATGGATCATTTTTGTGCAATTGTAATGATGTAACGTCACAATGTAGCAGAAACATTGTGACATGTTTCCTTTATTATAGAATAACTTGATGGATAATTGAATGTTAAATGGTGGAAAATTATCTGACAAACCACTAGCGAGTTTTTTCTACAATAAATAATGATTAATGCCAATATAACTTTAAAAAAATTGATGCACCTCATAAAACGGAGTTGAGAATTGATGAATGGCAACAGAGCTTACATGATTGAGGGCAGAATGCTCAAATGATGAATGTCGATTGAGGTAGGGTTTTCTTTGGTTTATGTTTTCCTTGTTCTTCATTCTAAATGACGAACGTGGATCAACCCAAGAACAGTTTAATCCAAGGATCATCTGTTCTTATAGGAGGGTGATAGTTTCTTGGGATTTATATTCGGGATTAATATGTTTGATGGAACTGTAATAATTGAACCTCCCCCTCTATTTTTAAAAATCTAATGCGGAGGGAATGGGCTGACACGAACAAGGATCGAGCCCCTCTGCTTGTGTGTTCTTCATGTCTGAACATTGGAAAGGGGTAGAAAGGTTATTTCAAGGCCATCTCAGGGAAGGAGACATCCCACAGAGGCCATAGGCACAAGCAGTGTGAAGAATGGACCATTGAAGCGGACCCGATGGTCCATAGACTATTCTACTGGCATGCCATGATAGCATACTAGAGAAGACTTCCATGACTGGCTCAAGCTGCAGTGTAGTGGGAATAGCTGACGGCTGGACCAATGGCTGGTGGTGGGGGGACACAACCACTTGTCTGTGTTAGTGCACTGCAGATGCTGCACCACACCGCATCCCACATGGAAAAGCTACGAACAACTGACTACGACTGGGAGACGGCCCCACAAATGACCCATGGGGTGACGGAGCCAGACGCAACCGTCTGTTGTGTCCTGGAAAAGCTAGAACTGGTTTGACTTTGGTGGACCAGGAAGACCAGTGGGTAGGACCCTCCCAGCTGGTCAAACCGTCCCAGCCGGTCGAACCCTCCCGGCGGGGCAGAACCTCCTAGCGCACAAGACCCTCCCAGTGGGCCAGAACCTCCCAAAAGGCCGGACTCGCCCCATGGGGGCGAGCCGAAACCCACGGTCGAACGAAATGAACCCAGGCTGGGTCGGGTCAGAGTTGTGTTTGTGGACCCTGGCCAATGTGGAGCGGGTCGGTCTGACTGGGTGAGACCGGACCTAGACCCAACCGGCCCCTTTTTTGAAAAACATAAACATCTTTAAAATAGGGCATCCGATTGATGATCCATTTTCAACACTGGAACACTCACGATAAGTCAGATATTTTGGAATACCCTATGAATGATTTCATGGAATGTGGAATTCAATGAATGCCTTGGGGAGCTGTTCTCCCAAGATCAAGCGTGCTATGTGCAGAACCCTACAGATGTATGAGACATAAAGACTACTGAAGAGTGACCATGTGGGGATTAGATTCAATGGCCCAATGGGATGCAGCTTCTATGTGACCAGACAGGAAAATAGAGGAGAGAAACTTTTGTGTGACTGAGAAGACCCATGGTACTCGACAGGAGGAGTACCTCAGTATTGCCAAAGGTGGGAAGCAGCTTCTATGTGACCCGACATGCCCATGGTGGGGAGAAGTTTCTGTGTGACCCAACATACCCATGATACTCATTAGGTATGAGTACCAAAATTCTCCTGGGATAGTGGGAAGTAGCTTCTGGATGACCTAGAATTCCCACTATACACATTGAGGAGTTTTCTAGTTGCCCACGGTGTTCAACTATGTGGCTAATGGTTCTAATTTCCTACTCTAGAATATACTTGGTGTGTACTATCTTACATCATGAGAATTCTTGGTTAACATTGTTTGTGGTTTGTTTGTGGATTACTTTATGGTCATTCTTTATTATTTTTGGGTCCGTACTGAGTATTTTGTTACTCACCCCTACCCTGGCTTTTCCCACATAGGTTTTGTCTAGGGCAGACGACTGCCACCTTGATGGAGAACATAGTGGGCCAGGACCCGGTGGTTCCCAGTGAGACCAGGTAGATGGTACGTACTTCTATAGCTTCCAAAAGCTACTATCTACTTACCCATCAAGTCAGTTTTTTAGAGGATGACTTTCTAGAGTTCCTTTTGTACTTTATTATATTCCAATTATTCTTTTTTTGGGTTTCTATTCTAGACCATTTTACTTTCAGTTGTACTTGTACTCAATGGATGTTTAGTTCCATGCTTATTTACTTTTATAACTTTGGGATGTGGTTGTGTGTGTGTGCATACAGGTAATCGAGAATATACCTCCTATTTTTAGGTTGACACATTCGTTGTTAGTCTCTAACCACTAGCCTTCAGGTGGTGGGCTTGTGGTATGTCACAGAATGGGCCCCGAGTGATGGGTCGTGACATAAGTTTTTCTCTTACAAAATTTTATGATTCATAGATTTCTAAAAATTTACGTTTTCACCATCTAAATAATTTTTCGTTGATATATGTTTCATGTTATGAAGCTATTTTAGTTTATATGGTGCATTAAATTACCATTTGATAAATTATATCATGAATATGTTAATATAAATTTTTTTTAAAGTAACATTTGAAGTTATTTCTTTGAAGGGGTTTGTTATTCAAAACATAACAAAGAGGTAAGGTTTAATGATGTAATTTCCTTTCTATTCCGGATTGTATATTTTAAATTTACATTGAATAAAATTATTGGATAATTATCTATTAAACACCAATTATTTCATATACTATATTTATTTATATGTTTTCTAAGTACTTGTTCCATTCTCTTCTCTTAGTAACTCAAATTATTGAGAATTTTCTTACTAAAATCCAAATTTATTTATTATTTTTGCACTAGGAATCGTTCTCCTCTATAACCATGTTTTTAAAAATGTTTTAAGGATGTTTTTTATATAATTAAATGTTTTAAATTTTTTAGTTATAACACATTTTATTTTCTTTAAAAATTATTAAAAGTAGACTTTTGGAAAGAAATCAAACTACTCACTTTTAATTTTTTTATAATTTTTTCAAAATATTTTATCTTTTAACATATAAAACATAAAGGGATTTTACCTCTTTGTTATTCTTACCTTACCATGAATATTCTTTTACATGTTTCCAAGGTTTTTCAAAGAAAATAATATTCCCAATTATCTGGGAATATTAGATTTAAAAAACCACTAAAAAAGGAGTGTTTTATCAAGATTTTCAAAGTGTATTTTGAATTCTTTTATAAAGTGATTTTTCATCTATATCAACATATTTTAAGGAATTTTATCCATAACTAGGGACATAATATTATGAAACCATCTGCTTTATTTTCCTTTTTTGTCCAATTATGATGATGTTAAAAGGGTGATTCCATGAAACTTGTTTCTTTATGATGCGCTAATTAACTCATGATGAAATGACCATGAAACTCATTTTTTTCCATTGTTTATTCTATATTTATTGTTTGTTCTAATCTTGTGGAAAAAAATATATAGATGATATTATGTAATGGGTGGGATGTAAATTTTATAGATTACCATACATTGGTTAAAGATTGATATCTCATGAGGTAATATGAAATAGAATAGGGAGTGAACTTAATCAACTATTGAAATTTTTCCACAATGATAGCCTTGGTAGTGATCTATGAACAAGGAAATGATTTTCAATAATTATGTGTATACCAAATAATTTTTGCCTTATTTTTATGACATGTTCCCTTGGATCATCACTGATTACTAGTGATTATTCATTCTTATTAATAATATATTTTGTAATGAAAATGGATTACGCCAGGACTCTTGATTATTGATCTTTGGCTGATTGGTCATGGATTTTATAAAAAATGATCATGTTCTTATACACATGACTTTTTCCCATATATATAATTGTTGATTGATATCCATCATGTTTATCCTTACTAATAATCTAAGATCACCCTTTTGAAATGTTACCATTTTCATAGGTTATGAAGAAAAATATTACATAATATATGAATATAAGGTTATCATGTGTGAAAAAATTTGAGGGAGACGTTGAAGTCATATAGAATATGTAAAATTGGGTAGAGGTGGAAGAATAACCATATGAATAGAAAGGCATGGTGTTTTTACATTATGGTTTTTATGATGTCTCTAAAAATCTAAACCTAAATGGTCATGGGTATGCATGTCATTGAATGTGGGATATTAATTCTATAATTATGTATAGTTGAAGTTGGGTCTCAGTTATTGGTATAAAATATAGTATGTACATTATATTTTTTATCTCAAAATTTGGGAGAATGATTATTGGGAAATATCTAAGAAGTTGAAAGATCTCTAATGAAGCCAGAGTATATAATGGTTTCACTAGTTAAATGTTTTTTCAGCCAGGAGAGAGGAAAGGGAAAAAGATGCCAATAAGACTTAGGACTACTCAGTATCTACTAAGAAAAAAAACATATGGAAAAAATAATACTCTAATACTCCAATCCCATGATTATTAGATTATTGGGATATATCAATGATCTCAAGGAAGTTTCAAACTAGAGATAAAATGGAATCACAGAGATCAAACAGACTCTCCTGAGTGGAAATCTCGATATTTCTAAAAATTTATTCAAAGGAATATGGGGGGAAATGTGGTAGGATATAGAAATGGTGTCATCCATTTAGCCTAATCCTTTATTTAAATAACATAGTTTCTTATAAAATGCTTGGAGAGGCTATAGAGATTTAAAATAACAGGGAATTTTTTTTGAATTTTTATTAGAATTTGGAGGAGTGGGATAGACTATGGTAGAAGGGATATCCCAAGGAACTAAATAATGAATAAATGAATTGGTATAACTTATAAAATAATTTCATTTTTCATGAATTTAAAACTCTACCATATGAAATTGAGGCTTATCTATAGTTATCAGATTTTATAACTGTAAATTTTGAGAGATACATATGGTTCCAATCAAAATTTGACATCAGGGACATAGCTTGGACGTATTGGGATTCCCATTTAATGATTATTATGGTGGCTAGGTTCCCTATTGAATTTTATTATTTTCTTCCTTGTTTTATGTTTGGTTTCTTGTGAGGGTTCCCACTAAACCCCTAAAAGTGGTTTTTTCTAAAAAATAAATGTTTTTATTTTGATATTTGAGTAAAAAGTATGAAATCATATAATTTAGCATATAAAAAATATTGGTTGAACTCGTTACTACACTCAGCATCTTTGGATAGAGAAACAAATAAGAAATTTGGTTAAGAATATATATCTTTCCATATCAATTATACACGATAGCTAAAATGTTATAATTCTAAATAAGAATCAAATAAAATGCTACAGAATAAATCACATATAAATAAATCACCACTTCATCAAAAGTATTTTTTAAGAGAATTTGCTAAAATTGAATTATGTGTGAACTGAAGATTAATTGTTTAATACCCTTACTAAATAATTTAAAAACATATATTACGAGAAACCTAGGTTAAACTTTGGTGTTTTAGAGACCCAAAATTTCTTACATTACTATTACAAGATTTTATAGATTTACAATATAATTGTGTTACAAAACCAAGATCCAATGGTTTGGTGTCTTCGGAAAATTAGGACCAGACATAATTTTTACATAATAAAATCGAAAAAAATATTTGATTCCTTATTTTCTAGATTCTTAGTGCCCCTTTTTTTATCCTTAGTACATGTAATCACCTGAGGATATACATCCAAGAAAGGGGTGAGCTAAAATCCAAGTAAGAGGATAAATGAGACCATGAATAAATATAACATGGGTGAGCATAATCATCATCATCATAACATAACCATGGTATAATCATCATAATCATGATAGTAATAATTAGAGAAAAGAATGAAATGTTTCAATGCATAAAAATAAAACATCATGTCTTAGTTTTCAAATACCACACATATTTGTGAACAAATTTAGCATCATGCTCATGCATAACACATGTTCATAATCATAAAATCACCATTTTTACCATTTCTAGATTCATTTTATGGAATATATCATATTATATCATAAGTTAAATCATATTACCCAATAAAATGGAGCTCATATAATTCTTTGTATACCCATAATTTCATAACATTTACAAAAGCATGCTTTCTACTGAGAACATATCTCAATAATAGACATAAAATAACTCATGGTAAAGAAATGGGTTTCATGATAATTTCACAAATAATACATTAATTAACAAACTTTGGAGTTCCCAAAAAACAGAATAATATACTTCGTATAAGAATCATATATCTTGATTGAGGAAGAAACAATATCAAGAGAATTAAAAGATGTGTTTTTTAGAAAGAACAATTATTTTGGAAAAATATTTTCATTTTTGAGAGTTGGGTTTGAGAATCCCCTAACATTATGTGTGAATTCATTCTTCACTTTAATATCCAAGATAATCAAAATAAATTCATTATTTAAAAAATGAAAAACATCAAATAAATTTATTTTTTAATTAATGTTTTTAAGTTCATTTATTCTATTTTTTATGAGTTATAGGGTTTAATTTCATCATTCTAGAGTGTTTGTTTTCTTGGTTTTCATGATCAATTCCCTTATCGTTTGGTATGAATGTTCATGTATAATAAGAATAATTCTATAGAATAAAAATTATATGTTATTAATGAACATAAAAAAATATAATTGGTCTTATATATTTATTTATTTCTAGATATGAGGTTGATTCATTTGTTTCAAATAGAATAAAATTCATTGAGATTAATATTTTCCATTTCCAGTCACAATATGCTCATTTTGTTTTATTATTTAATATAATGCATATATGTTAGTTACATAACATAAAAAAATATTATAACATAAATTTTAATATTTCCTTCAACAATTATAATAGTTTTATGACCATCCATTAAGGACATAAAAGAAGATGAAAACGCATCATCCACAATGGAGGTAAATCGACACATCATGGATGATTTTTTAGAATAAAAGGTAGAGGAAAACAGCATTGACGATGGATTATTCCATTAACATTAACAAATTATAGTATATATAAGATATTAAAATTATTATCCCACTTGTACAATGGGATATTAGGAGAGAATAATAAAAGAAAATAAATTGAAAATAAATTAAAAGAAAATGAAAGAGGGTTTGGCCTCTGAAATTCTCCATCATGAGATCCTCCTTAGATAAATTGGGTTTTGTATTTTATTGATAATAATGGCTCATGTACGTGGGAGAAGTTCGTGGTAATATTATTGGGTATAATTTAGACATAGTTAAAATATTGTATGGTGTTAGAGGAAGAGGTGGTGAGGGGTGGTATTTATATTGGGGAGAGGGGCGACTTCTCATTTATTTATTCATAAGTTTATTATTATTTCTCAATAACATGAATAGTTTACACATTATGACTAAATATATTAAAAAATTAAATACATTTTTAGATCATGGTGGCTGCATCAGTAATGAATCAATTAATACTGTATTTAATTTATAATGTATATATATCATAAATTATCGTATTTTACTATCCACAAAAATTAAAGTATTTATAAAAAATAATAAAAATTCACCCTAACCATTATTAAATGTGTAAAATTGAAAAAGGAAAAATATTTTTTGAAAATAATTTTCAAAATATGAGAAAACTAATTTTTAGTTAAAATTTCCATTTACAAGGAAAATAAAGATTTTAAAATTATAACTAATTTTGTAACACCTTGAAAATTTAATTGAGGTCTTATAAAATTATCCTATAATCATAAGACTAAAAATAATAATTTGTGAGTCTATTTTATGAGAATAAATTTTGTTTTTACTAATTATATTAATATTAAAATTATAAATAAACATTTATGTTTTATGAAAATACAAAAACTTAATTAATAATTATTAATATATTTAATCCCATATACTATGATATATTTATATAGTATTATAAAATATAAAAATCAAAAAATTTATTTATATTTTCCTAGATTAGGTTACTATTTAATTGGATGGATTACAATTCCTAAGTATCACATTATTATTTCGAAGGTCAAGTTACAGTTCCATTAGTATATATTCCTTAACTTATGGAAATACCACATATCCCAATAATTCTTCATTTATAAAATTTATAGTTTGTCCTCTATGCAGTTTTATGTGATTTATACTATATATAAAAATTATAACAAGGGGATTTTAGTTGATAAAATTTTAGGCCATTACATTCATTCCCCCTTATGAAATTTCCCCCTTGAAATTTAATTTTATATTCTATGTTGAAAACATGTGAGAGTACTTATCATTTATCAATTTATCTAGTTCCCATGTTTCCTCTTAAAACTTATGGTTTCTCCATAATAATTTTCTTGGGTTATTAGTCTTATTATAGTGAAATTTATCTCTATAGTACAAGATCTTCACTACTTTCTCCTCGTAAGAGAGATCATTTTCCAACTATACCACCTACGGATTCTTTCCAGTTGAGGGATTTAGTATGTACATCTTTAAGAGGGATATGTGGAATACATTTTGTACTTGAGACATGGAATATGAAAGTGTTAGTAGATATGACACAACTATAACATGATAATGAATCTTAAAGGGGATGATGTACCCGTGACTTTTCTTTCTCTTCTTCCCAAATATTTTGATATTATTAAATGAAGATATGAATAAGAATAACATGTCTGCAAACTCACACTCTAGGTCTAGTCGATATTTTTTTCATGTCTCTTTTGTCAAATTTGAGATTCCTTGATGTTTTCGGAATTTTTTAACCTTTTCCACCATTTATTTTTCCATTTCATGTCCTAGTATCTTATGTTCACTAACTTCATCCTAGCACACTGGTGTTCTACATCTTTTCCCAAAAAGGGATTCATATGGATCCATTTGGTTTCTAGAGTTAAAACTATTCTTATAAGATAAATAAGAAAGAGGAATAAAATGGTCAAATCCTACATAGAAGTCTATATAACATGTTCTTAACATATATTCCAATGTCTGAATAGTCTATTCAGATTGGACATAATTTTAAGGATGAGAAGCTGTACTAAAGTTTAGCACAATGTTTAGAGCATGTTAGAGACTTTTCCAGAACATGGGGGTGAATCTCAAATCTTGATCATATACAATTGATAATGGTATTCCATGTATCCTTACCACTTCTCTAATGTATATCTGTGAAATCGGATCTGGTGATAAGTCCTCTAAAATATTGATAAAATGATCTTTCATTGTAAGATAACCCACAAAACCCCATATAGAATTGTTTCGTATGGATGTTTTCGATCATCTGAGGAGAATTCTCAGGGGGGATGTTTTCCAATTTCCATGTTTGTATGGTTAATGGTTTCATCATCCCCTTAGATTTTTCCTTTCATCCTTCACTTGTTGACATACCAAGAACTCTAATATATATTTAGTAATATCCTTTTTCATATGATTTAACCAATAGTTCTCTTGGAGATCTCGATTCATCATTGTGATCCCTAGGTGAATAGAGAATTTTGAGATATGTGTTTGATTCATAAGATCCTTAATTATTTGTGGATTTTATGGTACACATATTTGTGACACAAATCTTTCAACTCTTTCCTCATTAATTTGGAATTATAAGTATTTCTCTTTTCTGAGAGCCTCCACCCTCTTCTGAATTTCCACATCATTTCTTTTTGCACCCATTATTTTATCCGTGAGGGATGGTTGAGAAGTAATTTGAGGAAGTATTGGTGATGTTCCTTAATGATTCCCATTTCCATATTATGAAAATCTAAGAAGATTGGATCCTTCTCAATTCTCATCATTGTTAATATTGTATACCCCTTTCTACATAGAGCATCCACCACTATATTTTACTTACTAGGATGGTAGTGGAATGAGAATTCACAATCCTTGATGAGATCTAACCATCTTTTCTGGTGCATATTAAGGTCCTTTTGGGTGAATATATATTTGAGGCTCTTATGATAAGTATATATTTCACACTTATCCCCATTGAGATAATCCCACCCAATTTTCAACATTAATATCATAGCTTCAAACTCTATATCATGTGTTGGATAGTTTTACTAATGAATTTTAAACTTCCTTGAGGATTTGGATATCAATTTATCATTTTGCCACCAGTTCAATGCCTAAGACCATAATTAAAGAATAATTATATACCACATAGATTTCCCTACTTTTTGGAAGTGTGAGTATTGGAGGGGTGACAATCCTCCTTTTTAACTCTTTAAAGTATTACTCACATTCATTGGTCCAGAGAAACTTTTCTCCCTTTCGAGTCAACATGGTATGTGGGTTTGAAAATTATGAGAAGTTCTTCAAAAATACTAATAATACCTATCTAGACAAAGAAAACAATGTTTCTCCATTACATATGTTGTCTTGGGCCACTCTTCAATTGTTATTGTCTTGGAAGGGTCCACATATATTAATTCCCAAGTGGTAACATGCCTAAATAATGATACTTCCTCTATCCAAAAGTCAAATTTACTACACTTTTCATATAGATTATAACTTCTCAAGGTCTTTAGCACACAATTCAAATAATCCTCATATTCCTCCTTTCTATTGGATATATATAGGAATATCATCTATAAATATTACCAAAAAATTGTTGAGGTAATCTCTAAAGACTCTATTCACTATGGTCATGAATATTACCTGAAAATTAGAGAATCTGAAAAGCATCACTATGAACTCATAGTGTCTGTACCTCATTCGAAAGGTAGTCTAGGGAATGTATTCCTTTCTCAACATTAATTAGTGATATCCCGACCGAAGGTACACTTTATAGAAATAATCATCCCCATTCATTTTATCGAACAATTCATCTATCTATGGAAATGGATAATTATTATTTATCCTGATTTTTTTGAACTCATCATAAACAATGAATAGGTTCGTTGATCCATCCTTCTTAACAAAGACAACTAGTGCACCTAATGGTGAAACACTCAGGAAAATAAATTTGTTGTACACATTATATTTTAACTGTTTCATCTGTTCCTCCAAATCAATGGTGGAAATTATATAAGTTTTATTTGTTATAGTTAAATATCCAAGAATAAGTTAAATTGAGAACTAAATCACTCAATTTGGAGGAAGACCATAAAATTATTCAGGGAACACACAATTGTATTCCCTCATAATGGGAATGTATTCGATCATGATTCTCTCTTTTTTCTCAGTCATTTTAGATATATATTCCTTATTATATAGAAATAACATACACATTTTAGATATTGATTATAAATGAAATTCATCTTCCTCCTTACACCTATATTCTATTGGAGGATTCCACAGGATGTGAAGAGTGATCACTATTTCCCGAAAATTGAAGTTGTCTTCATATAAACATAGCCAATATTTTCCTAATATAGAATCAAACTCCACAAAATAATATTATAAAAGAATTAATGTTAGGTTCAATCCACACACATTAACCTATGAAGAGTTTTAAGGACCCTAGTTTTCCCCTTTAAGACTTTGGAATATTTCTATAAATATTTCCAGAGCTAGGTGCTGAGACAGCATGAAATTGTGAAGCCCAGAGTTCCCAGAATAAATTAATTTAGTAAAAATATTATGTATATTTTATATTATGCATGTGCAGTTAATTAAGTAAAATGGGATATCACTTAAATGGTTTAACGGATTAGAAATTTGAGACCATGATTTGGTCTGGGACATGGTGTTTACTCTAAGAGCGTCATAAAATGAGTCGATGTGGGATGTTTGTACCCCTCACTCATTGGCGATGTGTTAAATGGATGAATTAAATTATTATTTTATTCATATAATATCTGAACCCAAAATAACTCATGAACAGAAGATCAGATGAGAAATATGATTTTTTTGTTGAGTTTAGAACATATGTTTTACCCAAGGTGGGGTATAACCTTTTTCAGCATCGGGATTTTGGCTTATGTACCATCGTGGATGAATAATTAATTAAATAAGTAATTATTTATTTAATTATTTGGTTAATTTACTAAACCTATTTTGTGGATATAAATTCATGGTTATGATTTTTTAGTCTCATAATTCAGTTTTTTACTATGAAGAAAATCCACTCCCTTCCTCCCTGTTGATGAATGACAAATGAAGAACAATGAAAAATACTTGTATCTAGACAGAGTGTGGCACAATGATTGCAACTGAGCTCATAAAATGCATTTTTCTCCAATGATTGATCCAATATCATGGTAATACTTGCCTTCGGTGTTTTACACCTCTGATTAAATTATTGATAATGTTGATAATTATTTCTTTAATCTCCGCTCTTTTGACTAATCCCAATTGCTAAGAACATATTGGTTCTTAATTTTTCATCTAACCCGAATTGCACATTCTAGATCGGTTGTCCAAGAACACTTGGGAAAAGATCCTAACCCTTTATTTGTGTCCCTTATTCCCCTATCTCATTTCTTTCTTCACCATATAATCCATGTGGATTCTATTTAGACAATTGTTGGGCGACCTGAGCTCGATCACATGCCCGGATTCGATGTAGATTTAGGGAATGAAAATGGAATCACAAGCAGAGAACAGGTTGGTTTAGATCAGGAACCGATGATCATATATCTGTGATTGTCATAAATTTTGTGACTAGAATGAAGGTGGTGTGGCATATGGAAGGATCAGCGGTCTGACATGGGTTCGGCATAGAGCAGTTGGTTGGTGGTTTTCAGTGCAACTTCTGGTGGTGAGGTAGTGCGCGCGTTGTAGGTAGGGGCTAGGTAGGACGGTGGCCCACAACATAGCAGCGGAGGCTGCTCAGCATTGACACGATGGTGGTCAAACATGGTCAAACAAGGTCCAAGCGGTGAGCGTAAACAATAATATTATTTAATAATAGATGATGAGTTAATAAAGTTTAATTGATTATTTGTTATTATTAATACACTAAATAATAATAATAATGTTGTCATAAATTTTGAATGATTAGATAATATAGATGTAATGTTATTCAAATTTTGAAGATGAGATATGGAGGAGGAGTGAATATGGGAGGAATTATAATTCCCCTTATAATTATATTGATAATTATAATTTAGAAAAATAAAATGAAAATAAATGAGGGACTTTTGGTGGGGAGCACATTCCCTTGAAATGTGAAAGGTGGTGTGTAACACCCCAAGCTTCTACGGTACGTTTCCCTTTGAATAATGCGATAGCGTGTGTTGTACGCAACCTCGAGTTCTAACACACACCACAACTAATTAAACTAGCCGTTGTGAATAGTAATACCTAATTTTTGAAATCATATATATTCTATATTTCAGAATGGACTTCATTTTTGGATTCGGAATATCAAAATTAGCCTAGGGTGAAATTTTGGTACATTTCGGATAACTTTCATATTTTGATGAATAGTGAAAATTTCTAAATTTTAATTAAAAACAACTTTTTTAATCAAAATAATTAATAGTGATAAATTATGAATTTGAGTGGTTTTAAAGTATATTTAGAATATATTTTTACCATTCAATTTAATGTTTATCATTGGACATAATTTTACAATTAAACCGAACATAAACAAGTGTCAATCTTTTGATAGTTATTATCTCTTAAAAACACGCTTTTTGTTTTGACAGCGGGAATTAATTTTAAATTAATTTCTGCCACTTCTGTGTTTTGAATTTAGGAAAATGGATTCCATATTTGGAATCAGGATGTTCAAATTGTGTAAATAGGTAACTTTTATTTTTAGACATTTTGAATAGTTACTGTGGTAAATATTTTATTTACCATGGTTAAAGGGTAAATCCGGTAAATAAGGGTTAAAAAAATAATATTATAATAATAAAAAATTACCCTAAAACGTGTCCTAACCTTATTGGTGGACACATACCCGACCATGGGCATCATTTGGTCAATTTGGGGACCCCTTGGAGCCACTTGTATGTGGTAGGGACACTTTATATTAATAAAGTTAAAATAAAAATAAAAATGGCATAAGCTTACATCTTTTAGAAGAACAATTTTTACATAGGGTTATACATGTTGGATTTTCGATTATAAATATTCATTAGAAAGCTAAAACGATTTCCTACATAATGATATTTTATTTATAATTTTTAGACATTATATAATTTATTTTATTTATGACACAATGATGATGCAGTAATTACTAAAATAGTGAAAAATAAAAATAATTGATCTTATAAATACCCAAATAATTATAATATGAAACTTTTAATGAATTAAACTAATTTTCTATGATAATATGATATATTAGGATTGATTTAATTGACTTTGTTAGAAGTAATCAATCTGTTAGGAGTTTCACAAAAATCAACTATTGAATAGTGTCAAAATTGACATAAAAGAGTTCTTAAAACAAATATTATATTATTAATTGATATTAAATTCCTAAAAATCTAAGGTTCGGCCAAGAGACTTATATTATGATAGGTTAATCATTGATGGACCACTTGGGGGTATCTTGGATGTATATAGTAAGTTTATTAACCATAATATATAAAAATACAAAGAGACATTGTAAAAGTGAAACTAATTAACTTAGAGTTAATACTTAAAGATAAGGTTAATATAAGTACCCAAACCTGTCTAAATTCTATTGGATGAGTTGTTTTCGACCTATCCCCACCTCATCCTTTGAATAGTCAACTTTGGAGCCTTTAGAAACCGAATATGAATTTATTATAAATTAATATTTCTAGCTTTTCCAAAGGTGCCCCTCACCCCTCTTATAAAAGGGCACTCCTCCTTCTCATTTCTTCACACCTCTAAAGCCTTTTGGTTCGGCCAAACTCCGCCCAAATACTCTCCCAACATCCCTCACTACAACCTAGAGGCCTTAGTTTGATCAGAAAGCCAACCTAAGGAGCCCTTTTGATCAAATCAAAAGGAAGAACCCGAAGAAGAGGTAATTATTTCACCACCCTTTTCTAAGTTCATTTCTTCTTCCACTTCTTCTTCCTTTGTTCTTACCATTCTAAAATAATAACTCCAGTATCTCACATATACTGTGATGTTATTATAAGTATGGTACAACCATATTCAGTATTCTATCCACCCTTTGAATAACATGTCACCATACGTGCGTACGTACGGCTTACCGTCTCCACGTCGTGGTGTAATTGTTATTCAATATCATATTATTTGGATGGGTATAATAATGATGTGTAACTCATGTAAATAATAAATATAACATGTTAATGATTCTGTATATATGATATACCATTCATTTATATATTATTTTAATATCAAAAGAATGATATTGTCGCTCGTGCGTACGTACGGACTACCGTCTCCACGAACGCGATGAGATTCATTCTCCATCGTATCCATTCAAGTATAATTATCATTTTATGATTTAAAAATGATGTTTAAGGACTTGATATCATTCTGGATATGAATAAGATACAACAAACATGGCTTATGTAACAAAACATATAAAAGAAAATGAGTAAGTTAACACCCGAAACGATGACAATTCTAAGATATTATTAATAAATCAATGTTAAAAGATCATATATGATATCATATTAATATATATGATTCTTGTATAATTTAATAACAATTATTTCACCATTATACAGGAGGTTAACCTACCCCAACCAAGGAAAAGTACAAGGTAAGGGTTATTTCACAATCTCTTCATTATCCGAGGTTGTATTATACGTAATAATCTACTGGGATCTCTTTATCATCCACATCCATGTTTCTTCGAAATGTATTTCAAAACATTTTTACTATTTACAAGAATATGGGTTAAAGTCATTTATACCCTTGTTTGACTTTTTATAAGAGGTTTATAAAGGAATCTTTCCGTCGTTTTCAAAACAAGGTCCTTTTTTAACCTTTTCGACAGAATTGAGGTAAGAATGTTTTTTTTAACTTATACGGCGGGTGCGGTTATTTTCCGCCGTTATAAAATCGTCGAAGCTTCCCATACAAGCTTATAAGAATATTTTCATAGAAAATGTTTTATTTTATATGGATCTTAAATGATTTCAAAATAAAAGGAGATATTTCTTTTAAAAGAATTTTGATTTCATCTATGTCAACATCCTTTGATGGATTTTAAGATTATTTGAAGTTGATTTATTATGATACAAAACTTCTATATTGTATTGAAGGTTTTGTGATATGTTTGACTGTGGATGTGCTATTTTTATACCATTCATAGTTTATTGTGAAAGTATTGACATTTCGTATGCTAGTTTTAATACGAATGTTTATGTTATGTTTAAACCTTTTCATATGGGAATGCATTGGACTTAATAAGTGACGGGTGGAGCCCGCTATAGCTCCTCGATGCATCGGTAGGTCTCATGAGATAAACTAGTGTCTTGGCACAAGGCCTTGACAAAATCTTATTTGTAGTCTTGGCACGAGGCCTTGGCTATGTGGTTATGATAGTCTGGCATTATGCATTCCAACATTATGAAAGTGGTTATTGATTTTTGCATGTGATTATTCGATTAGTAGAATATCCATGTGAATAAGTAAATGGCATTATTTCATTTTACTTTTGCCATACCATGTTGAAGTTCAATTTTAAAAGGATTTTGTTTTAGTAATGCATTGCCTTAAATGTTTATTCTTATTTATGAAAGTTTCCGCTATATTGTTATCCTTACTGGGCATTTGAGCTCACCCCTTTTCTATGTTTTATTTTTCCCCAGGATGTGAAGAAGTAAATTATGAATGACCTGCAGGGATATTATGAGGGGATAGTAGTGTGGATTATGGAGACATTATGTTGTTGTAGTAGTTTTTCATTTTATGATGTAATGTAAAACTTATGAATATATCTAGTGTTTCCAAGGCTACTAAACCAATCGGTCTTTCGAGATTTGATCTTTCTTGTGATCATGCCAATGTTACGAAGTAATGCACCGACTCTGGGTAGCTGGGGTCGGGGCGTTACAGTTGGTATCAGAGGAGGTTTAGTACAAACCTTGGAAGCTAGATTTAGATAAACTCTGATTAGAGCACGTAGACCTAAGATGAACTTTGAGGATTAGTATAGAAGAACTTCCTAGAATTTTGGTATTGTAGAGATTTTGTGAGTTTTCCAAGCAATACATCCCTGTCTGGATACGAGCAGGTAGAGGCGGCTCTGGCACAGATGTACCTAGGGGTAAAACCTGAAAACACCGCTTTGAGCTAGACTCGAACGGGAACTGGTGCACGACAACGGGCCTTGCTGCACTCTTGGTTACGACACTCCCGGGGGATATGCTTAGGATAACTCTCACTATCTTTACAAATCATTATGAAGGGTTTATGAGTATATACTTCCTCAAAGAAAACATTATTATTATTATGGATTATATCCATAAATAGATCAATTTATGTTAAGTGTTTTATAAGTATGTGATTATGTATTTTGATGCATAAACTGATCTAGTTTATGCCATTTTTTAGAAATGGCGCCTAGTGGAAGAAATGGAAACCGTATCAATGCACGCACTCCATGTAGGGATTGCCCTCCTGCTCAAGATAATTATAGTGGGGCTGGTGATGCAACTGGTGCTGATCAGCTAATCACCGTACTGGGACAACTTACTCAGGTTATGAATAATAACCTTACCCGTATGGAGCACCCTGATCCGCAGCGTGGAGGATCAATGTTAGATCGATTCATGAGGCAACAACCACCAACGTTCAATGGGAATACAAATCCCGTAGTAGCTGAGCAATGGATATTTTCCCTAGAGAAAATATTTCAGGCTTTGGGGAGTAGTGAAAGGGAAAAAGTTACCATGGCAGTTTACCGCCTCACTGGAGATGCTGATCAATGGTGGTCATTGATTCAAAACATGAAGGAAGATGATGAAGTATCAAACATGGAATGGATGGAGTTCAAAGATCTATTTTTAGAAAAATACTTCCCTCGCGACCATCGAGCAGATATGGAAAGGCAATTTCTGAGTCTGAGACAAAAGGAGGATGAGAATGTCACAAAGTATGAGGCTAACTTTACAAGGTTAGCGAGGTATGCTGGTGATTATATTCGCAACCCAAGAAGTAAGATTGATCGTTTCTTTGATGGGTTAAAACCATTTCTCCGTCGAGCATTAGTCTCACAATCCTTTTCATCGTACGAAGACATTGTCTCATGTGCTATCAAGACCGAAAAGGAATTCTCTAAGTCTTATGACTTTAAAGCAAAGCAAGAGAAGAAGAGACCTGCTGATCAATCTGGGAATGGAAATAAGGGGAATAAGGGAAAGGTTGAATATCCATCTTGTGGTAAGTGCGGGAAGAAACACCCCGGTGCTTGCCTGAAGGGAATGGGAGTCTGTTACAAGTGTGGTGAAAAAGGCCACCAAGCTCATGATTGCAAGGGGAAGAAGGAAGCTACCAATGTTCAGTGCTACAATTGCAGGGAGATGGGGCATTATGCAAATGCATGTCCTAAGCGTCAGGAGAACTTATCTCAGAAAAGGCCAAGGGATCAAGGCCAGGCTTATGCTATCACTACTGCTGAGGTAGAAACTCCGAAAGACGTGGTGGCAGGTAATTTAATGGTTTCCTCAAGTTTAGCAAATGCATTATTTGATTCTGGATCATCGCATTGTTTCATATCTTCCCAGTTTGCTAAGAAAATTAGATATTTCCAATTTGATTTAATAAGGGAGTTTTCAGTTAAAACTCCTAAGGGAAGTATCGTTGCAACAAAGTTTTGTGAATCAGTCCCCATTAGAGCACATAAATTTTCTTTATCTGCTGATTTCATCGTCATACCTATGATTGAGTTTGATATAATCCTCGGTATGGACTGGCTTTCGGACTATGATGCGAAGATTTATTGTAAGAAGAAAGAGGTTACGATTCTTGATGATAATGATAAGGAGCACCTTATTTTTAGAGCAGAATCGTCACCACCAAATTCTTATTTAGATCCACCCCCAGTAGCTCAACTTAATTCAATTATTGGGGAGGAAGAGAATGAAATAACTGTCGGTGAGGAAAGGAATGTTCAAATAGAGGATGTACCTGTTGTGAAAGAATTTGTAGATGTATTTCCAGAAGATTTACCTGGACATCCTCCAGAACGAGAAGTTGAGTTTTCTATTGATTTGATTCCTGGATCAAGGCCTATATCGAAGACCCCTTATAGAATGGCCACTGTAGAGCTAGTCGAACTAAAGAAACAACTAGAGGAATTGAGTAATAAGGGATTTATTCGCCCTAGTGTTTCTCCATGGGGAGCCCCTGTTCTTTTTGTTAAAAAGAAAGATGGATCTATGAGGTTATGTATCGACTACAGGGAGATCAATGCTATAACGATAAAGAACAAGTATCCCCTACCTCGTATTGATGATTTATTTGACCAACTACATGGAGCTCAATACTTTTCAAAGATTGACCTTCGATCTGGATACCATCAGTTGTGTGTAAAGAAGGAAGACATTCCGAAAACAGCATTTCGAACCAGGTACGGGCATTACGAGTTTACTGTAATGCCGTTTGGATTGACTGATGAACCCTCTGTATTCATGGATTTGATGAATAGAGTTTTCAAGGAGTATCTCGATGAATTTGTGGTGGTATTTATTGATGATATCTTGGTATACTCCAAAACCTACGAAGATCATGAAAATCACTCGCGCATTATCTTGAAGACTCTGAGGAGGCATGAATTATATGGAAAGTTTAGCAAGTGTGAATTCTGGCTTCAGGAGATTTCTTTTCTTGGCCATATTGTCTCTAAAGATGGAATCTCTGTTGATCCTTCTAAGACCAAGGCAATCCAAGAATGGCCAGCACCTACGAATATAACTGAGGTACGTAGTTTTATTGGCTTGGCAGGTTATTATCGACGTTTCGTCCAGAATTTTGCCCGATTGGCTAACCCATTAACGAAGCTCACACGTAAAGGGGTTAAATTTGTTTGGACAAAAGAGTGTGAAGAATGTTTCGAAGAACTGAAGAGAAGATTAGTCAATGCTCCTATATTGACTCTACCATCGGGGAATGATGGGTTCGTTATTTATAGTGATGCATCAAAGAAAGGACTTGGCTGTGTCCTTATGCAGAATGATAGAGTTATTGCCTATGCATCACGACAGTTGAAAATTCATGAACAAAACTATCCTACTCATGATCTCGAGTTAGCAGCAGTGATCTTTGCTTTGAAAATATGGAGGCACTACCTCTATGGTGAAAAATGTGAGATTTATACTGATCACAAGAGTTTGAAGTATATTTTCTCACAAAAAGAACTCAACATGAGGCAAAGGAGATGGCTTGAATTACTCAAGGATTATGATTGTACGATACACTACCACCCGGGGAAGGCAAACAAGGTGGCAGATGCTTTGAGCAGAAAAGACCATGGAGTTCTGAACATGATGAGAATTGAAAGGGATCCAATTTTCATGGATCTAGAGAAGATGGACATGGGAATAACCAGGGAAGGTGAAACATCAATGCTTTTTCAAATGGTTGCCAAACCATCTTTACTAGAAAGGATTAAGAGTTCTCAGACCGATGATGAAGAATTTCAGAAGAAGATTAAAGCTGTGAATGATGGGAGATTGAGAGACTTTGTGTATAAAGATGGAACTTTGAAATTTGGAAAGAGACTTTGTGTTCCCGATTTACCTGATCTGAAAAGGGATTTACTGGATGATGCTCATAGTTCCAATTTCTCTATACACCCTTGGAGCACCAAAATGTATAGAGATTTGAAAGAACATTTTTGGTGGGACAACATGAAGAGGGAGATTGCTGATTTTGTATCAAGATGTATGGTTTGTCAACAAGTGAAAGCTGGAAGGCAACAGCCTGGAGGAGTCATGCAACCTCTTCCCATACCGGAGTGGAAATGGGACAATATTACGATGGACTTTGTCATGGGGCTACCAAAGACTCCTAGAAGGAACGATGCAATATGGGTTATTGTTGATCGTCTTACCAAGTCAGCACATTTTCTTGCTATAAGAGAAGATCTACCCCTGGAACGTCTAGCAAGACTATACATTAATGAAGTTGTGAGACTTCATGGAGTACCCCTATCGATTGTTTCTGATCGTGATCCCCGTTTTACTTCAAGATTTTGGAAAAGTCTTCAGAAATCCCTGGATACTGAACTTCATTTGAGCACTGCTTACCACCCTCAGACAGACGGACAATCAGAACGGACTATTCAGACCTTAGAAGACATGTTGAGATCTTTCTCACTTGATTTTCAGGGTATGTGGGATCAATATTTACCACTAGTAGAATTTTCCTATAACAATAGCTTCCATTCGAGTATTCAGATGTCACCATATGAAGCGTTATACGGAAAGAGATGTCGTACACCAACCTGTTGGGATGACGTTGGTGAAAGAAAACTTGTAGGCCCAGAACTGGTGGAGGAAACGATGGAAAAGGTAAAGGTAATCCAAAATCACATCAAAGCAGCTCAAAGTAGGCAGAAGAGCTATGCCGATAATCGAAGGAAGGATTTGGAATTTCAAGTCGGTGATCATGTTTTCCTAAAGGTATCTCCGTGGAAGGGAGTCATACGTTTTGGTAAGAAAGGTAAATTGAGTCCCAGGTACATCGGACCTTTCGAAATTCTAGAACGAATTGGGGCTGTAGCTTACCGATTGGCAATGCCGCCAAGTCTCTCCAAAGTTCACGATGTGTTCCACGTATCTCTGTTGAGGAAATACATGCCTGACCCAACGCATGTACTCACCTATGAGGAATTAGAACTGGAACCCGATCTGTCTTATTGCGATGAGCCCGTCAGGATTCTTGATACGAGAGAACAAGTGCTGAGAAACCGGACGACGCGTCTGGTAAAAGTTTTGTGGAAGAATCATAAGATGGAAGAGGCAACATGGGAACCCGAGGAACTTATGATGAAGAACCACCCGAGTCTTTTTATGCAGTAATACCCTAGAAATTGCGAGGACGCAATTATTTGAAGGAGGGGAGAATGTAACACCCCAAGCTTCTACGGTACGTTTCCCTTTGAATAATGCGATAGCGTGTGTTGTACGCAACCTCGAGTTCTAACACACACCACAACTAATTAAACTAGCCGTTGTGAATAGTAATACCTAATTTTTGAAATCATATATATTCTATATTTCAGAATGGACTTCATTTTTGGATTCGGAATATCAAAATTAGCCTAGGGTGAAATTTTGGTACATTTCGGATAACTTTCATATTTTGATGAATAGTGAAAATTTCTAAATTTTAATTAAAAACAACTTTTTTAATCAAAATAATTAATAGTGATAAATTATGAAATTGAGTGGTTTTAAAGTATATTTAGAATATATTTTTACCATTCAATTTAATGTTTATCATTGGACATAATTTTACAATTAATCCGAACATAAACAAGTGTCAATTTTTTGATAGTTATTATCTCTTAAAAACACGTTTTTTGTTTTGACAGCGGGAATTAATTTTAAATTAATTTCTGCCACTTCTGTGTTTTGAATTTAGGAAAATGGATTCCATATTTGGAATCAGGATGTTCAAATTGTTTAAATAGGTAACTTTTATTTTTAGACATTTTGAATAGTTACTGTGGTAAATATTTTATTTACCATGGTTAAAGGGTAAATCCGGTAAATAAGGGTTAAAAAAATAATATTATAATAATAAAAAATTACCCTAAAACGTGTCCTAACCATATTGGTGGACACATACCCGACCATGGGCATCCTTTGGTCAATTTGGGGACCCCTTGGAGCCACTTGTATGTGGTAGGGACACTTTATATTAATAAAGTTAAAATAAAAATAAAAATGGCATAAGCTTACATCTTTTAGAAGAACAATTTTTACATAGGGTTATACATGTTGGATTTTCGATTATAAATATTCATTAGAAAGCTAAAATGATTTCCTACATAATGATATTTTATTTATAATTTTTAGACATTATATAATTTATTTTATTTATGACACAATGATGATGCAGTAATTACTAAAATAGTGAAAAATAAAAATAATTGATCTTATAAATACCCAAATAATTATAATATGAAACTTTTAATGAATTAAACTAATTTTCTATGATAATATGATATATTAGGATTGATTTAATTGACTTTGTTCGAAGTAATCAATCTGTTAGGAGTTTCACAAAAATCAACTATTGAATAGTGTCAAAATTGACATAAAAGAGTTCTTAAAACAAATATTATATTATTAATTGATATTAAATTCCTAAAAATCTAAGGTTCGGCCAAGAGACTTATATTATGATAGGTTAATCATTGATGGACCACTTTGGGGTATCTTGGATGTATATAGTAAGTTTATTAACCATAATATATAAAAATACAAAGAGACATTGTAAAAGTGAAACTAATTAACTTAGAGTTAATACTTAAAGATAAGGTTAATATAAGTACCCAAACCTGTCTAAATTCTATTGGATGAGTTGTTTTCGACCTATCCCCACCTCATCCTTTTAATAGTCAACTTTGGAGCCTTTAGAAACCGAATATGAATTTATTATAAATTAATATTTCTAGCTTTTCCAAAGGTGCCCCTCACCCCTCTTATAAAAGGGCACTCCTCCTTCTCATTTCTTCACACCTCTAAAGCCTTTTTGTTCGGCCAAACTCTGCCCAAATACTCTCCCAACATCCCTCACTACAACCTAGAGGCCTTAGTTTGATCATAAAGCCAACCTAAGGAGCCCTTTTGATCAAATCAAAAGGAAGAACCCGAAGAAGAGGTAATGATTTCACCACCCTTTTCTAAGTTCATTTCTTCTTCCACTTCTTCTTCCTTTGTTCTTACCATTCTAAAATAATAACTCCAGTATCTCACATATACTGTGATGTTATTATAAGTATGGTACAACCATATTCAGTATTCTATCCACCCTTTGAATAACATGTCACCATACGTGCGTACGTACGGCTTACCGTCTCCACGTCGTGGTGTAATTGTTATTCAATATCATATTATTTGGATGGGTATAATAATGATGTGTAACTCATGTAAATAATAAATATAACATGTTAATGATTCTGTATATATGATATACCATTCATTTATATATTATTTTAATATCAAAAGAATGATATTGTCGCTCGTGCGTACGTACGGACTACCGTCTCCACGAACGCGATGAGATTCATTCTCCATCGTATCCATTCAAGTATAATTATCATTTTATGATTTAAAAATGATGTTTAAGGACTTGATATCATTCTGGATATGAATAAGATACAACAAACATGGCTTATGTAACAAAACATATAAAAGAAAATGAGTAAGTTAACACCCGAAACGATGACAATTCTAAGATATTATTAATAAATCAATGTTAAAAGATCATATATGATATCATATTAATATATATGATTCTTGTATAATTTAATAACAATTATTTCACCATTATACAGGAGGTTAACCTACCCCAACCAAGGAAAAGTACAAGGTAAGGGTTATTTCACAATCTCTTCATTATCCGAGGTTGTATTATACGTAATAATCTACTGGGATCTCTTTATCATCCACATCCATGTTTCTTCGAAATGTATTTCAAAACATTTTTACTATTTACAAGAATATGGGTTAAAGTCATTTATACCCTTGTTTGACTTTTTATAAGAGGTTTATAAAGGAATCTTTCCGTCATTTTCAAAACAAGGTCCTTTTTTAACCTTTTCGACAGAATTGAGGTAAGAATGTTTTTTTTAACTTATACGGCGGGTGCGGTTATTTTCCGCCGTTATAAAATCGTCGAAGCTTCCCATACAAGCTTATAAGAATATTTTCAAAGAAAATGTTTTATTTTATATGGATCTTAAATGATTTCAAAATAAAAGGAGATATTTCTTTTAAAAGAATTTTGATTTCATCTATGTCAACATCCTTTGATGGATTTTAAGATTATTTGAAGTTGATTTATTATGATACAAAACTTCTATATTGTATTGAAGGTTTTGTGATATGTTTGACTGTGGATGTGCTATTTTTATACCATTCATAGTTTATTGTGAATGTATTGACATTTCGTATGCTAGTTTTAATACGAATGTTTATGTTATGTTTAAACCTTTTCATATGGGAATGCATTGGACTTAATAAGTGACGGGTGGAGCCCGCTATAGCTCCTCGATGCATCGGTAGGTCTCATGAGATAAACTAGTGTCTTGGCACAAGGCCTTGACAAAATCTTATTTGTAGTCTTGGCACGAGGCCTTGGCTATGTGGTTATGATAGTCTGGCATTATGCATTCCAACATTATGAAAGTGGTTATTGATTTTTGCATGTGATTATTCGATTAGTAGAATATCCATGTGAATAAGTAAATGGCATTATTTCCTTTTACTTTTGCCATACCATGTTGAAGTTCAATTTTAAAAGGATTTTGTTTTAGTAATGCATTGCCTTAAATGTTTATTCTTATTTATGAACGTTTCCGCTATATTGTTATCCTTACTGGGCATTTGAGCTCACCCCTTTTCTATGTTTTATTTTTCCCCAGGATGTGAAGAAGTAAATTATGAATGACCTGCAGGGATATTATGATGGGATAGTAGTGTGGATTATGGAGACATTATGTTGTTGTAGTAGTTTTTCATTTTATGATGTAATGTAAAACTTATGAATATATCTAGTGTTTCTAAGGCTACTAAACCAATCGGTCTTTCGAGATTTGATCTTTCTTGTGATCATGCCAATGTTACGAAGTAATGCACCGACTCTGGGTAGCTGGGGTCGGGGCGTTACATGGTGGGTGTTGAGTAACTCCAACTCCTTCATTGGGGTAATATTAATTATTATTATGATAATAATTTTTTAAGTAAGGTAAAATAAAACAAAGGTGAGACTGTATGATGTGTTGGGCATGAGAGGAGAAATAAGGGGGTTTAAATTGAATTGTTATTGGAGAGAGAGCCATCTCCTCACATTTTACTAAATTTAATAATAATATTATTAATGTTATTATTATTATTTATAAAAATTGTTTTTGGTGTAATTCCTTTATATGTCATCAGATTGGTGATCCGTCAGTGGAAACATAATTGTCAAATCGAGACAGTCATTTAAAGATCAATGTTGGATATCTGTTTCAGACTCATGGATCTGGTCAAGAAAACACCCAATAATAATAAAATTATTATTTTGAAGGGATATTGTATCTGACACATCTCCCTCATACATTGTTGTAAAGAAAAACCTTCTGCGACACTGTGACCCAAAAATTAAAACAAAAGTTTCAAGGCCAAATATAGATATTTAAATCAAGATCAAGACACGAACCCCATGAGGCCCGATTCACCAGTGTTGTGGTGAAATGAAACTTTTTCACGAGGTATTTTTTTTGAAAAATGGGTAGTCCATCTCGTGCATTTTTTAATGAGGGTTGCAATGATGTGATCTGTGTAATTTTTTTTGAGACCAAGGAATGGGCCCAATATTATGCCATTCATGAAAAATGTGATGATATATGAAATTTCCATCGGATGTCCGTTCCCTATGAATAAATAGTTGATCTTGTGCGTTTTTCTACAAGGATCTCAATAGTGTGATCCTCTTGGTTATCCAATGCTGTTTGGGGAGGCATTCCAGTATATGTATGTTTTAATCCTTTAGTTTTACAACAAGCAGTACACACTCATCAACATTTTGGATATCGATATCTTATACTCTGGGAGTACACTAGCATGACTATGGGTTCTTGATTTGATGTTCAGTACCCAATTATGGATAGGCACCCGACCGTGTGAAGATGTGGGGCCACACAACCTGTGGTACCCACACACATCATGTTCCCCTTTATGAATCATATATATCACATATATCCTTCTTCTGAACTCATAAATTGACATATTTGACATATGAGTAGCCTATACTGAGTATTTCTCGGAATAGAATGTGATGGTAATCTCAAAGGTGGATTTTTGAGATGTGAAATAGAAGTTCTAGGTGGACACATGTGGAGATGACACCCAATGATGATAGTGGATAAAAAGACTCATCAAAGAAGTTTCGGGTTACCCTCCTTCTATGATGGGAAGTGGCATCCCCCGATAAACCTTTTTAGTATTACCCTCTAGCTGTTCTAGGAAGTGGAATTCCCAAAAGATTGTTCCAGTCTTAACCTCCATCCATGCTGGAAAGTTGTGTTCCCTGATGACAGTTTCTTGATTACCCTCCAGTAGGGCGGGAAAGTGGCATTCCCTAATGACAGTACTGAGTTTACCATCTAGCGGGGAAGGGAAGTGGCATTCCTTGATGACTACTAGAGTATGACCCTCGTCTGTGAGGAACCATGGCATGAGATGCCTTTTGACATACCTATGGACTCATGAGAAAGGGGGGAACATTCCTCCACTAAGACGCAGCCTTGTGACATGACCTAAAACCATGCGAGTTAGTTAGTGCCACCCTAAGTAGATAGTATGGTGGTGTTATGATTTTAGACCCATTAACTTGTGACTCCTAGGAAGATGTGATTATATGAGGGGCTTCAGAAATGTTTTTTATATTTGAACCGGTGGATACTCACTTTCATGGGTTGAGCTGTGGAATGGAGATCCCCTTACTCTCTCGTCTGGGTTTCCTTAACTGAGAACATGTATATTCTTTTCTAGTTCCCACTCCTTGGGGTTTGGATACTCTCCTTCCAGGAGAGGTGAAGAATCAAAGGGTATGCCTCCTACTTTCCATGTCTAGCTTATTGTGGTTGGATGAGTCTACTCTCCTACTATAGGTAGTGAGGTCTCGAAGATAATTTCATCTTCTCACCACTTACAACTTCTTGAGTTTGGATGAGCATACTTCATTTTCTGGTTGGGTTGAGATGCACTCCTTTTATTGTACCTTTTCCTATGCAATGCTTTCATTTTTAGAGTATCTCTTACACCTCCTCCTTCACCTTTTCAGGGCGTCCTACTAAGTGTTTTTATAATCACCCCGGTATGGGATTTTCCCACATGTGTCATGCCTTATGAAGATGATAGACATATTGATCGTGACTTCTGAGGAGGAAAGTGATACAGGTGCTTAGACAGCATACAATGGTCATAACTTGGGTTCCAGGAGTAGGGCTCTCTCAAATGTTTACATATCAGTTGCTTTCAGGTTGTGGAACCTTTTGAATGGGTGGGTATTTTTCCCTTTTTTCCCTTTTTTTTATTGTACCGTACATGTAATGTTTAGTGGTTGATGCATGTTTGGTTTATTTATAGCAGTGTCGCATATTTTTTTCCTTTCCCCCGACAAATTTTCATTGAGTTGGCTGCATGTGTCTATACAGGCTCATAGGAAAATGCCTCCCTGAGTTTGTTGTGCCTTCGGAACAATTCTCTAGCCCGTAGCCTATAGAGGTGGGCTTGGGGTAGTTGCGGCTTGAGCCCACACATGGTTCGGGTTGTGACAAAGTGGTATCAGAGGTGATTCCACCCTTAGAACGTTGTTCAGACATTTCCCAAAAATGGTCTTGGTTGGGTATAGGGAAGTAGTGTCAATGTTTTTCTCGAGAGTGGCTCTCAGGATAAGTATCCTAGTAAGGGTGGTCGGCGTATCCATTCACTAGGACACTAATTACCTACTTGTTGACACAAAACCCTGAGACACTTCTTTTATGGAACAATGGTACCTGAATAATATTGAATTGAGTATTTGTTTTTTCCTTCTTGAGTAATCTCTCCACTTCTATTGATATATATATCTAATCATTTGACTACGCTACTCCTTAATAACATTCAGGATGTCTCCATAATGATAGAAATCCATTATACTTGCACCAGTTCATGAAGACGATTCTGTGAGAAACGATACCTCAATTCATGACCCGTCATGCACCCCCTTTTCTCCAGGATGGAAGGTAGCAGAACCTACACCTTTTGAACAACAGACAGACCCAGTATAGCTACATGAGAATGTGCGCAGGTTTTGTGCACTTCCTGTGTTATAGTGAAAGAGACGGTTGATGTTCTGCGATGAGCCAGACCCTCATACAACAGAGGTTTGGCTAGATTTGGTTGTATTCCTTGTTAGTCTTGTGCAGAAACTGACAGATTAGATGGTGGCTTTAGCAAACAACCTTCTTTTCCATAGGGTAGTTGGGAATTGGTGTAGGACAGTTACACAGACACTTGATGAGATGGTGTTGTCAAGGGATGAATTCCATCAGTTTTCTTTTGAATATTTTTACCCTTCTCGTTTATGTTTCATTCAACTTCAGGAGCTCCTCCAGTTTTAGTAGGGAGGGATGATGGTGACTGAGTATTCTACTAGGTTCATATATCTTGCACACTCCTCTCTATACATGATCTATAACTGCTTCTTCTGAGGACGAATATTTGAGAAGGGACTTCACAGAGAGATTCCTACTATCATAATACACTTGTGCATCCCCACCTATGCCAAAGTGTTGGAGAAGGCATTGGTGAAAAATAACTTTATGTTAGATCGATGCCATGAAGCTAGTTTTGGCAGTGATCACAGCATAGATAATGTTCCTTCACCAGTTGGTAGACATAAAATGACAAGATCTCGATGTAGGATATCTTTTCATGATCGGACTCGGGCACTGAGTCATCCTGGAGAGGGAAAGGGTTTTGCTTGGTATGGACGAGGTCACATGGCATGACTCTACCTGACCAGATGGGATGAGAAAACTAGGATGGCTGTAGGGGGAGATAAAGGTGGGGGATGAAGTTATGAGGTATCTTCCCCACCACCAGGTGTCCCACGTCAGGCTTAAGAAGCTGGAATATGGGTCCATGGACAGTTACAAGATTAGGATGTCTATGATCTTGTAGATAATGAGATGATAAGAGGTACGCCTTGTGCTTTTTCTACTTCTTGCAATAGAACTTTTAAGGTACTATGTGAAGTGTTATTTTATATCTGATCCATGCTAGAGGTTTTATTGAGGTGACGTAGGGAGTTTGTGTAACCCTATGTCGGTGTTGTTCAATGTAGCAATGAATGTGTGATGAGTGGTGGATTAGACCCTCTAACTTGTACATTCAGGGTGCATTTGGGCAGCAAAGTTTTTGGTTTGGGTCCACACTCCTTCCAAGAGGGGTGAAGACACATAGGGTATGCCATGTTCTTTCCATGTTAAGCCTATTTTGGTTGAATGTGTTTACTAACATGCCCTATTCCTTGTTACCTTGTGTTCTCAACGTTAAATATTGACACATTAGTTATCAAGTACGGGTTGAGGTAAAGGAGATCCCATGAATAGAACTACGTGACTTACTACATAGTGCTGACATTAGAAGTATTCTTCAAGAGAATGTAGAGAAACTACCTTATAGGTTAATGCAATGTGGTTTTTTAGACCACCAAGGTCTCAGGTACAACTTCACCTAAAGAGACATGAACCTGAGATGGTGATGATGGATGAAATTCCTACAGGATTATAACTTCTAGATAGTATATACTATGGGAAAGGGAAATGTTTTAGCAGATTACCTTAGTTGGAAGTGCGAGAAGTCCCATGCTCACCTGGTGAGGGAATTTTCACAGCAGTTAACATCCATACAACTGACCCAATTAGAGAAGAGGGTATAACTTTTCTTTAGTCGAAGGTGATGAATCATTCGCTTCTCGAGCGTGTAAGAGAGTATTTATTGTGATGCATTAACTATGAAATCATGCATAACCATATATATTTTGTTGTCACACCATATGGATATTCTGAAGTAGGGAATCACGAGACCATGTTCCTAGAGAAAACCTTATGAGGACGAACCACCCCTTTTGGTTCGTATGTTGTGCCATCATAGAAATGTGCATGTTTTCCTAGGAGAATGAGGTTCATGAGTGAGATACATATACCAAGTTGTTTCCCTAGTTTTTATTTTTGAGGATGAAATTATTGAAGGAGGGAATGATTTAGAGACCCTAGTATTTCCTAGTAAGACATTAGAATATTTCAAGGAATATTTCAAGATCTAGGCGCTAAGAAGGTGTGAAATTCTAATCCCTAGAGTGCCCAAAATAAATTAATTTTATAAAAATATTAAGTATAATTTATATTGTGCATACAAAATTAATTATGTAAAATGGGGAATATCATGAAAGATTGATAGAATCCGAAATACAAGAACATAGTGGGGTTCGAAACATGATATTTACTCTAGGAATTACATAAAATGAGATGGAAAGGGATGTTCAGACCCCTCACTCATTTGAGGTGTGTTAAATGGATGAATTAAATTATTAAATTATTAATTTAATAGCTCAAACCTGAATAAATCATGGATGGGAGATCAGATGAAAAATCTGAGATCAATGTTGAGTTCAGAATGTAGGTTTTACCCTAGGTATGGTATAACCTTTGTCAGCATTGGGAGTTTGGTTTATTTGCCATCATGGATGAATAACTAGATAATTAAATACTTATTTATTTAATTATTTGGTTAATTTCATAAAACTAGTTTGTGGATATAAATTCATGGTTTTGAGATTTTTTCCTCGTAATTCATTTTTGTCAACAATGAAAATCCTTTCCTCTCCTCCCTATTAGAGAATGATGCATGAAGAACAATGAAAAATCATTGGATCTAGATGTATCAAGGCGCAACAAAAGAAATGGAGCTTGGAAAACATGTTCATCACCAATGATCAATCCAATCTTTAGGTAGAAATTTCCATTGTTGTTTTACTCCTTTGATTAAATGATTGAAAATTTTGATAATTTGTTCTTCAGTATGTGCCCCTCCGACTAACCCCAATAGATAAGAACATATTATTTATTAATTTTTCATCTAACCCAGATTGCACATTCTTGGTCTGTTGGCCATGAATGCTTGAAAAATGATCCAAACCCTTTGTTTCTGTGAGTTTCTCCCCTATTTTTTTACATTATTCACCATGGAATCCCGGTGGATTTATGTTCAAAAATTTTCAGGTGACCCAAGCTCGATCGGGTGCCCAGATTTGGTGAAAATTTATGGAAGAACAACAGAATCACAAGTAGAGACCAGATTTGTGTAGATCGGGACCCAATGATCACAGATCTATGATCGTCACAATTTTCGGGCATAGAATGAAGGTTCGGTGGCCTATGGAAGATCGGAGGTCTGGTGCGGGTCCGACACTGAGCAGGTGGCAGGCGGTGGTCGGAATAACTTCTGACGACGAGGCAGTGTACGTGCAGTAGGTAGGGGCTAGGCGAGACGGCGACCCGCGGTGTAGCAGAGGAGGTTTCTCGGTGTTGATGCCATGATAGCCAGACATGGCCAAAGTACTAAGCATAAAAATTATTATTATTCAATAAGTGATGATGTGTTTTTAAATTTTAAGTGATGATTTGTTATTGTTATTATACTAAAAAATAATTATAATAATGTTAACATAAATTTTTAATGATTGGATAATATAGATTTAATGAGATTCAAATTTTGAAGATGAGATATGGAGGAGGCATAAATATGGGGGGAATTCTAACACACCTTATAATTATATTAACAAAGATAATTTTTTAAAAAATAAAATGAAAATAAATGTGGTACTCTAGGTGGGGCGCACACTCCCTTGCAGTGTGAAAGGGGGTTGGTGTTGAGTAACGTCCCACTCCTTTCGCGTAATATTAATTAATATTATGATAATAATTTTGGAATCAGGGTAAAATAAAACAAAGGTGAAATCATATGATGTGCAGGGTATGAGAGGGGAAATAAGGGGGTTTAAAAAGAATTGTGATTTGAGAGAGAGTATGTTCCTCACATTTTACTAAATTTAATAATAACATTACTAATATTAATATTATTATTCACAAAACATGTTTTTTGATATAATTCCATCATATGACATCAGATTGGAGATCTGTCAGTAGAAACACAATTGGTGAATCAAGACGATCATTTTAAGACCAATGCTAGATACGTTTTAATACTCATGGCTTGGGTCAACGAAACACCCAATAATAATAAAATTATTATTATCCTGGGATCTTGTATCCGACACATCTACCTCATATGATGTCATAATGACAAACCGTATGTGATGCTATGACCCTAAAATTATGAAGGAGGTTTCATGAACAATTTCAGATATTTAAATCAAGATCGAGATGTGGGCCCTACAAGGCCATATTCCCGTGTGTTGCGGTGAAATGCTACTTTTTCATTGAGAGTCCGTTTTGGAAAAATGTGTACCCCATTTAGTGTATTTTTCTATGAAGATAGCAATGGAATGATCCATATAATTTGTTTCAGGACCAAGGTGTGGGCCCCACATTACACTATTCAAGTGTAAAGCTACCACATACGTACTTTCTATTAGATATTCATTCTGGGTGAATGAATAGTTGATCTTCTGCATTTTTTATCTAAAGATCGCTATGATGTAATCTGTTTGTTTATCCATTGCCTTTTGAGGAGGCATTCTCGTAAAATTACATTTTTTCCTTTAGTTTAACAATGAGAAATGCACACACATCATCTTTTTTGCTAGAGAAATCATGTACTCTGGGAGTACACTAGCACACTAAGGGGTACTAGATTTTCAGTTTAGTACATGAGTATGGATAGGTACACAACCAGTGTAACGACCAAATGTTTTATCAATTAAAATTACTTTCTTATAATTCTGTCGTATAATCACATGAAATCAGAACACAATGAACTACTTATTAATATGTGACCTTTAATCATAATATTTCAACTTATTTTTTTTTTGAATATCTGACATACAGAGTTGTGATCGGTAAGACGTTTGGAGTCCGATAAGGAAAACTTAATTTTTTTTGTGAATAGTAACCAACCCATATGAATAGTAATGTTACCCTGATGAATATTAATATGACCCTTATGAATATTAAATCATCCCAAAGAATATTAACCTCACCCATGAATATATAAATAAAATTTAAGAATCTTATAAGTGATAAAATGACCACTGTAAAGGTATTGGTCTTTTTCTAAGTCATAAATAAATAATTAAAACTAATTAATTAATTTAAAATAAAATTTATTTTTCAAAAAGGTGTTCATAAATTATCAATTTTATGTATTTTGGTTTTAAAATAATTTTATAAGACATTATTAAATTTTTAAAAACATTTTAAAATCTATTATTTTTTTAAAATCTGTATTTTTCAACTAAATTATGATTTTAATTAAAAATTAAGTTAATTATGATTAGAAAATTATTTTTGAAAAAAGGAGTTCATTTTAGGATTCTAAATGTTGAAAAATGGTAAGAGTGAATTTTTGGGGGTTTTCTAAAATACATAAATTTTTTATGAATAGTAAAAATATATAATTAGCAAATTAAGATAAATACATTTTTTATAGGGTCATAGATTATGTTATGATGATATAAGCCCAATTTTTTCGAACTTAAATGCACTTATAACTATTTTTTGTCATGTAATCATCACTATTTATGCACCTAAGGGATATTAATAAACAAAGGAATTAAATATTATGAAAACCCTCCTCTCCTGCACTATAAATACCACCCCTCCTTACCTCTTATCTTAACTCCTCTCAAGAAATTATCTGTTCCTAAATTATTCCCAAATATCACCCCAAGCCCCTCCCCCAAGTCCAACATCCCTTAGTATTTTCAAAATCCCAAATCCTCTCCCCTTAAAAGGCTATCAAAGAAGATTGATTCAAGACATAAATTCATCTTTTCAATTCTTTTACTTTCTTTTAATGTTCATTTGTTTTCATTTTTATGCTTAACTCTCCTCATCCAAATGTTATGAAATATATAGTTCCTTTAATGTACTGGAATGTTTTTATGAAAAGGGAATATTTTATTATCGTACCTCCTTTACACTTATTTTATACTAGTATTAAAGACATAATCCGAGATGTGTTAATTTACCACATTCAAGGACGAGTGGTTTTCGATTTTTTTCGATCTTCAACTCTATTCATGAATCCATTTTTGTTATGGTTGAACCATATTAATATTTAATATATCCTATGTAAGGTTATATAATATATTTATACCCATGATGTAGAGACCCGTATCCTGACGTACATGGACATTACATTACATTTGCGGAATACTTATTACATTGCAAAAACACACACACAAGGACCGTAATAGTTTAGTGTCTTTGGAAACTCGGAACGCAATCTTCTAAACGTGGTGAAAGTTCTTCAATATCTCCCATAAAGGTCATCCCTTTTTTTCTACCTAAAACATTTCTTTATATCCTGGGGAAAATAAAACATAAAAGGGTGAGCTCAAATGCTCAGTAAGGGTAAACAAAAGAAAAATCAATCACATCATATACATAGCTTTTGGAAATCTTAACCTGCAAAAGAGCTCATAATATCATAACATGGGATATATCATAGAAGTGAAATGTAATCCCAATAATCATAAATTAAAACATGAAACTTTGTGGCATACACACATAATCATAGAAAATCATTTCTTGTTAGTCAAGACTCATTGCCAAGACTATCTTAGTGGACAAAGTCCCTTTCTGAATCGAGTAACCCTCGTTTCAGTCCTGTTTCACTGAACCGGTATAACCTACCATTTCAGCCATGTCTATCTAATGAGATATAAAATCTTTACCCAATGCATTGGAGGGAGATATAGGTCCCACCCATCTCATAATGATACCCTTCTTATGTGTGCCACAAAATCATAAATCATACATCATTTCATAACCCATGTAATAAAAAAAATGGGATTCTTAAACAACATTACATCATAAAACCATTCTTATAAGATAAAAGAATTCATAAACATAATTCCATCACAACATAGTCAAATCAATGTAAAAATATGGATAGAAACAGAACCCTTTATTATCTTAGATGGAAAATAATTTTGATAAAACACTTGAAATGAATTCTTGAGGAAAATATCCTTTCTTCTTCAAAATCAATTTCTTTTCACAAAACATCATCCAATTTTAAAAGAAAGAGATTTTATTAAAAATAGTCATGAAATCATTTAGAGGAAGCTTCATGAAAATAAGGCTTTATAAAACAGTTGAAATCCGTTCGTGCCGTATAAGTTATAAAAACATTCTTCGTACTTTTGTCGGAAAAGTCAAAAAGTACCTCGTACGAAAAACGACAAAAGATTCCTTTCATACGTATTACTAAAAACTCACCGAAGGGTAAAAATGGATTTAAACAATTTTATGTGGATGGAAATAATATTACATATTGAGTAAACATGGATGTTGATGATAAAATACACCCCAGTAAATACTTACGAATAAACAATCTCGGATAAAAATGAGATTGTGATATTTCCCTTACCTTAGGTCCGACTTGCTTTGTAAGTGTCCGAACCTCCTGTATAATGATTTGAATCATGTTATTGACTTATTACAGAATCATATTCATTGTTATGATATCATATATTGTTCACTTATGACATTATATTACCCGTTCTTTTGTAAATTCCATGTTAAAGAAGCGTTTTGGGTAAAATCGTTTCATTTATCGTAGGTGTTTTGACTTGTTGTTCTTGACATCATTATTACTTATATCATGATTTACTTACTTCCAGAATATAAAATATGATTTATATATCATATATATTCAGTATATATATATATATAATAGGTAGATAAATAAAATGAAAAACACCGTTCATGGAGACGGTAGTCCGTACGTACGCATGAACGCTGTTTTCCTTTCCTTATTGTCTTGAAATGGAAGTAAGTAGATGACATACATATGTATATATATACATAAATCCAGTAGCTTTATAATGTCATATATTTCATTATTATTTCTTATATATACATTATAATCATTCTTAAATGGTTAACATGGAGAATGAATCTCATCGCTTCGTGGAGACGGTATTCCGTACGTACGCACGAGCGATGATATCATTTCTATAAATATTGAATTGAATTGGAGTAGATTATACAATATATCAGAATCAATATGATGTTGTAATAACTATGTATAGTTATTCTTTACACCATTATACCCATCCATGTAAGGTGGTGGTGGAAAATAGATTACACCACGGCGTGGAGACGGTATTCCGTACGTACGCACGCGCGGTGATTTCTTTTTCCGTAGGATGGATAGATGGTGAAATAGGGTTGTTTCATACTTATAATAACATATCAGTATATGAGTGATACTGATGTTATTACTTCATAATGAAACAACCTAAGAAGAAGAAGTGGAAGAAGAAATAAAGATTAAAGAATTGGTAACGGTAATTACCTCTTCTTTGAAGCGCCTTTTGGAGACCTCCTCTTAGGGAACTAAATTTGGTCTTTAAGTAAGACCAGAACCTCTAGGATGTTTCTAGGGAAGTGGAGAAGAGATTTTGGCAGGGGTTGGCCGAGCTTGAGTGCTCAAAGTGGTGTGAGGAGGAGGGGGAGGAGGTGTCCTTTTATAAGGGAGAAGAGGGGCACCTTAGGAATATCTCAAAATATTATTTTATATTAAAGTGAAAATCGGTTTATAATGGTTCCAAAGGGTATTATTTCGAAGCTAAAGTGGGGATGGGTCGAAATCCTATCAACCAATAGGATTTAGACAAGTTTAGGGTATTATTTTAACCTTATCAATTAGATTTAACTCTAAGTTAATTAATTTAACTTTTACCGTGTCTTTTTGTTTTCTTTCACTATATGGTTAATGCACTTACTATAACACGCCAAACGAACCCCAAATTGTATATTATTAATACATATATCCTTATCTAAGTCATTTGGCCGATCCTTAGATTTTTAGGAATACAATAACAATTAATAATATAATATTTTATTTAAAAACTATTTTGTGTCAATTTTGACACTATTTGATATATTATTTTTGTGAAAGTCATAACAGAATTAAATGTTCGAACCAAGTTGATTAAATCAACATTAATATATCATAGTAACCTAGAAAATTAGTGGAATTCATAAAAACTCTCAAATTACATTTATTTTGGTGTTTATAACATCAATTATGTCAATATTTCATTAATAAGATAATTACTGCATCATCGTTGTGTCATAAATAAATTAAATTATTTTATGTCTAAAAATTACAAATAAAATATCATCATGTAGGAAATCTTGTTAGATTTCTAATGAATATTTACAATCGAATTTATCTTATGTATAACCCCATATTAAAAATGATTTACTTATTAAACTTTGATTTTAACTATTTTAACCCTTCTTTAAATAAATTAATAATAAATGTCCTAATCTAATCCAAGTGGGCCTAAATGGTCATATTTTATTCCTAAGTTTGTTTTTGGTCGAATTACTCTTGTCCAATAGAATTAGGACATGTGTTAGGGTAATATTAATATCATATTTACCCTTAGTTACCCTATTTACTATTAACCGTGGTAAAAAAAGTAAAAAGTTACTATTCACCAAAAAATTATTTTCATCTCATTGAACCATATTTTAGTCCTTGATATTAACCGTGTCTCTCGGATTTTCGAAATTCCATTCACAGAAGCGGTAAAATTAAGTTTTATGCAAAATTCAGTTTTTAACCTACCACTTAGTAGTTTCACTATTCATCAAAAATTGATGTTTTTCAGAACAATGCCAAAATTTCATCCCAAGCTATATTTCATATTCCGAATTCAAAAATGAAGTCTATTTTACCAAATTCATAACATAAAAGTTGCATTAATTAATTTTATAATTAAATCCCGCTGTTAAAACAAATAGCGTGTTTTTAAGAAACAAAATCTATCAAAAGATTGACACTTGTTTATGTCTAGTTTAAATGTGAAATTACATCCAATGACCAACATTGTATTAAATTGTAAAAATATATTCTAAATATACTTTAAAACCACTCAAATTAATGATTTATCACTATTAATTATTTCGATTAAAAAAGTTGTTTTTAATTATAATTTAGTAATTTTCACTATTCATCAGAATATGAAAGTTATCCGAAAAGTACCAAAATTTCACCTTAGGCTAAATTCGATACTCCGAATCCAAAAATGAAGTCCATTTTGAGAGTTAAAATTTCTAAAATTTAAAAAGTGGTTATTACTATTCATAACGGCTAGTTTTAATAATATTTTAATAGCATATCATTGTTTCGTGAAACTCAGGATTACGTACCACACACGCTATCGAGGAAGGTTGCGATTGCGTGTAATGCAAGGCAAGTCAAGGATGCGTGTTGTGCAAGCTCCTTTTGGTGTAGCGTATAACACAAGACATTAGTAAAATAAAAAAGAATATTTTTCATAAAATCTCGGGCTGTTACATTCTACCCCCCTTAAAATGAATTTCGCCCTCGAAATTCGTCGAGGTTATAAATGGTTTACTATTCGAAAGTTTCTTTAATAGAAACCCACATCGTAAAAGGGAATACCAAAACTTGGCTTTAAAAACTAAAGTATGAAATGTAACGATTACCCAAATAAACTAATCACTGGGTTTCCACATAGGTGAAAATATGGATATGGAAGAAAAATCTAACCATCATGTTCTGATGGAGAGTGGTAGAGAACATGGCTATGAAAAAGCCAACAATCACAAAGCCATAAATTTGTGATGATCTAGGGTACCATCTGATTCATCAGATATAAGATCACTAGGACAACATTTTTGGTTTTCAAGATCGTTTCCCATTAGAATAAATACTTACTTTATTTTGGTACAATCTCACTGTTGTTCGTGAATTGAACAATTTACACTTCATTCCTTAAAGAAATGAAGTTGAATTTGTTATTCGTGATGTGTTAGCAGATCATGTGATAGAATGACAGGTCATTCCATCTGTCTCAAACAAAAGGTTAAAAAAAATTATAAGTCCATCTTATAGTGAGATTAATCGTATATGGTTCCAAAAATGAACTTATACTTCATATATTATACCGCTTAATAAAATAAAACTAGTTTCTACTAAACGGGGACTTCCTGTAGGTCAGTGGTAGGCGATAAAGGCCAGTCGCACTTCGGTTGTGGGTTCGATTCCTACAGCCTTGTCCGAAGCGATGGGCTGTCACCCGTCCTGCAGGTTGTCCTTTTTATAAAACTATATTACTATAACATCCCATCAATAATAACGAAAAAACTTCTATCCTTAAACAATACTAACTTATGTCCAACATAATTCATTCCAATCTTTAGGCTTATCCATAATACTGCAGTCCATTCTCATAACATAGTGAAAACGATTACCAGAGATTTAATACCATCGTTGATCCCCATATATCATAAGATATATCTTGTTGGTCACATTCCAAACATTCAAAGGCCTTAATCATGTATTCTTTTGAATACCCATTGAACCTTAGTGAAAACATGAATGCAGTTAAAAGTTAACACTTTCCACATACCAAAATCCTCAAAATTCTATATACTCAAACCATGATATCACTTAGTCCTTATATCAATAATGAGCTCATGAATACTGTCAAATATTTCATTTTCTCATTTTTCCTTCATTATGCGCATATCATATTTTTTTTCAAAAATACCTCAATCACTTCGAATACCACATTAGATCAATACATAAATATTCCAATACACCATAAAAGTACCTCAACAACATTATTCTTGAATACCAATACATAAACACTTCAGTCCATCCACTTCAATGACTGTCCTGGAATAAGTCCTTCCTTGATTTAGAAGTATCTTTTTAGGTCAGGGCATTGAGTTGGGTAATGCCCAGGTTCTCCACAAATAAGACATTGAACTCCATAACAGTCTGTCACTCTATGACCCTTTTCTCCACACAGATAACATCGGTCCCTCCATTTGAGGTATTCCTCAAGGTTCTTCTTCCCTTCTTTAGAAATCTCAATCTTCCTTTCTTTATGCTCCTCAACATGCGAACATGCATAATAGTTTATCTTCCTCTTCTTTGACGAATTAGTCATGCCACTAAATTTCACCTTGTTAATCATATATCGCGATGACTAATTTGGCATAATCACAAGATCTTTCTCTCTAGGAATTACACAATTTGTTTTCTCATAGTCACCAATTTGTCCATTGGATTCAATGTTAACCGAATTCCTTCTGGTTCCCTCCATTAACTAAAACACAAAAAGAATCTTGTGAGAGGCAAAAATCATGCCAGGGAAAACAACATAGTAAAGGGGGAGTACCCTCAATATCTAACATCTTAGGTTAAATTCTAAGATCATTAGCGCAATTCTAGAACTATAACCTATATGTATACTTAACCTTAGAGACATCCCTAGACATACCTTAGAAATATCTCTAGGGATCTCACTAAAGTTCTCGCATCCTAGTTTCCAAAGGTTGACTAAACCTTTCCTCTGATACCAACTGTAGAGACCCGTATCCTGACGTACATGGACATTACATTACATTTGCGGAATACTTATTACATTACAAAAACACACACACAAGGACCGTAATAGTTTAGTGTCTTTGGAAACTCGGAACGTAATCTTCTAAACGTGGTGAAAGTTCTTCAATATCTCCCATAAAGGTCATCCCTTTTTTTCTGCCTAAAACCTTTCTTTATATCCTGGGGAAAAGAAAACATAAAAGGGTGATCTCAAATGCTCAGTAAGGGTAAACAAAAGAAAAATCAATCACATCATATACATAGCTTTTGGAAATCTTAACCTGCAAAAGAGCTCATAATATCATAACATGGGATATATCATAGAAGTGAAATGTAATCCCAATAATCATAACTTAAAACATGAAACTTTGTGGCATACACACATAATCATAGAAAATCATTTCTTGTTAGTCAAGACTCATTGCCAAGACTATCTTAGTGGACAAAGTCCCTTTCTGAATCGAGTAACCCTCGTTTCAGTCCTGTTTCACTGAACCGGTATAACCTACCATTTCATCCATGTCTATCTCATGAGATATAAAATCTTTACCCAATGCATTGGAGGGAGATATAGGTCCCACCCATCTCATAATGATACCCTTCTTATGTGTGCCACAAAATCATAAATCATACATCATTTCATAACCCATGTAATAAAAAAAATGGGATTCTTAAACAACATTACATCATAAAACCATTCTTATAAGATAAAGGAATTCATAAACATAATTCCATCACAACATAGTCAAATCAATGTAAAAATATGGATAGAAATAGAACCCTTTATTATCTTAGATGGAAAATAATTTTGATAAAACACTTGAAATGAATTCTTGAGGAAAATATCCTTTCTTCTTCAAAATCAATTTCTTTTCACAAAACATCATGCAATTTTAAAAGAAAGAGATTTTATTAAAAATAGTCATGAAATCATTTAGAGGAATCTTCATGAAAATAAGGCTTTATAAAACAGTAGAAATCCGTTCGTGCCGTATAAGTAAAAAAAAAACATTCTTCGTACTTTTGTCGGAAAAGTCAAAAAGTACCTCGTACGAAAAACGACAAAAGATTCCTTTCATACGTATTACTAAAAACTCACCGAAGGGTAAAAATGGATTTAAACAATTTTATGTGGATGGAAATAATATTACATATTGAGTAAACATGGATGTGGATGATAAAATACACCCCAGTAAATACTTACGAATAAACAATCTCGGATAAAAATGAGATTGTGATATTTCCCTTACCTTAGGTCCGACTTGCTTTGTAAGTGTCCGAACCTCCTGTATAATGATTTAAATCATGTTATTGACTTATTACAGAATCATATTCATTGTTATGATATCATATATGGTTCACTTATGACATTATATTACCCGTTCTTTTGTAAATTCCATGTTAAAGAAGCGTTTTGGGTAAAATCGTTTCATTTATTGTAGGTGTTTTGACTTGTTGTTCTTGACATCATTATTACTTATATCATGATTTACTTACTTCCAGAATATAAAATATGATTTATATATCATATATATTCAGTATATATATATATATAATAGGTAGATAAATAAAATGAAAAACACCGTTCATGGAGACGGTAGTCCGTACGTACGCATGAACGCTGTTTTCCTTTCCTTATTGTCTTGAAATGGAAGTAAGTAGATGACATACATATGTATATATATACATAAATCCAGTAGCTTTATAATGTCATATATTTCATTATTATTTCTTATATATACATTATAATCATTCTTAAATGGTTAACATGGAGAATGAATCTCATCGCTTCGTGGAGACGGTATTCCGTACGTACGCACGAGCGATGATATCATTTCTATAAATATTGAATTGAATTGGAGTGGATTATACAATATATCAGAATCAATATGATGTTTTAATAACTATGTATAGTTATTCTTTACACCATTATACCCATCCATGTAAGGTGGTGGTGGAAAATAGATTACACCACGGCGTGGAGACGGTATTCCGTACGTACGCACGCGCGGTGATTTATTTTTCCGTAGGATGGATAGAAGGTGAAATATGGTTGTTTCATACTTATAATAACATATAAGTATATGAGTGATACTGATGTTATTACTTCATAATGAAACAACCTAAGAAGAAGAAGTGGAAGAAGAAATAAAGATGAAAGAATTGGTAACGGTAATTACCTCTTCTTTGAAGCGCCTTTTGGAGACCTCCTCTTAGGGAACTAAATTTGGTCTTTAAGTAAGACCAGAACCTCTAGGATGTTTCTAGGGAAGTGGAGAAGAGATTTTGGCAGGGGTTGGCCGAGCTTGAGTGCTCAAATTGGTGTGAGGAGGAGGGGGAGGAGGTGTCCTTTTATAAGGGAGAAGAGGGGCACCTTAGGAATATCTCAAAATATTATTTTATATTAAAGTGAAAATCGGTTTATAATGGTTCCAAAGGGTATTATTTAGAAGCTAAAGTGGGGATGGGTCGAAATCCTATCAACCAATAGGATTTAGACAAGTTTAGGGTATTATTTTAACCTTATCAATTAGATTTAACTCTAAGTTAATTAATTTAACTTTTACCGTGTCTTTTTGTTTTCTTTCACTATATGGTTAATACACTTACTATAACATGCCAAACGAACCCCAAATTGTATATTATTAATACATATATCCTTATCTAAGTCATTTGGCCGAACCTTAGATTTTTAGGAATACAATAACAATTAATAATATAATATTTTATTTAAAAACTATTTTGTGTCAATTTTGACACTATTTGATATATTATTTTTGTGAAAGTCATAACAGAATTAAATGTTCGAACCAAGTTGATTAAATCAACATTAATATATCTTAGTAACCTATAAAATTAGTGGAATTCATAACAAATCTCAAATTACATTTATTTTGGTGTTTATAACATCAATTATGTCAATATTTCATTAATAAGATAATTACTGCATCATCGTTGTGTCATAAATAAATTAAATTATTTTATGTCTACAAATTACAAATAAAATATAATCATGTAGGAAATCTTTTTAGCTTTCTAATGAATATTTACAATCGAATTTATCTTATGTATAACCCCATATTAAAAATGATTTACTTATTAAACTTTGATTTTAACTATTTTAACCCTTCTTTAAATAAATTAATAATAAATGTCCTAATCTAATCCAAGTGGGCCTAAATGGTCATATTTTATTCCTAAGTTTGTTTTTGGTCGAATTACTCTTGTCCAATAGAATTAGGACATGTGTTAGGGTAATATTAATATCATATTTACCCTTAGTTACCCTATTTACTATTAACCGTGGTAAAAAAAGTAAAAAGTTACTATTCACCAAAAAATTATTTTCATCTCATTGAACCACATTTTAGTCCTTGATATTAACCGTGTCTCTCGGATTTTCGAAATTCCATTCACAGAAGCGGTAAAATTAAGTTTTATGCAAAATTCAGTTTTTAACCTACCACTTAGTAGTTTCACTATTCATCAAAAATTGATGTTTTTCAGAACAATGCCAAAATTTCATCCCAAGCTATATTTCATATTCCGAATTCAAAAATGAAGTCTATTTTACCAAATTCATAACATAAAAGTTGCATTAATTAATTTTATAATTAAATCCCACTGTTAAAACAAATAGCGTGTTTTTAAGAAACAATATCTATCAAAAGATTGACACTTGTTTATGTCTAGTTTAAATGTGAAATTACATCCAATGACCAACATTGTATTAAATTGTAAAAATATATTCTAAATATACTTTAAAACCACTCAAATTAATTATTTATCACTATTAATTATTTCGATTAAAAAAGTTGTTTTTAATTATAATTTAGTAATTTTCACTATTCATCAGAATATGAAAGTTATCCGAAAAGTACCAAAATTTCACCTTAGGCTAAATTCGATACTCCGAATCCAAAAATGAAGTCCATTTTGAGAGTTAAAATTTCTAAAATTTAAAAAGTGGTTATTACTATTCATAACGGCTAGTTTTAATAATATTTTAATAGCATATCATTGTTTCGTGAAACTCAGGATTACGTACCACACACGCTATCGAGGAAGGTTGCGATTGCGTGTAATGCAAGGCAAGTAAAGGATGCGTGTTGTGAAAGCTCCTTTTGGGGTAGCATATAACACAAGACATTAGTAAAATAAAAAAGAATATTTTTCATAAAATCTCGGGCTGTTACACATGATATTAAATTATAATGAAAAATGAGTTTGTAGTGCTCAAAACCCGCCAATAAACCCAAAAGGATATTACTAATGTTTTATATAATGATTTAAATTCACTCAAAGTAACCAAAATAAATTTACAACAATATAACCTTCTAGATGTTAAATATTAAAATATAACTAAAATTTTGGAAAACCATCCCCATTTTACCTGATTCTCTATTCATGGAAATAAGTGAACAGGTTGAAAAAACCAAGGAAGCCAACACTCCCAAACAGTGTTGTTTAACCTCATAACCAATCAAAAAGGTTATTAATGAACTAAAAAAGATTATAAAAAATCAATAAAATGTAAAATATGTTATGTCATTATTAATTAATGAACCTAATTTGATTATTCGGGTCATTAATATCAAGTGGAGAATAACATTGAACTTAAAGTAAGGGATCCTATCTATTTCACTTTTATTCCAGAATGTTCTCAATGTTATGCCTTTTATGTGTAATACCTAATAATGGGGTATGATTTTTCACATCCCCCATTCTTCCCTCATGATTTTTAAGTGATGAGAAACCCCTTTATCTCTCATTAATCCCTCTTAAGTACACCTGATACCAAATTGATAGTCTGTAAGGAATTATACCCGAACCTCCTTTGTTCCTTCGGGTTACCTTATTTTCCTTTTATCAAAAGTAAGTTATCTTATATTTTTTATGTTCATATTATAAATTATTTTTAAATGTTCCAAAAGTTTTTTTAACACCCCTTCATCATTAACTTTTGAGGATATACATGTTGTTATGTGATTCCCTCCTAAATACTTCCTGATAAAAAACCTATTTTAGGGGAACTTCACCAATTCATACATGATTTCAAGGGCAATATATCTTCTATTTTAATAAACCATTGAATTTATAAAATCATTTTTTTTTATTATTTAAAAATTCTTGGTGAAGTTTTAGTTTTATATAATGTATTTTTCCTTTTTCTATTTTAATGGATCTATAGTATTTTCCTTAAAATTGCATTAAAATGTTTCAATGCAAACATTTCTTAAATAATTTTCTTAAATGTTGTTACTTATAATTGAAATCACCTACCATGATACATTTTTGGTTCCCATATGAATTTTAATGTCTATTTTAGTTCCTTTTTTCGTGGATAGTTTTACGATACACCGATTTTTATGCTTTATGACATGATTATGGTACCTAATTCTTTCCATGAGTAACCCTTATGTTTATGTAAGATTTATTATGTATGAATATTTTTGTGGAAATATATTCATGAAAAGTTAAATTGTGTACACCCAAGTAGAGCTCCAATTCATTGGGTAAACTTGAGTCTCATGAGGCGTTATGTTCGACGGTCTTGGTGGTTATCCTTGGCTTCTACAACCATGTGTGATGGTCTTGGAAATTAGCCTTGGATTATACTACCATGTTAAAAGGTATTTGAGATTATAATTAAATCATGATAAATTATTGTTTTATGTTTCTTCCACATTATTATGACTCCATGTTTACATGATTCCATGTTTATATGTTATGATTACATATGTTACATGCCATTTTAATCATCATGTCATGTCTTCTATCCCATGTGCTAATGATTTATTCTTATGGTTAGTACCTTACTGGTCTATTTATCTCATCCCTTTTTTCATGTGTTACCTATGGTACCCTATGAAGATGTTTGAGCACAATGTATATTAGGAGCACAATTTGAAGATTAAACAAAGAAATGATTTTTTTAGTTCCATGTTTTTAGTTTTATATACCTAGTCTTCCAAGACACTAGACTTTAAGATCCATGGAATATACTATGATGTATAATTATGCTTAAAAAATTTAATGTTATATATAAAAGTCTAGGGTTTCTATATCCAGGGGAAGAGGCGGGGCCACACAATGTGTGGGCCCCACACGCACTGTATACCACTTTAAAAATCTTCTATCTCTCATATATCATTCCTTTGGACTAAAAAATCTGTATAAGAGTAGCCTATCCCATGTGTTTCTCTGCATAGAACGTTATGATACCCTCAAAGGTGGATTTTGAGATATTACATAGATGTTATGAGTGGGAATGTGTGTAAGAGACAGTCGATGACATCAGTGGGCAGACAAAATCAGCAAATCAGTTCTGGGTTACCCTCCTGCTGAGCTGGTATATGTCATTCCCTAATGAACCTTTCAAGGTTTACCCTCCAACCTTCTTGGGAAGTTGGATTCCATGACAGCAGTTCCAGGCTTACCCTCCAGCCGTGCTGGGAACTGGGGTTACCTGACGACAGTTCTGGGCTTACCCACCAGTGGGGTAGGGAAGTGGTGTTCCCTGATGACAGTGTCATGTTTACCCTCTAGCGGGGTTTGGAAGTGGCATTCCAAAATTACTACAAGATTAGGACCATCAACTATGCGTAACAGTGACACGAGTTTTGGTTTGACTTATTTAAGGACTCATGAGAAATAGGGGTAATTTCTCCCACCAAGATGGGTCCTTCTCAAAAGACCTAAAAATGTACCAGTGAGTCAGTGCCACCCAATTTGGATAGTATCAAGTTGTGGTGATCCGAGCCCCTTTGAAATGTTCTTACTTGGTAGATACGAATAGATGTGGAGAATCACATATGGTTTTTATCATGGAACTGATGGCTACTCACTTTCTTTGGTTGAGCTATAGAATGGAGATCCCCTTACTCTCTTGTCTTTGTTTCTTTGACTATGAACATAAATATTTTTTTCTATTTCCCAGGCCCTAGGTATTGGATACTCTCCTTCCAAAAGATGAGAAGATGTGTGGGGTATTCCACATGATTTCTGTTTCTATCTTCTCATGGTTGGACGAGTCTACTCTATTTCTATAGGAAGCGAATACTCGATGAGAAGTTCACATTCTCACTATTTCCTTCTCCTTGAGTTTTGATGATCTTACTTCACTTTCTTGTTGGGTTAAGATGGAATCCATTTGCTATAACTTTTCATACTCAATGAATTACTTTTCAAAGTATCTCTTATGGACCCCCTTTTCCTTTTTTGGGGTGTCCTACTGAGTATATTTACACTCACCCATGCATGGGTTTTGCCTGCATGTGTAGTGCTTTATGCAGACAATAGACTGGTTGATCGTGAGTTCAGAGGAGAAAATGGATAGGGGTTCTTGGACCATGTAAGGTGGTAATATCTTGGGTTCCACAAGGAGGGTTCTCCAAGATGTTTAATTTTTAGTTAGTTCTAGGTTGTTTCACTTTTTTGGTTGGGTGTGAATTTTTTCCTTTTCCCCTTTCAGCTTACTGTATGCTACTTGTACTATTTAGTGGTACATGCATGTTTGGTTTATTTATAGCATTGTTACACATTTTTTTCCTTTCACTCTGCATTTTTGAATTCAGTTGGCTACATGTGTGTGTACAAGTTCACAGTAAAAGTCCTCCCTTGGTTTTTTGTGCCTTCAATTCTAGTCACCAACCCCTGTCTTATGTGGGAAGTCTTTGGGTAGTTGTGGCTTGATACTTGACATGGGTTAGGTTGTGACACGAGTTATATACATTGGATGAAATAATTTCCCCATGTTTTATTCCCATCGATAAATCAACCTCCTTATTTTGAGATTGTTTTTGAATTGTTCTATTATATATAAAAGATATGAAATAATTCTTAGAACCAGAATCAAATTATATGTTGACTATTCATGAATGAATAATCAATGTACCTATCAAAACATCATTTTCAGGATCTACCTTATCAGTTGATATGGAATAGTATTTCCCTTGATCCTATGACTTTTTTGGATACTGAAAATGATTACCCTCATAGTGATGAGGTTTAGTTCACTAGATTCCATATATTCCTTGCACCCTACAGTTGAAGCATTGAACTATGGGTAGTCCTCACTTTTCCTTCACCACAATGTCTTGATTCCTCACGTCTCTTAGATATTCATGAGCTTTATGTCCTTCTCTCCCACACTTTAAGCATTTCCCTACCCCTTTGATGAAATTCCCAAGGTGTTAATCCATCATTTTTAACATGTGAGTGGTTGAGTTTTCTTTCCACCCTACTCACTAGATCCCCTAGTTTGAAAATCCATCCTTAGTTTCATATCTCTATATACATGGGACCATTATCCAAAATCCTTGTCCACTTTGAGATCACATCAAACTACTCCTTCATAACCCCCAAATTATAAAATTTCTAGATCATTTTGAAGGCATGGTTTTAATCCAATAAAGAATATATTAACTTTTCTATCATTATTGATAATAAACCCAAAATCATACCATGTAAGTCCTTTGAAATTTTCTTCATAATCCATGAAAGATTCACCTTCTTTTACTTCAACTCTATGAATTATCTCTCCATATTTTTATAATGAGTTGCATGGAAATACTTATTATGAAAGATTATATTAATGAATTTACTTTCCATCTCTTGAATTTCATAATTCAGCCTGGTTTTATTAATAAATTCCCACCACTAATAGGCCTCTCTATCTAGACGATAAATTGCCAAATTCACCATCTCTATCTAAGAATAGAGAATAATAGAACAGAAATTATCCATTGAGTTGACCCACTATTCAATGATGGGTGTATTAGAAGTTTCACTAAATTTAAGTGGTCTTTGCTATATAAAAGACATGATTGCTAGTTTCTAACAATTAGGTGAAGGCTGAAGTTACACATTGTTCAAGTTATGATTCATAGCCATAGACATCTAGGTAAGCATCACCATGAAATTTTGAACTCCACCTCCCAATGCATTGGGGATATCATTATAGCATTCTCTGTATTTTCAATCACACGTATTGTTATCAAGGTTTCTATAGATCCACACAATTTTCTAAAATATAACAAGTTTGAAAAAAACATAAGTCAACATATTAGGAATAAATAATTTATTCATTTGTGAAATTTACTCTTAAGGCATATCTTGTGGGATCCCTTTGATTATAAATTTATAAAAATAAATCTTCTTGGGTTATTACATATACATAGTCTCATGATATGGTTTTTCATTAATGTTATCTATTCCTAATTTTGAAATCCACCAAACCATGCTCTGATACAATCTATAGCAACCCTACTTTTCTTACATTACTATTATATAATTTTAATGATAAATAATATCAAAGTGTTTGAAAACCAGGATAAAAAGGCTTAGTGTCTTGGGAAAATTAAATCTAACCATAAAATTTATATAATAAATCATAAAAATTATTTAATTCCTTCTTATATATCTTCTTATTGGCCCTTGTGTCCTCCTTAGTAAAAGTAACCAACAGAGGATATACATCAAAGAAAAAGGGCGAACGAAAGTCCTTGTAAGAGGATATATAAGAACATGAATCGATATAACATGGGTGATAATAATCATTATCATCATAACATATACATGTGATCATCATCATATTAATAAGAGGAAGCATTAAATAAAATCATTGAATGTGTAATTGAAAAAAAATGAAACATCATGTCTTTGTGGTAAAATACTACACATAGTTGTGAACAAAGATAACATCATGTTCATGCATAACATATGTGTATAATCATAAAATCATCATTTTGAACAAATATAACCTCATTTTCAAGCGTACCTCACATTATCTCAGAGATACATTACATTATCCAATTAATTAGAGCAATATAAAATTTTGGGCCCACCCGTCACATCATAAAATTTACATAAACATGCTTTCCACAAAGAATATATATCAATCAAAGATATAAAATAACCCATGGAAAGGAAATTTGTTTCATGATAACTTCATAAATAATACATTAATGAATATATGTTGGGGTTCCCAAAAAAAAGGAAAAACATACTTGATACAAGAATAATAAATCTTGATTGAAGAAGAAATAATCTCAAGAGAATTAAAATATTTTTACTTTTTGAAAGACAAGTTATTTTTGAAACATCATTTCATTTTTCATAAAAACATATTGGAAAATTTTATATCCCAAAAAATAAATGTGGAGGAAAATAAATTATATTTAAGGAATGTTAAAGGAACATCCATACTAAAAATGGAGTGAAAGAGGGAAAACCCAAAGAAACTAATTTGTGTTCGAGAACCCCCTTACCTTATGTTTGAATGATTTATTCCCATTAATATCCAAGATAATAAAATTCAACTCATTAATTAAAAAATACAGAACCTATTATACAAGAATTTGATTTATTATAGTTCTATTAAGTTCATTTATATCCTTTTTGAGGAGTTATAAAGTTAAATTTCATTGTTTTGGAGTGTTCCTTTTCATGGTTTTCATGATTTGTTCTCTTGTTTATTGGTATGGAAAATCAGGTATAATATAAATTATTCTCCAGAAGTAAAATTAAATATTATCAATGAACACATAGAAGTGTAACTGTTCTTATATATTTTCTTATTTTCAAATATTAAGATTATTATTTAGTTAAAATTTAATGATACACTTTCAAATTAATTTTAGCAGTTTTCGATAACAACAAACTCGTTTTGTTTTATTATTTGATATTAGGTATATAAGTTAGATAAAAAACATAAATTTTTTTAAAAAATACATTTTAATACCTTTTCTAAACCATTGTAATATTTTTTTGACCATACTTGAAGGTGGTAAAATAAAATTAAAATGCATCATCCACGATGGTGGTAAATCGACACAGCACGAACAATGATTTCATTTTTTTAGAATAAAAGGGAGATGATAAGAGGTTTGATGATGGATTATTCAATTTAGATAATAATGATCCTGTATATATAATATACTAGAGTTACCATTCCACTTGGATAAGGGGATATGAGGATATAATAAAAAAGAAAATAAATTGATATGAAATTAAATGAAAATGAAAGAGGGTTTTACCTATTAAATTCTCCAACTTGAGATCATCCTTTGAGAAATTGGAATTGGTATTTTTATTGCGAACTAAGGCTCTTAAAAAAGGGGGATGGTATTGGGAAGATTATTGGGAAGAATTTGTACAATTATCAATGCTTGAAAGGTGTGAGGAGAAGAGGGGCTGAGGGGTGGTATTTTTAGGGGAGGAGATGAGTGTTTTCTCATTATTTTATTCATTAGTTTATTATTTTAGCTCAAGACTATGAATAGTTTGAACATCATTAGTAAATATATTAAAATATTAAGGCGAGTTTGATATTATTGTTCTTACATCATCCACGACTAAATGAATAATGTATTTAATTTATAATGTATATATACTGTTAATTACAGTATTTTACAAATCCCCAAAAAAATTTGTATTTCATAAAAATCCATAAAAAAATCAAGCTAACCATATTTCAATGTATATAATTCAAAAATCAATACCATTTTTGTAAAATAATTTTCTAAATATGAGAATATAAATTATTAATTAAAATAATCTTTTATTCAAAAAATACAGAAATTAAAATTCTAATATATTTTATAACAAATTGAAAAGTTAATTAAGGTCTAAAAAATTATAATATAATAATAATAAAACAAAATAAAAATTTAGGATTCTATTTTATGAAATTATTTTTTTTAAAATAATTATACTAATTATAAAATTATAAATAAAAATGTTATATTTAGAAAAATACTGACACTTAGTTAATACTTTTAAATATATTTAATTACTAATACTATGTTATATTTTTATCATATTTTATTCTATAAGATGAATAAATTATATTTATACTTTCATATAGGAGGTTAATATTCAATTGGATGGATTACTATTCTTAATGGTCACTTTACTATTCCAACGGTTAAGTTACTATACCATTGGTATAGTTTTCTTAACATTTAGATATACCACTTATTCCATTCATTATTTATTTATATATATTATATATTGTGTCTTATATGTGATTTAATGTTATTTATACTATATGGAATAATTATAAGTAGGTAATTTTCATTGATAATTTTTTTGGACGTTACAGTGTTCGACCCCCTTTTTTCTTAAATAATTTTATTCAATTTCACCTATCCATTTTATTTTTTAATTATATTCTACTTATGTCATTGATAGAGATTATTTACATAAAGAAAGTGTGGTACAATATTTGTTTATATATTTTTTGAAGTGGGTTTTAATGGAATTCATGGAATATTTTGTTATTTGTTCATTTTTTTAATAAATATTAGATCACATAGGACTATTGTTTCATAAAAAAATTTATTATCTAAGGATATAATCATTTTCATTTCTCATCACAGGGGTGAAAACTTATATGTTATAGAGGGAGTAAGAATTTATTTATTTTTTAGTGAAATGATACACTTTATCGAATAGGAGTTTTTTGAATCCACATATGCAATTGAACAATTTGTTATAAACTTTCAAGAAACTATAAGGGGGAGAATTTATAACTATAATTAGTTGTCAGAGTTGTTTTTTTAAAGTTTAATGTAGGTAAAAATTAACCTGAATTTGATTTAGAAATATTTTTATTGAATCATTTTGATGTTAAGTATATATATTCGAGAAAAAAAATAATTGATTGTTTTCTTAGAATTGGGGTGAATATTTAATGATGAAATATTTAATGAAATATTATAAATGTTATAAACCACATATATGATCCAGATAAAACATGAATCTACCATGTTATAAATATAAATCAACCAGGTAAAACAGTTATTGGTACTGTATAATAATAAAAAAGACTTTGACTAATTTTGGAAAATAAAATCTATATCTATTGTGTAGAAGATTTTTATTGACAGAATAATTCATAAAGAACAAACATGAATAATATTATAAAAGATATGTTAACTATATAGTCTATTGAGATTGATCATACAATATTTTTTAAAATGTATATTCATCATTTTGTTCATGGAGATTGATCATCGATGATTTATTTAAATACAGATTGATCATTATATTCATAAAGAATGAAGATGAATCATTTTTCTCTCCAAGTGAACAATAATATATTAATTTCTTAAAATTATATTTAATTCCTTATGAGAAAAAATAAGGAAATACAATAATATATTTTCCAATATTAATTTTATATTTAAACATAGGTTCATGTAAGTCAGGGGGAATTTGTTTAATTATACTAAAATTGAAATTTTGGATCATAATACATGATTGAGGATAGTGGAATACAAAATATTTCATATATTCTCTATCAATTACAATAAAATAAAATATTTAAATCATGTAATGGTAAATGATATTGGAGAAAGGTATTTATGACTTCAGTAAAATATTTATATTTTAATGAAATGGACTAAACAACCTATACTGACACTGGTGTTGGATTACTAAGGACCTTAGGGGATCCTCCCTATATTATAGAGGCTATTGACTAATAGTGAGGGCCTTAAATAATAATTGGGGAAACTTTTACCTTTGAGAATAAAAAATAAATAAATAAATAATTGATATATGTATTAAAGGTTTCCATATAGGATTCCCCATAAAACATCATTATCTATCATAACTACACAATGCAATGATGTTATAACTCAATAAATAAATATTAATTTATATGTATCAGATAATAAAAATCACCCCCAGGATGACCATAATACAATAAGAAATAAAAATAATTTCATCTGTGATCCACATAGCCCCTAGGAAGAATATTATCATTGATAATAATATTATCCAATATACCCTCCATATAACTAATCCTTTAATGTCCCAGAATTTTCTCTGTATTATTTTTAAATATGATATGGAATTAATTCCAGACCAGATGCGGAGATGGCATGTGATTTTGAGGCCCAGTGTACTCCGAACAATTTCATGAAAAAATATTAAAATATTAAATGGGGCAGATACACAATTTTCTTGAAAAAGTGGAATACCTTCTAAAAAGATGTCTAGATTAGAAATATGAGAGCACCATAGCATTCAAGGTAGTGGCTTTACCCTTGGAGAGGCCTATAATTGTCTAGCGTGGGTAAGCTATAAAATATAGTTTTTGGACGATTTAAATAATAATATAAATTTAAGATATATTTCATTTTTACATTTCATAGTAACAGAACATTGTGTTTTCTATTTTTAAATAATCCTCTAGGAAGGGACCCAGGGTTAGACTCATTACCCTGGAAAAAATCCATGGAGGATCTGGAGAGGAATCATGGAGAAATCTCTCAGTGTATGATGATGAAACATGGATAAAGGATTGTTCCTGACAGGATTCGCCAACAAAAATTGGTCTTTAATAGCTAATGATCCTTTCCTAGGTAGGGAATATTTATTTCAAATTATTCTTTCCCCATTATTAGAATAAATGAAGAACCCAGTTCAACCAATGAAATGGTTGACCCACAGATCATTCATTCTTTTGGGATGGATTCTGATTGTCGGAATTTATGGGGTTTATTATTATTATTTCATCTAGCTTGTTGATCATTATTATGGGAATAGATCGAGGATAGAATAAACAATGGTCAAGTTTCATTCATCAAGTTTGTTCGATGTGATTTATTTTCCCCATTTTCCTTGAACGTTCTTTGTTCTTTGAGGCTTATGAACTTATTGTCATTGCACCCTCATTTCTTGCCACAATGATCCAAAATTGAATATCTTACATCAGGATGACCTAACAGAGTTGTGAGTGTGATGGAGACAGGATAATAAAAGCGATTTGGGAGTTACCGCTCTTTGGACGGTTTTTATAGGAAGATTTAGGAGATGTTTTCTGAACCGATTGAAGGCTGGAAACACCCCAATTTGGTGTTAGGGTGTTGAGAAGATCTGAAATCCTGAGTTTTAGGGTGAACGAACCATGGAATCAAATCCATGAGGGTTTTCTAAGGCACATGGAGGAAGAACTGGTGGTTCAGGAAATTCCAGAACTCACGACATGTAGTATGGGATACACAGTGTGTGTCGTTTACTTCGGGAGTACACATGAATGGGTAGAGTACACGGGCTTCCTACAGGGAATTTACTCCACCACACGACCAAACCCAGACTTGATACACTAGTTACCCCATGTAATAGTACATGAGTAGGTGAACATGAGTAAACGTCAGGTACTAGAACATGGCCAGGGTACGTGGGTGGGCCCCAGATAGAAGGGCACAACATGTATGACTTTCTACACATTGTCTACTCTTTTTCACAACATATACATTTGACATGTGTTATTGTACAGAGGTAGTACCCATGGTCAAGAGACACAATGTGTGACCCTACTACACACCATGCACTCTCTTTTACATAGATTGATCCAATTTTCCACAATATATTGAACTTATTTTGTTTAGGTTTTTTCCTTATTCTCACCCTGAAGGTTATTCGGTATTGTTTCCTACACATAATAGTATTATCCCTTCAATAGTAGTTTTTGGATAGAGTTTTTGGAATCCCCTTTAAGAGGCCCTGAGTAGGATCCCCTATACATTCATTGTTCTTAGGTAGAGATATTGGTATCGACATAACTAACACTGCACATGATCTTATCCTCTACATAGTGGGTTAATACAGATTGAGTATTTGGTATCACCCCAAGGCCATAGTAGTGATCCTCCTATATGTATCAAGTATCTCTTCAGATATATCATGGTATCTATCTCGTGGTGGTTCCTGATGAACATTAATTATTGGATGGATGTCATTAGTGATATCAAACACAGGAGTGTGTTCTCCAAGATGAGTTCTTGTGGAATCCTCCGATTGAATCTCTAGTGTGGGTATATAGTGCCTGTTACTTACCTCTAAACTACGCATCTTGATTTGAGTATATATGGATGTTCTTATAATATGTAATGTAGACATATACTATGTAAATATGATCGTAACTTTCATTTTTGTATTTCTTTGTCGTTTTGGGGTGTCCTATTGAGTATTTTCATACTCACCCTTGCATAGTCTTATCCCTCACATGTCGTGTCTTATGTAGATGAGCGACCGTTTCACAGATTTTAGGGCAGACATGGACAAGACATGGCTTTCTGAGTTTAGATAGGCTGAGTTGTTTTTATAGCTTTGAGCATTAGTCCTAGTACCTATTTTTTACAGGTTGGATTTTGTAGTGTACAAACTATTAGTTTTTTATGGACTTTTATTATTCCTAGTTTTCTTTACAGTACTTTACTATCTTATAATACTCTATTGGTTGGGAGAGTGATATGCGCGCTTTTGTTTCTTAGTGGTTTTTAAATTTTTGTATTTGTTGGATTGGAGATGTATGTGTGCGTACATGTACATAGGTAATGCCTCCCTAGTAATATCCCTACTCAGTGCATGTCACCAGACCCAGGACAATTGTAAGCGGTCTTGAAGAATCGCATCATGGGCCCCCCTTGGTATGGGTCATGACATATTGGTATCAAAGCATCAGTTCAACTTTAGGACTGAGAGTCTAGGACGTTGGATTGGGTAAATAGTGTTAAATGTTTTGAGATTGGCTTTCAGGCCAGGGACTCCAGTGTTAGTGTGGGTGGCCGACGTATTAATACACCGGGAATTAGATAAACTTCTTTTCGACTCAGTACATGATAACACTAGTTGTAGGGAAATAATAATGAAACATGCATCATATATGAAAGGGGTTGTGGTTTCCATGTCCTACTTGAGCCAACTCTCAAGATATACTCATTGATCTTTGTACATCATGTTTTCTTAGAGAATTCCTCCATGATACATATGACCAATGATTCAACAGCTTGATCATGTGGATGTCCCCTCAATGTTGAGGCTTTGATACAGGGGAAAATTCCACAAATATTTCCTCTAGGTGGTGCACCATCTATACCACCACCATTGGAGGGGCATGTGATACCTGCAGTTCCAACAGACAAGGAGAACGGGATGAGTGCACTCCAGTAGTTTCATAGATAAATACCCCTTCTTTTTTGAGGTGAGCTTGACCCTAAAGTGGATGAGGACATGCTTGAGGAAGTGACCAGAGTTTTCCATCTAGTTAGGACATCAGTGGACCAACTGGTGATCCTAGTGGCGAGCCTTATTCATGGTTCGGTTGGGTAATGGTAGAATTTGTCCATGCAAATTCATGATGAGGTCAATATTTCTAGGATGGAGTATGAGAATCACTTTAGAGAGGATTAATCACAAGTTACACTGATAGAAGTTTGTATATAGAAGATTCCTCAGCTATAGTAGGGTAGCATGACAGTGGATGACTATTCATCAAGTTCTCCAACCTTTCCAAGTACACGATGTATATGGTTAGAGATTATTACTTCAAGGTCTTGGACCATTGGGAGAGGATTGGGTAGAGACATGGGAGGTAGAATTATACCTCTATCCATTCCAACTTATTATGGAGTTCTCAAGTGATATTTGGTGGTTGAAATATTCTTGTAGAGTATATGCATCTATTGATAGTCTGTAGATAGAAGATAGGTGTAGAGACCTTGGCAGTGGGGAGCTGATGTCAGACTCATGGATCTGGACATGGGATACATTACAGGAGGTCCTAGGATAGGGGATATGTGGTTCATGGCTCTTTGGCTAGATACATTCAGTCTATGGATATGTGATTCCATTAATGTGATGATTAGGGACATCTTGGTTAAGATTTCCCAACCTATCGAGATGCTGATAGTGAGACAGTGGATGGAAAAATAAAGAAGAGGCAATGATAGGAGTAGTAGATATTCTGGAAAGTGGTTGTGGAAGAGGAGTAGGGAGAGGTAAAGGAGGTGGTAGGAATTTTGACACATTAGTACCACCATCCCTAGGAGGTCCACACCAAGCTCAGGGAGTTGGAGGATATGGTTGGGGAGAGTTTCATGTGGTCAAGGTGTATGATCTAAGGGCTCTAGGGATGATTCAAGGTACAATCTATGTCTTTTCAAGCTTATATTATATACTTATAGACACAGGATACATTAATTACTTTATTGATACCTGCATTGTATGTGACCTTGAGATTTTGGTAGAACCACTGAATCAACCCTAAAACTTGGAGACATCTACATGAGGAGACTCGATGATCACACACTTATATTGACAGTGTGACCTGGACCTTGGAGGGGATAGTTTTGGTTGTAACCTCTTTGTGGTATCATCAAATCATTACAAATATATTCTTGGTATGGATTGTTTATCTTCAGTCCACACCTAGATTGATTGTTTTAGGTGAAGGGTGTGGTGTGTACACAATGATGGAATGAGGTATTCCCATATTGAAGAAAGGGAATCCCATGCAGAATAGGATGGACTAATTCATAGGAGGGTGTATTCAATTACTCATGAGTTGGATAGCATAACCCTAAGAGTAGTATAAATTATGAGATTTCTATTCCCAATAGTGGAGTTGGAGTGTGAGGACATCTTTCCAAAAGATGTTCAATTTTTACCTCCCTTCTGGGAGATATAATTATTCATCGACTTACACCCCATGACAACACCGATATCAGCACCAAAAAATCTGATGGTTCCTATGGATCTTCATGATATGAGGGTACAATTGTAGTAATTACAGAGGAATGGCTTTGTGAGACCTAATGTTTCACCTTGGGTAGCCCCCGTTTTGTTTTCTGCAAAGGCATATGGGAGTTTGAGGTCATGTGTGGACTACCAGTGTCTAAAACAGGTGACCCTGAAAAGAAAGTATCCACTACCAAGGATTGATGACCTCTTCGATTAGTTGAGATAAGAACAGTGGTTCTCAAAGTTTGACCATTGATCAGTCTATCACCAATTGCATGTACCAGAAGAAGATATAACGAAGACTACTTTTAGATGAAGTTATGGTCATTATGAGTACTTGGTGATTCCCTTTGGTAGGAATAACTCCCCCACAATGTTCATGGGACTCATGAATCCAATATTTCAGCAATAATTAGACCATTTTGTTTCAGTATTCATTGACGATATCCTTGTGTACAAGGAATTTGAGTAGGAGCACATGAGACACCTAAGGATGGTTATATATGTACCATGAGATAACCAACATTATAGGAAACTCTCAAAGTTCCAATTTAGGATTCAAGTGGTCCACTTTTTGGGACATGTTATCATAGTGTATGGAGTGGCAGTGGACCTGGCCAAGGTGGAGGTAATGTTATTATGGGAGCCACCTAGGAGTGTGACGAAGGTGTAGAGAATCCTTGGGCTAGTAAGATATTATCGGATATTCGTAGATTATTTCTCCAGAATATCCACACTAATGAAAACCTTCACTCAAAAGGGGATACCTTTTGTAAAGACCCAGAATTTCCATGCAATTTTTTTAAAAATATGGGAATTTTAGGAGTCTGCGAAAATTGAAGGTGCGTGATTCTGAGGCCCAGAGTGCCCGGAATGAATTTATAAACAATATAAAGATACAGAATTTAATTTTTTTTTTAAATATATGGGAATTTTACGAGTCTATGAAAATTGACGACTTGTGATTCTAAGCGCCAGATTGGTCAAAATGAATTTCTGAACTTTTTTTGGGTAAGTTTAGTAAATGTGCGAGCGGGTTTTTCTATCATTTAAACCAGTGCTCAGAATTCAAATCATAGGGCACTGTTGAACTCACAGTGCCTATATTCACTAAAGAAGATTTTCACCTCGACATTAGTTGTTCAAGGGTGAAAGTTAATTTTTGGGTTTTTCGTGAAATAAATAAAATAAAATAATGTGTGTAACATTTTTTTTTGAAACTCGCATGTGTATGTTTCACAAGTGGGGACCACCTGAATTAACCTCCCATGAGAGGTTATGGTGGTGGAGACCACCCAAGACTAACCTCCCATGAGAGGATATGGTGGTGGGAACCACCTGAGGATTAAACCTCCCAAACTCCCCTCTTAATGAGGGAGAAACCTCTAAACTCCCTCTTTAATGTGGAGGAGACTCTTGAGCATCCACCACATTAATTATTCCAACACACCACATTAATTTTTCCATCATGTGTGAGTGTGCCAACATAATTTCATCCTAAGTTTATTATATTGGAACCACTTTCAATTTTGGGTGGAATTGTGAGAGGAGAACCCTTGGAGTATTACACTTCATCCACGAAGAACACTACCCCAATGAAGAACGCCGACTTCGAATTCTTCCTCAGGACACCCTCCAACGAGGAATGTCTTCGATTACGATGAACTGATGCATGAGCCTAGGATTGGAGGTGTGTGGCGGATGAGACGAACGTCAACAAATTCAACTTCTTCTCGCACCAACATCAATGAACAATCCAAGGTAGGGGTTATTATTAAATTCTTTATTTCTCTCGTTTAATTTCCTCGCTCTTAGAAAGCATGTCAAACGTGGATCAACCAAAATGATTTGATCCACAATTCATATTAAATTGAATAGTATGTCGTTCTTGACTCCTAATTTTGTTGAGCAGCTTGCTACCGCTCCAACACGGAGGGTGTGGGCCAAACAAACAGGGCATGAACTCTCTTCCGTTCTTCATTATTGTGTTCTTCGCGATGGAAGAAAATGGATTACAACACAATGACAAACAAAGAGAGAGTCTGGATAAACCAGTCGCCAGCGAAGGCATGGCAGCCCGCCGTCCGTGACCTCGCCTCCCGAACTGTGACCGCTGCCCACAGCCTCGACCCACGAGCATTGGCTGCCACCCGCGGCCTTGTCGTCCGCAGCTGAGCCACCGCCCGTAGCGTCCATTGACGAGTAGATGCCTGAGCCGCCACCGCTGTCCACGGTTCCTCCACGCCGCCCACGACACCCCTCGGCTGAGCCGCGCTCATGGAACCCCCGGGCCGAGCCAACCTCATGGAACTCCTCGGCCAAGTTGACCTCACCACACCCTCGGACCAAGCCTCCCTCGTGGCACCCCTCGGACAAGACACCCTCACGGCACCCCCAGCGGCCCTTTGCGGCCCCTCACGTCCTGCTGGACCATCCAGCATGCCAGGCAGCACAGCATGGACCGGGCCAGACCCAGTGGGCTGGGCCAAACCCAACGGGCCAGGCCACCCAGTGCGGGCCGAGCCGGGTCACCCGAACCAGTTCGGCCCAGGTGGGGTTGGGCCTGGTCGGGCTGACCGGGTCGGACCGGACCCAGACCCACTATGACCAATTTATGCTCTTTTAGCCATAACTTTTTCACTAGTTGTCTGTTTGACGAACCGTCAGTGGCAATAAGTTCCTTGGAGTGAGGTAGTACCTTTGAGCATACCCCACTAGTGTTTTGGATTATGATGGGGGTAGGGTCAGGTTGGATCAGTCACGAATCCAACCGAGCCCCTAGGACTAAAAGGCTAATAACTCATAGATCAGGCATCTGATTGATGCACCGTCTATTGCATAATGACACCTATGACATGGAGAAATATTGAGATTCTTTTTCGTGAGACATCATAGTAGTTGGATAATCGACCAGTGGATTGGGGAACAGACTCTTCTGGAGAAGAGCAAGCCTAGTGCGTAAACCCAGTAGCTGGCTATGATGAGAAGAGCGCTCCTAGCGATCCTGTGTGGGTCAGCTCATAGCGATCCTGTGAGGTTCAGCTCCTAGCGATCATGTGAAGGTCAAATCCAAGAGATCCTATGTGGGTTATCTCCTAGCGGTCTAGTGTGGGTCAGCTACTAGCGATCATGTGTGGGTCAGCTCCTTGCGATCCTGTGTGGGACAACTCCTAGATATCATGTGTGGGTCAGCTCTTATGGATCCTGTGTGGGTAAGCTCCTAGAGATCCTATGAGTGTCAATTCCTAGAGATCCCGTGAGCGTCAGCTCCTATTAATGTTGTGCGGGTCAGCTCCTAGAGATCCTCTGTGGGTCAGCTTCAAGCGATCCTGTGCGGGTCCTCTCCTAGCGATTCTGTGTAGGTCTGTAGTAGATCCTCCTAATGGAATAAGAAGATTCAGTATTTATAACTAATAATATCTACTACTATACCTAATGATATACGTGGTGTGAGCTGAGTTATTACCTCTGTGTTTTCTTCATGATTGATATGGATTACTTGATAACTTAGGTATATGTTTGGGCATATACCTATGTAGGGTTAACTATTGTTTTCATGATTTTAAGATTATTCTTTGTAGATTTTGTGAGACCTTGAGGGTCACGGGGTCCCTACTGAGTATCATTATACTCACCCCTGCATGGTCTACACCCGCACTTCACTGGGTTTGGTGTAGATAGTGGACAACGTTGACTGAGGAAGAGAGTACTAGGACTAGACGGTACCAGGAGGGGTACCGTATGACGTGTCGGTACGCAGAGGAGATGGGTAGACGTGGAGTGCTGATGAGGTGATCTATACCGACCCTTTAGGTCAAAACCTCAGAGGGTGATCCAGTATCTGTATTTCTCTTTCTTCAGTTGTATTGTATTTCAGTTGTACTTGTACCTTTACTATTGGTCTTGTATTCCGGCCCCTTTACTTTTAGCACTCTTTTGGTTATACATTTTTCTTATGTTCGTATCTTCCTATGTGCTTGGTTACATGAGTATATAGGTTATAAAGGCAATTCCATCCCAGTGTTAGGGAATACACCATTTGGTTCTAGTCTCCAACCCCTAGACAGTGGAAGGCAGGCTTGGGGTAGTCACAACACAGGCCCTGGGGGACAGGTCATGACAAATTGGTATCATAGGAGTCGGTTCTACCGTCAAACATAGGACTCTGATCATTCTTTTTAATGAAAATCATGTTTAGTGTAGTGAGTGTCCTTATCAGTTTAGGGAATATAGTGTTGGTGTGGCGGTTGGTGTATCCATACACTAGGACCCTGACTTAAGATTTCTGACTCAGTGCACGAAAACACTGACTGCGTGTGTGTTTCTAAGAGTTTTCTTTATGATCTCTTGAGTCAGCTCACCAAGTATTACTTATTGATAGCGGCGCACCTGTTCCATTTCAGGATGACTCTACAAAGAGTGATAGCTAGGGTTTCGAGAGTTGTAGGCACTGATAGCCCACCGAGCAATGAGGCCTTTGTGTTGGGCCCTCTTCCAGTAGAGGCACCAGCGGAGGCACCAGCAGTACCACTACCCATTAGGCCACCGATGCCACCCGCTCCAGCAGCAGAGAGTGCATACCGCTTGAGCACATTGAAAAAGTTCTAACACCAGAGGCCACCCAGGTTTAGGGGAGAGGCGGACCCACAGACGTCTGAGGATTGGCTAGAGGCCATGGTGAGAGTCTTCCGACTGGTAGGGACACCACCTGATATCATGGTGATCCTTGCAACCAGCCTTCTACAAGAATCATCAGGCAGATGGTAGAGCGTGATGCTCCAATTTCATGACGAGGTGAAGCTTCTCAAGGTAGACTCTGAGAGCCTGTTTCGGGTAGAGTTTGTCCCAACAACTCTTCGCACAATGCGCATACATGAGCTTCTTAATCTACAACAGGGCAGCATGACTATAGCTCAGTACTCAGTGAGGTTAACAAACCTCTTATGTTACTCCATTGATATGGTATGTGACCCATTCTTCAGGTCCTAGACATTCGAGTCGGGGTTCACACAGGATATCATGTTTTAGATGATCTCACTCAGCATCCAAATGCAGGTGGGGGTGTTAGAGTGATCCCTCTTAGTGGAGAGTTTTATTACTGAGCACTCTCCAACAGTGAGACCCACCACCAGTTGTCATGTAATAGAGTCATCTACAGTTGGAAGTAGATAGATGATTCCAAGGTCAAAGAGGACCAGACCTACAGGTGGACGACTGCATGATTTAGGGTTGGTTGTGTGGGGCACCTGAGATAGAGCCATTCATACCAGGAGACGGTAGCATTTCACATGAGGAGGGTAGGGTCACATGGATCATGACTATCTGACCCACTGTACGGATGATCAATATATGGTATAGGGACCACCCAGGCAGATACAGAGGTTCGACCGAGGAGGTCTGCAGGGAGCAGGCAAACATGGGACAAGATCTGGTCATGCAGCTGGAAGTGGGAGATGACTCGAGATGTTATGGCCACAACCACCAGGAGGTCCACCCCGACCACAGGGAGCTGGTGGATAGGGGTGTCCTCATCTCTAGGTAGCTGAGGCCTATGATCATTGTGCTCCGAAGATGATACGAGGTACGATCTGTGTCTATTCCACCTTAGATGCAGTATTTATAGACACAAGCACCAATCATTCTTTTATTACCACTTTCCTCATTCGGAGCTCTGAGATTCGGGTGGAGCCGTTGTCTCGATCCTCACAGCTAAAGACTACTACGGGAGAGGATTCGATGATTACGCACTGGTGCCGGCAGTGTGAGCTTACTATAGGAGGCAAGAGTTTTAGCTGGGATCTCCTAGTAGCAGCGTCGAGGCCTTACGATGTCATCTTTGGTATGAACTAGTTATCTACAGTCCATGCTCAGATTGACTGTATTAGGTAAAAAGTGTGGTATTTCTACATAGATGGGACCATGTTTACCTTCAATAGTGAGAATGGAGCCTTTTCAGCCCAGGATGGACTTACCCGACGGAGAGTGTAGCTGATCACTCATCAGTTGGCTAGCCTTACACTCGAAACAATTGATGTGGAGAGTATGAGTTGTCCTGTAGTGGTGGACCAGTATGCAGATGTATTCCCTGATGATGTTATGGGTCTAAATCCTCGTAGAGAGGTATAATTTTACATTTAATTGTTCTCTGGGATGACATAGATATCTACACAAGCATATTGGATGGCTCATGTGGAGCTTTGTGAGCTGGAGGTACTGCTGGAGGACTTACAGGGGAAAGGGTTTTTTCGTCCCAGTGTTTCTCCTTGGACATCCCTGATATTTTTCACCAACAAGGAAGGTGGGAGCTTGAGGATTTGTGTTGACCATCAACACCCGAACCAGGTTACCGTGAAGAACATGTACCCACTCACAAGGATTGGTGACCTCTTTGATTAGCTGAAGGGAGCACAGTGGTTCTCAAAGATAGACATCAGATCAGGCTATCACCAGCTCATAGTACAAAATGAGGATGTGTAGAAGAAGGAATTCAGGTGTCGATACAACCATTATGAGTTCTTGGTTATTCCATTTAGTGTAACCAATTCTTAAGTAGTGTTTATGGGACTCATGAATAGGATCTTTCAGGGATACCTTGATCTCTTTGTAGTTGTCTTCATCGACAACATTTTTATCTACTCGGCTAGTGAGGAGGAGCATTCCAATGATTTGTAGGTAGCACTGGACACAATGTAAGATTACCATATTTATGGTAATCTTTCGATGTTCCAGTTCTGGATCTGAGAGGTTAACGTTCTGGGACATGTCATATTGGAGGCCGGAGTTGCAGTGGATCCAGTGAAGATTGAGGTGGTACTTTCATGGGAGCCACCCAGGAGTGTGATAGAGGTAAGGAGTTTCTTGGGTTTGGATGGATACTACCAGAGGTTTGTGATATACTTCTCTAGAGTTATAGCACCACTATCAGCATTGAAGAAGATGGGGAAACCCTTCGTTTGGTCGGGGAAATTCCAGAAGAGTTTTTAGGAGCTGAGGCAGAGGCTGACTAGTGCACCCATCTTGAGGCTATCAGAGGAGGGGTTAGGGTACGTAGTCAACTGCGACGCAATAGGGACTGGAATTAGATATGACCTAATGTAGGATCATGTGGTTATCTCATAAGGATCATGTCATCTAAGACAACATGAGTAGAACTATGCTACCCATGACCTAGAGTTAGCAGTAGTGGTCTTCGCCTTGAATATTTGGCGACACTACCTGATGGGGGAATGATTTATAGTATACTTAGATCACAAGAGTCTCTGGTATATCATCTCCCAGAAGGACCTGAACTAGAGACAATGATGTTGTCTTGAGTTCCTCCAAGACTATGACTTTGAGATATTATATACTCCTGGTAAGGGGAACGTTTCAGCAAATGCACTCAGCAGGAGGACTGGTATAGAGATTCATGGCGAGGCGACAGAGCAGCTGGTCGCATTACAGATATCCTTTGTGGATAGAGATGGAGAAACTTCTCTTCAGTCTCCTAAAGTCAGTCCCCCACTTATTTAGTGAGTTAGGGAGGCACAACGTGGGGATGCTGACTACGAGACACGACATGATCGTATATCCACAGGACATGCACCTGATGGATTTTTTGAAGGTGGGGAGCACGCCATCCTCTTCATAGGACATACCATGGTACCAGTGTCACTACAGGTGGAAGTGTTGAGGGAGTTCCACACATCCCCTATAGAAGTACACCAGGAGTGGCGACGATTTACCCGGATCTCTAACGAAAGCACTGGTGGTCGAGAATGGAGAAAGCAGTTGCAGAGTTCGTCACTCAGTGGCTCACTTTTCAGCAAGTGAAGGAAGAGAATCAGGTACCAACAGGATTCGTTCGGCCTTTGGAGGTCCCAGAGTGGAAGTGGGATGGGATATCCATGGACTTTGGGACATGAATTCCATGTACATCCAGGGGACATGACTAAATTAGGGTGATCATCGACAGACTCACCAAGTCGGACCACTTCCTACCGATCAGAGAGTAGTGTTTAGTAGAGAGATTGAAACACCTATATGTGCAGAAGATTGTGTGGATACATGGAGTACCCTTGACGATTGTCTCCGATCGTGATGCATGTTTTAATTCTTGACTATAGAAGGGGTTGCAGGAGGCTTTCAGGGCACATCTTCATTCAAGAACCACCTTCCATCCCCAGACAGATAGTCAGACTGAGTGAACCATTCAGACCCTCAAGGAAATGTTGCGTGCTTGCATCCCCGTCTTCGGTCACAGCTAAGAGGATTACTTGCCTTTGGTGGAGTTTGCGTACAACAATAGATATCACTCCACCATTGGGATGACACCTTTAAATGTGTTGTACGAGTGACCTTGCAGATCATCCTTGTGATGGACTAACATAGGGGAGTCAGTACTAGAGATGGTATGGTCTACCACAGAGAAAGTGTAGATCATCCTGGATTGGATAAAGACTACACAGAGCAGACAGAAGTCTTATGCGGAGAGGAGACAGAGACCACTAGAGTTCAAGGATGGTGACCACGTCTTTCAACAGGTTTCACCTCGATATGGTTTGCAGAGATTTGTCCAAGGCGGAAATTTATCTCTAAGGTTCATCAGACCTTTTCAGGTCCTCATCAGAGTTGGAGAGGTGGCTTACTGCTTATCTATTCCACCTCATTTACACTAGTTGTATGAAATCTTCCACAAATCCTAGCTGAGGAGATACGTTCATGACCCTTCTCACATCATCAACCATGGAGATTTGGTGGTTGATGATGGGGTAAATTTTATAGATATCCCAGTAGATATTGATGATCGACAAGAGTGGGTCCTTCTTGGATAGTCAATACCTTTAGTGCGCGTTCGTTGGAAGCACGAGAACCTCCAGGAGAGAACATGGGAGCGGGAGGCTCAGATGCGTGCTCAGTACCCCTCATTTGTTTACCTAGTTATGAGTTGTGGCTTATGGGGATGTAAATCCCTGAGGTGGGGAGAATGTAAAGGCCCGAAATTTCCGTGTATTTTTTTAAATATATGGGAATTTTATGAGTCCGCGAAAATTGACGGCATGTTATTCCAAGGGCCGGAGTTCCCAGAATGAATTTCTGAAATTTTTATCAGGTACGTTCAGTAAATGTGCGAGTGGATTTTTCTAAATTTTAAACCGATGCTTGGAATTAAAATCTGAGGGTATCGTTGAACTCGCAGCGCCAATATTCTATTAAGAAGACTTTCACCTCGATGAAATTTGGTTAAGGGTGAATGTTAATAATTTGGTTTTTTGTGAAAATAATAAAATAAAATAAAATAAATTGTGTAACATTTTAATTTAATTTGTTTTGAAACTCCCATGTGAAAGATTCGCTTGTTGGGACCACGTGAATTAACCACCCATGAAAGGTTATGATGGTGGGGACCACCCGAGCCTAACCTCTCATGAGATTTTATGGTGGTGGGAACCACCTGAGTCTTAAACCTCATGAACTCCCCTTTTAATAATGGATAAACCTATCAACTCCCTCTTTTTTGTGGAGGATCCTCTTGAGCTCCCTCCACATTAATTATGCCAACGCACCACATTAATTTTTCAATCTTTTGTGAGTGTGCCAATATAATTTCTTCATAAGTTAATTATATTGGCACCTCTTTCCTTTTTTGGTGCAATTGTGAGAGGACAACCCTTGGAGGATTACCATTCTTCCACGAAGAACGCTTCTCCAACCAAGAACGCCGACTTCGACTTCTTCCTCAGGACACCCTCCAATGAGGAACATCTTCTACTGCGACGAACCAATGCATGAGCCCGGGATTGGAGGTGTGTGGAGGAAGAGACAAACATTGAAAACATCGACTTCTTCTCATGCCAATGTCAACAAACAATCCAAGGTATGGGGTTATTATTAAATTCATGATTTCTCTTGTTTAATTTCCCCGTTCTTGGAAAGAATGGCAAACGTGGATAAACCAAAATGAGTTGATCCACAATTCTTATTAAATGGAAGAGTTTTTCAATCATGAATCCTAATTTTGTTGAGATGCTTGCTACCACTCTAACACGGAGGGTGAGGTCCAAAAAAAGATGGACAGACCCCTCCGTCATTCTTCTTTATTGTGTTCTTCATGATGGAAGAAAGTTTCATACACCATGATGAAGAACGAAGAGAGAGGCCGGCTAAAACGGCAGCTCGTGAAGGCACGACGCCCCGCTGTCCGTAACCTCTCCACCCAATCCACTACCGCTGCCCGCAGCCTCACCACCTGAGTTGGCGCTTCTGCCCACAGCCATACCATCCATTGTCGAGCCGCCGCCCGTGGAATTTCTGCCCAAGAAACTGCTGCCTTACATGGCTGAGCCATTGCCCAAGCCTCTGCTACCATCCGTGGACCTTCTGCACTTCCCGCGACACCCTTCGGCCGAGCCGCCCTCGTGGACCCCTCAGCCAATCTTCCCTCGCAGCACCCCTTAGTCGATCCACCCTTACGGCACCCCCTGGCCGATCCACCCTCGCATCACCCCTCGACCGAGATGCCCTCGCAGAACCCCTAGGCTGAGCTGCCTACACGACATCCCTCGGCTGAGCCGCCCTCATGGCACCACTGGGTTGAGATTCCCTCTTATCACCCCCCATGGCCGAGACACCCCCGAGCTAAGCCGCCCAAGCGGCACCGTCCCGCGGCCCCCTGTGGCCCCTCACGGCCTGCCAGACCATCTGGCGGGCTGGGCAGCCGACACGGGTCGGGACAGACCCCGCGGGCTAGGAAAAACCCAACAGGCCGGTCTGCCCAGTGTGGGCTGGGCTGAGTCGACCGGGGTCAGTCCGACCGAGTTGGACTAGACCCGGACCCACTACGACCCATTTATGCTCTTTTGGCCATAACATGGGCATCAGGCGTCTGTTTAACGAACCGTCAGTAGAACTGGAATCCTCAGAGTGAGACGGTACCTTTGAGTATACCTCGCTAGAGTTTTGGATTATAATGGTGTACGGTCAGGTTGGATCGAGCACAAATCCAACTGGGCCCCATAGACTAAAAGGATAATAACTTACAGACCATGAGTACGATTGACGCACCATCTATTGCGTTGAGACACCTATGACATGTTGAAATTTTGGGAAACTTCTTTGGGGGACATCATGGTAGTTTGAGAATCGTCTAGTGGCATGGGGAGCAGAATCTCCTAGAGACTAGCAAGCATAGTGCGGAAACCCAATAGCTGACTGTGATGAGAAGAGTTCCCCTAGAGATCCTGTGCCGGTCAACTCCAAGTGATCATGTCCGGGTTAGCTCCTAGCGATCCTATGTCGGTAACCACAGAGAGATCTTGTGTGGGTCAGCTCCGAGCGATCCTATGTGGGTCAGCAACTAGCGATCCTGTGTGGGTTAGCTCCTAGCGATCTTGTGTGGGCCATCTCCTAGAGATCATGTGTGAGTCAGCTCCTAGTGATCCTGTATGGGTCCGCTCCTAGAAATAATGAGGGGGTCAACATCTAGAGATCCTGTGTGGGTTAAATCTTAGCAATCCTGTGTGGGTCAGCTCCTTGTAATCCTGTGTGAGTTAGTGCCAAGCAATCCTGTGCAGGGCAGCTCCTAGTGATTCAGTTCAGGTTAGCAGTAGAGCCTCTTAACGGAATAAGATGACTCAGTATTTATAAATAAACATCTCTACTAATGTACCTAAAGATATTACTGGTGTGAGATGAGTTAGTACATCAATGTTTTCTTCATGATTGAGATGGATTACTTGATAATTAGGTATATGTATGGTCATATACCTATGTAGGGTTAAATGTTGTTTTCATTATTTCTGGATTCTCCTTTGTGGATTTTGTGAGACCTTGAGGCTCTCGGGGTACCTACTAAATATCGTTATACTCACCCCTGCACTGGCTATGCCCTCACTTTGTTGTTTTTGGTGTAGACGACGAACAACTCCGATTGAGGATGAGAGTACTAAGACTAGATGGTACCCGGAGGTGGACCATACGACATGTCGGTACATAGAGGAGACGGGAAGACATGGAGTGATGTGGAGGTGATATGTACCTACCCTTGAAGTAGGAACCTCATAGGAAGATCCAGTAGCTGTCTTTCTCTTTATTAAGTTGTATTTTATTTCAGTAGTACTTGTACCTTTAATGTTGGGCTTGTATTCCAACCACTTTATTTTTATCACACTTTTGGTTAAACAATTTTCTTGTGTTATTATCTTGATATATTCTTGGTTACATGAGTTTATAGGTTATGAAGGCAATTCCTTCCCAGTTTTAGGGAATATGCCTTTCGGTGCTAGTCGCCAGCCCCTGGCCTATGGAAGGCAGACTTGGGGTAGTCATGACACATGCCCTGGGGGATGGGTCATGACACATTTCGTGTGGACTAAGAAGTGCCAACAGGCTTTCTAGATGTTGAGGTAGAGTTTGAAAAGTGATTTGATCTTGAGATTTATAGAGGAGGGTGTCGAGTATGTAGTGTTCTGTGATGCATCATGGACTGGACATGGTTGTGTTCGGATATAGAGGTATGTGGTGATAACCTATGGTTCTCACCAGTTGAGGCCAAATGAGAAGAAAAATTTGACCCATGATCTTGAGTTGGCAGTGGTAGTCTTCTCCTTAATGATGTAGCGACACTACCTGAATGATGAGCAGTTTATCATCTACTCCAATTACAAGAGTCTCAAGTATATTATCTCTCATAAGGATCTGAACATCAGAAAGAGGAAATTTCTAGAGTTCCTCCTAGACTATTAATTTGAGATTATCTGTACTCTTGGGAACGGTAAAGTGGTTGAAGATTATCTGTGTAGGAGATCTAGTTTGCTGTTGTTGAATGAGGCATCAGAGCAGTTGGAATCATTGCATTTATTATTTTGGGATGTAGATGGAGAAGCTTACCTCCCGTCGATGTTTTCACCCCTACCCTCTTATAGTGAGTTGGGGAGGAATAACTAGAAGATACTGACTTCGAGATCATGCATGAATATATGTCCGTAGGACATGTGCCTTATGAATATTCACAAGGTGGGGAGTACTTCGTCCTTTTCAGAGGACTCATAGATGTACCAGTGGCATTGTAGGAGGAGGTTCTCCATGAGATTCATACATCCCCTTTGGTAGTACATCTTGGTGTGGAAAATATTTACCAGGACCTCTGTTGTCAGTTTGGGGGGACAGGTATGAAGAAGGAAGTGGTAGAGTTCGTTTATCGATGCCTTACATGTCCCCAGGTGAAGGTTAAGCACCAGGTTCTAATGGGTTTAGCTCAACCCCCTGAGGTATCCGATTGTAAGTGCAATGTGATATCTATGGAATTTTTGATGGGTTTACCACGTATGTATAGAGGACACAATTACATATAGGTGATCATTGAATGACTCACTATGTTGTCCCACTTCCTAGCTATTAAAAAGAATAGTTCAATAGAGAGTTTGGGGAAACTTTACATGTAGGAGATAGTTTGAATATGTGGAGTCCCATCTATGATAGTTTCAGATTATGATGCTCATTTTACATCACGGTTGTGGAAGGGATTACAAGATAAATTTGGGACTTAGTTACACTTGTGAACAGATTTTCACACACAGCCAGATGGCCAGACGGAGTGGACCATCCAAGTCCTATAGGACATGTTGCAGCCTTTCATGTTTTACTTCAGTCGTATTTGGGATGATCACCTACCTATGGTGGAGTTCTTATATAATAACAACTACCATTCCACCCTTGGAATAGAACAATTCAAGGATTTGTACAAGCGACCCTACCAGTCACCTGTTTATTGGACTGAATCAGGAGATTCAACACTCATTGGCCCAAATTTGGTGTGAGATACTACTGAGAATGTGGAAATCATCTAGGAGTGGATGAATACTGAATGGAGCCATAATAAATCTTATGTTGTAAGGAAGTAGTGGAGTTTCATGTTCGATGAAGGAGACCATGTGTTCCTTCTAGTTTCACATGGACAGGTACTGTAGAGAATTGGAAGGGGCATAAAGTTATCTCTTAGGTTTATCAGCCATTTTAAAAAACATGGTAGAGTATGCAAGGTGGGGTCCTGCTTGGCTCTACCCCCACATTTAGTCGGGGTTCACGATTTCTTCCATGTGTCGCAGCTGATGAGGTACGTGCTTGATCCATCACACCTTATCGACTACAGTGAGTAAGAAATTGATGATAGAGTGAATTTTTATTATTACCTAGTGGATATTGACGATTAGAAAGAGAGGATCCTACATGGGTGAGTGTTTCCCTTAGTGAATATCTGGTGGGAGCATAGGAATCTCTAGGTGATCACATGGGACTGGGAGGTTCAGTTTCATGCATAGTACCCACATATTTTTGAATATCCTTTGTTTCTAGATTTTTGGGGACGTAAAGACCCAAGGTGGGGAGAATGTAATGTCCAATATTTTTCTGTGTATTATTTTTAAATATTATATGTAATTAATTCTATACTAGGAAATGAGATAGCCTGTGATTCCGAGGCCCAGTGCTCCCTAAACAATTGGTTGAAAAATATAAAAATACTAAATAGAAGCCATGCACAGATTTCTTGAAAAATGATATAACTTATAAAATATTATGAAGATCAGATATCTGAGGGCACATTTGAGTACAAAGTAGCAATTTTACCTAAGGCAGGGCTTAACATCGTTTGACAAGGGTCGGCTATAAAAGATAATTTTTTGAAATTTTTAAGAATATAATAAATTTTAGATTTATTTTATTTTGAAATTTCACAATGATGCATTTTATCTTTTTTAATTATATTTTAGGCATGGACCCAAGGTTAGACTCATAACACTAGAAAATTCCCTAAAGGATCTAGAGGGGAACCATCGATAAATATCTTGATGGAATATGATAGAACTTAGAGCATGGTTATTTCCTAATAGGATTCACCAATGAAAATCAGTGTTCATTAGAAAATGATTCTTTCCTAGGAAGGGCAATTTTATTTAAATTTATTGTTTCCCCATTCATAGAATCAATGAAAAAAACATGTCAACCAATGAATAGGTTGACCCACAGATCAATAATTCTTGTAGGATGGGTTTTTAATGGGGTAATTATTTGGGTATGTTTTTATTATTTTTCCTAGATTATTGATCATTATTATGGGAACATATAATGTCCAGAAGGAACAATGGTTGAGGTTCATTCCTCAAGTTTGTTTGATGTGATTTCTTTTCCCCATTTTCCCTATACGTTCTTCATTCATCATGTCTTATGAATGGATGATAGGTTCACCCTCATTTCTTGGTGAAACAATCTTCAATTGAAAATCCCATTTCAGGATGAACTACTGGAGGTGTGATGATAATGACGATGGAAGAATCAAAGATATTCAGAAGTTACCTCTTTGCAATGGTTTTCATCGGATGAATTTGAAGATTCATTACGAACAAATTGAAGGCTCGAAACACCCCAATTGGGTGTTACTTTATTGATGTGAGCTGAAATCTTGAGTTTCAGAGTGAACTGACCAAGGAATCAAAACCTAGAGGGTTGGCTGAGGCACTCAGGGGAACAGTAGGCAGGTCTAGAGATTCCAGAACACATTACATGTAGTACGAGATACACAATGTGTGTTCATCGATGAACCACTTGTCATGTACACTGGGAGTACATGGGCATGGGTGGAGTACATGGGTTTCCTACATTGCATGTACTCAACCAAATTGCTACACCCATACTGAATATACAGGTTATCGCAAGTACTGGTACACGGGCAGACAAACATGGGTTGACACCGTGTACTTACACATGACCAGGGTACATGGGTAGACCCCAAATGGATTGGCATGACATGTAAGTCTTTCTACATGCTGTGTACTGAATTTTATCTTGAAATGTACTTCTAACATGAGTTGTTGTACACGTGAAGTACCCGAGGTCAAGGGACATGGTGGGTGACCCTACTACACACTATGTACTCTATCCTAAATGGCATGAGCAACTTTTCCACCGTATCTTGAACAAGTTTTTTTAAGGGTTCATTCTTGTATACTTCTCTTGAAGTTTAGTTGGTATCATTTCATAATAATAGGAGTATGATCCCTTCCGCAGGACTTTGTAGATAGTGTTTTTGGAATCCCATATGAGGGTCCTAGAGCAGGATCCTCTATTCATTATTCATTCTCAATGTATTGTAATTGGTATTGACATGACCAACACTACACGGTCATCGATCCTCTACATAGCAGGTTTATCCAGATAGAGTTTTTGGTATCACCCCATGTCCCTAGAAGTGATCCTATTTTATGTATCATATCTCTCTTTAGATATATTTGTGTATCTCTCTCATGTATGTTCTTGAAAGAAAATACTTCTCAAACAGACATCATCAATGCTATCAGACTCAAGAGTGTGTTCTCCTAGATGAGTACTAGTGGAATCTTCAGATCAAATCCCTAGAGTGGCTATACAGTGGTTGTGACTTACCTCTAGACTAGGGATCTTGGTTGAATTATATCTATATGTTCTTCTTATATGTACTGTAGAAATATACGTTTTAAAGATGACTGTATATTTCCTTTGTATATTTATTTGTGGTTTCAGGGGTTCCTACAACGTATTGTTATGCTCACCCATGCATGGTCTTTTCCTGCACATGTTCTGTCATTTGTAGATGATATACCTTTTAATAGATTCTAGGGTGGACTAGGATCAGAAACTGATTTTTGAGTTTAGGTAGGCCGATTTGTTCCTATGACTTTGAGCAGAAATCCTGGAACCTATTTTGTTTAAAGGTTGGTCTTTTTAGTTTACAAACTCTTTCTTTTTGGTGGTCTTGTATTCTATCCCATTTTTCATTACTGCACTTTACATTCCTATTGTAATCTATTGTTTGGTATATTGGTCTTCATTAATTTTCTTCTCAGTGGTTTTTAAATTTCAACATTTGTGGGCTTGGAGATGTGTACATGCATACATGTGCATATAAAATGCCTCCCATGTTAGTGATATGACTACTTGGTGCTAGTCACTAGCCTCTGGCCAATATGAGGTGGGCTTGGGGAGTTGTCGATCATGCCCCACAAGGATAGGTTGTGACCAAACCTCTATATCAAAATATGGTATTCTTTTTCATGGCATGATAAATTAAAAAATTTGCAAACCTATAACTATTGTAATAGGGGTAGTAGAGTCAATATCGTAGAGATAATGTGGGCAGCCACCTGTAATATCCTATATTATGAATATTCAGGTAGATAAATTTTACATTAATGAAATTTAGAGGTCCAAAATGTAAATAAATAAATAAATTACCCAAAATAACTAAAGATAAGAAAATAGAGTAGTTAATTTCATATTTTTAAATCCACTTCATGTGAATACATAACAAAAAAATTATTTTTTAGATTTGAATATTTTGTTAAACAATCATCACTGATATAAGTTATTTTTATAAAACATAATAAAATACAGAATTTATCAAATCTCTCCTTATTTGGTGTTATGTATAATGTATAAGGTTTTTAAAACTGAATCTATTACTGAAATAACATGATAAGTTTCACACAAAGTCAAGTAATTTATCTCTATCAAGATTCCTCACATAAGATTAATTTGTAGGTGTCACCTACGAAAATTTATAATGAAAAAATAAAAAATATTATTTCATTAATGAATAGTTTTATTTTTTATAAATTCTATAGTATGCAACATACAATTCCCTCACACATGCAATGAAAATTAGACTGAATAAATTTTATAATTCTCTCACTCACACATGATTACATTTTAAGAATCGCAGAAGTGGTCACCAAAGTATGTGTATAAATCTAGGATAAAAATATAATATATATATATATATAGATATATATAATGAGAGAAATATAAATCCAATAAAAAAATAAACTATAAATTAAATATGAGTCATAAATAATTTGGTAGGAAATCATTTTCACATTTAAAAAATATTTTACACTACCTAATTATCCAAAAAATAAAATCACACTAAAATCCTGATAAATAAGATAATTCATTCGTATCTCTATGCTCATGTTTTGGAATAAATGAATATTATTATCCATCAATTATTCAAAAATAAAAAACACCATTCCACCAATCCTCATAGTAGAATATAAACCATTGTTCACTCCACCAATATTCCATAAAAAAAATTCACCGAATACAAACATTTTTGTGCACACAAATATTTGGAAAGAAGGACACAACATATGATGAAATGAGGGGCTCATTAGTGATAAGGTTGAATATGTTTTTATGGTCTAAAAAACCTAAATAATAGAGTAAATAATCTAATAAAAATAGTTTTTCCACAAGATATAATAATTCATTTTTAAATGAATAGAACATAAATAAAGAATTTATAACAAATCAGTTGAACTGAAATCATCCTCATCATCCATTACAATATATAAAGATTACTATGTGGTCTCCCTTTTACTCCTTCCTACCTTGTGCAGTGGTTGTCCCAAAACCCATCCGCTAACCCAAGATGATATTCCACATGACTTTAATATCACCTCCTCATGCACTAGAGTCATCAAAATACCGATGAGGGTTAGATAATATCTCATGGAGAGACTATATCCTAGAATCATCAAATAGAATAACAAATAAAAAATAAAAACCACCATAAAAAATATACATATCCTCCACAATGATAATATATCTTAGGGAGACTATACCCTTTGTACTAGTTCCTTACACGAACATGAATGCCAAACATGAGATATCCATGTATACTGAGGTTAACGTGCTAGGTGTGGGTATTGAAATTAATCTGAAACAGCCAAAATGGACCTTAATATATTCCATATATATTGGAATGCATGTAAATAATGAAAACCCCAATAAACAATCACATTCATAACAACAATCGTATAATTGTGGTTCTTAAAAGAAATTTTGGTAGTCGATCCCAACCTTGTTTGGTTTGTGATGAAATTTAATTATTTCCTTTATATTTACAAGAATTGAGACATAATTCAAAATGATACAACTAAAATGAATCAAGTGGTATGAATCCATATTGAGAACACTTAAAAATATTTGATGTCTACAATCCATATTTTTTGATCTCATAAGCATTAAGTGGCACATGTCTATCTCATGAAAACATGCAAGGATTTCATGTCTAGTGTCCTTATCTACAATCTGAAAATTCTTAGGTGTCCCACATACTTCACATAAACTATAAAAGGAGTAGTTTTTTATTGTCTATCTTAACTAATATAAAAAATAGATAGACTATATTTATTAGGTTCACTTTTATAAGGACTCGATGACGAGCTCCAATCCTATCTGATCACTACTACTCATAGGTAATTCCCACCTTGGAATGTGGATAATTAGCTGACATCCAACTCATCTGGTCTTTAAACTGAAAAATTACCCACATGTGGAATGAAAATAGTATTCTAGATACCAACCTATCAATATCTTCTAGGTATTAAGTGGCTCACTTACAAACTATCCAACTCGTAATAATTGGATGGATGAGATCCACCTTTAGTATAAAAATGAGGGTTGAGTGCCCTATGTATGACCTGTTCAACGCAGAATAGGATCAATAATAGTACCAAACTATCCCAGTATATCAACATGAAACGACAACACCCATGTCTCCACCTCTCATAAAATCACCTGAACAGTAACCCCAACATCATCCCCCATATATTAGTTTGATAAATATTTCCCAACCACATAAAATTATAGGTTAAATATTCACTATCATTGGACAGACCCTTCCCAATCATATAACTTAAAAAACACCCAGTTCACATCATCTGAACATATCCTATCTTATAACTCTCCCATCACAAGATAAATAACTATAATTTAGTTATATAAATTGATTATTTTGATACACATGGTATTACATATACATACTACGATTAATATCCAAATCATTATAACATCCCTTTGATAAAATAGGATAGAGTCTAAAAGTTGACCAATTTTATGTCACCTCATGAAAATCTATACTCATTAGGATTTCACTAGTAATTATACTAGAATACCTTGATTCAATGACATTAAAACTATTCCCATATAAAAATTCACCTCTCATATAATTACTTATATAAAATAATCTTCACTAACTCATCTCATGTACAATACCCCAAAGGATAACCACTCACAAAGTGACAAACCCACTCATCAAACCTAAGTGTAATCTAACTTGAAATTTAAATAGGCCCCCCAATGTCTCTTTTGATGATTCCCATCCTAGACCATATGTCATTAGAGTTATGATAATTCCTATAATAAGAGTTTTCAAGGTATCCCATTGACCAACCCATAGGTATCTCACTACTTTCCATAAATAATTACACCTTAACACCTATGACCATACCATGCCACTCAATCCACTACCCATTGGATGGTACCCTCTATGGGGTTCTTTTCTAATTATCCCAATCTCAACACCGAACTATAGTCACAAATAAAATCAATTATAGAGGGAACATGTGTGGGATCGCCACCACAACCTTAATAATCCACATCATGAATTTCCATTTCTCTTTAAGACTCATTAACTATAACTTGTGTTGTTGTCACTCATATACCCCTATCTACCAGTTACATGACACCTGAAATTATATATAAAATCATTATAATTTTGGAAAACATGCCTCGACATGAGTTTATCTCCTCTTAAGTGATTTCCGTACAACATAAATTGATTATAATCATAATTAGGATCCCATATATCATATTAAAGTATCAGTAATTATTTAGAAAACATTTATTATTAATCACACAATAAAAATACATAATAGGTAAATGGGTAAAAGATCACTAATTTTAGCCAAATCACTAAAATTTTATGCATGGTCATGACAATGACCCATAGAATACTCCAAGACTTTCTTAAAACAAAATACATAAAATCTCATGCCAAATAATTAAGATATTAATTAAAAATTGATAAAAATCAATAATACATCAACAAAACTTTTAACCCTTAATTTTTTTAACACTCATGAGTGTTCCTCACTATGAATTCTCCCCTATAAGCCCCCATAATGTACCATCTATTAAATGTGATTAGAATATTAGTTTGTGTATTTTAAAATATAATCTCTAGATAGACTATTATAAATCCAAAAATAATATGAATTAAGAAAAATATTTGAAAAAGGAGAAATGTTTACATCAATACACTAAGAAAGACAATACATGATCATCCCCTAGTCAATGTGAAATAATGGATAGAGAATAATGGGATGGGAATGATAAATGACCTTCCATTGATGCACCTTGTTCCTAAAACCTAATGAAAGATGGTTGATAATTAAATTAAATTGGTTCCACTCCTCATTAAAAATACACTGGGTTCCATTGTATGTTCAGTGGCCATCAATGTACTCTTATTTACACTGTGAAGATCTTATTATCCTACCCCTAGGAGCTAATTGGAAGGGTTAGTAGTGCATTTCCACCACCTAACACAATAGAAATCCAGAGTATTTTTATAGAGGTTTTATTGGATTAGTATTTCCACCTACCAAAAAACCTTGTTTGTATGATACTGAATATTTCATTCCATTCATTTTTTAAGACAAATTCACCTCAAAATGATCATTTTTTAAATTCTAAATATAAAAAACAAACATTTATTCCTCAATCTATATTCAAAAATTAAAAAACCCTATGGATTACACTCTAAGAGAATCCAAAATTTCTCTATTCCACCAACACTCGATGACTTAGATCATTAAAAATTTCCCAACATAACATTTCTCATCATTGAAATGTTGAATAATGCACCCTCAGTAAACCACACTATTCATTTAAATTCATTACACAATCACATTCCCAGTATCCCACTATTTATGGTCACACTGGTGCTATACAAGAACAAGATAACCAATATATTCATAAAAATAATATACAATATTCTTTAATCAAATAATGTTATTTAATCTATTCCCATTTCCTCATAATTTATCACACAAAAAATATTATAATTGATGATTTTTTTGTATTTAATTCTCCTAAATACTATGTCACCCTCATCTCACGATGCCAACTAATTATTATGAATCCAAAAAATGTACCAATATTGGTGACATTAACATATTACCTTTGATTTTCCATTTTATTCCAAAATTGTTTTTTGTTAGTCCTTGCTAGAAAACTGCCTCTTCAGAGTAACACCTATAAATTTTATAACCATCTATACTAGAATTCCAAATCTCTTAATAAGAACTCAATCCATAAAACAAATACTATATTCTCTTAATAAATCATCACACACCCTTTCAAGCATTAATATTCCCTAAACCCAAGAACCGCAACAATCGATTTATAAATTCCACTAATTCCAGTTAATAAATTAACAAAACATATTGATTATCAAATATCGATGTGTAAATACAGGTTCCTTTTTTCAACACATAATTTTATACTAAAATATATAGAAGAACATATGAAAAACATTGATCACATATTGTTTGGATCTTCAATGTGAGTGACCCCCAATATTTTCCTTAATATACCCATTTAGGTAAATTCGGATACCCATGATCCTCATTGTTTCACCCTGATAAACCCATTATACGACCCTCTCTTATGTACATAACACCATTTTCATCCATTACACGTTGAATCAATAACATAAATAATTAATCACTATGATACCGAAGTAAGATGTATACCCCTTAAAAAAGGTGACCTCAATCACTACCGTGCGACTATCATGTTCCATCTCATTGAAAATTTTTACAAAATTCCTTTAAAAGTACCATAATTTCACTAGTTACAATCTTCCCATAGTTTAGGAACACTAAAAATGCTTAAATAATAATACAGAGACACTCAACTCATCAATTTTCTATATAACCTAAAATTATCATGAATCACTATATGTGATTTTACCCCAAAGTATACCTATATAAATCCAGACCCCTAGACCATACCACTCAATCATTTTTCAACCATGTTTCATTCACATCACATTAATAATTTACTCATTATTCCAACTCCTAATGAATCTATATTCCTTAACTAACACCTATCTTTGGTTATCCACAAAATTATAACCCATATCAAGAAAAAATAGGAATTGGGAGATACTACTCACCTCATGCGCCCAAATCACACCACCCTGAGTCATATCTCCCCATCAGTAGACTCTCCTTAATAATTATAGAACCTATTCCCCATGTAGGTAATATCATGTGAAGAAACATATATTCTTCCCTTTTAATATAACCTAAGGAATACTCATTTTCTTCCACAACCAATCTAGGTATATCATCCACATAAAAGTATACACATACCCATGGTACCCAATATAGGGTTATCACCATATCCAGTACATAGTATGACCACATAACCATCATGAAATTAGTATCTAGGATGTAATCACCAGATGGACGAATTAATTAATGCACCACCAATATGTTATTTAGGAAAATACAAAATAAGTTATTTCTGATGTTTTAATTAACTCATAACCATTTCTAAAAATCATATTCACAAAAATATCCTAGTATAAACATATCATGTGAACCTATTTGCTAATTATGATTGATGAATATATACTTATTTCAACCTAGGGCTAAGAGAAAAATAGTAATCGATAAACATAAATTTCATTCTTATCAAAACATCTGAATAACACTAAAAATTTCAATAACCTCAATCCTAACTCTCTAGTAACATGGACTTCTGCCCATACATGAGTTATTTAGGAAAAAATATAGCATCTAATATAATTATTTATAATACATAGAGTTATTGAATTTTTCCTAAACCATAATGAAAAAAATTATTTTATATTATATTGTAACATCTTTGAACTAAAAACTATATTCTAGCCTGAACTTGGACTCAATGTGACTATAGACATTCCCCCTCCTATTCTAGAGGATATCAACAATTATTAAGGGTTTAATAATATATTATGATAATAATATACTCCTAGTAATATTTCATGAACTAACTAATAATATATATATATATCAATTAAATAGTTTTGAAAATCACCCTAATGTGGATTCAAAATGGAAAGATAACCACAAAAATCACAGACTCGCAGGAAATAACAAAATGAACTCTTTGGAAGTCATATCAATCACACATTATAAATACGATTTCCTAACAATATGATCATCTATTAAACATATACAAAATAATAATGAAAAATGTAATATTTCTACCAGACATTAAAATCAACTCTAAAATTTCCTCCATATCACCACCAAGACACTCTAAGTAACTCACAGGTATTAGGTCACTTTCCCAAAATTTCATGCCAAAAATGAGATCATAACTTCCACTGAGGTGCATGTGAATGATTTTACTATAAATATTAATAGGAAACCACTAATTGGGAACTAAATATAAACTATATATACATGTATGTGTGTAAAAAATGAAAAGAAATTGGTAAAATGGTACATGTATAGCATAGATTATACCATCAGGTGATAAAGAATCAACCCAAGTTATTGACCTTTGCATGTTCAGTCCAATGGCAGTATTTTTGTATTCCATTTCTAGTTACATGAACTAGGATAAAATTTTCCATGATCCAATTTTTTGTCATCGAGTTGTCCACATTCGTCATAAGAACACACCTAAGGATTAGGTGTCCAAAGTCCATCTCTTCCAAACTCATAGGCATTGGGAATAACATACCCATCCCATGAATACACATAATGATTGGGTAACCACTGACTATATGCTCTAATAAAATTAGCACTGGGATTCCTATATCAAAACCGTTCACTCTCAAAATGGAAAGGTGGCCACTGTATATCCTATTTATTCTTATAATAATCACTTAGGCCACACTCATTACATGAACTATCATAAGCATTAGGTGCCCATTAATTCCCATCATGGAATATAGAAAGTTTACTACCTCACAACTCATCCAATATCTAAATGCATTGATAATTACTTTCTCATGGAATGAGAATGGATGTACGATGTTCACCCAATACATATAACTTAGGGATCTAGTGTCTTGAATATGGTATATACAACTCAAAATAATAGTGAATCCAACAACCCCCTTGTGATCAATGATGAGGATCTAGTGGCCCACATCTAGCCCATCCAACTAACGTCGGGCTCAGAAATAGTGTCACACCTTCTAGAAATAGGCCCCCTAAGAGTGATAGAATACACATCTCAAATTAATTATTGATCACTTATTCAGTTACCCTAAAATCATCATATTTAACTTGGTTGATCAACCTATCACCACAACACAAAATTTCTTAAAAACAATCATAGTCATGGGAAATAGGCTTGCCAATCCTAGAGCTCCATTAGAAAACCAATGCACATTGAGTATACTATAATGATGTTTCACTATCCTTTCAATAGATTAATAATGAAAATAATATTTCAAGTATGGAGTATTTAAATACACTTGATATGGATAAATATACCATGATTATCCTTCAAATCATGCTAAAATATCTCCACTAATATGATCACTTAGTTCCAAACTCATAATTACCTTGTTTATAGTCTTAAAATTGACCTAGATTTATCCCACTACACAACAATCAACCCTTATTAGGCTATCACTCATAGCCATACTAGGCTATCTAGAGTCTAGTACATTATACCAATTATTTTCTCAAAAGTTACCTTTCACATTTTGAGTCATTACTAACTCATATATGGAACATACCCCCATGGTCAATCACTTAATGAATGATAAACACAATCATCTACCCTCGGTGGAATACCAATTATGATATTACTAGGCCTGAAAAGGCTTCATGTGAAGATTACCCTCCTAGTCTATTTGTCACTACACCTATCAACTCATATTCGATACAAGTGATAGTGTAACCTCATCACATAGACCACATTTTTCTTACTTATCATAGTAAATAATCTATAATCTACAAAAAAAACTCACTATGTCACTCAAGAAACTAACCAAGGATAGAAACCCTCAATCTTATCCTTTGTTATTAAACAAAATATCTTCACTTAACTAGGGAAGAAATGTCACTCAATTGAAAAGATAATTTTTTTGAGCTGCCTCTACAGCCCCAATAGGTCACACCCTCAATTAAAATTTATTTTTAAGCCCCATTATCTCTCACTTAGGTTGGTCATAACCATATACAATCCACCCCCAAATACACAATTGAATTTAATAATTGGTTTATCATTAAATAAAAGGGATCATACTAATGCCAATTTTTGTTGGAAGATCTAATACCGAGACCAAAGATTGCCATAGAAACCACCACCTAAAAATATGGGGAACAAAGGCCCCCACCATGTGATTTCTTCCAACTCTAGTACTGGACAAGAAATTTGTATTTGGTTGATCTGGAGCACCGGATGTGCATTGTTGAGAGGTAATATGAGGAAAAAAATGCTAAGGGGATTGAGATGACATGGAAGGTGAGGGAAGCCATCATGAAAATGTACACACACAAAAAGAAATCTATCAAAAAAATCGATATTCAAGGGAGAAACACATCCCATGAAATGAATATAAAGGAGGAAATAAAATAATTGATCTTGATCATGATGGGAGGAACCCTAGTTGAGGGAACTCTATAAGATCCCCTAGAGAGAATAGTGACATCCCCTTTCAAATATCGATCACACTCCATCTACTCATTATCTATTTTTAACTTATATATATATATTAATAAAATGTATAGAATGTAAAATTTGTATCATATACCTTCAAAATAGAATAATTTTTATATGTAACATTAATTATTAATATGAAATCTCCACTGTATTACTTGTAATATTTTAATATTATGGGGAGTTATTTCTTCAGTGAAAAGGATCACAATAATTGAAACATTTCCCCCCTTATTGACACATATGTTAGGATGAAATGACCTAGTTTGACTACTAGAACCTCCAATATTATTTTTCTAGATTAATGTTTACCCCTTAGTACTATAAATATAGAAATAGAGACTATAATTGACCTATAAATCTCAAATATCTTCAACATATTGAGGATATCAGGTAATCCTTTATTGAACATTATCATATTATAGTAAATAATGAATTTTTGGAACCTTTATGATAATGATTATATTATAAATCCAACATAAAAATAAAATATTAATAGAGACCCCAATATCTTCATGTCATTGGAGTACTTAATCATAATAAGTACATGATAAGATAGTAACAAATTTATTTAAAAACTCATAACTCTCATGCATATCCTATTCTTAATAGATAATTTTTAGTCAATATGTCATCCTAAATGTATATGTATTATCATGTTTCATTTAAAACATATGATCTATATATTCATGAATGAGAGTGTATACATTAGACTAATAATTATTTTTCTTCTCCAAATAACCAAGATCTACCTTTTGAATAGATTCACCATCGACACCACAATATGGGGTTTCTCTAACAGATATAATCTTTCTTCTTATGAAAATTATTAATTTCTTATATATATTTTGGGTGTTTGTTATTTAATGTTTTCTATTTTCTTGAAATGATATGAAAGTCAAAATTGATGATGATGATTCCATTTTACCTATAAAAAAGTTTTTATTATATGAGTATTAGGTTTTTAATCATTAAATAAGGACGACAATTAAATTTCCCCCTAATAAAATAATTACCCCTTTAAAATAAATTTATATCCCTCAGTGGTATAAGTTCCATATTTCAGTATAATATTGTTTTTCAATAGAATTTATCCAATTTAATAGCTATATAAGTATAAAATAAGTTCAATAATACCATATATAACTCTTGGATGTTTGAGTAAAAAAATCCTCACCCAAATCCATTTTATGGATTATCCCAAATCTATTCCACTGGTATCATCACCTACTTTTTTTCCTAGATAAGTGTAACACAAATATCATGATGGGGAATGGTTTCTTATCCAATATGATTATCCACGAAAAAATTTACAAACACAGGACAATCCATTGGTGATTGACCTTTAGAATTACCAATAATTAATGAAACGGGTATTCAAATCTATCTATTTTGGAAGGAATATCACACTTAATATTTTCAAGTGGTTATAAAATCTAACTATATTATCTCATGTATTCTCATCATGTATGAATTTTTCTAAAAATTTTTTTGTATCATATACCATCCACCAAAATAATATGTTCAAATAATATTAATATATAACAGTTTTTACATCCCAAGATTTTTTTCTAGTTTTACAAAGAATTAAATATTGTAATATTCACACGTATTCAAATTAATACTATTAATAAGTTATATAAAACCATGTAATCTAATGTTTTGGAATCATATGAAACCAGAACCACTACAGACAATGTATGGTGAGAAATTTTTCTACCCATACTATTTTAGAATAAGAACAATTTCCCAGCCCATGAGAAGTCTAACATAAAGTATCACTCTTCAAAGATCGATACTTAATAGAGAACTCAATTTTAATATATTATTATACCTAAAATTTATAAATCATAACCAAAATTTTCTTTCATTTTTGTAGCCCAAAAAAATCACATTCATTCTTAAAAATAACTATAGCATAAGTCCTACCTGATGGATATGTGTGAGAAAAGGTCATCCATGACATAATAGTTTAGATCATACTATGGGAAATAATTATGCACACCCTGAAGTATTGTGAGAAAATTTAACATGATAGATATGAAAGAGAAATATCATATTTTATGATAATTCTTGGTTTGTCCTTGATCCTCAAATCAAGTTATCATACTTATTTATAATCATCATCAGATGATGATTATGATGATTTTAACATTCCTTATGTTCATTACTACATTAGGTGAATTGATATAATATTAGGATGAATTTTATATAGTGTTATAATTTTAGGAGACATTTATGAAATATCTAATTAATGAAGGGTGAATTTTTTGGGTCTTTTGGGAAAATAAAAGATGACTTAATCCCCATGTATGATGTTAGGATCATTAAAATGTCTCACAGTTGAAACTATCAAGCTCTAATTGAATATAGAATTTAACTAAGGTATCCTACAGTAGGATATAATGTCGACTGAGATCCTACCCAAGAATCAAGTTATTCTGATGATCGATGGATACCTCTATGGGAATAATTCTTATAGATGGTTCTCAGAGATCCCAATTAAATGATTTTGAAAATCCTAGACATGACAGAACTAATAGTGTAAGTTACATTGTTATTATTATTCTCTGTTTCTATTTATTCCAAATTTATATATATATTATGGGATTAATTGGGTTTTTCTGTTGTTATTTTACGACATTCTGGATTTTATACATCCCATTAAAACCCTCTAGTGGTATCATTGCTTCTTTGTCATAATTTTGTTTGATTTCTGGAGGAATGAGGGAATTGGTAAATTGAGTTTTCCTAGAACCACATCATATCCAATAGGAAAACATCCATATTAGTTATTATAATCAAAGGTACATGGAATAAAATAGATGAAAAATTGGAATTTCAATATTTATATGGACTAACCAAGATGAAGCCCTTTTGAAACAGTCGATTATGATGTGAAAAGAAAAAAAATGAAAAAAATATCACTATATGATGATTCTCTACATTGCGGTAAGCCAATATTTATGATATTATATTCATTAAAAAGTGAAATTTCTATAGAATAGTCCAATCCATTTGGGAATTATGAATTCCTCTAGAAAACAGCATGCCACCCATCATGGTTGGGAAAATAAAAAAGTCCAAATTTTATTTAACCAGAAATGGACAAGGGATAACCCAAAATGGCCACATAATGATCACAACTCATATTGGTTATAGAAGAAAAAAATGGAATTAACTACATAATATTGAAATTAGTTTTGAATATAATTTAAAAAAAAATTATATTTTTTAAATTCTCAAAATCCTTTTCCAATGCGGACCCCTCTATGCTTGTGTCTAATATAAAGAGTGGATTTATACCATACCAAAAATATTTTTGAATATATTATCTAGGTTTATAATTTATTTAAATAGTCTTATATGAAATTTATTACAGGATATTTGCAGGCACATAAATGGGTGGGGGTGAATTAGGAATTTCTTGTATTTAATACAAAATTCCAATGTCACTTCAAATCTTTTGACCCTTTGAAATATAAGAGCTATTGTCTAATGGTGCATATAGACCTGTTTATGTCATACTAAGAAACCATCAATTGTATACATGAAAATGATTAAGATAAAAGGCATGTAGATTTTCTATAGGTTTTAGTACAATGAATTAGTCTATTCCCTGACTGGTTATACACCATAATAAAGTATTATAAACTCTAATAAATGTACCTATATTGGGTGGTTCTTCTCACATATTCATTGCTAATGTATCACTAGACATACAAATTCCTTCTTCTGATAAGACTTCTTCTAATATATTCTCATTGTACTCACAATTTCACATGGTGATGTCGTTGTATAACCCGGCTCATAGTGGCTACATATACTTACACTATGTGATTTTATGTGATCTATTTAAGTTCATTTTTTGAATTAGATCTCTAGTTCAACACATGATGTCTCTCCATCCACCATATCAGATCTCCTTCCACTTAACAGTATCACCTTCAAATTCTTGTATATATTTATTAATGATACATGAAACATAGTCAATGCAACACATTTTTGTAATGAAATTCTATTAGAACTATTCATATGATCATTTCACTAACTCATCAAGAACTTAAAGCCTCAATGTCAACAAATAGGAACATTCCTGTCACAATGTGTCTTTTCTGAGTTCTTATTCTTCAACTACATTGGATCATTGATCACTAAATGGTGGCCAAAATAAAAATTATATTTTAGCTTCTATAAATATATGGTTTTCATCTAATATCATTGTCGGTTTTCTCTTCATCTTTATTGTAGCATGAAATTTATCTGCTTTCATCTTCCTTGAGAGAGTTTATAAAAATTATCATGCAACCCACCTACTCTCAGAATATCACTCACAGAAGAAACAAACTACAATGGTTAATCATTATTTTTGTTTTTATTTATTCCAAATCATTATTCATGTCCACATTTGGTTTGATTTTTGTGTATTACTTTTCTTCCATCATAATCATTATCCATAAATAGAATATTTATTAGGGTTCTATACTACTATCCAAAAAGCACCATAATAATATACACTCTTTGGTTTCCATGATATTTTCTTTACCATTTTTATAACTAAATGGATATTCCAAAAAATAACCTTATTTAATGAATATAATTTTTGAGACTAATCAGAATATATTTTTCAGAAAATATCTTCAAAAAGATCAGTTTTATATTCATCCAAATGTCTTTAACAATTAACACACATCTGACCTTACTAGAAATATGATTAAACACACAATAGTTCATATATATAATGTCGAAACATCCTAGTATGGTGTGACACATTCCATAAAAATAATACACCCTTTAATCTCATATATATACATAATAAAACAAATTATCCATTTTCTTATTTCTCTTTCTCATGCATGAATTATAAACATGTTGTGATTTTTAATCAACTATTACAATATCACAATCATGAAATTATTTTTTCAATTATTCATTTCAAAAATTTATAAGCCTTCTCACTTTTAAATAATTGGAATATTACTATGAATAAATTTTAGTTCCTCATATTTTTAACTTTGTCAGGCTCAGATCACAAAGATATTGGATTTAATGATCATTTTGGTCTATTAAGGATTAACATATAAATTATTGTTGAAACTATTTTATATTCATTTTCTTCATCAAGAAATACATTAAGTATTTCTCCTCAAATGAACTTACCTAAAAAAATTTGGATCATAGATTTAATAATCACCGTGATGTTTAGAACATGAAATCTCAATAAAATCATCATCATATTTTAATTTGCTCATAATTAAAAAATTATAGATACTCACTATTTCATCTTGCATTGATATCCCATTTATGTAGATTAAAGGGACATTATTTATTATTATTTTCATGAATCACACACACATTTGGTTATTTATGATGTTTAGAAAATGAATGAAAAACTCATACATCATCCTTAAAAAATTCCATGTTTATCATATTTTAATCTTATGACTTTAATTGTCATACACTAATAATCTAAATATTTCACAAAGTGTTGATAGATTAAATTTCATAGGGAAACCCAATTTAAAAATTCATAAAAGTATTATTTCTAAAAAGTCTTACAGTTGATGTGTCTCACATTCACTGGTAAAGTATAACACTGGTGCTTAGAAGACTTATGTTTACCCCAAAATTATTATTCATTAGTCAACGACTTCTGATTAGCTATAATTCATATGATTGAATGCTTACAAAGAAGACTTATGCTAAAAAACAAAAGAATTATTCTTTGTAGATTTTATAAATTCTTCCCTCAACAAAAATTTATACATTCCCAAGAAGTCATATGATGATATAAAAGACTTAAACCGAATTATTTTAATCAATACTTATACTGAGACTAATGTAATATGACTCTACTCTAATGACTTATGATTATAGAGGTGTTATACAATCTAGAATACAGAAATTTTTCATTAAAATATAAAATTCTAGATTTATCAAAATGGAATAAAATTTCTCCAATTATTATCAAAATATTTTAAACATTTCCATGTAATTTTCACACTTATTTAAACCACTAAAACACTTGTTACTCCAAGTTTGGTTCCTCCAACTTCATGGTACTTCAATATCCAAATTTAAACAAGCTTTAACCTTTGGTAATAATATCTCAAAATGTATACACAGTAACTAGAACCCTCAAATATATCGAAACTATTTTATATTTTACTTTAACATATCAATCAGTACATGTAATTTTATTCTATAAATAGATGTTCATAAAATCATCTAATTTATTGGTCTACCCTTATAATGATTCCAACAAAATGTTTTGAGTTATCTTATAACCCTTAATTTTCATTAAAAACAATGAATTGTTCCATTGTATTTTCGTGGTAGCCTTGAATTGTTAACATTAAACACTCCATTTAGGAAAATTATTAAATCTCCATGTAATGGTAGGGTACTCAATCCAATACTCATTTTATACTTGACACATATTGACATTCACGATGATAAAAAACAATAACACAATCCAAATGAAACTTTAATATCCTCCTTTGGATTTCTTATCAATAATTTCAACTTCATAACTCATGATATACATATCGTGGTTCCATCAATGTTTACTTTTTTATTTTACCCCTTAAAAATAAAAAATATAAAGGGGTAAAAACTTTTTTACCCCCTTGATCATATAACCTATGAAAGTGGAGGCCAGTAAAGATAAAATCTTTATCCCCTTTACTAATATGTTCCTAAGAAACATATACTATACAATTTTTTATTTAATTTTTATAAGGAAGGATTCGTGTATTTCATAGAAAGGATAAATGATGAATTCAACTCTAAATATATGTGGGATGATCCATTGTAAAAAAAACTAATGAGATTAGAGAAGCATCAAAACTGTTCGTAAACTACTCTCAATGTGGTACCAAATCATAATATACTTCTTTGGGGAAGAAGAAATATATTTTTATAGATTAGATATATCTTATGCATATCTCAAAAAATACATAAAAATAGCTCATGTACCATAAAATATAACTCCCAATTTTATTAGAAAGTAAGCCCCACCCAAATATTAGTGTAAAAAAACAACCTGGATACCCATCCAAATTGGTACCTGACCTAACCCATCACACACCCAAAGGGAATTCCCGATCCTGAAGGGATGACGACTAGCACCCGAGCATCAACCAAAAAAATGGGGAATGATTTCTCCTAATTTGGTGTATAGAAAATTATATATATATATAAATATATAAACAATAGGAAGAAATACCATAATATAAAAATTGGAAATATATACCACAACAAAAAAGAAAGTAGTAGGAGTGATACAACCCAAAATAAGATAAACAAACTTCATGGTACGATTCCAACAACAAAGGAAAATACCAAAATCAAGAAACAAATACTCCATGTGATAAGAAGACAACATCCTTCTATGTCACCACCAACTAAACAACTCATCTTAGAGAAACCTCATCCCATAACTACATTTCCTTGCCTTTCCCTGAATGTAAAAGCATAACAAGGTGTACACACTGCCAAAGGGTGCATGGGGTGTCATCAAACAAGATATGTAGGATCCCACCTAGATGTTCAATAGCTGTTATTTGTATGACTATCTGAACATGATAAATTTTAAAGAAAACAATCCATGATAATCAAAAAATAGTTTTTATATCAAAATAATTGTAAATTTTTGACTTTTCTATAGTTTCAGATACTTTAGGTAAAATAGTTTCAAATAATATAAAATATATCACATTAGGTAGTAAAATAAAATAATTATAACTCAAAATTAGATGTAACATTAGGCCAATGATCATTGCAGGCCAGGATATCTAGAACACTTTTACCTTGATATAAAAAATCACACACATCAAGTCTCTAGACATGGGTTGAATCTAGAGAGAAAAGTAACAACCAAGAAATTGATCCTCCCAATAATGTATAATAATTCCCTATAACAGAAATCCTACGAGGTAGAGAAACACCTTATGAGTGAACCCCCTAACATTATTAAAATATGAGGCATATTACTACACATTCCTCCTAATAAAATAAGGCTTCCCATTTGCTACATTATCCAAACCATTTCCTAAAATCACTTATTAAAATATATTTATCAAACTTATTTCACAATGCTTTGAAAACACCAATTTTCCTTTTACCAAAACAAGTGGACGACCATATTTTCATAAAATCCAATTTTTACACACACAAAAATAAATAAATAAATCATGTCTTTTTATTTATAAAATAATTTATAAACCTAAATAATAATTTTTTATCCAACACATGATATAGATTGAACCACCTACCTCAAACTCAGATTGTACTTGCCCGTAACTGAATCCACATCCTCTAGAAGTAATGTAAATGAACAAATAAAGGACCTAACATTGATTACTATAGTTTATAATTATATTCCATACCAATTATGGTTATTAAACATGTTAGTCAAACATACCTTCGATGCAATGCTCCTGTCTCACAACAACCAACAAAGGATCATCCCCCGGCAGAAGAACACACATCTGATCTAGAAATGGTTAATAATAACATCACCAAAAGATCAATGAATCAAAAAATTGTATGTAACACTTCTATAATGGATAATGATAATTAATAAGTATAAATTACACTTACCAAGATATATGTAGCACATCCACCATTTAGGTCAATCACAAAGAAATATCTTAATTTAATGGAGGTCCCCAAATTCTTTTGGGAGATCTCCTAGGTTCTGAGAGGGAAGCCTATATACTGAATTTGAAGAAATTAATTTGTGAAACATGGTTAAAACCACTGAATCTGAACCATTAATGATGTAAATTTCAGGTTTTTTAAGATATTACCAAAATGTTGTTGCATCAGATTAAAAATAACATTGATTGACCTTTTAAAAATGTAGACCAACATCATGGATTGAATTTTTTTTATAATCTAAACTTCTTCATGGTATAATACCAAAAAAAAATTTACATTTTCTAACCATTATAGGATGTGAAATTCTAAAATTGGTATTTCACAGTCTTGATTCTATAGAAAAAACCCAAACTACCTATATTGCTTTCCAAACCAATGAAAAACCCTCAAAATATTTCGATACATTTTTGCCTGGATTTCATTAATTAAAAAAACATACATCCATGAAATTTAGGTCATTTTACGCAAAAATTTATATCTATATTTGAAAGGCCCAGAACATACCCAAAGGAAAGGGACACAAAAATGGAAATTAAAAATACTCAAAATAATGTCATGAGATGTTACAAACTCCCCACAATAATAATTTCTGTCCCAAAGAGTCCATGTGGATGAATGGACCGATATAAAGCGGCAAGGCCATTGTTTTTTCATTGAAACATCAAACTCACAAGTCTAATGAGAATCTTATCTGTGTCGCTATAATACATTGAATAATGAGATACACTTCCCATGCAAGAATTTTAGTTGTGAGTCAATGATCTCTACCAGTTACTCTATAAAAGAAACATCTATCTCAAACTCAATCTTTTCCCAACTCGAAACATGATAGGGATCAAGATGATATTTCTCCAGCAGATATATATAGAAAATTCATGCATACCCATAAATTGAACTAAAAATTCTTACCAATAAAATGACTACCCAAAACCCTCACTGACCTCCAATGGTCCAATGTATCTCAGAGTCGACATCCCTATTTTTCCTAGCTGATGGTGACCCAACCATGGATTTTTTTTAGAAAACCTGATCCCCAATAGAAATATCCAAACGTCAACGTCAGCATTACACATATTATTTCCTCCAAATCTGAGGTGTAACTGAATGATAACATATATCCTAAATCATCACTTATGTATCATAAAAAAACCAAGTCTTACCAAAGAATCCATGCCCACCTATGAAAAAAAATAGTCTACCGACATGAGTAACCATTCAAAGTCTTGAAGGGATCCATTTTGATCGATACTTTATATCTTTTGTTTTAAGAAAAGTCAACTAGACCTATATGAAAATCCCATGATCCACCAAAATCCATGGTAATTGAATAGAGAATATCCTCTAGGATCTGAAAAGAAATCTCTCTCTATCCATTAGTCTTTAGATGGAAAGACGCACTCAACCGGACCTGTATCCCCATCAACTCTTGGTGACTCATTCAAAATTGTGAGTTGAACCAAATATCCCTATCCTAATAAAGGTATAGGGAACCCCATGTAATATCAAAATATCCTTCACATATAGATTACCTCTGTCTTTAACTTTACCTATGTATCTGATTAGAATGAAATGAGTGGATATTTCCAATAAATCAATCAACACTAAGATATAATTATTCCCTCAATGTTTACATGGTAATATAATAGAAAATTATATAGAAACCTCACCCCATTTCCAAACCAGAACCAGATGAATATGGACTAAACTCTAATGTTTTAGGTTCTCTGCCTTTATCTATCATTACTTGTAACAATGGGATCATAATCTGAAATGTCATTGTTCATACTTGGCCTACACAATCATCATCTCATGTCATGATACATATTTTTTTCACTGATGAATAGACCAGGAAGAAATATTATTTTAAAAAAACTAATCTCCACACGGATGTTGAATGAAAAACTTATCCACGAAAGATATAATATCATATGAAGGGAGAGACTAGCTAGAAATGGTCTCATCACATAGTTTTTTTCTTCTCAAATTTCTCAAAACTCATCATTGTGCAACTCACCCAATATAATAGATTCAATGAGATATGATGACCAAAAAACACTATTCATAAACTAACTCAAAAAGTCCTCCTGAGAATGTAGATGCAACTTATTAAAGAATATCATAAGGTTTTACTACTCCTTTGATTACAGAATATCCTATGATAATAATTTCCTTCTAAGAGTTTCTGTAATAAAATTCCTCTTTTGTAGGGTATAAGAAATGTCAAAGTCAAATGTTTTAAGGTATTCTACCCACCATCTCTGTATGATATTAAATTATTTATAAGAATATATATAGCTCAAACTCTTATGATTATAATAAACATTGAACCTAAATAGATATTTCTTACTAAATTTAAGAACATGCATAAATGAGAAAATCTATAATTCATGAGTGGGGTAATTCCATTCACGTGTCCATAGCTGATGATATCCGCAAGCCGCATAATGATTATCCTATGTAAACATGAAACCCAAACCAGAACTAGGAGAACCAGAGTATACCAAATTCCCCTGACTAAGATTAGGTAAGTTTAGAATAGGATCTTGTAACGACCTCAAATTTTGAATAATTTTTCTTTCCTATTTTTTTTATTTTATACTCAACAAAACTATATTATTTAATTAAAAAAGTGAGTATAATTAATTGAGACCATTTGGTTATGACTGTTATATGATCGTTGTTCAATATGACTGTTGGATTCTAAACTCTTAAAGATAAATTTTTTTTATAAATACAAGTGATCTTGGTTAATTAACACAAAAAGAGGATTCGAAGGCCTCATCCAGTAATCTCGGTCTGATCGAAGCCCATCTGACAGAACGTGGGAAGGAGGTAGCACCACTGGGATTTGATCTGGACCAAACCCAAGACAAACTTCATCGTGTGAAGCTGAAATAAAATTGCCTTCAGGAGAAGTTCAAGCTAATAGAATTTAGCAATCGAGGAATGTTGGCCGAGCCACCCCAGGATTCTATCACCTCAGCACACCTTACACTTAGGTACTATGCTGTTGTTAAAAGGGGCTATGTAACAAGACCTTAGCTTCATTCTGTAATCCTTTGATATAAATAAAATTGATATTTTCTTCTAGTGAAGTTGGTAAATCTAAAATGTCTGGATAAATATAGGTTGTATATTATTGATGAATTTTGGAAAAATGATATTTTAAAATATTTATGTAAATCTTAAATAATTAAAAATGTATAATGATTTTAAAAAAATGGTCTTATACAGTTGTGTTTAGTATGAAATTTAGAGTCTAATAAGATCAAATTATTTTTTCGTGAATATTAATGTATGAATAGTGATTTTATGATTATGATTAGTAATGAGACCAAATGGATTAATTAACCTCACTTAAGAAAGTATTAATATAATTTAGGAACCTTGATTAAGTAATGTGATTCAATAAAACAGGTAAATAACTAATTCAAAAATTATAGGTTAAATATTAGTTTTTTTAGATGAATAGTGTTTTTATTTAAAAATTAACTTTAAAATATTTAGAAAATTATTTTCATAAAATGGAGTTCATTTTTGAAATTAGAGCATCGATATTTGTTTAAGGTAAATTTTTTGGATTTTTTTGAAACAGTTGAATTTTCAGTGAATACTGTTTTTATTTAAAAATTTAATTAAAAATACATAGAAAATTATTTTCATAAAATGGAGTTCATTTTTGAATTCAGAGCATAGATATTTGGTTAGGTGAATTTTTGGGATTTTTCTAAAATAGTTGAATTTTCTGTGAATAGTGAAAATACAGTTTTTAGTTTCGGGTGTTTAATGACATCATTAAGGATGTAATAATTATTTAATCATTCTGGTCGACTTATGAATAGTAATATAAGATAATAGGTGTCCCAAGTGTCCAATACCATGGGAAAATACCATGGGAAAGCCCAGGGTTTTACCAATACCACTGATGAGGTGTCCCGTGGCAATTAATGCTTTGTTCCCTCACTTCTCTTATAAATACAAAGCCATTTCCTCATTCATTTCATTTAAAAATCCTCCACAATGGAGATCTGGTATCTTTACCTCCCAAGTAGTCCTCCCAAGGTTCCCTCAAGCATCTCAATGTCCAGACCTTCAAACATTTGAAGTTACTCTTCAAGGTAAGGGATCATTTCACCCTCCTATTTTAAGCCTTGACTTCTTTTATGTTGTGTCTTCTAGTTCCCATATTTTTTTGTTGAGGGTAAGTTCTTATATGTTCTCATTACTATCCATTTCATGTATAATTGTTTATATACCCTTTCCACTCTCATCAATTTGTTTTCTGAATTTTTATGTGACATCGTTAGGCTACCGAATTTTTTGTAAAAGGAATCGTACATTCTCTTTTCTTTGATGTTTCCTTTTCATGTGGTATGTCATTAAAATTTCCATGAAATGTTCTTATATACACGTTATTCTGTATTTATAAAGTATGATATGTTATTTATGAGTGGGTTACTCTTGTACCCTCTCTTTTGAATGTTTTCTAAAACCATGTAATATAGCCGTCATGATGCAGAAATTTCGCCTAAAAATTTCTCTTTCTCTCCAGAAATTATCTTGTTTTATTTAAGTGAATACCTATACCTATTTAATTTCATTGGGTGTTCATAAACATATAAATATGATGTATTTTATTCTTTAATTTACAAATATATAACCCTCACTCCCTTTCCATGGGTTATAAATGACATAATGGTTTTATTTTTTTAAGAACTTTTAAAAAGTCACGATCTTGAAATGAAACCCATTTATTTTATTCTCCATGGGTTATTTATGAAATATTTGAATATGATCTATGTGGATCACATGAAAGTAATGAAATATTAAGGGTTCTCCTTGATATATCTCTAATGCACTGGGTAAAGAATTAATCTCTAGAGATGACAAGTTTCATGATACCTTGGGGAATAACCATGGTAATTTTTATGACACCTTGGGGATGGACCTTGGTGATATGTTCATGAATGTATAAATGAAATGTTGTAGCCACATATTCATGTTCTGTTACATGTTCTTTTCTTTATGATATGCCTATACTTCCATTTCTCACGTCTTTATGTTTTTATTCAAGTTCTTATTGATATCACAAGTACACTGATTCCCTTTTTTACCCTCACTAGGCCTTCTACTCACCCTTTCCTTTGATGTATGTCTCCAGGATATGAGATCCAGTAATTTCACATAGGATGAACCTATGATGAAGCCTTAAAAGTGGTTTAAAAGAAAGATTAATTTTGTTTTCATGTATTATGTTCCTAATTTCCAAGACACTAGACATTAAAGATCCTATATTTGTAAAATGTAATGAAAAGTTGTTTAATAAAAAGGTGAGATTCCATAGTTGGTATCAAATTATAGTTTAGTTATTTATGGGAATTAGGATATGAAAACTTTAGGAAGAACCCTATATAAAAGATTAAATATTGTATAAATTCCTGGTATTTTGGTGAGTATAGAGTTATTGGTTTATCAAACAAATACATCTCTATCTAGATATGAGCAGGTAGAGGCGGCTCTGGAACAGATGCACATAGAGGTAAAACCAGAAAACATCGATTTTATCTAGACTCGAATGGGAAATATTACATGACAATAGGCCTTTCTCCACTCTTCGTTACGACACTCCCGGGGGATATGTTTGGTTAGTTTCAGGATTTTTATGAATCATTATGAAGGAATTATAGAGAAATATAATTTTTTAAGAAAGATATTTTATGACATAAAATCCTTTATAATTAAAGTATTTATAAATGAAATAATTTTATCACTAAGGATTTATTCTAATAGAAAATGGCGGGCAATAGGAGGAACCATACAAATGGTGACCGCAATGGACCATGTGCAGACGACCCTTCGATGGAAGCTGGAATGGAAACATTCATGAGAATGATGAATCAACTGACTCAAGTTATGGGTAATAACTTGAATCAAGATGAGAGGCCGATCTCACCACGAAGGGAACAACGATCTGTTGCGTCATTTATGTTCCTACAACCACAAACCATCAGTGGATCGGTCGGCCCATTGATTTATGAACAATGGATCAGCTCTATTGAGAAGATCTTTTCTCTACTACATTGTTCATAGAATGTGAAGGTCACCCTGGCTGTCTATCGGTTAAAGGGAGAATCTGATCAGTGGTGGGAACTGATCAAAAACACGAGGCAAAGAGATTACGTTGAAGCTATCGAGTGGGAAGAGTTCAGATGGATCTTTTTCAGTAAGTATTTCCATCATTCCATGGGAACAAGAATGGAGAAGGAGTTTATTGAGGTAAAGAAGAAGGAGAATGATTATGTGGGAAGCTACGATATGAGCCTCACAAGGCTTTCACGATATAACTCTAGCTTTTTCATGGATCCAAATGGTATGGTTTATAGATTCATCAGTGGACTGAGACCTCAACTGTGGAAGAATCCATCCAACCAAGGCTATGATAGCTATGAAGAGATCGTGTGAAGTGAGATGAAATTCGAGATAGAGTTTGGTGAGATGCAGTTGACTGATAAATAAATTGACAAGAAGATATCGTTGGAGCCAAGATTATGGATGAGTTCGATCAGGTAAGAGGAGGCAAGCATGTACGACTGCCCACGTGTAAGAAATGTGGGAATAAGCATTCGGGGAACTGCTTTCTCGGGAGTGGGAAGTAGTACAAGTGTGGTAGAGATTTCCACATTGCAAGTAATTATCATGGTGAGGTGAAACCTTAACTTGAAAACAAAAATGACAAGGGGAATATGGTGCATGCCCTACTTTATGTCAAGTAATTCAAGTTTGGACAATGTGGGAACGTTTCCAATCACTGTCCAAATCCAAGGGCATTGGAGGGGAACCACCATCAGCCTCAGAAAAGGCCAAGGCATCAAGGTCGTGTTTCTGCTATCACGACAACTGAAGTTGAAGCTCTGAATGATGTGGTAGCAGGTACTCTTGTTTTCCTCTAAAAGATAGAAAATACTTTGTTTGATTCTCATTCTATGCATTCCTTCATTTCCTCTATGTTTGAAAAGAATTTAGATTCAACACCCAATTTGCTAAAAGTAGAGTTATCCATCAAGACTCCTTGTGGGAATATCCAAGCATCGTAAGTTTTTCAAAACTCCAATATTTACTTTAGTGAGCACAATATTATATCAAACCAAGAAGTCATTCCCATGCAGGAATTCAACATTATACTATCGATGGACTTGGTCTAAAAGTATAATGCTAAGATCAATTATAGAAGCATGGAAATATTAGTAGTCATGAATGGAAAACCTACAGTTATCTTCCTAGGAGAGATATCTACACCAGATCTTTGACTAAGAGAACCCACTATATCCTTCTGTATGGATTTAATTGGGGAATAAGTAGAAGTAGATGAGAGGTTGAGGATAGAAAATGTCCCCATCATCCAGGAATACATTGATATATTTTCTAAGGAGTTGCTTGGACCTCCCCCAGAACGAGAGGTAGATTTATCCATCAAACTCGAACCTGGATCTCATCCGATATCAAAGACCCCCTATAGGATGGCTAATGTGGAGCTAGAGGAATTAAAGAAGAAACTCGAATATCTTTTGGAGAAGGGGTTTATCCGACCGAGTGTGTCTCCTTGGGGAGCACAAGTTCTCTTTGTGAAGAAGAATGATGGATCAATGCAGTTATGCATTGATTATAGAGAACTGAATGAAATCACAGTGAAGAACAAATACCCTCTTCCAAGAATTGATGACTCATTTGACCAAATTCGTGGGGCTCAATTCATCTCTAAGATTGATCTTCGATCTGGTAATCATAAATTGAGGGTGAATAAAGACAATATTCCAAAAACTGCCTTCCGATCACGATAGGAGCATTAGGAGTTTTTTGTTATGCCCTTTAGACTAACTAATGCACCTTCTATTTTTTTGGATTTGATGAATAGAGTCTTTAAGGACTTCCTTGATAACTTTTTGGTAGTTTATATTGATGATATTCTTATATATTCCAAAAGTCGTGAGGACCCTGAAGATCGTATAAGGGTTATTTTGAAAACTCTATAGAAGGATAGGATTTTTGGAAAGTTCAGTAAATGTGAATTCCGATTACAATAAGTTTCTTTCTTGGGGCACATTGTTACCAATGAAGAAATCACAATTGCCCATGCAAAGAAAACAGTTGTAGAGGAGTGGCCTCAACCTACAACAGTAACTGAGATTCGTAGTTTTCTTGGATTAGCAGGATATTATAGGAGGTTTGTGAATAACTTTTCATGACATTCTAATCCATTAACCATGTTAACACGAAAAGGGGTCAAGTTCATCTGGACAATGGAGTGTGAAGAAAGTTTCCTAGAGTTAAAGAAGAGATTGGTTACTATACTTGTGTTAACTCATCCCTCAAGTGGAGAAGGATTTGTTATTTTTAGAGATGTATCTATGAAAGGGATTGGGTGCACCCTCATGAAAAATAACAAGGTAATTGCATATGCATCTCGATTGTTGAAGACTCATGAGTATAATTATCCTACGCATGATTCAGAGATGGCTGTGGTCGTTTTTTATCTAAAGATATGGAGGTACTATCTTTATGGGGAGAAATTTGTCATATACGCAGACCATCAAAGTATGAATTATATTTTCATAGAAAAGGAATTGAACATGAGACAAAATAGATGGTTGGATCTTCTCAAAGACTATGGCTGTTCAATTAATTATCATCCTGGAAGAGCAAAAAAAGTTGCAAATGCTTTAATTAGGAAAGACCTAGTTGTTCTTTACATGACGATGATTTAAAAAGACCCTTTTATGAAAGACCTAGTAATGATGGACATGGGAATTATAAGGGAAGGGACATCATCAACCCTAACCCAAACGATTTCTCAACCATCATTGATGGAGATAATCAAGAATTCTCAGAAAGAAGATCCTTTGTTACATAATAAGTTTGAAGCTGTGAAGGATGGGAAGTTTCCTAAGTTCAATATTGATCAAGAAGTTGTACATAAATTTCATACAAGACTATGTGTTTCATCTATTCTGGAAATAAAGAAGGGGATGATGGATGAAGCTCATAGCTCTACTTTCTCTATACATCCTGGAAGCACCAAAATGTATAGGGGCCTTCATGATCATTTTTGGTGGGATAATATGAAAAGGGAGATTGTTGAGTACACTTCAAGGTTCCTGGTATGTCAGCAAGTGAAGGCAGAGCGACAACTTCTTAAAGGGGTATTTCAACCACTACCCATACCAGCATGGAAGTGGGACAATATCATTATGGAAATCGTCACTGGTCTCCCAAGAAATTCCAAAGGAAACAATGTGATATGGGTTATTATGGGATGTCTCACCAAGACTGCCCATTTTATCTCTATTCGGGAAGATTTATCCCTTGATCAACTTTCCAGGATTTATGCGAAGTAATTGGTAAGGTTGTATGGGGTTCCACTTTCTATCATATTTGATCGCGATCCAAGGATCACATCAATGTTATAGAGAAGTCTTCAACATGCTATGAGCACTGAATTGAATTTCAGTACGGCCTATCACCCCCAAAATGACGTCCAATCTGAAAAGACTATTCAAACACTCGAGGACATACTGAGAACATGATCAATGGAATTTAATGGTGGATGGGACCAACATCTCCTGTTAGCTGAGTTATCTAACAAAAATTTCTTCCACTCGAGCATTCAAATGGCACCCTATGAAGCTCTATATGGGAAGCGATGTAGAACTCCTACTTGTTGGGATGCAGCTGGTGAGAGAAAGCTTATTGGGCCAGATCTTGTGCAAGAGATGACAAAAAAAGTCCACGACATCCAAAAACACATTAAGGCTGGTCATATTTAACAAAAAACATATGTCGACAATCATCAAAGGGACTTGGAGTCTGATGTTGGTGACAAGGTCTTTCCTTGAATATCACTTAGTAAGGCAGTCTTGAGGTTTGGGAAGAAAGGGAAGCTCATCCCTAGGTACATTAGCCCATATGAAATCCTTGATCGCGTAAGAGCAGTGGCCTATCATTTTTCACTCCCTCCAAATCTATCCCAAGTTCATGATATCTTCTATGTATCCCTCTTGAGGAAGTACATACCCGACCCTTCACATGTACTAAACCCAGAGGTGGTAAAACTGGAACTTGACCTCTCCTATGAGGAACAACCAGTGGAGATCCTAGATTGTAGAGACAGGGTTCTACGTAACAAGACTACCCACCTTGTTAAGGTGTTGTGGAGGAACCAAAAATATGAAAAAGCCACATGGGAACCCGAGGAGTATATGAGGCAGAAGTACTCACATCTTTCCTCTTCCGAGGGTACGAGTTAAAAATTTCGGGGATGAAATTTCTGAAGGGGGGAAGAATGTAACGACCCGAAATTTTGAATAATTTTTGTTTCCTAATTTTGTGTGTTATTTTATTTTATACTCAACGAAACTATATTCTTTAATTAATAAAGTGAGAATAATTAATTGAGACCTTTGGGTTTTGAGTGCTTTATGACCATTGGTCAATGTGACCATTGGAAGTTAAACTCTTAACATTACAGTTTTGGTTTATAAATATAAATGATCTTGGTTAATTAATATATAAATAGGATTAGATGGCCTCATACTATAGTCTTGGGCCGATCGAAGCCCATCTGATGGAACTTGGGAAGGAGGAAACACCACTGGGCTTTTCTCTAGACCAAACCCCTATCGAACTTCATCGTGTGAAGATGGAACGAAATCGATTTTGGGAGAAGTTAAAGATAATAAAAATTACCACTCGGGCAATGTTGGCCGAGCTACCCCAGGATTCTATCACCTTAGCACACCATACACATAGGTCCTATGCTGGTGTTATAAGGGGCTACGTAACGAGACCTTATCTGTTTTTTGAAATCCTTTGAAACAAATAAAATTGTTATTTCTTCTTATGGTGAAGTTGTTAAATCTCAAATGTCTAGATAAATATAGGAATTATATTATAGATGAATTTTGGAAAAAGGATATTTTAAAATATTTATGTAAATCTTAAATAATTAATAACGTATAATGATTTTAAAAAAATGGTCTTCTACAGTTGTGTTTAGTAAGAAATTTAGAGTCTAATAAGATCAACTTATTATTTTGAATAGTAATTTATGAATATTTATTTTATTCTTATGATTAGTAATGTGACCAAATTGATTACATAACCTCACTTAGGAAGGTATTAATATAATTTATGAACTTTGATTAGGTAATGTCATTCAATAAAATAGGAAAATAGCTGCTTCAGAAATTATTGGTTAAGTATTTTTTTTTTCAAGTTAATAGTGTTTTTTATTTAAAAATTAAAATAAAAACATATAGAAAACTATTTTCATATAATGGAGTTCATTTTTGAAATCAGAGAATCGATATTTGGTTTAAGGTTAATTTTTCGGATTTTTCTGAAAGAGGTGAATTTTTAGTGAATAGTGTTTTTGTTTAAAAATTAAATTAAAAATATTTAGAAAATTATTTTTATAAAATGGAGTTAATTTTTAAATTCAGATAATAGATATTTGGTTAAGGTGAATTTTGGGATTTTCTGAAATAGATGAATTTTTGGTGAATAGTGAAAATGCAGTTTTTAGTTTTGGGTTTTTATTGACATCATTAAGGATGTAATAATTATTTAATAATTCTGGTAGACTTATGAATAGGAAGATAAAGTTTGAGCTGTCCCAAGTGGCCAATACCATGGGAAAACACCATGATAAAGCCCATGGTTTTGCCAATACCATTGATGAGGGGTCCCTTGGCAATTAATGCATTGTTCCCTCACTTCTCCTATAAATACCAAGCCATTACCTCATTTATTTCATTTCCAAATCCCCACCAAAGAAGTTATGGTCTCTTTAAATCCTATGTAGTCCTCCCAAAGTACCACCAAGCCTCCCATGGTCCCAAAAATCAATCATTTTATGTTGCTCTTTAAGGTAAATGAACTTTTCACCCTCCTCTTTTAAGCCATGAATTCCATTATGTTGTGTCTTCTAGATTCCATTTTTTTGTTGAGGGTATGTTCTTATTTTTTATCATTAGTTTCCATTTCATGTATAATTTTTTAGAGACCCTTTCCTATCTCATCAATTTGTTTTCTGAATTTTGATGTGACGCCGTTAGGCTGCCGAATTTTTCGTAAAAGGAATCACGACGTCTATTTTCTTTCATGTTTCCTTTTCATGTGGTATGTCATTCAAATTTCCATGCCATGTTATTATCTCCATGTTATTATGTATTTATAATGTATAATATGTTATTTATGAGTGGGTTACTCTTGTACCTTCTCTTTTCAATGTTTTCTAAAACCTTGTCTTATAGTCGTTATGCTGCAGAAATTTCGCCTCAAAATTTCCATCTCTTTCTCTCCATAAATTCTCTTGTTTTATTTATGTGAATACCCAAAACAATTTTGTTTCTTTTTGTGTTAATAAATATATAAATATGATGTATTTAATTCTATAATTGAGATACATATAACCCTCACTCCCTTTCCATGGGTTATAAATGACATAATGATCTTATTATTTTTAAGATCTTTTAAAACATCACGATCTGGAAATGAAACCCATTTCTTTTATTCTCTATGGGTTATATATGAAATGTTTGATTATGATCTATGTCTATCACATGAAATTAAATACTTATGAATTGTGCACCCAGATAGCGCTCCAATGCAATGGGTAAATAATTAATCTCTAGAGATGACAAGTTTCACGATACATTGGTGAATAACCTTCGAAATTTTTATGACACCTTGGGGATGGACCTTGGTGATATGTTCATGAATGTATAAATGAAATTTTGTAGCCACATATTCAAGTTATGTTCCAAGTTATTTTCTTTATGATATGTATATACTTCCATTTTTCATGTCTTTATGTTTTTATTCATGTTCTTATTGATATCAAAAGTACACTGATTCCCTTGTTTAACCTTACTGGAATTTATCTCACACTTTCCTTTGATGTATGATTCCAGGATATGAGATGCAGTAATTTTACATAGGATGAACTTATGATGAATCCTTATCGGTGGTTTAGAAGAATTGTTTATTTTGTTTTCATGTATTATGTTCCTGATTTCCAAGACACTAGACTTTAAAGATCCTCTGTTTGTAAAATGTAATGAAAAGTTATGTAATAAAAACTTGGGATTCCATATATCTAATGTACCAATTCATTTCTACATGAGTAATGAAGACTGAAATTTCACATCCCATATAAATTCCACACCGTTCTAATTAAGAGAAATCAAATGTGACTCTAACTTCACGAAACACTTGATTATTGATTGATAATATCCAATAAATATAAGGAATACATATATCTCAATGTTATTTTCTGGAGTCTTCAATTATAAGAGAGAAATTACTTTCATGGGATCAACTGATATGCCACACTCAAAAATAATGATCACCAAAAACATCACTTCTTGGATCTAGAAACTACATTTAATATTTTTTCAAAAAAATAGTGACTCATTTTGATATCTAGACCAAAACATAAATAGTGATCATTATAAAATTAATAATCAATCAATACAAAATATCACCCACTAACACTACCAAAAAAGTTTCAAGACACTCATTGAATATCCCATTCATTAAATAAATAAAAATTCTATGAGAGTTAGCTATTCTAAAAGGAATCATATGATATTTATAATGGAAAAACATGCTCTTAAAATATATCTTCAATATATCATAATCCTGAACAATGAGATGATGATAACCCATATGAGGATTTAACATTGAAAACCAGTTTCCCCCTTTAGTCGGTTGAACAAATAATTCACAGGTTGAAAAAATCTTATTCTTTGTAGTCATCTGATTCAGCTTCAGATTGGCCTTGTACAATCAGAGTGAACTACATGCCTTCTTGGAAAATATTACAAGGTATTTTCATGGTGCAATGCTAAGGAGAAAGAAACCATTCCCCACTAGATCATCAAACTAAATCTTCAGAACTTTCAACTTGGATGGTGCCATAAAAATTGAGGGTATTGAGACTAGCTACATACCTAGTACTAGAAAAATCATGAACTCTACCTCCCTCTTTGGAGTAAGCGTATATAAGTTTTCCAGAAAAATGTCATGAAAATACTGAACAATAGTATGAAGAAAAAAAATTAAGGAATCTTAATTAGGCGAAACTTCTAAAGTAGAAAAAATACTTCTAAGATTTGGGAATGAAGGTCCTTCAAGATTATACCCTACAACGCACCCTCCATGAAACCCTCAAAAGATTCTATCGATAGAAAAGAAAAAACACCAAAGATAAAAACAATCACCTCATGGTGATAAATAAGGCAATCCATCTTTATGGGGATGTCAAATAGATCCCGATAAATATTGAGGAATTCATAAACTAACTCCCCATAAACTATCGATTGTGAAAAAGGAAACTGAAAATCCTACTCTTTATATTTCCCAAGAGGTGACTCTGAGTCCTTAATGAGGTACTTAAGCATCGTCAAATGATTAATATTATAAATGAATTTGGTAAAAATAAAATATTTGGAGGTACCAGTATCAAATGACATAGTTGATATAGAAGATTAAATAATTATGGTATCTTTCACCGTCACTGGTCCTACATCGACCATCATCAAAAACTCATCTACTAAGTTAAGCTGTTTCACTCATGAGGCCATTGGATAGATCCCTATAGTTTATGAAGCATATGAATTTTCCACAGTAAAATTTAGAGCCAAATATCCTTGATTATAAAAAGGAGTATATGTAAAATGGGTATCCTTGAGGGAATTATGAACTGTTTGAGGTCATTCCCAACATCGTTTCTGATAATGACAATGCCTGGTTGGATGTTATACCAGATAAAAGGGAGATTTATGATGCAATGATGGGTCCTAACCTGAAAAATGCTCTTGGACAGAATATTTTTCCAGGATCATTTTATATGGGGTAATGGGAGATTATAAATGCTGATATTATCATGGCCATTCAAGATTTATTTTGGGGTGGTACTTTACCAAGGGTGGCAGGTGGGGGCTACAACTTTGGTTACGCTCCATAAAATTAAAAATCCAACTTCCTCACTTGACTATAGGCTGGTAAGTATATAAAATTTTCCATATATGTTTCTATCTAGTATTGTAAATAGGAGGCTATCCATTTATGTTCCTTAGTGGGTCTCCTTCAGACAACATGGTTATATAAAAGGCCAATATAGTCATGGTGTAGTGGTATTGGTCTAGGAAATGATTCTGGATATTAACTTCAAAACCCATGGTTTATATATCGAATTGAAGCTTGATATGAACAAAGAATATGAAATAATGGAATGAGGCTTTATCAACCAAGTATTAAAAGGAATGGGCCTTTACTCTTGGGATTTGGATATTATTTTTATATGTTTTTATCTCATCTTGGATGGTAGTTTATTTTATTGGGAGAACCTATGGTATCGTCAAGTCTTCCCGTGGACTTAAAAAAGTTGACCTAATATCTCCGAATTTGTTTATAAATATACAAGATACATTAAGTCACCTTATTAAGAAAAATATTTTCATGGGAATCATCCTTCAACATCATATAAAAATTAATCAACCCCCGATATCTTAGCTGATGTTTGCAGATGATGCTCTAATTTTCGGTAACTCTAGTGGAAGACCGGTTGGTGGGTTAACTAGGATCTTGGATGAGTATTATTATTGGAGTGGTAGGATAATTTATAGGTCCACGGGCAGTATTTTTATCTCAAATATGTGTGGTGATAGGTTGTTCTCATCCCCATGTAGTAGAGTGGATAAATAGAGGGTTTGTTTCCCGATGGAGTATCTTGGAGCTCCTATTTCTCCAGGCCGTCTTCGAATATGGGACCTTGACAATTTTGCGAACATGATCGTGAATCATGTTCTGAAAATGAAAAATTATTTTTTATCCTTTAGAGGTTGGATAACTCTAATCAACATCATGTTAACTTCCATCCCTATACATGGTCTTTTAGCCAGTAGTGTTCCCTAAGGAATCCTCTCTTCCATTGATAAAATTTTGGAATAGTTTATATCGGATTCCTTATCTAAGGGGAAACCCCATTGAACTTCATGGGGTAGGATGGAAATAACTATTTAGGATTTTGGTATTGGAGTGATAATCCTAGCTAATACCATTCACTTCATGCATCAAAAACATTCTTGGGAGGTGGTGGTGGAGCATACTCTATGAGGGAAGATTGTTTCCTATAAACGGGATAGATATGATAAAAATTATAGTCAAATAGAACATCTTTTTGGACCGTAATTTGAGAGATTATGTCGTTCAATTATTAACATTCAAGGTGGATTGTAGGTATGAGGGAGTTATCTTTTTGGTTTCATAACTGGCCAGGTTCAATATTGGGTTATCCGAGCTGCCCTAGTCCTTTGATTTCCTTCATGGAGGCCAGTGAACATCCCAGGTTCATAAATATAATTCTAGATGAGGATCAAAGGTAGTATTTTTATGATAATATCTTCAAATCTAAAATGGATAGGTTTCTGTTTACTGCATCTAATACAAGAGATTTTTTATAAAGAACTTCAAACAGATCTCAACTTCCCAAGTGTAGCATGATACATGGAATAAAGAGGTATGATGTAGTTTTATTACTACCATTTTTAACTATCTAGTATGGTGGATAAGAAACTTGCCAATTCCTACAGATGAGAATGTGGCGAAGGTAGAAAATTATCCTTGCTTCAAAATGACATTGTTTCAAGTTACATAGGGAGGAATAAGATAATCATCTCTTCTTTGAGAGTGATTGATACATAGCAGTACAAAGATATTTTAGAGGGTTTAGTGGTATCTTTTCCCCTGATATTTATGAAAAATATTTTATGGAAATATGGTTCTACGGTATTAAATGTGAGGGACTGGAAAAAATGACCAGAGCTGTAATCTTAAGTGTAGGATGTTGGTACGTCTGGAAGGCAAGGAACAAGGCCAGGTTTGAAGGTACTATTTCCATAGAATGGTCCATTATTATGAGGAAGAAATCACCATTTATTGATTTGGTTTACGATTTTAACAAATGGAATGATACTATTTCTTTGAGTTCTTTGTATGGGAATGGTTTTATGATTTAGAAATCTGTCCATGCACTGATAGGGAACTGGGTTCAATGGTTGGTTCCAAACACAAGTTTGAAATTGAATTTTAACGGTTCATTCTTTCTAGGTATTATGCGAGGAGGAGGGTGGTTCATGATTCTTGGTGGAGTGTCCTACTAGCCTATTCTACATACATTAGGAGGGGGATTTCAATTCAAGTAGAGGCCAAATCCATGTAGATGGGTCTTGACTTCTGTGCCCAGTAAATTATTCAGCTTAGTTTGGTTGAAACTAATTCATTGATTTTTCATGATGGAATTCATGGTAATATTTTATCTCCTTGGTCAATAGCCTATTCCATCAGGAAGTTCAAATCTTACCTCAACAACCCCTATATTTTGGTTAATTATGTTTTGCGTGTGGGCTACAATATAGATGATAATATTGCGTCAATTGTGGTGGTTGATCAAGGAAATCAAGTCATTTTTTTCATATTTTCATCAGTTGGATCTAGAGGGGGTTAAATTGATTGGGGTGGATCAATAAGGTCTTCATTATTTTAGTCCCACTAGGTGGTTTTCATTGAATTATTTTTCATAGTTATCATCGTCTTTAATAAAAATGGAATGTTGATGATGATAACAGGGTGTATAAGTTTTCTAAAGGAGACAATAAAAATGGTCATGGTAGCCAAAATAATTACTCATATTTTTATCTGAATGATAAGAATTTCCTGTGGGTCTATCCTTCCCACAATGATAGAAAGTCAAGGGAACACTAATGGAAGTATCTAATGGTGTGGAGGATGCTTGTAGCTATGAAATACCTTAACCACCCATGTGATTCTCATGATACTTCCTACACATTCCCTAGAAGACACTGAATCTTCCAATGGGTGTAAGAGAAGGGGAAGAATTTCTAACCATTCCTACAATATCCATATCTTCCATCATAGCTCTATCTGTTATCTCTATATAGTTAAAAATATTCATCATAAATACAAGTGATTTGATATTCAATCACAAACCCTACAGATACTTTTGAGCCTTTAGATGATCATTCATTACTACCTTCAAACCAAAAATGAAACATCTATATGAACAGATTTGTGTATATGGAGAATGAACTCTCTCCTTGATGAATGGAGTGAAACTATATAGACCATTCCATAATTAGAGACTCTAGAAAGAACTACTGGAAGAATATATTATTGAAATCCATTTCCAAAACTGCACCATTCACCAAAGTACCAACGGTTTCCCATGTCATACATTTTTTAAACCATTTCATCAAAATCCTTCCTAAAATCCATATCAAAATCTCATTTAACAAAACATTGAAAACATATATTTTCCTTTTACAAAAACAAGGGGAAACCCATCTTTTCATAAAAACCTTTTTTCACACATAAAAAAATAAATCAATCCATTTTATTTTTAAAATAATTTATAAAATAGATAAATCAAGGTTCATACAACACAAGTTATAGATGGAACCACCTACCTCAAACTTGGGTCACACATGTCCATAATTATATACACAGACACTAGAAGGAACGAAGAATAAAAATGAAGGACATAACTATGATTCTAAGTCATTAAAATCATATTCCATAACAAATATGGTCATCAGAGAGGATAGGTCAGACATACATCAGAGAAAATTCACATGCCACCCCTCAAATAAAAAAAGATCACCCCCGAAAGAAGACCACACATAGTTTCTAGAGAGGATCCAAAAGAACATCACCATAAGATCAATATATCTAAAAAATTATTCAAGGGAAATACTATGACCAATGTAAGTGAATAATAAAAAATATCAATTAACCAAAGATATACAAAACAACCACCAAGAAGATCAATCAACAAATGAAACGATCCGAAAGGAATTGATTTCTCCAAAATCAACTAGGAGAGCTCTTAGTTTACAAGATAAAATCATGGATTCCAAATGAAAATAAAATCATGTGTGTAGTGTGTTTAAAACCTTTGTAACTGAACTATTCATGGTATGAGAACATTTCATGATTTGGATTCTAGGATTTACAAGATATTCCAAAAAAGGCATCACCTCAGATAAAAAATAACTCTAATTTAACTTTTTGTCATATTAACTAGTTTCATAGATTGTAAAATTTTCATTCTTTGAACTAGTTTAGGGAATAATCATGTAAATATATTTACATAATGTAACTCGTTCATGATGTGAATGTGTATGGAAGAGTATTTACAGTCAAAATTCTATAAGAAAAATATGAACCACCTCTGAATATTTCCTAACCCATAGATAACCCTAAAAATCCTTTGATAAATTTATAAAAAGGATCAAATAATGAAAACAAACATACATCCAAAAACATTATGTTAATTTCCCTAAAAAATTCACTTCTTCCTCGAAAATCTCAAAATGCACCAAAACAAAAAGGGAAACAGAAATATATATGAGAAATACTTTAAATAAGGTATTAATATTTCATTGTTAGAGTAATAATAAATCATAATAGACATAAGAGATTAAAATTTTACATCAAATCATAATATTATAGGGAAATTTGTATTTATCGCTTTAGGAGAAAGGATAAGACTCTTGTAGCTAACACGTCTTCAAAAGATCCACCTTAAGGGATGATTTCCATATTTCATAACTATTGGTAATTTCTTCTCGATATAAGTATAAAGAAATTATGATACCATTTTAAACCATAAACAATTTGAAAATGAATACCATCTAAAACATCAATACACCATTATGGTAATTATTCCAAGATCTATAATCATTACCACCCTCCTTCAGACATAACCTTAAATTAAAAATATTAAAACACAATCTCTGTTGGTTTTGAAATAAGGTGGAATTTATTAACTCCTTAGTAATAGAACATGGAATGATAATTTTTATCAAACAATATTGTATCCTCTTTTTTGTGTAATTCCTTTAATTTTACACAAATATGAAGTTTGAGGGAACATTGATTCCTTCATTTTCTTTCAGCTTCTTTTTTAGTTGAAGATTCATTATTCACTTTGGAAGTTAAATCACATTTGTTTTTTTAGAATTCTCAAGTCTCGTAGAATCTCTAAGATAAGTTAACTAGAAAACCAAACACTCATATTTTAACATTCTCAATTGCCTCTCTATTGTAGTCTCTAGATTTTTTTAATAATATTAGAACTATAAACTATTGATTATTTTACTTTATGCTTCAACATCTATTTTTGTTCTATTACAATATTCATACACTTATTTAGAGTGTTAACAATTTTAGTTTACCTAAAATGCACTATTATTTTCTTCTTAGAGTCACCACACTTGGAAAACTTCTCATATATATTCCATGTCTTCTTGGGAGTTTTCTTCTAATCAGTTTTCATCATAAGATTCTTAACTGAGGTTGATTTTTATCTACTACTTCTAATGTGGTGTTCTATTATTGTATTAATCATTTTAGTAATACTATTCTATATTAAATAACCATTTCTCATAGCATTGACAACCAATAATTTATAACTCATAGAAATTTACATGTGATAATTTTTTTTTCTTATAATAAATATTTTTCCTTTTCTGTGATTTCTGATTTGAACCATTCAGTTTCAATTGATATTAATCTTTTCTCCTCAATCTATTAGCCTTATATGATATATATATATATATATATTAAAATTTTATGATATAAATATATATCCATATGCCTAAATCTCACGTATTATAAAAAAACCGAACAATAAACTAATTATTTATTCTTAGTGTAATCTGTACAGATTTTAGTTCTTGTTGTTTTTTATGGAAATAAAATTTTTAGGCTCCAATTAGAAAACACATCTTCATATAATTTCACACAGTTTTCATTGATGATGTTTTTGTATTATCATGATCTTTAACCTTCTAAAGGTTCCTATGTTTTTATTTTAGTTCTACACCTTTCTCCAAAAATTGATTTTGTGTAAACAGCTTCTTCAAGACTTTGGGATACCTTCTCATAGGAAAATGAGGTGGATGATCCTACACATGAACTTTTTAATGACTCGATCCACTAGGGACTACCTAGAGAATGGAAATTTTGGTATTTACATCCTAATTATTCCTCTAATAGTCTGGTGTTAGACAACAAGTGTTGAGAAGGAATAATAAAATGGGAGGCCTTATCCAAATTATCTATAAACACACTGACAATAATCTCCATGAAAAAGTGTAGAGGAATAAGTAAATACTACACCAACTAGAGTATTACCATTCCTTAAATAACTCTAGTTAATTAATTAATTTAAAATATAATAATCCAAAGTGTTATGTATTAAAATATACACACAACCAGAAAGGAATTACCAACCAGAAAACAATAAGAATAAGGAAAGATGAAGAGATCGTTGTTCCAGATATCCAAGTCTAATGACCATAAGAATATAAAATAGAAGTATCTTTATGCGTCACTGATTTCTCAGTTTATCTTCCCATCATCTTTATAAGAAATGAAACTAGTGGTCAAATCCCATACAGGAGTAGTAGGACGCCCTAAAACCCCAAAGGGGGAAATTGAAAAACACAATGGAAGTGAGATCGATCTATAATAATAGTAAAACAATAAACAAAAAATATATTCTCACAAAGAAAAAACAATAAGAGAGAAAGGGGATCTCCAACTGCACAGTCTATCTAAGGTTGATGAGTATTCTTTTAGATATAAATGTCCATCTTTAATGCACAATATCCCTTTTTTCATACAAGAAACTATGTCGAGGACTCAATACTCACAATTTTGATGCATAGTTGGGGGGTCACAATCACCAATATAGGAATCGTTCTCTAGTATAATAGGAGTTTCACTTAGAATAAAATTGACATAATCCCAAGCGAGTTATTGGGGTACCACTCAGTAGATAGAGGACACATTCCCTAGTGAATCATGGGGGTACCACTCAATATACAGAGGACCCGTGCACTAGTTTGTTATAATGCTACCACATGATGTGTAGAGGACCTACACCCTAGTGTTTCATGGGGGTTTACAACTTGTAGGTAGTACTCACAGTCCTTGATGTGTGAGGGGGGACCCCATAGTAGATAAAGGAATATGAGGGACCTATGACATGGTGAAATAGAGGGGTTTACAGTCCAAACATCTCAATGATGATCATGGGGATCACTACCACTGATCAAGAATCACCTAAAGAAGAATCATTCTCCCAAAACCTCTCTTAATTTCTCAAAATGAACTATGTACCATCATTATCTATTTTGAAAACAACTCACGATAAGATACACATGGAAACAATAACACGTTATTAAGACGGATATTCGAACGGTAGAAGTCAATGGAAGAAGTATACGGTGTGTATGAGGGGTCACACAGTGTGTGAGCTTGCCTCTACGGCTGGTCATGTTATCCCCTAGACACATATTGGGAATATGTGGGACACTACATTAAGTGTAAGGGTGTTACACCGCATGTCTCAGGAATCTAGGGCCTACTTTTTCTCTTTTATCTCATGCGTGTGTACATCGAAGCATGCCCATGTACATGGTTGTGTCTAGGTATCTTGGTTGTGTATTATAATATATTCATACCCTCATACTCTGGTCATGAATGTGTTTCTGGTTTTATCTATTCCTACATACTCCCAGAGTATACACTGAGCCACCAACATAGGGTCACACATCATGTGGTGGGTCCACATTTCATGGGATATTTATCTCTCCCCAAAACCCTAGCCACCATATCAAGTAGAGTACAAAATGTGTGTTCTTTTGGACTACACACATTGTTGTCAAGTGTTTATAGAAACCATATTTCTCCATATATATCCTAGATCTTCCATTTATATCACCATTCACACCTCTTTGGCCTTAGGAATCCATGAACAACCTAGGAACCACTATCGACCATTGATTCATGACCACTGATTTTTGGATATTCTTGTTTGGGAACTTTGCATGTGTCTTCCACTTCTTCGTATCTCGAATCCAAAAAGAATCCCCAAAATTTAAAATCACACATCTATCCATCCCTTAACTTTTTATTCATACATCATATACAAAACCTCCATGAATCTTGGGGTTCAATTAGGCTCAAACTATCCTCGACAATGTCAAATCTGGACCCTGTAGGCCAATAGAGAAGAACATGAATAATAGTAGTGGAAAATAAAAATAAAAATTTGAATCCTTAATTGAATGATGAGATCATAGAAAATTATTATAAGGTGAGGAAATAGGGGTAAATCACTGAAAAAAATATAAATGGGCCCATACGAAGAATGTGGGTAACCAAAAAAAGAAAGTTGAAAATAAATCGATGAATAATATTTATTAAAAAGGTACAAGACCACAAATAATTATCCCAAATGAAATTAGGGATATATCATTGATTAAGAGTACATTTTTTAGTAATGGAGAATATCTGATGTGTTCATTTTCTGCTTATCAGTGCACCTTGGTTTGATCAACATCATTCTTCAATCTTGATTCACAAATGAAGAATGATCCCTCCACCTATCTAGTTCCCAAGGTTATGTGGATAACCCTTAATATATTATATTGAAATATATTTATTGAGGTAGGTTTAGGTTAGTTATTTTAATATAAATATATAAATTTTACTATTTATATTATTAAACACACACACCAACAGTCACCTCCCATGGAACGTTAGACGCTAACTAACCTTAGGCCACACCTAGGGTAAAACCCACATCCCAGAGTCAACCATGGTTTTGGACCTCAAATATTATATATCAATCAATAGGAAATACATTAATTATATTTTTATTCATGCAGATGATAAAATATATTTAAAATTTTTAATATATCAGCATTGAGCATCTCTGGGCCTCAGAATATCACACTGACTTAGTTCTTGGGTCCAAATATATGAAATAAAATTTTAAAAATAATTGTAAGGTAAAAACTATTCATTATGATCTCCCTTATTTAAAGAATTTTTTGTCCAAAAATAACAATAAAAAAAATTAGGGGGTACTAAGCTCACATCTGGATCTCACGCTCTAAGGAGATCTAATGTATGATCTCCGGCTTATAAAGTACATCAACCAAAGAAGTGATCCACCCATTCAGGATCCTATCCTACCAATTATCTATCTACATAGGGTGCTCTACAATTTTGGGTCTATCCTCATGGTCCAACATTCCCTAGTGGATAACATGTGTATGGTAATGCACATATCTCATCAAATGTGACAAATGGACAAAATCATGCAACCGACCCAACTGTTGGTGAAAGGAAAAGTGGTATAAAACCTCACAAACCCATTGTATGATCTCAAAGGGCTCGATGAACATCAGGGGTAGATTTCTTCCCTGAACAAACCTTCAAATACTTATCTTCGGGAGACTATCTGGAAAAATGGTCTCTTTTCCTGAACTCCAAGTGCAAATTATGTAAATCTCGGTAACAATTATGATTGCTATGGGCTTTCCTCATATTCGTATGGATCACATGGACCTTATTAATTATGAAAAACAACATCTATAAACCAAGAAATGATGTCTTATGAATCTCAATCCAACAGAAGGGTTTCCTTTAGGGTCTCCCATAGAGGGAATTATAATGTTTGATGATGATAGTATAGTGATAGCTATTATTATAATAAATATATCCCAATTACAAGTGATCCTATTATATCTTGAAAAATTACAACATGTAGGATCTCATCATATCCTCCAACACTGGTATAGTCTTCTCGGTCTTTTCGATCATCTGGTGGGTGAGACACCATGCTCATCCTCAACTGGGTCCCAAAGGCCCCCTGAAAGCCACTCCACAATAGTGATGTAAACAAAGATTCATAGTTGGATATGATCATCGAGGGAAACCCATGAAGTAGGATGATATCCTTAATGTTCAACTACCTAGACTCCCAATTTATCTCTACTCATTAATAGCTAGAATATATACCAACATGGAATGTCATTCAATAATCACCAAGATAGCATTGTGGATTATCATAGTCTATGGAGGCCCTGTAAAAAAATCCCATGGATATTTTGATTAATTTTAAATATGGGATATCAAGAGGCTATGTCAAACCTTATAGAACCTAGGGCTCATCCTTTACATAAAGGAATGCGAGATACCCATATAAAAACACAGTGTTGATCTGTATCATTACAACTGACCAAAACTACTGGTAAAGGTCCTTATATATATTTTCCTAATCGGTATGTACGACCAATGTAAGAGTGTGAAACTATCACATAAACTCCAATCAAACATGACTATAACCACAATCCATCCCTATAAAAGGATTATGTACTCCATTTCTTCATAAAAACTATCTAGTGAATATCCTTAGGATAACTGGTCACTTAAAACCTCAAAGTTGATGTCTTCCAACTAAGCCTCTATCAAATTATAAAGAATTATATGAGTCACCAAAATTGACTTAAGAAAAAATTAACTCCTTTCCTCCATTAGGTTTAGCTCCAATGAAGAAAAATACATTGATGCCTCCTCCACTAGGTGAGAGAAGGACATACTTCTCATGGAATCTGAAAACACATTTCTGTTCCCAACAGTATAGAATATATTGTAGTAAAATTACCACAAGAATTACAATCAATGCATTGAAAGTAAAGATCCATTTGAGTTTATATATACCTAAGGCTTTAGTGTTATGAGTATAGAACAAATAAATCTCATAGGAGAATGTTCATATTCAAATAAAATAGTTCCACTTCCTGCACTATAACAAGATTTGTGTAGTTCCTCTCATGGCGTCTCATGTTCCTCAAACCATATCCAATCACTTCATACCTCTTCATCAACAAACAACCGATCCCAGCACTAGATTCATAGAAAAAACATTACATACACCACACCCTCCTCCGGTAGTCTCAAAATAGGAGTATTAGTAAATCTCAAGGAAAAATCCTCAAAGTATCCCTAAAAATACTCGGTCTGGGTAAATGGTTTCCCTTTCCACATTGGGGAAGTCAGTGTGGATTTAATCCTAGAAAATTATATAATAAACCTATTTATTTCCCTACAATTCCCCGGAACCTCTAAACCTATGACAAACTCTTAGGCGGTTACCAAATAATCGCTTCATAAATATTTTTTGTTTCCAACACTAAACCATGTTTGGATAAGAAATTATCTAAAAGGTGAACCTAACCAATCCAAACTGGAACTTTCAGAGATTTCTGTAAAGCTTATGCTCCCAGAGTAAGTCTACGACCATCCTCAAATGATCTGTAATCTCCTCCCCTAATGCAGAGTAATTGAGTATGTTTTAAATGAAGGAACCCACAAATCATTCCAAATATTTCTAGAAGATACAATTAATAATCAACATAAACAAAGCAGGGGAGTGTTTTACACTAAAAAGAATTACTAGGAACTCATAATTTCCTTAGAGACATCAGAATTCCATTTTCAAAATATGATCTTTATGAACACTAAAATAGGTGTACCTATACCTGAGATCGATGTTTGAGATTTAAATCATGGATCTCAAATGGTCTAAGATCAACAATCCTCATCAAGGGGAACATGTTATTTATTATTACCTAATTTAGGTGATGTTAATCAACACAAAACCTGAAGGTCCCATCCAATTTTTTCATGAAAAAAATTGGAGCTGCGTAGGGGACACACTAGCTATGATAAAATACTTCTCTGAAAGTTACACCAACTACACCGTCATCTTTTGGATCTTGATAGGGGACATGTGATATGTTTTAGAAGATATCTGTGTGGTCCTAGTGTGCAAGTCAATACAGAATTTGGTATCCCACCTTAGAGGTTTTCTTAGAACATATTCCTGGAAGACATCCATATAATCCTCTACTAATAAAGGAAGAAAAATTCCAAAAGTTTGCACTACACATAGGTATAAACATACTAACCGATGGGTGATGGTTTGTAGCTTCATTATCACAAGACCCACCCAATCATCCATGAGATATCTCTTGCCTATAAATGAAAATATCATCCTATTAATCTTAAGGAATATAACTCACATATGATGATCATTAATATTGGCCCAAACCATGAACACCCAATCCATTCCAAATATTACATCATATAGATTCATTGACAATAATACATCCCATGAGAAACTCTCTCCACCAACAACCCTCTCACACATCCAGAAGATATGTCTTATCTAAGAATCATAACTAGTGGTAACCTCTAGAAAATGATGTTTGGAAAAGGTATAAATAGGGAGATCTATCCTCACAAGATGGATATAGATATGAAGTAATAACACATGTATATGTCTACAAGTATTGGATCAAGATTAGAAAAAACAATGATGATAACTCAAATAATCACATGAGAATCCTAGTTAAAACCCGATAGAGCCTGTAGTTGGATGTAGCATTGACTTCCATCACATGGATATTGGTGTGGGATGCCTAGTGGTGATGGTGGATACATATCAAAATGTATCCCTCTAATAATATCTCTTTAATTTAGAGATCCACATACTCTTCAATTTTCACCAACTCCCAGAGGGATTATCTGGTCATGCCTGGGAGATCCCAGATCACGACACTGCCTCTACCTTGGTGGTCTATCCACTGCGTGCCTTTTAAAAATAGCTTGTCGGGTCAAGCTATCACATTCCCTAAGACCTTTCCCAAGATAGTCATAACAACACTCCACTCAGGGCTAACTGGAACCATTATGTGATCCCAGCGTCATAGATCCACATGCTTGAGTCCTATCATGGGGTGGTCTCTTACACCAAGACCCTAATGACTATAATCTGCTTGCTACTACAGATGAATTAGTCTCCTGATGTCCACCACAACGTACAACCACTTGGTGTCCCTTTTATAGGTAGCTCTATTTGATAAGAACATTTTCTAGCACTCCATCGTATGTATGTATGTTAAATGAGACTATGATGGAATAGATATTTCCTTAAAGGCCCTACTCAAAATTTTGAGCCTAAATGAATCCATCACATATCATATTTAGGGAGTAACATGTGAGGTTAGTGAACCTCGTGTAATACACAAAAATCATCATATACCTCTATTATAGATCAGTAATATCATAAATGTACACAAAGTGAATTCATGAAGGGTAATAAAAACCATGAAATAGTTCATGTAGGTATGATCATGATACAATAATCACATTATGGGTCTATGGCATCAACATCTTAAATCACCCTTCATCTCCATGGAAAATATTGGCTCCCAACTAAACCATATAATTTATTGGGGTCATGAAATGTTTTAAGACTCAAATTATTAACTCAAAAAATTCTATGCTACTAGAGGATATAAATATCTATAGGGTCCTCAGTTGTCTATGACACTAGAACTCACATAATGTTCTAACCATGTTCACTTTATCAGCCAAACCAGATGGTACTATCCACTACTGGACATGTAGGGGGGATGATCCTTTCTTACTTAGGGGAAACACCTCATGAGATGACCATTAATTTGGGATATCATCACTAAACATATCCTCATCATGATCTTGTTTAGGTAACATGGATGGTTGTCTTCATAGATTCATTTTTAATGTGATAATGATGTACCACAATTAGATGAAAATATATATGGGGAGATGACACGACAGTGACTGTCCAATGCCTCAATCCTATAGGAGGTACGTACCTATGTTCCATTTCAACCAAAGTCTCATTATTTCAAGTAAAAATGTAGGTTGTTAGTGTCTTGGGGAATTTATACATTGCGTACTGCACAAACTCTATGTTTATTAACCAGAAATCCACACCCGATACACTCTATAATTGTTTCTCTAAGTTTTCAAACCAATCATAATCATGGTTCTTCCACTGAATACTGACCCGAGTATGAACCAATATGTTATGAAATAAACAACAAGGGCCCTCCTGGATGATGGAAAGCTGGGTGAAATCACCCAAGACCAACTCCAATAGGATACGATTTGGAAACAAGGATTGAGAACTCATAATGAAATGATATTCCTTAACTTAAGAACCTGAATGCATGCACACAACCATCTATATGAGAATGTGTAGAGGAATAAACAAATACTAAAACACCTAGAGTATAACCATGAATTCAATAACTCTAGGAAATACATCAGATTAGGATATAATATACTAAATCATAAAGAAAAAAAATATATTCCCAACTAGAAATGAAGTACTAACTTGAAAACAACTGAAAAAAGGAAAGATGGAGATATCCCAGCTCTTGATATCCATGTATAACGACCGAATGTGGCTAAATAACCCAAGTATCACTATGATCCATTGATTTCATCATTGATATACCTATCCTATTTAAAAGACATGAAACAAGTGGGAAAATCTCATGAAGGTGTGAGTATATACATACCTAGTAGGATACTCTAAAAACCAAAAAGGGAGAAACAGAAAGACATAATAGAAGTCAAATCCACCCATAGTGAAAGGGAAATTAAAACCCAACATATATGTTTATAATGAAATCAAGAAGATATAAAAATTATATCTCTATCTCTATATCGCATCCAAGGATGATGAGTTTTACTGAAGCTCTAATGTTCCATCTACAATGCTCAATATCTCATGTTATTGTACAAGAAACCATGTAGAGGACTTGATCCTTTCCAGTATGCTACTTAATCGAGGATACCCAGTCTCGAATGAAGGACCCACATCCTATAGTTATAGGGTTTCCCACTAAGACGAATGAAAAAAAACAATAAAGTGTTTTAGGGGGTACAAATTAGGTATTAGATAACACATTCCCTAATGTCTTAGGGGGAATCACATGGTAGATAGAGAACCCAAAACCTTGTGTGTCAGGGGGTTCTACTCAGTAGTTATAGGACCTATGCCCTTGTGTTTAATGGGTGAAAATCAATAGGTAAAGGATAATATACATAGTAAATTAGTGGGTACCACTCATTGGATAAAATAATATGGGGGACTCATACCCTTGTGAAACAAGGGATTTTAAACCCCGATATATCTCTAATGATCCTTCCTAATCACATTCATCAGTAAATCATCACCTGAAAAATCATCACACTTTCAAAAAATCCTATTATATATCAAAATCAACCATGAATTATTATAACACATTATAAATGAAAAAATTATTAGGTTATGATAATCACTGGTGAAAATCTGAGTTCTGAAGAAGGATTTTCGAAAGGTATAAGTCCCTGGGAGAAGTACACAACACGTATGATGGGTCACACGATGTGTGAACTCCCCTGTATTCATGTCCATGTTCCCTATTAGAAATTTCTTAGGAATATATATCACAATACATGGCATGTATGGGTGGTACACAGTACGTCTCATCTACCAGAGGCCATCTGATAATATTTCGTACCTTGCCGACATACATCAGCCCATGCCTGTGTACATCATCATGTCTGGGTATCCTGGTCATGTTTTAGTAAATAGACATTACTATGTACTCCATCCATGACTGTGGGCCTAGACATGTCCATTCCCATATACACCTAGTGTTTATTTCAATCCTCTAGCATACGGTCACATTGCATGTGGTGGGTCAAAAAAGGTGTGTGATATTTATCTATTTTTGAAACCCTAGCTACGAAAACCATGGGACTACATAGTGTGTGTTTGTCAAAACAATATGTTTTGTAGTCAGATTTTTTACTAAAACCATATTTCTCCATATGGATCCCAAATCAACTATTTATACTTTGGTTCATGTCTATTTGACCACATGAATGCACCGAAATCTTAGGGACCACCCTCGAAAATCGAGTCCCAAAGTCTGATGGTCAGAAATTGTGAGTCTGATTACTGATGCAATAACCCATCACGTGTCTCCATCCACACATTATCTTAAATCCATGTAACATAACCCATATATCAAATTTAACCTCGATCAATCGATTAATATTCATTTCTTATTTCATATGCACAATCACCAAAAACCAGTGGATAGATCATGATCGAACCCCCCCTCGATAATGCCAATCCATGACCCCATGAGGTAATGGTGAACAATGAGAATAAAGATGAGGAAAATAAAATTAATAAGTTTATTCCATCATTGGATGTTGCAATCATAGAAAATGATAAAACAGGGGTCAGGCTTTTAAAAAAAATAAAATTTATAAATAGGCTCACGTGAAGAATGCAAATCGCTGAAAAAATAAAAAAGATAATAAATCCATGCATAATATGTTTTCAAAATGGAGGAAATAAAAAATAACATACCGTACATCGATTAAGGATCGATCATTGGTGAAAATAATGATTTATAGTGATGAAGAAGATTTGATGTGTTTGATGTCAGCCTCTAAATTTACCTAAATCTGATCAACATAAATCTCTAGCCTCAATCTTCCAATAAACAATTATCCGTCCTCCTCTATAATTTCCCAGGGTTATGCGGATAACCCATGAGTATTCTATAACATCTTATTTATAGTGGGAGGTTTATGGGAGTTAATTTAATATCAATAAGTAAATTTTATTATTATTTTTATTAAAAACACCCACCAATGTTCACCTCCCACGGAACGTCTGACACTGACAAACCATAGATCTTTCCTAGGGTAAACCCCTACATTTTGGTTCAACCATTGTCTCAGATTTCCCTTACTATTTTCCTATCCATGGAAAAAACATTAATTACATAATGATGAGAGAACATGATAAAATATATTTAATATATTTAATATATCAATATAGATCATATTTGGGCCTTGTAATCTCACGTTGCATTTTCTCCTAGAACATAAAATATTCATCAAAATATTATAAAGTCTTATAAGGAAAAAACTGATTCATTACCACATCACACTATATTTACAACTATATTGGGTTTATTTTGAAGGAAAAATAATATTTGAAACATGAGTGATATTTACACTCTTTATTTCTATTTGGGAAGGTTAGACATGTACTAATTCTAGATTTATCATGTTTAGTTCCTACTCAAGAAACATTAAGTTGAGAGTGTTATTCTCTTACTTCCATGACACAAAAATATCTTTCTAATATTCTATTGGCTTCTATATTATATCCTCATGAAATTTATTTTTCATTTCTGACATATTTTCCAACTCCATTACTTTCTTAGATTTCAAATCTATATGGGATTCTTTTTCATCCATAGATATTCTATATAGCCTCTCAAATACATGGACCAGATATTCAATAATAAATTTCCCCAAAGAATACCTTTTTAGTTCTTAATTTGACAAGTAATGTATTTCAATACAAAATGTAACTAATTCATCCTTTTATTTAACAATTCTTAAGAGAGTGTTGGACTTACCAACCTGTTAAGCCAATGTATCTTTTATAGAATTATACTCCTTCTCTAGTTTGGTATTAGCCTCCAATAGTCCATTAATATATGTTATCATTATAAGTAACTGACCCTTATTCATCCCATAATGAAATTTTTAAACACGAATTCATTTTTTCATTCCCAAATACCTTTTTAGTTTTAGATTTTAAGATAATATGTTAATTACTATTATATAACAAACCCATTCAGTAAAAAGTGGTAACTTTTACACATTTTAAATTTTCTCACAATACATAACTTTTAAATTGAACAACATTTTTTCATAAAAAAACTTCATGATTTACAAAATGACTTCATTATTATTCCTACTCATCCATAAACCATTTTTTTTGAAATTGTGTGATGAACATAAAAAATTCAATAAGGTATATATAAAAATATATTAACAAACATCTTATTCTATTTCAAAAACCATGAGATCATATAATAGATTTTTACTTTAATATAATTAACTTTGAGATCATATAATCATTTTCTAACACATGAAATCAGTTTTAATGTATAATTTTTTTCATAAAATAAATTATAATAAAACATAAATGAAAAATCGTAATCATGATGATAACATAGAAAAAAATTGAGAACCGAAGAAAAATATTTTCTAAAAAACATACCATTTACTCTTAAAGAAAATACTGATTCCTTAAAAAACCTTATCTTGTACTGTTAAATAAGAATATTTTCATAAAATTCATTTCCAAGAAAATAATAGTCATATTGATTCCTTAGGACATAATATTTATAGAACACTTACAAGAAATCATGTAAATATATTGACCTACTTTGTTAAAACCATCAAATTTTCTAGATAACATAATAATTACCTAATAAATTAGAGAGCTATATCAGGCTCACCCATCTTCATAAACAATGTAAAAGTTATATAAAATACATGAAACATATAAAATTATTCATTTTCATTATCAATCTCATGAAAATATACTTTTAAACCCATAATTAAAAAAGTTTTAGATATTGATATATCACATTCCATTAAACCCAATTTTAGAAACTAAAATACCCATAAAAAAGGGGAACATGTTTTTTCTTTGAATAATTAGAATCTTATAAAAGAAAATAAATTATCAACCAATTGTTTCAGTGGTAGGAAGAATCATTTATTTTCTATATGTTTTAAAAAATAGCCCTTTTTACTTTGCAAAGAATATCCAATATTGGTTATGGAAATAAAAAATTGATTAATTAATAAGACCTTTGTCATAAATTCAAAAGAGTGGTAAAATTACATTTTTAATTAATTTATTTAATGATTTACTCATCAATCAAACAATATATACATGGTTGCAAAATCATTTTAAATAAATATTCAATTCATTTTAAAACTTTTTTTTATCATAGGATATCCCTTACCTCGAGTTTGAAATGTAACGTAGTTCTTTATCATCTAGAATAATAAAGTAATGTTAATTATTTAAATGTTTATGAATATTTTTAATGTTAATTATCTTTTTATTGTCCCTTTTATTTCAATTATTTCCAATCCATACTTAATTACTAAATTGTTTAAGTTCACATTAGATGTTTTGAGTGTGATTGGTTCATAAGTCCAAAATAAATTTAGTTGATTGACTATGGTGAAATAAATAATTATTATATAATTTAAAAATCTTAATAATGTTATAATTATCATTTTTATACATCAATTATTCAATAATAACCAATTATTTAAGGTGATTATGAAAAATAAATTACGTTATAACATAGAGGTGGTAGTTTGTACATACATATAAGTCATTGAACATGAGGGAAATATGGTAAATATTATTTTATATTTATATAATTAAAATTATATCACAAAAAAAATATTATTTCCTTAAATATACCTATATATACCAATCATGTGAGGCGATGATGAAAAACAAAATACATCGGTTGGCGAAGCGGTAGTCCAAATATATGCACAAACAATATTTTTTATTTTTTATTGGATGGTAATGATGATTTATAATAGTAATTTACAATTATAGAAATAAATATATATAACATATATCATTTTTTTAATTTTTAATCCATTATTATTTCCAAACATAAGAGTTCATGATTGAAAATGAAATACATTTCCCGTGAGGTGGTAGTCTATACGTATACATGAAATTTGTTTTCATTTTCGGTTAGATGGATAAGTAGATTAAAATGGTTTATAAAATTGAAATAATAAAATTTCATCATATTTTAGATACTGCTGTTATTATATGAAAATAGTTAATTAAGGTTTAAAACATGTAATAGGAGAAATAAAATGAAAGCACTCATTTAAGAATTGTACCTCTTCTTTAAACAACCTCTTAAGGTTTACACATAATGACTTATTAGGATGGAATTATGATCAAAACCCGACATATTGGACTTGGTGATAGATTTTAGGAAATGATTTGTTCATGAATTTTCTTATATAAGAAGCTTGTGAATTGTGGAGATTAAAGGAGAGGAAGTTCCCTTTTATAAGTGAGGAACAAAACACACTTGGAATTTTTCAAAAGATTAAAATATATTAACATCCTACTCAAAATTATTAGACACGAAATTAAAAATATTCATATAATATATGATATAAGGTAAAAATAAGACCATACAATAGGATTTATAAAAGTTTTTAGGTCATTTTAACCTTTATCATTTTAGTTTTAAGCCTTTTAACATGTTTTAACTCTTACCTTGGAATCTGATTTTTTACCAAAGATACTAATCCTAAAGAAAAAATAGGGCGACCTATTTTATAAATTTAATCCTCTTAAGAAGAAATAAGAAATCCAATTGCGAATATTAAATCTCTAAGGGTGATAAATATTACTTTTAAAATTGAAACAAGAAAAATGGTAGAAAAAAACTTTCCCGATAAATTCCTTTAAAGTATACAAATGATTTTATACCAAATTAAAATTGATCCAAAAGAAATTAATTGAATAATGTGATATAATCCCCTTGAATCTAGTAGCCCATAGTCTATGTTAACTTTATTACATTTTCACTAGGTACAAGCAACCACACCTCCTATTATAGATCAATTTTGTAGTCTTGAAGATCTAGATGATGGACCTCGGAACACCCTGAGGGGTGGGGGGGGGTGAATCAGGGTGTCAACATTCTTTCTAAAGTGACAGATCTTGTTCCCATATTGGTAGGAACATATTAAAGTAGTATTATGGTAATGTTTAATACTTAAAACATTCACAATCAGTAAGTCATCATGAAAATTTTACATGGTTCACCGCTAAGGGATATTCCAAGGAGCATACGACAAGAATGTGTCAGCCATACCTAAATCCACTATTCTTCAATAGATGTGGAATAAAAAAGGTTAGTTATAGTAACTATATTCTAGGCACACTTACTTTAAAAGGTTTTAGGGATAACACACTGTGTCCCTCATAAAACGTCCATTGACCTCCCCCCCAACTCACTACTTTGAAAGAATTCATAATCAGCTTATCAACTTGAAGGTATCTTCAATTGATTGGCATTATAGTCTTTGTCCGTAACATAAAACTAGACACTTATGGCACTATATACCTCATTTTAAGAAATTTTAAATCCTTTTTCACCAAAAAAATTGATATTCAAAACTTCCTTTTGTGAAGTACCTTTACAAAGCTCACTACGTTCACGAATCTCCCTCCTTCGTAGAGAAAACTGCCTTTGTGAAGCTGATTGAGTCAACACAGAATACCCCATCATCATGTAGTAACATTTAATAAAAATAATTGGAATAATTTATGATTAAAGTAGTATTTTTTTGATTCTCAAGCTTGTATTTAATGTTATTTTTTCAGAGATCCCCTAGGTTCATGAAATCAGAGAGATTCTGGATTATCCTTAGAAAATATTGTGTAATGTGAAGAGGGGTAGACTCATATTTATTTGCTTGACGATTTGTGATTCTCAACCACCTATTCACATATTTGTTGGATCATTCAAAAAAATATTCATGTAGCGCATTATGTTATGAATCTCTATGGAAATTTCCTGTTCACGATGCTCATCGTAAAAGCAATGCTTTTCGTCAAAACCTACACACAGATGTGAAGCTCCAATTTTCATAATTGTAGAGAACTCCATAACCATTTTCGATGCTCCAATTATTCACCATTCATTATTCTCATCATTGTCGCGTTGATCACTGCCATATTTCTTTTTTCTGTTTTAAAAAACAATTGGTGAATCCCATCATCATGAAATTTATGACTTTACCTTATTTCCATAAATACTTTAAGAAAACCCACCTTTTTCAATGATATCCATCCTCCAAATTTTGGACCCAATAATTTGTAAAAAACTAGTAATTTATGACACCTTCAAAATTTTTTTTCATATAGAATGGTATGATCGCTTTCGATTAAAACTCTTTGATATTTCATGGGAGGATTGACAACAAACACAAGCCATACACCATTTCCAACAAAGGAAAACATTGGTTTCAATAGGAGATACATGTGTGGTTCCACTATTACATTAGTAATTAAAACTAAAACATAAAAAAGGAAATTAATATTCATATTTGACCACAATTAAAAATTTCATCTTCATATAATGGGGAAAATATAATAAATAAAAGGGTGATCTTAAATGCCCAGTATGAGTTACATATAGCAGAAAATATATTGAATCAATAATGAATAATAAATATGGAATGTTAAATAACTGAACTTGAATTAAATTTAGACAATAAATTTTCTATAATTATATAAAAAGGCATAAAAATAATTTAAATGTTAATATACTGGAAAGAACTTCCATTTAATCAATATGTTGTACACAATCTGAATTGACAGATAATATCATAGTGAAAATACAATGGATAAAAAATAATTTAATTCCCAATGAAAGAAATTATTAACTATTATACATAATTTTTCTTAGGAATTTGATTCCTATATTGTCCATTCATAGGATATTTTAATATTTAGGTGTAAGACCCCATTTAATTTTCCAATCATATTCATTTCATGAGACTGCCGATGCATTGAGGGGATTTTATATATATGATCCCCATTCGTTATTTCATATCCAAAACTTTACTCATATCTCAAATAATTAATATAATTCATGAATTAATATTTCTTATAAACAAATATCCATATTATGTTGAAATTATTGATTTAACATTATTTCCCCGGTTAATCAAATCAATTTCGAAGTAAAAACTGCATATAAAAATAGTATACATCATGAGATATAATCATATCAATGATATAATAAATATGGATAATTAAGAGAAAATAAAGTTCCATTGAATTATGATTATAGATAAATCTACGAGTTATTATATACCCTATAGAAAAATAATGAGGTACATTATATTAAAATATGCCACAATGAAGTGGAATTGAGATGAAGTCCCTTACAAATATCATATCATTAATCAAATGAAATTATTTTTTGAATTTCATTTAAAACCATATAAACCAAGTGTAAATACAAGATAAAATAATCAAAATTCATTTCACACACAGCCATATAATGGCATAGTCAATGAAATATAAGTTTAATACAATGAATGGAAATTTAGTTAGGAAATTCCCTAACATGCACATTCATTTAATTGAACCTACATTAGCCACTTGTATAATGGTTTAAATAACGTTAATAATTCATAAAAGAACTATATTAATATTTATGATATCATATATGATTACCTTATATCATTTTATCACCAGTTTCTTTATAATACTTTGTTACTACTTGTGTTTCAGGGGTTAACTATTTCATATTCCGATGAATGTTTTATTGTGAAATTCCTAGTTATTGTGCATAGGATAAAGATACATAATATCCAGAATGATTTTAATGTTTTAAATATAATATTTATTTATTAAATATAGTTTTAGAAACATTCTTGAATGTTTGAACATGGAAAATTAATCACATCGCATCGTGGAGAGGGTAAGTCGTACACGGGCACAAGCAATGATGTCATTCCGTTAAAGCGTGAAAATGTAAGGAAGTGTGTGATATATTAATTATATATAATTAATATCATGTAATAAGTGTATTATATATCCACTATTTTCATCATTATAACTACCCATGTAATGTGGTGATTAAAAACAAATTACACTACTGCGTAGAGATGGTAAGTCGTACGCATGCACATGCATTGTTTTTTTATAGGATGGATAAAAGGTGGAATATTGTTATTTAATAAACCTAGTAAAATATTTTTATATAGATGATACTGTTTTAAATAATTTATGATGCCAATATAATATGAGCAATAAATATAAAAAAATAATTTTGAATGAGTCTTTAAAGATGATTTAATTTTCTATAAAGGGACACCTTTAAAACCTCTCTTAAGAGGCATAGAGTTGGTATTTTCGAAGGTCCAAAATCTCTATAGCTTATAAATATATCTTTAGAAGATAAATATGAATATTTATTTTGATATATATGGCTCAATGTGGTGTAAATAAGTGGAGGATGTGGTTCCTTTCTATAATTGAGGTGGGTCGTACATTCATAATTTCTCAAAATATAAAATTATAATAAATTGATTTATCAGGAGAAATGCATAAAAATGGATATAGATTAAATAATAAGATAGTATATGGTTTTAATATAATTGAACAAATTAAATTAATCATTTTTAGGTTTCATTTTAAACATTATTGTTTTGATTATCCCCTTGGTTAATTATTTTTGACCTTCAGAATAGTAACCATTTTTTATATTATAAATATTTAATAACATAATTATAAATGGATAAATGAATAATAAATGGAAAATTTAGGATTTTTAAACTATATTACATTCACATAACAGAAGATAACATTTTTATCAATTTTAAATAATTTAATAAAATATAAATTTGATAAATTATCTTTAATATAAATTTTCTTCTCTATTCATTTTATTTTACTTCAAATATATCAAATAAAAAGGGTAAATTAGTATCTAATGATTTTTCATATCTATAATATATCCTATAGATGTGTAAATTTTTTTATTCACATTAAATCATCCACAATATATTAAATTGTTTTTTAATCAATTATTTTTTTATGTAAATTAAATAAATATATTTTAGCATTGGAAAATAATTTACATAACTATATAATTTATAAAAATTTAAAATAAATTTATATAATGAAAATAATTTAATTAATATCAAAATAAAAATTTATTTTCATTCATATTTTTCTTTTTCCCCATGTGGGCACATAAAAGATATTAAAAATAACGAGAGACACATTTTTGTAATTATCTTTGATTTAAATAATATATAATAATTTTTTTTGGAAAAGTGTCCATTAAATGACTAAAATTTGACCCTCAGGTGATAAGGGTCAAATAATATTCATTTAATAATAATTATAATGATTAATTGTGACCTTATCTCAAAGATTTAACCTAAATTGACAGAATTTACACTTTATGGAGGTAATGAAATATATAATGGTTACTATTAATATTGGAAAAATATAAAGGGAAATATTTAGTAAATTTTTACCTTATAAATAAAAATATTTAATCCACTATTTAAAATAAAAAACATATTTTTTGAGGATTTAATTTAAAATTAATCCTGATGTTTTCCAAGAAAAATAGTTGCCTTAAAAAATGCATTTTTAAGCATAAAAATATACTTATACTAAAATAAGGAATTAGAATGATTAAAATTGAATTAATTATATTATATAAAATTACATATTACATATGGTTATTTGACATAAAATTCAAATTGTAACATTAATGATTAATATAAATAAAATAATAGTTTCATAAAAATTTGTATTTTTCACTATTCTTTGGAAAATCAATCTTTTATGAAAATTCCCAAAAAATCACCACAAGATAATTTTAATATATTGATTGAAAAAAAATATCTGTATTATAAAATAAATATTATATAATTTCTATAAATTTATTACAATATTCACTTATAAAAAACAAGAAACCCATTTTGAAGAAAATTTATTTTTGAAGAATAATTATGTTTAAAAATTAAGTGCTTAATTGAAAAGCATTAATAAATATGAACTTACTATATATATATATATATATATATCAAAATATAGTTTTTTGTATTCACTCCATCCATTTTAATGGCTTTTTTATAGTGTTTATTTTAAGATAATAATATTTAATATTATATCTTGGTTTGTTTATTATTAGTATTGCGTACAAGATAAGCTATTGAAAAAAGTGAATTTATTTTGGAAGAGACATACTGTAAAATCATGGGGTGTTATATTCTTCCATCCATTAAAAAATTTAATCCATGGTACTTTTATGAATATTTTCTTCTAAATAGATGATGGTTTTCCATCTTCATAACATCCTCAGTTTCCCATACCGCTTCTTCAATTTTATGGTTTCTCTAATGAACATTTACCGATCAAGTCATCTGATTTCTCAACACATTCTATCTAGAGTCAAAAATATTGATAGGATCTTCATAATAAGACATATTAGTATTGAGTTCTATTTCCTAATAGGTTATTACATTTATTGGTTCTAGCATATACGTAAATTATAATGAAATATGGAACACATCATGAACTTTGGAGAGACTTGGTGGAATACTAATAAAAGATATAAAAATCCAATTATTTTCACAAATTCAAATGGTCTGATGTACTTGGGGATCAATTTACCTTTCTCTTAAAACCATATGACAACCTACCATAGAGAAACATTCATAAATACATGATCTATCATTTGAAATTTTAAATCATTTCTCATGTTTTCACAATAAATCTTTTTCCTACTATGAGATACTTTAGTATGATCCTGGATAGTCTTTACCTTTTTCCTTATTTCTTTAATAAGTTCCACTAATATAAGTTTACTTTCATAAAAATCATCTCAAAAAGTTTGAGTATGAAATCTCTTTCCCTTTAAGGCTTCATACAGATCCATTTGAATACTTGAATGGAAACTATTATTGTAGGAAAACTCTAAAAAAGGTAAATAGTAATCCCACAACCCATAAAAGTTGAGTGAGCATGATCTAAACATGTATTTAAATGTTTGAATAATATTTTCAGAATATACATCTATTTGAGGATTTTAGGAGGTGCTAAAATATATCTTAGTTTTTAGATCCATATAAAGATAGTTAGGGAATATTAACAAACAATGGTGATTTTGATCAGACACAATTGATAGTGGTGCACCATGAAGTATTAAAATTTTATTAATATAGATTATTTATAGTCACTGAAGAGGTAAATATTTTATTATAGAAAAAAAATATTCTTATTTGGTAAGGCGATCAACAATAACCCATTTTGAATCAATCTTTCTGGGACTACTCGATAGTCCTGTGACAAGGTACATCATAGTGCCATACCATTTCCACATAGGTATAAGAAGAGGTTTCATAACTCCTTTAAGATGTTGTCTCTCAGCCTTCACTTGTTGAAAAACCTTGCATCTTGACACATAGTCATCAATTTACTGCTTCATATTATCCCACCAAATATTTTACTTCAGATCCCTATACATTTTGGTACTAGCAAGGTCTATAGAGAAATTTGTCTACAAGAATAATCTAATTGTTACCTTTTTTAGCTCATTTATTTATGGAACACATAACCACTTTCCAAAAATTATAACACAATCTTCATAAATAAACCCTTTCAACATTCCATCATCTATAGATTTAATATTTTATTGAAAATCCTCATCATCACATTGAGATATTTTATTATTTACCAATAAATAATGTTTCACAATAATTTGAAAAAGGAGTGGTGTCTCCCATTCCATAATAATCATCATTTATATCTTTACTAAATCCATGAACATGTGATCTATATAAATCCTCATTTTTTTCATAAATCCATGATCATTCCAGGTAAATGCATATACTACCTTATTTTCTTTTCCTGGGTGGTAGTGTATGGAAAAATCATAATCATTGAGTAAATTGAGCAATATTTTGTATCTAATGTTGAGTTCTTTCTATTCAAATATGTATTTAAAACACTTTTGATTCATATATATATCACATAATTTACCATAGAGAGAGTGTCTCCATATATTTATATACAAGATTAAAACTACTAACTCCAGATCATGAGTTGGATAAATTTTTTCATAAGTCTTTAACTGTCTTTATGCATATATAATAACATTAACATTTTTTCATAGGTACACAACACAGCAGTTTCTCTTATGCATAATTATATATGATAAACACACCATTTCTTAATGGTAGAGTCAAAATAATAGAATTGACCAATATTTTATTTAATTACTCCCAACATTATCCACATTATTTTATATATATGAACTCAACCCCTTTATGTATGAACTTGGTAACCAGGTTAGACAATTGGGAAAAAATATGAATACATCACTGATAGTAACCTGGTAAAACAAGGAAACAATGTACCTCAGTTTTGTTTATTGGTGTAGTCCATTCTTTTATTTCCTTTTTCTTCATAGAATACACTGAGATTCCATCCTTATAGACAATGTGGAAAATAAAATTAATTTCCTAAATCCATAATTTACACTTTCTAAATTTACCATATAACTCTTTCCTCCTATGAGTCTCAAGAATAATCTAAAAGTGATTTTCACTGTCTTCATAGCTTTTAGAATACACCATGATATCATCAATAAATACCATAAAAAATTATCAAGATATTCCTTTAATAATATTTTCATTTGATCTATGAAAATATAGGGTGAATTAGGGGTTCCAAAGGGAATTACTATAAACTTGTAATTTCTAGGAATTATTCAAAATGATGTCTTTAGGATAAATTAAATCATTACTAATAATTGGTGATATCAATAATGAAGTTCAATATTGAAAAAATATTGAGCTCCATGAAGTTGATAAAAAATCATCAATATGAGGCAGATGATACTTTTTCTTTATCTAAATAGCATTTATTTCCCTACAATCAATGCACAACCTCAAGGATCCATCATTCTTATTAACAAATAGAACATGGGCTCCCCATGGTGATACACTAGGGTGTATAAATACCTTATCACACAACTCTTGATATGGATTCCTTAACTCTACCAGTTCTATAGTGCACATTCTATAGGAAGTTTTTTGATATGGGTTTTTCATGAGGGATTAAATCAATAAAAAATTCAAATTTATGCTCTGTTTTATTTTTAGGTAATTCTTTAAGAAATACATCAGCGTATTTCTATAAAATTTCTACAACCTCAATTTTTGAGATTACCTTTTTCATCCAATGATTTTGATTTCTATTCAACCCTAGGAATATCATTTAGAGGAGCATTTGGGAGTCGATTTATCCATGAATCAGGCGATGAAGTCTCTACTCTATTAATAAGGAATTTAACCGCTTCATCATGAATCATAATTTTCTTATCATTACAATAAAATTTAAAATCATATTTTGAAATTAAATTGATTAAAAGAATTATATAAAATTCAGCAATATTTATGATAACAACTTTCGTAGGTAAATCCCATTTATGTGTCATAATGGGGACGACCTGACACATTCTTATTGTAATGATACTTCCCATATGATTTTTACTAGGAAATCATTTCATAAATTAAAAGGGAAATGTCTAATTTTATTTTGAAACTAGGTATATATAAAAGAGTGTGAGGATACACAATCAAATAAAGAATTAACGTAATTTGAAGATATGATTAATGTACAAGACACCACCTCATTAAGAACATCCACCTCAGTTGTAGTGATCATTTAATATTGGCATTCTTCTCTTGGTCTATTCTATTGTAGATTCCCCTGACACTTGGGACAATTATTTGAATAATTTCCCATTTTATTTCATATGAAGTACTAAATATCATCATTTTATTTCTTCCCCTTGAATTCATTAGAGAGATGAACGGTGTCTCTATACTTTTAACAAACTCTTGTGCCCTCTTAAAATGTCCCTAGTTTTTTCATCCAATTTTTTTTCGAAGATTGAAATTGATTTATCTCATTATTATTATTTGGTGATTTACCTTTATCATAGTTCTTATATGACCTATTATTCTCATAATTTCCTATGAATATGTGGGATCTATACAATTCCTTTCCTATTATTGATTGAAGAAAACACTATTTCATAATATGATGAATTTTTTTGTGAGGCCAATACACTTCAGATACTTGGACTAATACCTTTAATGAAATAATAAATCCTGATTTTTGTATTATATATGTAATTTGTAACATACCTAGATATACTTGTAAAGATATCCTCATACTCCGCAACAATCTGTTCTTGTCTTTTCATTGATCTATGGAATATTCTCTCCATTTAAATTCCTTGATAATGAGGTTTTTTTGAATAATGTTTAATTAAACTATATTTATTCAGTTTTCTCTATTTCATCACCCTCAGTAGTATGATTGATCAAATACCACCATTGATCATCATAACCCTTGAGAAAATATACAACCAGTCATTTAATTTTCATTGCATCCAAAAGCTATAAATATATTTTCAAGGGACTAGATCCATTTCTCATCAACCATTGTGTTGGTAGTCACACTAAAATATGGGTTCTTATGGTACATGACATGATCCAGCATAGGTGTATCCTATCATGAAGCATCATGTTGCTCTATTTGTGCAATATTTTTTTTATCATAACCTTAGTAAGCTATCCTAACATGGTCGTTATCTAATCAGCTCCTACACTAACAATGCTATATTTCTCAATCAGTCAATCCCTACATTGTCCAAAGGTATTGATTCCATTCCTTCCATTAGGATACATAACTAAATAATGGCCTGAATAGAGTTATCTCATAATTATCAGGTGTATTGAGGCACAAAATAAAAAATCCTCTAATGGATTTTTTTAAATATTGTAAGGAATTATAAAAATAATTATGTCTGATTAGTTTCTATAACATATAGTTACCAAGGTTTCTACTAATCTTGATCTAATACCAATAGAAAATACCCTAACTCTATTATCCTATAGTTAGTGGTTACATTTTTACATTAGGAATAGGTAAAAGTGATCATATCCTCAATAATCAATCAGTTTAGTAGTAATAAAGAACTAGATGCATACATAGTACCACTATTACATTGGTAATTAAAAAATAAAACATAAAAAAGGAAAGTAGTTTTCATCCTTGAGCTCATTAAAACATTTCAACTTCAAATCCTAGGGAAAAGGGAACAAATAAAAGGGTGATCTCAGATGCCCTGTAAGAGTTACATACAGTAGATTATGTCTTGAATCAATAGTGAATAATCAATATGGAAATGTAAAATAACTGAACACACATTACATTTAATCAATAAATTTTCATTCATGATATAACAAGGAAACAAATTATGGAAATATAGATATATTGGAAAAAAATTCCATTTAATCAATAACATATGCATAATATGAATCCGAGGATAATATTACAATGAAAATCTCATGGATAAAATAACTAAATTATTCAAGAATGAAATGATTAAATATTTGATGTTATGTTTCCTAGGAACATGATAACTTTACCATTAATACCTTTCAAAAGAACAATTTATCCTTATGGGTAAAAACCCATTTGATTTGGCTAACTTATTCATCTCATGAGACTAACGATGCGTCGATGGGATTTTCCCTGTTTGATCCCCACAAATTCATGCATGTCTAAAGCATTAATCATATATATAATAAACAATTTAATTCCTAAATCATTATTCATTATCAAAAAATATCGATATTGAGTAAAATATATGGATTTATCATTTTTTCCCAGTAAATCAAATCACATCCGAAGTAAACACTATATATTAAAATGGTATACGACTTTGGAAAATATCATATCCATGAAAAATTAAATATGGATAATTAATATAAATTTAATTTTAAATTAATTATGATTATAAATAAATCAAAGAGGAATTATATTCAAAATATAAAATAAATTTGGTGTATAATATTAAAATATGCATCAATGAAGTGAAATTGAGATGAAGTTACTAATAATGATCACATCATTAATAATGTAAATTAATTATGTGTATCCTATATAAATCCATTAAAAACAAGTGTAAATAAAATAAAATATAATAAAAAGTGATTTCACACATATCCTTAGCACGAAATCACCAAGGAAATTTAAGTTTAACCTAATGAATGAAAATCGAGTTGAGAAATCCATTAACTTGTAATTTCCTTTTATTGAAAATAATTTAATCTCATGTGTAATGTATTAATGTTTGTTAATAATTTATAATTGTATCATATTCAGATATATAATATCATAAATTATCCTATAATATCATTTTATCACGAGTTTTTAACAATATTTCATTATTACCCTTGTTTCGGGTGTTACCTATTTCATTTTCCTATACATGTTTTATCATGTAAGTATTGGTTCCTACCCATGGGATAAAGTTACATAATCTATATAAATATTTTAATGTTAATAATATAATATTTAATAATAACATATAGTTTTAAAAACATCCTTTAATATTTAAACATTGAAAATGAATCGCATCACATCGTGGAGATAGCAGGCCGTACGTACGCACGAGTGACAATATCATTTCATTAATGGGTGAAATGGTAAGGAAGTTGGTGATATATTAAATTTTCATAATCAATATCATGTCATAACTACCATATATATTCACTATTTCTATCATAAAAACCATCCTTGTAATGTTTTGATGAAAAATAAATTACACCACTGTTGGGAGATGATAAGTCGTACATACGCACGAGAGTGGTTTTTTTCATAGGATGGATAAAAGTGTAATATAGTTATTTAAAACTCATAATAACATCTATGTATATATATGATACTTTATTTATTAATTGATGAATAAAAAAATATAAATAGGAATCATAAGAATACATAATTTTGAATGAGTCGATAATGATTATTACCTCTTCTACGAAGGGGATCCTTTATAACCCTATTAAGGGGCCATGTTTAGGTATTCTGGAAGAAAAAGAACCTAAATCACTTAAATAAGTTATTTTATAAGAGAAATAAGTTCATTTTGGTCGATATATATGGCTCAAAGGGGTGTAAATTATTGAAGGAGGAGGTGCCCTTTTATAATTGAGGTGATGGGCACTTTTAACATTTCTCAAAATATTAAATTACCACAAATTGATTTATCATGAAATATGACAAAGAATATAAATTTATTGAATATAAGTCTCTATAGGGTTGTAATTTTAACATAAAATATAATTTTAAAAATTTTATGTGTCATTTCCGATTTTGTCTTTCCAATTAACCCCGTGGTTAATTATTTTTCACCTTAACCATGGTAATAATTATGTTATTTATAAAGAGTTAATAATGGTAATATAAATAACAAAATGACCCATAATTTGAACATTTGTGATTTTTTCAAATGTATTCCATTCATATGGACAAAGATAATATTTTATTGATTTTTAAATAGTTTAAAAAAATATTATTTTCATAAATTATCATTAATGTCAATTTTATCACTAAGAATTTTATTTGACTTCAAATACATTAATAAAAAATGTGGAATTTGACTATAATGCATTAAAACATCTATTATATAAAATATAGATCTATAAATTTTTTTATACATATTATAAAACAAAAAATATATCAAAATTAATATTTTAAAAATAAATTATTTAATTATTATATTAATTAAATAATAATTTTTTCGCATTCCAAAATCATTTAAGATAATTATATATTTTATAAAAACATAAAAATAAATTTATATGGTGAAAATAATTTCATTATTCTGAAAATAAACATGTATTTTCATTCATTTTTTCCCTATGTGGATGCATAAAAGATAATAAAAACAAAGAGAGTGACATTTTGTAATTATCTTTGATTTAAATAATATTTAAGTCATTTTCATGGGAAATTTGCTTTAAATAACTATAATAATTTATTTTAGTGATAAGGGTCTAATATTATTCATCCAAAAATCATTATTATGAATAATTCTATCCTTATCACTAAGATTTAGACTAAATTAATCAAATTTATCCTCTACTAAGGTCATGAAAATTACTGAGGTTACAATTCATGTTGGAAAAAGAGGGACCTATTTACTAAATTTGGACCATATAAATAAAAATATTCCCTCCATTTTTTAAAATATGAATAAAAAAATATTTAGAATTTAATTTAAAACTAACCCTTCATAAAGCAATGGAAAATAGTTTTCTTAAAAAAATGCATTTTAAGACCAAAAATGTACTTTTTCCAATATAATGTATAAGAATGATTAAAATGAAATTAATTAGAATATATATAAATAAATTATACTTTTGTTACCTTGAGATTAAATTAAAATAATAAAGGTACATTTTAATATAATTAAAATATATGTTCTATGAATAATTTTATTTTCACTATTCACTGGATAATCAATCTTTTCAGAATAATCCCAAACATTCAGCATAAGATAATTTTAAAATAATTATTTGAATAATAATATTACTATTTTAAAATACATTTTATAAACTTTCCAGAAATTTTTTATAATATTTTTTCATAAAAAAGAATGAAAAACATTTTCAAGAAAACATATTTTTGAAGAATAATTGACTTTAAAAACTAAGTGCTTATTTAATAAGCATTAATAAATATAAACTCCATATATATTTCATATTATAGTTAATAATATTCAAACATGATTATTTAATAGCTAGTTTATAACAATAAAGTTAAAATAATAATATTTAATATTATATCATGGTTTATTTATGTTTGGAATTTTGTGCAACGTAAGCGATCAAAGAAATTAAATTTATTTAATAAGAGACATAATGCAAAATATTATCGTGTTTTATGTACAATTAAAATTTAAATAATAAAAAATTTTAAACAATAAAAATTGATACTTTTAAATACTTGAAAATAAAATATTGTTTTCTTAAAAAAATTTATTTTCAATTATTCACCCAAAAATCAGTTTTTTCATAAAATTATAAAACATTGACTCTAAAATTATTTTGAATTTATTAATATAAAAATGATATAATTTTTTTCAAATTAAAACTCTAGTGTCTTGAATTTAAACTTTTTAATAAAACTGTGTAATTCATGATACTCAATTTAGTTAGAATTAAACTATTTTCTTTTTTACTACGAAGTTAGATATTATTCATATAATGAATATGACCCACAAAAATATAATTCATGAATGATGTTAATAAGTAATTTAATAGATCTATTATTAATATTACATGGGTTTTCACATTCTTTCCCCTTATAGAAATTCCATCCTCATAATTGTTATTCACTTCTTAAACAAGTAGTGATATTTCTCATTCATAGAATTTTAATATTTGCATCTTGTTTCATCAATAATATGGGTTTTACAATATACCTGAATCATGTAAATAACCTTATTCAATAACAACTACACTTTTTAGTCAATAATATAATATTTTATTCCTTATAATAAATGTTCTATTCCAATTGAACTAATTCAGGTCTAAAAATATGAGATGAATCTAGAACCTACTTCTTTAACATTGAATCATAAAATATACCATTTACCTTAGACAGGCTCAAAGGAAAGCCACTCCATAAGAAACTGATCCAATATTCTCAATAATTTCATACAATCTAATAAACCATGGACATAGCATTCGCTTCTTACCAAAATGCAGAAAATTTTCCATAGAGATACTTTTAGAAAAACATGGTTTCCTACCTCGAGTGTACCATTTTTACTCCATTTACTCTTATATTGTTTCTTACATCTCTGAGTATTCATTATATATTGTTCAATAACCTTCACTTTGTCATCTATATCTTATACAAATTCTAGTACTATTTTTTTCAGCAACTACATCCCAACAAGTTTGATTCAGAAACCTCTTTCCATAAAATGTATCAATAGTTTCCATTTTTATAATAGAATGAAAATTATTATTATAAGATAAATATACTTGTGAATGTAGTTAATCATAACTTCCTTGTTAATAAAATTAAGATGCTCAAAGAATACCAACAAAATTTTAAATCTTTTTCTTTGATTGTTCATCAGATTTTGAATGGAAAGCTATAATGTAATTTAATTCTACATCCAACAACTTGTGAAGGAATTTCATAAAATTAAATGTACATTTAGGATCATGATCATATGTAATATAAAAATAGACTCCAGGAAATCTGATTAACTCTATAACATAATGTATAAAAAGATGATCTAATGTCATATTATCTCTAATGTGATGAACATTTAATGAATTTGTAAAGTGATCGATAATAACCCATAGCATATTCTTACCTCTATATGTATTTGATAATAGAATCATGAAATATGTGGGTATATTCTCCCCTTTAAATTCCAATAATATAAAATCCGGAAGCATCAACTATTGTGGTTATTGATCCACTTTAACCAATTGAAATGTTAAATATTTCATGGTAATGTTATTAATATCTTATTTCTTTCAAACCCACCAGAAATGTTCTTAAAGGTCTCTATACCTGATTGTATTGTAGAGATGTATAGGAAATAGAGATCTATGAGATTCACTCGACTATTTTTTCTTAAAATATGAATTAATAGGAATATATAAACTTTTTTTTGAATCTCAAAACACCTTCTATGTAAATGTTAAATTTATGTAACATACCTTTCCTAGTAAATTTTACAATTTCTTGTAAATAGAAATCCTTATTTTGAGCTTTCTTAATTCTATATGACAGTGATGAATGAACTTACACCTGAAACAAAATAGAGTAATTTTTTAAACACATAATTTATATGTTGTGAATAATTAAATCATAATCTAAAGGTTTATCTTCTATTCATATCATTAATAATGATGCATGACCTTTCCATATTAAAGCATCTTATACTATATTTTAATTTTCTATACAGTAATGACTCATTTATTCATAATACTTAATAAGATCTATTCATCTTCTCTCTCTTATGTTTAATTATTTTTGAGTGAATATATTATTCAAACATTTATGATCAGTATATATTTCACATTTTTATCCTTATAAATTTTGTCACTATATTTTTAAATAAAACACTATAGATGCTAGTTCAAGGTCATGTTTATGATAATTTATCTAAGGAGGTTTTAATTATCAGGAATCACAATAAATTATCTAATCAATATACAATAATAAAAAACCAAGTACCTTTAAAGAAGACTCAATGTATATAAAAAATCACAATTTTTGGAGAGATGACCCAAAATTACAGTATTTACAAATATTATTTTCAATTCTATGAAACATTCATCACACACTTTCATCTGGATGAATTTAAATACTTTTTGTTTTAACATTGTTAGTGGGTTTGTAATGAAGAAAATATGCCAACAAACAATCTATAGTAATCCAAAAATATATGAAAACTAAGAATCTCAATGACATTTTTAGTTATTCTAAAAGCTTTAACCACATTAGTTTCAGTTGGATAAATAGTTATTTTATATTTATTTATAATGTGTCAAAGGAATGAAATGTCTCACAACCAGAGTTCCATTTTACAAAATTTTCTTTATGAATTATTTTTTTTATGATTTTTATAAAAACCACTAAAATATGTCTCATGATCATCAAAACTTTTAGAATATATAAGTATGTCATCAAAAACACAATAATAAAATAATACAATAACTAATGAAATAATCTATTCGTAAGGTATATAAATGCAATGAGATCATTTGTTAATACAATGTGCATAACCATGAAATCATAATTTCCATACCTCTTTTATAAAATGTTGTATTTTGAATTTAATACTTCTTAAACTTCATTTGATGATACCCAGACCTAAGAACAACCTTTGAAAAATACAAAACTCCCTGGAGCTGATCAAATAACTCATCTATATGAGGAAAAAATACAAATTCTTAATATTAATGTTATTCAATTTTCTATAATTAATTAAAAGCATCATGGTACCATATTTCATTTTAACCAACAAAACTGGATCACCCTAAGGTGATGTTCTGGGATGAATGAAGTTTTTATCAAGAAACCCTTATAACTTCTTTTTCAATTCCAAAATTTCTACTTGATCCATTCGATAAAGAGGTTTTGTTATTATCTTATCATCTGTAACTAAGTCAATGGTGAATCCAATATCTTTATTAGGTATAATACATGTATATTCATTACAAATACATCTAGATATTCATTTATTATTGTAACATAACCAATTTAAAAACTGTTTCTCAACAATATGTGCAGGATAAATTTATTTTCCATTTTAATCAATTTTTTAGCTTCTTTATTTGATACGAAAGGTATTGATTTATTCTTTTATACAAACTAAAACACATTATAAAAAATATTTTCTTTACCTATAAAATATATCTTATCAAGATAAACTGAAATCCAATTAATACTCTTAATAAATTCAAACACTACAAGTGTGAAGACAATATGGTATTTATGTGAATTTTTTCCATAAACAATAATCGTAAGATTCATATAATTTATTTTTTCATTAATAATAACATTATGTTGTTAATATAAGTTATCACTCTATTTAATGATATTAATTTCCAATTTAACTAAAAATTTCTCACAAATAAATTAATGTATAGTCCCCAAAACAAAAAAGACATTCACATAATATAAATAAACAAGCAATCAACTTGACAATGCAGCACGAGATGATCAAAAATTTATCAATGTAGTCCCAAAGGATTTATACACACTAAAATTCTTATGATCCTGATGATTTTAATCCTTTATTTCCATCTTCAAACTAGTACTAAAATAATGACTCATATCGTTACAATTAAAACATATTTCAATCATATTTTTGATTATTTTTATTCTTTTTTTGTCCTTTTCTTTACAAGAAACAAGCCCCGTTTCCAAACATACCACATTAGAAACACTTCCATGATTTTGTAATACATTCTCCAGGGTATATTTTACTACTCCTATCATAATATGGAGGCTATATTTTATTCGCTTCAGTTTTCCTTGACTAATACTTCCCCATTTCCTACCACCCAGACCACTTTTTTAACTAGTTTTTATAGAATACATTATCATCGAAAAACTCTATTTCTACATTCTCAACACACAAAAATATTTCTCATAAATTTTAAATTCCTAATAATCCAATTCATTTTTATATATTGGATTTAATATTTGGTAAAATTGATTGATTTTATAATCAATATCCCGTATACACTTATTTGTGTACCTTTCAAATAATGGGATGTTTTCGTCATATTCATTCACTGAATCATCATTCTTTTTTCCTCAATTCAATGATTTTATTTTCCATCCAAATTCAACCAGGAAAAGGAAAACATTTCTCAAATAAAATATTATTAAATTAATCCCATTCCAAGTTCTTAATCTATTTTATTTCTCCAGTATTCCACATCATTTAACACTATTTATAAGCTTCACCTTCCATATGATAAATAGCTCGAATTTCATTTTGATGCTAAAAAAACAATTACTTTAAAATTATTTTCCAATGATTTAGTCCATCCAAAAACTACTATTGAGTTTGAAGAACCATTTAATTTTGTAGTGTATTGTTTCTTAAAATAATCTACTCTAAAAATTTTCCTCTCAGGTTAATGTGGTTGATCCCTAACATGGATTCCACATCATTTAATATTATGACTCATTTGATATGTCACAAAAAACCAGTTCTAATTTCAACCATTATAGTTTTCAAATTTAGAAGGATATTTCCCTCTTGGCGCCTTATTATATTTTCTTCCCCTTTTCCTCTATAAAAACCCATTATAAATCGACAGAGATTAGTTTAAGAAACATAGTAATATTCAAATTTTAGGTCATGATAACCACAAATTACATTCTCTTGATGGTACTTACATTATCCTAGTCTCTAAAATTATCTAAATAACTTTTTTATACACACTATAAGGGGCATATCCTGATTCGACCCATCATTTAATTTTTTAACATGAATTTATTTTCTTTCATTACTGAAGTCCTTTTTAGGTTTAGTGTTTTAGATAATTTTTTCATAAATGTTAAATAAAAACCAGAAGCATTAAAATGTCCTTATTTCCACTAAGTATTTTTTTTCAACAATACAATACCTTTAATATGAAATATTTGTTCTATGAAAGAAAAATATTCACATTTTTTAAATTGAATTTGGCATTGTTCCTAATCATCTTTATACCCTAGTATTTTTATTAAAACATATATTGAGCACAGAAGTCTCAGTAAAATACATATAAAAATTATAAAATACACTCATTGTTATATTTAACAGACTATTAGAACATATAAAAGAGTTTCCCATTAACATAATTTTTTTATCAAAAATGATCATTTACTTACATGTGAAATCAACATTACGACCCTATTTTTTTTAAAACATTTCATAATAAAACTGAAATTCAAAATCATAATCAAGAGAGTTTATTAAAATACATGAGAACCCAAGAGAAATGTTTTATTAAAAACATACCATTTACTGTAAAAGAACATAATCAGTCCTTTAAAAAATCATTAGATTAGCTTATAAAATCAAATGATTTCCATGAATTTTAATTTGTAATAATAAAAATTTTATATAGGTGTCTGGGTATATCATATTTATAAAACCCTTAATATATCCCTTATAAAGGGAATAACCTACTTGTTTAATTCCAAATTAATTCTCCAGATAACATAGTCATTACCCAATACAATAAATATTTATCTCGTTATCAACAGTCATAATAAATAATATCCAAGGACTATAAAAATCATAAAACACACGAAATATTTCATTTACAACAAAAAATCTTAAAAATATACTTTTGAGCCTAGAAGTAAAACATTTTTAGATATTGATATATCCCTTTCCTTTAATACTGCATTTTCAAAACAAAAAAATCCCGAAATAAGGGATGAAGGGCTTTAATTCAAAGGAAAAAAACTGAAGGTTCTAAAGGACTCAAAATTCCAAATAATGTTTGTATATGTGTTAAAATCCATTGATGTAATATATGATAAAAAATACATACCTTTATTACAATGTACGAAATTCAAACACTTCATATGAAATATGAAATGAATTTCCTTTAGAATAATTTTTTCATAAAGTTAAAGGAGAGTTAAAATGAATTTTTAAATAAATTTAATTAAAAATTTATTCATCCATCAAATAATTTGTACATATAGGGAAAATATTATAAATAAATCATTAAAACCTTATAAAACTAGTTTTTAAGATAAAATATCTCTTACCATGAGTACGAATTGTCAAGAGCATTCTTTATCTTTCAGAATAATAAATTTAGGTTAATTATTTACTTGCCTAAAAATATTTTTAATATTCACTATCTTTTTATTATTCTTTTTATTTAACTTATTATCATGTCATTTATAATCTCTTAATTGATGAAGTTTACTTTGGACAATTTGGATATGTTTGGTGCATAAGTCCAAAATGTCATTGGTAGGATGACTATGGTAAAATGTATCATGGTAATATTATATATATAATTTTAAAAATATTATAATAAATTCATTTATAAATTAATTATAATTTTAGAAGCAACTATGTGAATTTTTTATGAATAAATGAATTACATTACACCACTGACGTGGTAGTTCGTTCATACACATGAGTAACATTTCAATTTTTTAAATAACATGAGGGAAAGAAGGTATGTATTATTTTATCCCTAGATAATTATAATTATTTCATAAATATTAAATTATTTCCTTAAATATATACATATACGCCAACCATTTGAGGTGGTGGTGAAAAATAAAATGCCTATTTTGTGAGGAGGTAGTTTCTGCATATGCACAACCTATGTTTTTCATTTCTTAAAGAATATTATAGAAAGAATTATAATATGTATTTAACAATAAATAATAACATTTACATCATATATATCATATTTTTTCATTTGTATCCATTATTACGACCATCCAAAAGAAACATGGATGTAAAATGAAATATATTGTCTCATGAGGTAGTAGTCCTAAAGTACACATGAATAATGTTTTAATTTTCCATTAGATGGATATGTTGATGAAAAATGGTTATACAATAAACATAATAACATTAAATTATATGTTAGATATTTACTTTGTTAAATGATAATGTTTAATATTTGTTTAAAGGAGGTAAAGTAAGAAATACAAGGAAAGCACTATACCAATTCTTCATAAAACCTTGATAGGCTTATTTATAAAGCCTTATTAGGATGGTATTTTGATAAAAAAAATAACTATATGAATTGAGGATGGATGTTAGAAAATTATTTTCGTAGTACATGGATGAGATAATTGGATCTTTATGAGTGTAAAATAGAGGATAGATGGTTTCATTTTACCAGTGAGGGAGATTACACACGTGAAATTGTTCAAATGATTAAAATATATTAATGTCTTACTCAATCCACATGGCTCCAATATAAATCATATTTGGAAATGATATGATAAACGATATTAATATGAATATAAATTTGGATTTCAAAAAAACAATCTTTTCATTTTAAACATTATCATTTTACTTTAAACCTTTTAATCCACTTTAACCCTTACTATGGTAACTGAATTTGTTAGCAATGTTATTACTCATAATGGAAAAAATTGTTTTAAATATTTACCAAATTTAAAAATATTTATTCCAAAAATGAAATCCATTTTTCATGGATTAATCTATAATGGTTTTAAAAAATAATTTTAAAATCAAAACATGTTATTTGATGAAAAAAAGTTTCCAGGATAAATGATTTTTTAAATATAAAAGTGGTTCTATACCAAATTAATGTATAATATTGATCCCAAAGAAATTAATTGATTTATTTAGCATTATAATTAATAATTTTAATTTTAATACCAATCTAAAAAAAGAAAATATTTAAACAATTGAATCGAAAAATTCACTTTTCATAAAAATTGAAATTTTCAAATATTCACCCAAAAATCAACATTAAAAAAACAATTAAAATTTAACTATAAGATAATTTGGAATTGATGATATAAAATTAATTTTTTGTTAAGTTAAAATATGTGAATTTTGAAATTAATGTTTTAAATAAAATTATATAATATGTTGAAGTTGATTTAGTTAGAGTTAAACTATTTTCATTCGAACTAAGAAATTACTTTATGTTCTTATAATGAATATGACTCAATGAAAAATAATTCCCGATTAATAAAAAAGAATTAAATTGATCTATTATTATTAATAATTGCGTTATCAAATTTATGTAATCAAAAAATTCAATGGGAACCATTTCAAGATATTTTTTTATTTCAAAACATTAATCACCAGTTGATTTATTATTTTCAAGATCTTCAAATTATAAACTATTTAAAATAACTTTATCTTATTAATAACTCTCACTATGGTTTTAGGAAAACATACCACTCTGACTAAAATAATTTATATTTTTATCCCCAATATTATTTGAAATTTTATTCACTTTTTTATTCTTCTTATTCATCCAGTTTTTAGTGTATTGGGAGAGATTTCAACATTCATAAAAATAATGATAGATTATAATTTATCTATTCATGGATCTTCAAATATTTCAAATTTTGAAACTGTATGTCCAAATAAAAATTATTGGTTCTTCAAAAATCGATCCAATCAGAGAGAATCCCACTCTGATAGCAATTAAAATTCCCTATAGGATCGGTGCAGACATGTGAGAAGGGGTGAATTGTGTATTTCCATTTTTTTCAAATTGAAATGTATTTTAGAATCATTATCCCCATTTTTAATTTGAAATAATTTTATTGTTACTGTATATTGATCTATTTATTTTCTACCAAGAAACTTTCAACCACATTCATGATAATAATGCAGACAAAAGGAGCATAATATTTTTACAATGTTTGGTACAACGACCTAATCCTTATCTTGATTAGTTATGTGACCCAATGAGGGATTATACATTATATTCAATGTGAATAAAATGGGTGGTGATAATCAAACCTTCACTATCATAGTCTCATTCGTATTACAAATGATTAATTCTAGAAAATAAACAAATCAAATCATCCTAATTTTTTTAAATGACAAAATAAATATATATATATTTCATATAAACTTCCTCTTATTATATGATAATTTCCATAAATATAACACATCCTTCATGATCAAACATGTACATAGTGATTGAATATCATCATTTTCCTTCTATATCTTTCTCATACATGAATAAAAAGTGTATTGTGATATTTAACCCATTGACTAAAAAACACAACAATCTATTAATTTTTTGGATTTCTATATTTATGATACATTTAAGTCTTATCACATTTTTGACTAAGGAATATTCCCAACCATTTATATATTTTAAAATTTATTTCTAATCAATCATGATTAAATCAAAATGATATTGGTTTTGATGATAGATTGATCATTAATGTATTAATATCTACATTATTCATAAAAACACATGATAATTTTTTTATTTAGTAAGAAATTTAGAGAGTTTTTTCTTTCATTTAATCCTCCAAGAAACCATAATGGTTCATGGATTTAATAATCATCATGATTTTTTAAACGTGAAATAAAAATTGATGAATACTTATATTTCTATATCCTAAAAATTAACAAATTATAGAAACTAACATTTTCATCTATCTTTGATATTCCACTTACATGGATGAATACTAGCTTATTGAATCATTATTACATTAATAATAGAACAATATAGGTGTTTGTGATGTTTATACAATGATTTAAGAGCTTGTTCATCATGCCAAATAATTTTATATTCCTCATATTTGAATATGGGGAATTAAATTATCATTTAATACCAATCTCAAAATTTCTCAAAGTGTTTACAGATTTTTTGCATAGGGTAACTCAGTTTGTATGACTTTGAAGGATTAAAATCAAAAAGTCATACACTTGAAAAGGATTATTTTCATAATTAAAGGATTTTGTTTTCTATTAAAATAATTACATTGAAAACAAAATTATTATAATAATATCAAATTATTACTCATAACTTGATGTCATACAATCAAAGGCTTACAATGAATATTTATTCTCAATGGAAAAATACTTACACTCAGTGACTTTTCTAAATTATTACCATAGAATGAAATCATATAATCTTGTGAGTTTTAATATGAGATACAAGACCTATGAATAAGTATTATGATAAATACCAAAATTGTGACTAAATTCATACCAAACTCCTATAAAGACTTACAATCATAGTGAATACATAAGTTCTATACTTCACCATTTTTTATTAAACAAAAAAACCTATTTATCCAAATGAAATTAAATACCTCTAGGGATTCTTCAAAGATTTCTAAACTTCATCTATGGAATGATCATACATATTTCAGCAACTAAAATTATAGATAACCCATGGATAGTGCCTACATCATCTTGGGACTTAAATCTCCCCATATAAACTTGATTTAACAATTCATAATAACAACTCCAAACATGTACATAGTCGTTATTACTCACAACTCCTTCCAAACTGTTTTAAACACTACTTTTACATTTCTAACACCATATTTTGAAGCACCCTCAACTCCAATAACCCATATATGATGATTATATTGTTATATCGGTGTAATATATAAGAGATTACATCCCAATGGATCGACCAAATTAGTTTTATTAGGATACTGGATACATATATGATTTACTTATTACATTGAAAATAAATAGAATATATTTTAAACATCATAAAAAATTATTCCATTTATTATATCCTTTAAATGATTCAAATTTCCCTTCTTGATACCCTTGGTAAAGGAAGAAAATAATTAAGGGTGAGATCAGATGCTCAGTATAGGAAACAATATGGTGGAATCTATCAAAAATATATATGAAATACAAAATAAAATATAGTAAATAATAATTAGATGTCCCATATAATCGATAAATTGATCATGAAATACATCCACGGACAAAAACATTATAATCACATGGAAAATAATAAATTATTTCATCATGATGGATGTGTAATTTAGGACATCTGAATATTACCATCAAGGATTCTCATCCAATACATCATATATATTATCGATAACACCCTAAACCAAATCACTAGTTCAAGGGAAAAGTTCCACATAACCTCATTTGTACCTCACCATATCTATGTGGATTCTGACTAGTGGTGATAGACTGAGAGGAATAATGGGGAGACTATTCCCTCGATAATAAAAAACAAAAAATGAAATATAATAAAATAAATGGGAATAATAATAAAAATAACAATGGGAAACAATAATACCCTAGATGATATTTAATAGAATAGGAGTATCAACACATGCTATAAAAATATGCTATTTTAATTGTAAAATACAAACCAAAATAAAGGACCCTACATGTGTCAAAACAATGTAATAAAATAGGAAAAAACAACTAATTAACATGTGTATAAACATATAAGACCCAAATTCTATCCCAACATCACCTCACATCATCGGAATTCGCTTGCTAAACTATCCGTTTTATGTCCCTTTTCCTTAACTAGATCCATGATCATAAAATGTACATGCACACCAAATTCCCATGTAGGCTATGAGTATTAACCCCTCTAGGACACCTCCAATGGTCCTTAACATAAGTTCATACAATAAAAAAGTGTATTCCAAGATAATAATAGATGCATATTTAAATATTAATTAACCATACATGAACACACTCATTGAAGTTAATTAAAGATCGACCCTACTTGCTTTGACTCCATGTCGGAGGGAAAGTCAAATTTTGGCCCCATGTACTCGGTGATCTAGTTATTTTTTTTATACCAACCATAAAGGGATAGTAATGCCAAATTTTTTGGGAAGTTCCCATGTAAACCCAATTTATAGCTCTAGTACAAGATAGAGACCACACATCATCCAAATATCCTGGCTCTGTAGAAAGATACATACCACACATCAACCCAATATCACAGCTCTAGGGAAATCCATTATATCATCCACACCACATCTATGAGAGAAAATTGATAATATGGATCAATCTAGCCACACAATTTTATAGATTGAGAAACTAAACATATAACTCAAAATTTTATAATAAGTCAGTTCATAACCATGGTATGTCAACCAAGAGTAATATAATCAAAAAAAATCCACATGAAAATCATATCAAGGATATGACTCACGGTAAAAAAACACAACATCTAAATGATATCCAGCATAGTTCTCATAGGGATACATAAAAATCATATAAAACACCCATATTTATAATTCTTATGTGATACAAACTTCCTAACTCAGGTCCATCAATATACCAATATTAAGTATCACCACCTAAATCATGTTAGACATCAATAATCCCAAGAAATATCCTCATTCGATCACATGTGAACTATAAGATCTATATTTAATAATGAAACCACACAATAATGGTTGAAATATATTGAAAACCCCTAATAAGAGTCACTATCAACAATGGTATATGTCTAATCGAGATGAAGACTCAAATTCTCTAGATATGGTTTCCTACTCTGTCAATAGTTGAAAAACTTCTTGTTAGATCATACTAAACTCTTAGATCTGATCATAAAATTTAGTATATAATGGGTTTTCTCAAAATAAAAGTAAGGATATATCAAGATAAAGAAGAATGGTTAAAATGATAACATACCATGAATTATCACGACCCAAAATATCTAATTTCACTAGGATTAATGTTTAATGGGATTAAAATTAGAAAAAACCATCCCTAGAGTCCCTAGTCATAAGATCCCTATGAATAGGAAGAAAAAAGGTAATTTTTTTGGGAGATTTCAGATTTTAAACATAGTTTTTAGATAAATTAAAACCTTTAACATGGTTTATTTTCATGGTTTACTAAAACATACACCAACAATGTGAGGCCCATTTCCTCCACTATGAACTCACATGATTCCGCTGATCATTTGGGTAAACTATGAACAAACCATTATTTTTTCCGCTACCCTGAGTTGCATAATTTTATAGGGATGTTTCATGGTTATCTCTAACCATGTACCATACTTGCGCCACCCACAGTACCGCCCAAAAATCCACATGGTGTCTAATGAGCAACCACATGGTTTTCCATATCTATGATCGAACCGGAAAACCCTATAAAGGCTTATAAAACTCCCCAAAACAGTCTAGAAGCTACTCAAGACTTCACCTGATAAAATAATAACTCAAAAACACTAAAAGAAATTCTAAAAGTAAGGCATAAGGTATCTAAAATGTCCATGAAATTATAATATCCCCTTTATAGACTTCTTATCACTCTGAAATATATCATGAGTTATTTCTAAAATACTCATGAAATTGAGATCATGCATTAGATTATAACTCCCATTTCTCTATATGGACATGTCCATGGTGCCATAAAAATTTAACAAGTGGAAATATATTCCCCCTAAAATCCTTCTCGCTTTGTTCAATAATCTATATCGATCACTCCTCAAATTATGTGTATATTTCCACCTTAATGTCCTCATTGTTGATGTCATGCACAGTATTTGGATCATACCTCGAAATTTGAGACACATGGAACATAGTACTCATACCTTGATATCATAAAATAAGGTCAAACTAATTGGCCATAGTCCTGATATATCTAATGATCTTTAATGGTCTAACAAACCATGGTACATATTGACTATGCCTCTGTAATCACTGATGACCTAAATGAGGGGACAACCACATGATGTTGCAGTCTCCCACAATTAACTACAAATGTCGTATCATTTGATTTTCATATGATCCATGTATTCTATAAGTAGTAATCAACTTCTTTTAAATCATTTTCACCCATTATAAGGTCTCTTAAACCATACGTATCCTAAATACTAATGACTCTCCTACCTCATACAAACATACCAGTGAAATGCATGGATGGCCATAAAGAACCGTAAATGGATCCACCTAAATGTAAAACTAGAAACTATTATTATAATATAATTCCATCAAGGATAAATGATTATCCTAGACTCCACTAAAATCTAAAACAAATTTCGGGACCATAACTTATAAGGTTTGGATATTTTTTATCTGACTAACCATCGGTCTATGGATGATAATACTCACCCAGATTCAACTAAGTCCCCATATCCTTCTGTAATCCCTACCAATACTATAAATAAAACAGACCATCTCTATATGATATTATCCTTAAAATTCACTCCATAGATTCATAAAATTTCTAAAACATATAGGTTTACTATCATATTCACCAAAAGAGATTCCAAAATAGTAATGTAATTGTACACATTGGTCAGTCAAACAACTATAACTCAAAAAAAATAACATCCTATTATGGTCCTAGGAAATATAGTGATTAAGTCTATAATTACTTTTTTCCACACACATAAAAGAAGTAGAAGTTGATGAAGTAACCCACTATGACATTGATGATCATATTTTCTCCTTTGATAGGTCAATTTGTGGTAGAATATGCATAAAATTTCCCCCTTTATGTAGGGCCACTGCAACCTTCATCTGAAATCATGATACATCTTGGTTTTCCATGGGTGCATGACTCATTGAGAAGTATGCAAGTCCATAATCATATCATATATCATAGAAGAAGGAACCACCACTCTCCGGTAGGAATAAATAATATAACATTAGTTTTAGGCCCAAACTCAAGTTGATTCATCTCCTTCTGACCTTTCACACATCACAAGAAAATATAGATCAAACTCTTAACAAGAATTTTCTCACTCTACCAATGAGGATGTGATCACTAAGGGTTCACAAGACACTACTCCCAGATCCTTCTTTATTACCACTTAATAGTTTTTTTCATGGATGCTATCTTCCTCTCTCCATCTAACATTAATTATCCCGCTTCATTTTCCTTCCAGTTTAGCGAATTTGTTAAAAAATTACATTTTAAAGGAGAATAAAAATTAATAAAGTTGAACATTTACAAGTACTCTAAACAACACCTTCAATTAATATTCATGTTTCATAGGGAGAATATATACTGCAAGAACTTTTAGTTTGTATATAATACAAATATCTACCCAAAGAGGTAATGTAACCAACATTTTAATGCAAATAACTACATCAGTTGACTCCAAGTCATGAGTAGTTTAGTTCATATCAAGAGTTTATAACTAGAGAGACCTATAAGAAACTACGCAATCATTCTATATTATGATAGTTCCCAATCCAACCCAAAAAGAATAAAATATACTACATGCCCAATTCAAGGTTCCAGAGAAATTAGAATCAAATATAATGTTAATATTTTATTCAAATCAATAATAGATTATTTAAATTGGTTCATCAATTCAAACTTTACAACCTTCATAGTATTCAGGTTCATTTTATCTTCCAAGCAATAAAAGTCTTGAATGAACCACCTATAGTAAAAATACAATCCATGAAAAATCGTAATCTCAAACATGTTCCTAAGTTTCTCCCCAGAAATTTTAGAACCTACTTTCTACTAATAAAAAGAAATTATCATTTTAGATATCAACTACCATAAAAAATGTTCCTTTTCTGTACACAAGTGACATTTTGCAATCTGCGATTAATGTTTATTCACATGAAGCATACTAAATGAAATATCAATGTGTCTAGTGTGTGATTCCTATGTATTTGGATATATTAGGATGTCATCAACAAACACATTAATATATTATTCCATGTATGGGTGAAATATCACGTTCATAAGGTCCATGAACACCGATTGAGCAATTGTTATCCCAAAATGCACAACAATATATTACAACCAATATATTTTCTTAAATTCGTTCTTTAGTATGTCCTCTTTACTAATCCAATGATGATGGTTTCTAGGTTGCATATAAATATTTTTGGACCACATATCTTCCATTAAATAATAAAATAATTCATTAATCCTTGGAAATTGGTACCTATCCTTCATAGTAATTTGATTCAACATTTTGTAGTATATACACAGTCAAATTCTATCATACACCTTCTTAGAAATAAACACTGAAAAACCCAAGAATAAGTACATATCCTGATAAATCCCTTCACTTCAAGATCCTCATGTTTTTTCCTAATCTCTTCCAACTGTGTAGGTTTAATCCGGTAAGGTGGAAGACATATATATTTCACACTAGGCATGAGTTAAATTTCAAAATCAACCCACCAATCTGGAAGTAACCATAATAAATATTCTAGAGAGACATATCAGTACAGGTCAGCCATTTGAGGAAAAGAATATGGAGTTAATGTTTGATCTATAGCACAGATCATGCCATATAAATATTTTTTAATTGATCAAATCTAACTAGTGTTTGGTCCCACCCCACTTTCTTCAACATCCCATTCACTAGTTAAGAAAAATTTCTCTACATTAGGTGTTGTAAGGGATACTTATCTCTGATAAAAATCAATTTATTCAGGGTAACTAGTCAATAATCCCATACCTATTATATTATAGAAGATAGTAGTCTCTAGGATTATGAAATTTCACACATACCTATAGCCAATTACTATTGTGGGACACTCTAGAAAAACATTAAATTATCCAATTTCCATCCCATTAGTGATTCAATTGAGAGAAACTCAAAATAAAAATTAACTAGACAGTTTAAAATAGTGTTGAATTAAAAATAGATAAATAACTTGGAAGATCATGTATCAAAAAAAGAAATAAATATTATAGATCTAATTAGAATTTTTCCTTGAACCATTGAAGTATCCACTCTACTATCATCTAGAATCGAGTTAACTGTATAAACTCTTATCTTTTTAGATTCACGACCTCACCCATGAGGCTCATGAGTCACCTGATTCACCTACCCTTGTGGAGTCTACACAAATAATTGAAACTCTGAGAATTCATTTTATCTTGCTACAAGAAATCCAATATAGGAAGGATTTGAAAAAAAATTATATCCTTACTTGATAGACTAATGAAATTTCATGGGAGGATTGATTTTTTATTTCAAAAAATTCCCCTTTCATCCATAGTTGTATCACCAAGAAGAACAATCTCTCGTAAAGGGATATGAAATAACCTTTCTCTCATATATGTTTCATCTTCCACCCTAGCGCATGTCCTCTGATTTCCTCTTCAAATTACAATACTAGACAGTTAATGAAATACTAGAAAATCCAAAAAATTCCACTAAATTATAAAGTATGTCATGCAGATTTATCTTCATCCAACCACTTCTCAATAGTTAGAGACTTGAATAACACCTCAATATATGTTTCCAGGTCTAAATTCCTATCCAGAAATTTAAACTCATTTTGAAGGCCAATCTCAAAATTTTGGGTCTTCTGCACATCATTTCTAGCTTAAAAGGGAAAAACTAAATCATATCAGGGAATTGTGCAGAAGAATTAGATACTGACATAGTCTCCAACAGAAGTTCCATGAACTCTTGAGCATAAAAAATTCAGAGTATTAGGGAATAATTCGTTGACGCATTCCCACATTATTTCATCATGTATTCCTACCTGATTAATAATGCCTCACCACCACCTAGTTGGTCCATAAAGAATAAAATTATAATGTTTCAACTTATTATCCTTCAAAACCTCCACCAAGTCAAATATCATATATGTGGTTATTATCGAGTCCTCATCATCCTTGGTCCGACTGTTCCTTAGAAGGCTGAGGAATATTGGATTCAAAACTCACAAGCATAGTCGACCATTGAACCTTGAGATCCTATGTCCTAAGATGGAGTTATTCATTATAGTTTGAGTTAGATCGGTTCTATGGCCTAAAATTCTATGGAATCTAGAGGATCATTCCCAACTACACCTTTCTATATAGTTTGTGTTTCTATGGTCGAATGCACTTTTTTTAAAGTATTCTTATTATCTTACCTTAGAATTTACATATTATTTTTAAGGATTCATATTTCTAAAATTCTAAAAAAACCCATAGAAAAGATCAAATAACTAGTCTAAAAGGACTTTTTAATTTTTAAAAGGTACACTCAATAAAAATAAATCCAAAGACTCATCCTAAGAGGCTCACTACATACAATAGGTATATCCCCTTAGAAATTCCCAAGATCGAAGCCATGTCTCCATTACATTAATGTTATTCATATATATATACACCCAATAAGAAAAATATTCTCACATTTAGGTAGTTATATTTATGTAATAATGTACCATTGAAGTACGAATCAAAAATTGAAATGGGAATTTAATTAGTTGAACTCTATCAAATTTAAGAAACATACATGTGATATACAAACCTCTATACCTAAAAATGATGCATGAACATTCCCAAAATATCATAAATTAGAATATCAACCTCATGTGAATCAACCAATGTGAAATAAATACATCAAAAACAAATATATAACAAAAACATCAATCCCAATTTCCTGGTAACTAAGAGGTCCATTATACAGTGGTAGTAGGGAACTGAAATAATTCCCATGCCTAGGTCCCATGAAATTTATATTATATCTACTATATCCCGATTCAAGTAAAAATTTATGGAAATGAGTCCTCTAATACCATTTTTTAACACCCCAACCAAAATCACTGGTTCGAGACTAAAATTCCACATAACCTCATGTCTTCCCCCCCCACCCATACACAAGAGGATGCTAACTAGAAATGAGGGACTGAGAGGCATTATGGGGAGACTATTACCTTGATAGTATAAAACAAATATAAAAATACAACTGAAGAAATAATAATAATAATATCAATAATAAAGGAACGAATAATCCAACAGATAGTAGAAGAAATAATAAGAGTATCAACCCATGTTATAACAATAAGATATGTTAATTATATAATCCAAACAGAAATAAAATATCTCTACAAATGTCTGATAAAATTTAGTAAAATTAGAAAAAAAAACTAAGTAGAACACATCTAAACATCTAAGATCGATAGTTTCTCCTGACAATATCTCACATCATCCTACAACGTAAGTTCAACTACCCATTTTAGGGCCCTTTCTCTTAATTGGAACCTTGATCATAAAATCAACATGTTAACTAAGATGCATGTGTAGGGTGTGGGTAGATAACATAGTAGGGAACCATAAATGGTCTTTTACATAAGTTTAAATCATTAAAAATTTCATTCCATTACAGTAAAAATTTTTAATAAAAAAACAAGTAATCACATATAACAACATGAAACCTAAACTCACCAATCTGATACTAAAAACACAATCTTTAAATTTATGTTTTTGATACCGGTAAAAGTGAAATAATTTTATCCATCCAAAACATACAAAATAAAAAGAAAATCACGTATAACATAGATACCCTAGTACCTTTTAGGTTAAGAGTTTTAGAGAATTAGTGTAACAAACTAGCTTGTGACAACCAATAATTTCACCTAAATTTTCCTGTTATAGGGCACGAAGCGTGTTCCCAATCACTATAGGCTTTTGATAAAAAATAGGGTGTCATACAATGAAACATGAAAAAACATTCATCCTCAACTAACATTTGATATGATATAAATTCATAGAGTATCATAATAGATATCCATAAAAAATGCTATGTCAAACAACCAATCCATAAGGGAAACATCAAATAATAGGATAATAAAGACTAAAAGAACAAATTGACAGACCAAAAAGAGAACATGAAGTAACCCATGGGTCCATCTCTAAATACATTTATGTCACTACCATACCAACTAACTAGAGGGGAATTATGAACTAGTATAGCTACCTCAATATGATGCTCTAACCTTTACAAGTGTCCTTCAAAACAAAGTTAAAAAATGCCTGAAGGAGGAAATAAGGTGTGAGAAATAATGATTAGCAGGATACAGTCATTAATAAATTAAATTACTGTCAGTGTTCATCTATTAATTCTTATATAAAATAGCGTTCTAAAAAATTTTTAGTAGATATATTTTTCTATATAGAACCATCTTTTGGATTTATTATACAAACAAAATATAGTCGATAAACAAATTAACATGGAATATAAATTATCCACCGTAATAACTAGATGTAAAAAATAGTTTTCAAGAATCAATATTTATAACATGTTTAAAAAAAGCATATGAATATATATTCATGGAATTCATAAAGTACCAAAGGGAAAATCACAACCCATGGGTGTACATGATTAAGACAAACATGAAACAATATACGTCATAAGCTAAATCTCATGTTAGGGAACATCATCCCATCTAAAAGTCTACCCACTAGCTTAATGACATCATGAGAACCTCACATATTGATATCTATCTCAACTAGAGCTGATATATGTCTGGTTCGTTCTCATGACACATGGTATTCCAATGGATCTATTATAATAACATTCCATTAATGAAACCAAAATCATGATTCATAAAATGTTTTCCAAGTAAAATAAACTTTCATTTAAATTACTAGTTTTATAAAAACATTTCAATAGTGATTCCACACCCCTTCCATGATTAAAAAATAAATTTCAATTAAAAATAATATTTATGGAATTTTTTCAAACACATCATTTAAATAAACATAGTTTTTAAAGAATAACCCATATTAAAAATCTTTACATTACCACCATAGATAAAAAAAATCAATATTAAATTTAGTAAAAAAAAATAGAAATCACAAGAACGTAGGTATGCTAAGGGATAAACCATGGTATAGAGACACCTACCTTAAGAATGGTGAAAACCCTGTTGTATTTGAAACTGGTGATGTGAATGAATTGATCTAGTCATCATGATCCTATATCTACTAAAAAAATTAAAAATTCATAATATACAACCTTATATTTGACAATGATATCCAACATGGGATCCAATTGATCTATAGGAAGAGAGATCAAGGATATATCAAGAGATAATAGAAAAAATGAGACAAAAATAAACTTTCACACGATGATATCCACACAAAATGATAAAATATCCCAAAAGAATCAATGAGGGAGTTTAAAAAAGCGTCATGGAGGGTACAGTTTAAGCTAATGAGAAATTAAGAAGATGTTTTAGTTTAAACTACAATGATCATCATGTAAATTTTTTGTTTTAAAAAGTTTAGATCTGGTCATAGAGATAGGACACGTAGTTTAAAAAAATGTGCACTAACAATGTGGTTTCCATAGTCCAAAATAAAAACAAATCATATTATTTTCTAGTAATAGTCACACTATTATAAGAAATATGTACCTAAACTATGTATTTGTATTTTTTTCCCTAAAACTCCAAATTTTCTACCTATGACTCCTAAAAGACTCTAAAACCTCACCAAAGGAAAAACAACACATAAATTAACCATACATGTGACCTCGAGGGCCTCACATTTATGCCAACCATAAAATATTTATGTCCCCCAAAATTATTATGATTAAAAACCTTAAAATAGATAAGTTCATTGCTATATCATCAAACCACAACTCTCTCAAGTCACATGGTATTCTCTAGCATGCAACTATCTCACTCAAACCACTGGGATTGTCTTTGCACATATCACCTTGTCCTATTGATCCAGTATCTAAATAGACATTTTCCACCATATAGGTGTTGAGTTCAATTTTAACATCCTCCCATTTAATCACATGGGATGGATCTGGTTGAAACTTCTTCAATAGGGAAGTAGGGAACACATCTTGACTAGAGATCAAACAATAATTTATAATCAATAATCCACATTTCAAAGTCAATAAAAAAGATTAAACAGACTTAAATAATGTGGTTCTAACTTAACCTACCTCCCCAAACGTATATGTCTCAACCAAGGTGAAACTATACAAAAAAACATTTTCACATCCCTAAAATGAAATGGGTGAGGACAATTATCAACATTTTATTTCTAGAGGTACAAAGCTATCACTAAACATTTCGTCATCAAATAAAAAATATCTATAATATCCAAGACAATAACAGACCCAACAAAGGGCCATTATTTAACAGTATGAAATAAAGAGTGGAACTATAAGGCCTCCGATACAACACATCAAATGGAACTATCCTAATCAAATACTAGAAAATATTGTTAATGGAAAATTTCACTGAGAGAAGATGTTTCTCCCAGGATCCACTAAAATCAAGCACATATGCATGAAGCATGTCTTCAATAACATTTATAGATCATTAAGTTTATCCTTCTATATGGGTATGATAAGTAGTGCTTAAATTCAACTGGGACCCCATATTTTTCGGTAATGCACTCCAAAACAAGGATTTAAATAGAGGGACTACATCTAAAATGATAGTTGATGGAACACCATGGAGTCTAGTGATCTCTCGATTATTTCTTTGCTGGAAGAATATTTTATTCCTATTCCTTATACATTCAAATGATTCTTATTATTTTATTCTATGTCAATTTTATTTATATAGTATATAATATCTTAATTATTATTATTTGGATTTTTTTTCTTTGAACCACTATTGGAACCCAATAGTGGTTCATGAGTCACCATTTGAAATCCAATGGGATGTAATTTTTTATTCTTATCCTAAAACCATTTATTACTAAGATCAATGAAATTAATTTATATTTTGAATAATTAATTTTTATTTAGCTTAAAATTACAATGTTTGGTAACACTATGTTTTTTCATTGTTGAACATTTTCGATGGTATGTCATGATATGCCGCTCATTGTTTTTATGGTGGGACATGAGTCGCCATTACTAAAAAGCTATATAAAAAATTTGATTTCTTATTTTCATTTGATATTATTTCAATAAATTCTTTATTAATTGTTTTACAATTTTTATGTTGATCTAAAAACATCCTAGTGTGTAAAAAGAATTGTAACATTATTTTTATGGACAAATTCACTTGCATTATAATAGTTTATATGATGCTCTTTTTTATAAAATTTATTATGTATGTATAATATGGAATATTGTGTTTTTATTTAATTTTTTAAAATTTCAATTATTTATAAATTTTATCGTTAAAATATTAAATGTTTTATTTTAATATTTACGGAATAAATATAAGGTCCCATTGTGTTTTGTTTACAACACAGCTTCAATTGATAAAAGATAACGATCATATTACTATATTATTATATCATATAAAGTTTCTGAAGATATTGGATACAAAAAATATTCTATAGATCTCAATTTTAATTATTTGAGTGATTACTTCAAGGATAAATAAAATGTACCAGTTTAGATAAATCATTTTATAAGAATAGGATGATACAATTCATGCTACTCTGAGTTGATTAAGAAACTTCTCTGACTTCTTTTTTTCTGCTGTCATCACAAGAAATCTTCAATGATTTCATCTTCCTCCTCTAAAGTGATAAAAGAACACAAGCTGCACTGAATTTATACATTATCTACTCAATATTTGTTTTAAACAATATTTGAATTTCTCCATTGTCAAACTTCCTTCCATATATTTGTACTCTATATTTTTGGTTTAAGATTTTACCATACAAAAGTGGTTGTTGTGTTATTCCTCGCATATAAAAGGAAGGTTGGGTTTTTCCTTCCATATAAAAGGAAAGTCAGGTTATTCCTCCATAAAAAATCAAGGAAAGTCGTGACTCCTTGTAACACCACGAGCTTCAACGATACGCTTCTCTTTCAATAATGCAATAGCATTCATTGTACGCAAGTTCGAGATTCTAACACATCGAGACCAATCAAAATAACCATTATGAATAGTAATACCCAATTTTCGAAATTATATATATTTTATATTTCAAAATGGACTTCATTCTTGAATTCGGAATAACGAAATTAGACTATGTTGAATTTCTGGTATTTTTCTGAGAACTTCCTATTTTTTATGAATAGTGAAAAATACTTAAAAACAACTTTTTTATTAAAAAAATATTATAGTGATAAATTTTACTATAGAGTGGTTTTATTTTATAATTATAATATATTTTTACCATTTTATCCAATGATGGTCATTAAAATTAATTTCACTTTGAAATTGGACATAAACAATTGTCAATCTTTTGATATATATTGTTTCTTAAAAGCATGCTATTTGTTGTGAAAGTGGGAAATAATTGTAAAATTAATTAATGCAACTTATATGTTTGGAATTTTGAAAAATAGACATCATTTTTGAATTTGGAATGTCAATTATAGCTTAGGGTGAAATTTTGGCATTGTTTTGAAAAACATCAATTTTTGATGAATAGTGAAACCACTAAGTGGTAGTTTAAAAAACTGATTTTTAGTTTAAATGAAACATTACCACATCTGTGATTTGATTTTCAAAAATCCGACATACATGGTTTTCATTAGTATGTAAAATTTGGTTCAATGGGATTAAAATAATTTTTTTGGTGAATAGTATCTTTTAAGTTTAATTAATCGCGATTAAAGGTAATTAGTGAAATTTAAGGTAAAAATGGTATTATTAAAATATGAAAATACATTTACACTTGTCCTACACTTATTGTATGAGTCATGGTTGACCAAGACAATCCATGGGTCAACTTGGGGACCCCAAGGAGCCATTTTGGTAGGAAAATGACATTAAAAACTTTTTATTTAATGTTAAAATAAAATTGTCACAAACATGAGTTGTTTTAATAAAACAATTATTACATGGGGTTATATAAGGGAAAATTTCTACTAAAAATATTCATTTAAAAGAAGAAAAGATTCCCTAAATCATGATATATTTTTTTATAATTTTTAGGCATTAAATAAATTAAATTATTTATGACACCATGATGATGCAGCGATTACCTCATTATTTAACGATTTAAATAAAATGAAAAGATAATGTAAAATCTAAGACCTAAACATGTCAAAAACCTATTGGATGGGTGGATTTCTAACTATTATCACCTTATCCTAGAAATATATAATTTTGGGACCTTTTAAATCCGAAAAGCATTTTATGATAAAGTAACCTTTTAGAACATCCCAAGAGTGCCCCTCCTCTCCTCTTATAAAAGGCCCCCACCTCTACCACCTTACCCACACATCTCAAGCCTTTGGATCAGCCAAAACCAGCCCATTTTGTCTCTCCACATCCCACTCTTACTCCAAGAAGCCTCACATTCTGCAGAAGTCTTCCCAAGGAATCCTTCGGCTCAAATCAAAAAGAGTTACCCGATTTTAAGGTAATGTCTTCTCTAATGTTGTTTTGTTTTATTTTTCTTCTCCAACCCACTAAACTCTTTTTATTATTTTATTTTGTAACAAAACCAGTATTTTAAATATACTAGGATGTTTTTATGAGAAGGATTTTATTTACACTTACACACACCTATATCTAATGGTTAAAGAGCATATTGTTTCTGTTGATGGCGAATTTCTGCTTCACGAAATGATGATTGTTCAACACTCATATAACACCTCTCATGGTCAGCATTATGATGAAACTATTTTTATATATGATATATATTATGTTTTTGTTATTTTTTATGATTCTGTATTTTTCATTTATGGCATACCTTTACTATTTCCATTATGGGTAAACGCGATAATTTCGTTTTAGGAAGTGCGGACTACCGCCCCCTCAAAGTGATTTGAATTGTTAATGCCATATGTGGGATTTATAAAGGATGGAGTAAATGGTATTATAAATTATATTATACTGGAATTATATTATAAGTTTATATAATTATAATTTCATTCCAATAAATACGAAATAGAAATGAAAGTAGCGTCCATGCGTACGTACGACTTACCGTCTCCATGAACGGTGCATTTCGTTTCTTACCTCTAAATGTTACGTAATATTATTAATGAATTTATATAATGGATATATATGATATATATGATATCTAAATAATGAATATAATGTTGGATATAATGGATATTTCAACACATGAACAACTTGTAATTATAAGAAGTTTATTTTTGACTCAAGTACCAAAGATCGACAATATAGACGTTATTAACTTAAATAATTACATAATGTTCATAACATGGAAATAAGTGATATAAAAGGAATAATGAACATTAAAATGTTCTTAAGAAAGTATAAATTAACTCTAGTTTATTATTCCGGAGGTTAAAGAATGGTCGAGTCAAGTCAGACCCGAGGTAAGGGAACTTCTTAACCCAATTTCCATTCTTTGGGTCAATCTCCTACTTTCAAATTATGTGATGATATTATTATGTCCTATCTTGTATTTGTACTTTTTTTTATGTGTACTTATACTGAATACACATAATAGATCTATTTTATTTAAAAAATTAATTTTTTAAGGGGAATTCTTAACCCCATTTTCTATTCTTTGGGTTAATCTCCTATTTTCAACTTATGTCATTATATTATTATGTCCTATCTTTTATCTATACTATCTTTATGTGTGAATATAGTGAATACACATAATAGATCTATTTTATTTAAAAATTTTCTTTGTAAGGGACTTCGTCTCAATCTACCTTCATTGAGGCATATTTTTTTATACAGAAATTTCTTTTATACGGTGTATAAACCCCTTTCACTTTTACATTTAATCAAAATGAATATTTTTATACGAAGCATTTTAATAAACGAAAAAACGGAATGATTTTCTTGTCGTACGTAGGTGGCGACAACGACTTCTCCGCCGCCATGACCATTATTTGAGTTTCGACTTCCTCTACAAGCCATAACTTTTTTTTAAATGAAAAATAAATACCAAGTTTTAAATATCTTTTATTTTGGTATTGGAAATGGTTTTGAAAATGTTTCATTATATCAATGTGTTGTATTGTGATTGAAATGTGGAAATTTTATGTTTCCTTTATGCATATTTTATGTGATACAATTATGTTATGGTTTATGATATGTTTAAACCTGTTCATATGAGGAATGCATTAGACTTAATAAGTGATGGGTGGAGCCCGCTATAGCTCCTCGATGCATCAGCAGGTCTCATGAGACAAACTAGTGTCTGGGCACGAGGACTTGACAAAATCTTATTTGTGGTCTTGGAACGAGGCCTTGGCTATGTGGTTATGATAGTCTGGCATTATGAATTCCATCATTATGAAAGTGGTTATTGATATTGCATGTGATTATTTGACCAATAGAATATCCATGTGAATAAGTAAATGGCATTATTTCATTTTACTTTTGCCATGTTATGTTGAATTTCATGTCTAAAAGGTTTTTGTTTTAGTTATTCATTACCTTAAATGTTTATGTTTATTTATGAAATCTTCCGCTATATTGTTATCCTTACTGAGCATCTGAGCTCACCCCTTTCAATGTTTTAATATTTTCCAGGATGTGAAGACGTATTTTATGATTGACCTGCAGGGATAGTCAGAATAGGATATGAGTGTGGACTATGGAGACTATGTTATTGTAGTTTTTCACCTTATGATGTAATGTAACATTTATTAATGTATCTAGTGTTTCTAAGGCTACTAAACTAATCGGTCTTTCGAGACTTGATCTTTTGTTATCATGACAATGTTATGAAGTAATGCACCGACTCTGGGTAACTGGGGTCGGGGCGTTAATGTTTGTATTAGAGGCAGTTTAGTACTAACCTTGGAAGCTAGATTTGGATAAAATCTGATTAGAGCACATAGCCCTAAGATAGACTTTTAGGATTAGTATAGAATAACTTCCTATAATTTTGGTATTATAGAGATTTTATGAGGTTTCTGAGCAATACATCCCTGTCTGGATACGAGCAGGTAGAGGCGGCTCTTGCACAGATGTACCTAGGGGTAAAACCCGAAAACACTGCTTTGAGCTAGACTCGAACGGGAACTGGTGCACAACAACGGGCCCTGCTGCACTCTTGGTTAAGACACTCCCGGGGAATATGCTTAGGATAATTCTCATTTTTTACAAACCATTATGAAGGGTTTATTAGTATACATTTCTCAAAGAAAACATTTTTTATGATTGTGGATTATATCCATAAACCGTTCAATTTACATTAAGTATTTTACATGTTTGGAATTATTCATTGCAATTCATAAACTAACCTAGTTTATGCCATTGTATATAAATGGTGCCCAATAGAAGTAATGTGAACTCCATCAACACGTATGATCCAACGAGTAAGAAGGATCGTATCTTTTACGGTATTAAGCCAACATTTAGAAGGGAAATAGTCTCCCATGTGTTCTCAACATATGAAGAAATATTATCATGTGTTAATAAGATAAGTAAAGAATTCTCTGAGTCTTATGGATTTGAAGGGATAAAAGAGAAGAAAAGGATGGAAGAGGGAATGATGGATATAGGGACAAGGGAAAAGAAGAATTTTCCAATATGTGATAACTGTGGGAAGAAACACCTTGGAACTTTACTGAAGGGAATGGGAGTTTGTTATAAGTGTGGAGAAAAAGGACCCCAATTGCGTGACTGTAAGGGTAAGAAAAAGGTTTCAAATTTACAATGCATCATCTGTAAGTAGTGGGGACACTACGCAAACCAATGTACAAATCATTAGAGTATGCCCCAAATGATGTTATTAGATAATAATCAAGTTATGATACTACCCCAGATGAGGAGGAATGATTAGAGTTATTATTTTTTCATTAAATAATTTTGTCATTTGAGTGTTGTATCAATGATGTACTAGTTATAATAATTATGGAGTATATAAGCATTGTACTGCAGTACTATTTTATAAAGGACTTGATATTGTGTGGAACCAAGAAAAGTGACTCCAGAGCAGGTTAAATTTTAGGAAAATATATGGTTGAGAGAAAGATAAACCATAATATGGTTCTGATACTGAGATAATAATTTTGGAATAATACATGATTGATTTGGATAAATTATATTGGATATTCTTAAAACAGATTAATGATTTGTATACATTTTTTGATAGAAGGAGTATATCTAGTATTCTATAAGGAATAAGGGATCATGAATGTAATAAATAAGGATTTATGGTAATTCTGGATGTTTCAGTGTTTTAAAAGAATACATGATGAAGGTGTTCACATGTTGTTACTCGTAAAAAAGGATCTTCGTTTTGTTTACCTTCCTTATAAAATTTGGACTGTGAGTTGGACAGAAGTATTTTGGATAACTATAAAGGTTGTAATTGATTAAGTTGAACCTTGGATAGTATTGTTTAAGGTTAAAAAATTTCTGAATATTATTTTTGGAATATTATAATACTATTGTTTTAGGAAAAGGACAACCTGTAGGTTGGGGGATAAACCGTTGCATCAGACAAAGCTATAGGAATCGAGCCCACAACCATAGTGCGGCAAGCCTTTATTACCTACCACTAGCCTACAGGAAGTCCCTAGTTATTAAAAAATAGTTTTCCTAATCTAAATGGTATTTGTTAATATTTTGAACCTTGTACGATTGGGATAAATATAATATTTTTGAGTTCTATTATCTTTTTGAGTGAAAGATGAGTTTGTGGTAGAAATTAATTGAAGGTTTGAACTCTACTTGTCATGCATAAATATATATATAACTATCTCTTATTCTATGAATAAATTAATTCTTAAACTTTAGTAAAGGGATATTAAAACAAAAAATGTGTAATCCTATTACCTTATGTCTTGTTGAACTGATAATATTTTAAATCAACATAGATTGAAGGCTTTGAGGCCCTCAATTTTACACTTGTTTGTGATTGATGACCTCAATCACTTCCAAAAAATATTTACATTTTTCCTCCAATTATATGTCTCTAATTTCCACCAATGTTCTTCTTATCGAGATCATAATTTGGTGGTGACTTTTTCATTTCCCTTTCCCTCTTATTAAGGCTAAATTTTATTAACCTTATTTCCGATGTGGGTTTTCCACAAAGGTATTTTCTATTTTCAACCTTTTATTTTCAAAGAAAAATTTCAAATCTTGAGGATGCAATTTATTGAAGGAGGGGAGAATGTAACACCCCGAGCTTCCATGATACGCTTCTCTTTCAATAATGCAATAGCTTTCATTTTACGCAAGTTTGAGATTATAACACACCGCGACCAATCAAAATAGCCATTATGAATAGTATTACCCACTTTTCAAAATTATATATATTTTATATTTCAAAATGGACTTCATTTTTGAATTCAGAATATCGAAATTAGCCTATGTTGAATTTTTGTTATTTTTCTGAGAACTTCCTATTTTTTATGAATTGTGAAAAATACTTAAAAACAAATTTTTTATGAAAAATAAATTATAGTGATAATTATACTATAGAGTAATTTTAAAGTATAATTATAATATATTTTTACCATTTTATCAAATGCTGGTCATTAGAATTAATTTCCCTCTGAAATTGGACATAAACAATTGTCAATCTTTTGATATATATTGTTTCTTAAAAACACGCTATTTGTTGTGACATCGGGAATTAATTATAAAATTAATTAATGTGACTTATATGTTTTGAGTTTTGAAAAATATACATCATTTTTGAATTTGGAATATCAATTATAGCTTAGGGTGAAATTTTGGCATTGTTCTCAAAAACATCAATTTTTGATGAATAGTGAAACCACTAAGTGGTAGTTTAAAAAACTGATTTTTAGTTTAAATGAAACATTACCACTTATGTGATTTTACTTTAAAAAATCCGACATACATGGTGGTCATTAGTATGTAAAATTTTGTTCAATGGGATTGAAATAATTTTTTGGTGAATAGTAACTTTTATGTTTAATTAATCGCGATTAAAGGTAATTAGTGAAATCTAAGGTAAAAATGATATTAAAAAATATGAAAATACATTTAAACTTGTCCTAAACTTATTGTATGAGTCATGGTAGACCAATACAATCCATGGGTCCACTTGGGGACCCCATGGAGCCATTTTGGTTGGAAAGTGACATAAAAAACTTTTTATTTAATGTTAAAATAAAATTGTCACAAACATGAGTTGTTTTACTAAAACAATTATTACATGGGGTTATATAAGGTAACTGTTCTACTAAAAATATTCATTGGCAATCCAAAACGATTTCCTACATCATGATATTTTTTTTAATTTTTAGACTTTAAATAAATTAAATTATTTATGACACCATGATGATACATCAATTACCTCATTATTTAACGATTTAAATAAAATGAAAAGATAATGTAAAATATAAGACCTACACAGATCAAAACCCTATTGGATGGGTGTATTTCGAACTGTTATCACATTATCTTCGAAATATATAATTTTGGGACCTTCTAAATCCGAAAATCATTTTATCATAAAGTAACCTTTTATAACTTTCCAAGAGTGCCCCTCCTCTCCCCTTATAAAAGGGCCCCATCTCTACCACCTTACCCACAACTCTAAAGCCTTTGGAACGACCAAACCCTACCCATTTTGTCTCTCCACATCCCACTCTTACTCCTAGAAGCCTCACATTGGGCAGAAGTCTTCCCAAAGAAGCCTTTGGCTCAAATCAAAAAGAGTTACCCGATTTTAAGGTAATATCTTCTCTAATGTTGTTTTGTTTTATTTTGCTTCTCCAACCCCATAAACTCTTTTTATTATTTTATTTTGTAACAAAAACTGTATCTTCAATATACTAGGATGTTTTCATGAGAAGTATTTTATTTACACTTACTCACACCTACATCTAATGGTTAAAGAACATACTGTTTCTGTGGATGGAGAATTTCTGCCTCACGAAACGATGATTGTTCAACACTCATATAACACCTCTCATGGTGGACATTATGATGAAACTAATTTTATATATGATATATATTATGTTTTTTTTCTTATGATTCTGTATTTTTTATTTATGGCATACCTTTACGATTTCCATTATGGGTAAACGCGATTATTTCATTTTAGGAAGTGCGGACTACCGCCCCCTCAAAGTGATTTGAATCGTTAATGCCATATGTGGGATGTACAAAGGATGGAGTAAATGGTATTATACATTATATTATACTGGAATTATATTATACCTTTATATATTTAAAATTTCATTCCATTAAATATGAAATAGAAATGAAAGTAGCGTCCATGCATATATACGGCTTACCGTCTCCATGAACGGAGCATTTCATTTCTTACCTCTAAATGTTACGTAATATTATGAATGAATGTATATACTGGATATATATGATATATATGATATCTAAATCATGAATATAATGCTGGATATAATGGATATTTCACCACATGAACAACTTGTAATTATAAGAAGTTTATTTTTGACTCAAGTACCAAAGATCAACAATACAACCGTTATTAACATAAATAATTACATAATGTTCATAACATGGTAATAAGTGATATAAAAGGAATAATGAACTTGAAAAGGTTTTTATGTAAGTACAAATTAACTCTAGTTTATTATTCAGGTGGTTAAAGAACGGTCGAGTCATGTCGGACACGAGGTAAAGGAACTTCTTAACCCAATTTTCGTTCTTTGGGTCAATCTCCTACTTTCATATTATGTCATGATATTATTATGTCCTATAGTGTATTTGTACTATTTTTTATGTGTACGTATAGTGAATACACATAATAGATCTATTTTATTTAAAAAATGATTTTTGTAAGGGAACTTCTTAACCCAATTTCTATTATTTGGGTTTATCTCCTATTTTCAAATTATGTCATGATATTATTATGTCCTATCTTGTATCTATACTTTATTTATGTGTACATATAGTGAATACACATAATAGATCTATTTTATTTAAAAATGTTCTTTGTAAGGGACCTTGTCTCAATCTCCCTTCATTGAGGCATATTTTTTTTATACACAAATTTCTTTTAGATGGTGTATAAACCCCTATCACTTTTACGTTTATTCAAAAGGAATATTTTTGTACGAAGAATTTTACTAAATGAAAAAATGGAATGTTTTTCTTGTCGTGCGTAGGTGGAGAAAATGACTTCTCCACCATCGTGACCATTATTGGAGTTTCAACTTCCACTACAAGCCATAACCTTTTTTTAAATGAAAAATAAATACCTTGTTTTAAATCTCTTTTATTTTGGTATTGGAAATGGTTTTGAAAATGTTTCATTATATCAATGTGTTGTATCGTGGTTGAAATGTGGAAATTTTATGTTTCCATTATGCATGTTTTATGTGATACGATTATGTTATGGTTTATGATATGTTTAAACCTGTTCATATGAGGAATGCATTGGACTTAATATGTGACGGGTGGACCCCTCTATAGCTCCTCGATGCATTGGCGGGTCTCATTAGACAAACTAGTGTCTTGGCACGAGGCCTTGACAAAATCTTATTTGAGGTCTTGGCACGAGGCCTTGGCTACGTGGTTATGATATTCTGGCATTATGCATTCCATCATTATGAAAGTGGTTATTGATATTGCATGTGATTATTCAACCAGTAGAATATCCATGTGAATAAGTAAATGGCATTATTTCATTTTACTTTTTCCATGTTATGTTGAAGTTCATGTTTAAAAGGCTTTTGTTTTAGTTATACATTGCCTTAAATGTTTATGTTTATTTATGAAAGCTTATACTATATTGTTATCCTTACTAAGAATCTGAGCTCACCCCTTTCAATGTTTTAATATTTTCCTGGATGTGAAGAAGTATTTTATGAATGCCCTACAGGGATCATCAGAAGAGGATATGAGTGTGGACTATGGAGACTATGTTATTTTAGACTTTCACTTTATGATGTAATGTAACATTTATGAATGTATCTAGTGTTTCCAAGGCTACTAAACTATTAGGTCTTTCGAGACTTTATCTTTTGTGATCATGCCAATGTTACGAAGTAATGCACTGACTCTGGGTAATTGGGGTCGGGGCATTACACTCCTCTTGAAGACAAGGGTTATACCACCAGGTGTGAAAACGATTAATTTTATCTATATATAATTGGTTTATCACTCCCTATAAAAAGTCAATATCTATTTAATTCTAGTCTCCCCATGGAGTAGAGAAAATTGATAAGAGGACTAGGACCTTAGTTATCTGAACCATTATAAAAAATATTAATGTTATTTATTTTATTTTCACTGTAATGTTTAACATTGTTCTAGGTATGATAAATTTTTATTTAGTTTTAATTAATCAAAAAAGACTATTAACCCCCCCCCTATTAACACTACTGACATACCAAGGGACCTAAAATTGGTATCATATAATGGTTCATTTTTTAGAATTTGTTTTTAGCTATTTCATCATCTATTTATGAATAATAATTTATCCTATGATTAAACATCTAAGGAAAAGATCCACTTCTTTGTTACATAAAGTCAATATTAATAGATGTTGAATCCCATCATAGCACCTCAGTTCAATGTAAGTGACTATGTTTATTAGAAGTTCATACTAGAGGGATTTCTTAAAAATGTAGGTCTTGATTATTGGTCTATAATTTCAAACCAATATAATCTTCCTGAAGTCGATGTCGAATCACACACTAACAATGATGATGCAAAATGTGTCTTAAATTAAAAAGGTATGAATTAATTATATATATAACTCTATTTAGAAATATTTATAGTCATATTTCATCCAATAAAACTACTTTTAACATTTGGATGACTTTAATGGTCACTCATCAAGGTTATAATAAGTTGTAGATAACCAATATAGGTATACACAATGATAAATTTCAATAATAGAGAAAAAATTATCATGAATGAATAAATGATATGTATAATAGATTCACCAAAAATTTTAATAGTATGATTTCTCTCAGTGAGACTAAGAATAATGAAGCTCTCAGCAAGATATAAATTCAAGTTCTACCTAAGGTTTGGAATTCAAAGAATGTTATTATTGATGAATGTGAGGATTTCACTGAATAATCAAAGGATGAGTTCATATGATCTCTACTTCAAAACGAACTGGAAGTAAGGAATGAAAATAATGATATACATGATAAAAAAGGCATCACATTTAAATATAATATAAATATGATTTCTAATTATTATGATTTTAAGATACACTATTGTGAAAAGGATGAAATCAAAAATTTCACCAAAAGTGATTACAAATACATGATGGGTAAGAGATAATTTTAGAATAATTGTTGAAGAGATCCTCAAAAAGATGAAAAATGTTTAGTAAAATATGTAAAACTAGTAAATACAATGTTTCCAAATTAATATGATATGAGTGCAGGAAATAGCGGAAAATAAAACCAGACTGTCCCAAATTAAAACAAGATAGAAAAGACAATAAATACAAGAAATAGAAAATAAATTATTATCATGTATGATGGAGTTTTATAGAAGATTCATACTCAAGTGATGTTGATTATGAAAGTAAAAATAATAATCTCCCAATAATATTTTGAAATATATTAATATAAATTAGTTATACTCTGACTAGGATTACATTTATGTTTATGAATATGATATTGAAAATGAATTTAAAGAAATTACTACTCTAAATTAGAAATTTCAAAGTGATATCTTGAGAATGGATGAATTATATAGGGAACTCCAAAGAGAAAATAATAATATTTATGAATAAAAAAAATTAATGATTTTTTTAATTAATACAAAAGAAAAAAAGGTTGTAGATTATTAACTAATCAAATTTAAATATGAGAATATTAGAATAAAATATTTCTTGTCAAAAAATGATGAATATCAACACAAAAGATTTACATTAGTCTATAATGATTTAGATAACATTGAAATGGAATGCATGCATATTATAAAAAAAATAAAAAACTGAAAAATTAAGGATCATGTTCAAATGTGAAAATATGTGATGACATAGAATTTATTTAGAAAGAGAACAAAAAAATAAATAAAAAATAAATAACTAGTTTAAAGGAAATCCTATCTATTTTTTTAAATTAAAAGTAATTTTTTTAGATAATGGCCGTGAACAAACCCAAAGATGATAGAATAGGTTTTGGATATAATAATTAGGTTCATAAGATATACACAACTATTTTTTTAATGGTGAAAATGGGAATGTTTCAAATCTCACTTATACTAATTGATTATTTTTAATTTGATAATATTCAATACATGAACACTTCATCTATATGTTAATATTTTGATAATTAATTTCAATTATATTATTTTTTCTATTTTTTTACTAAAAGGGGAAACTTGTCTATATTTTATAGGTTAATTTACTTCTTGATATATTTCAAATAGGGGAGAATGTTTTTGAATATTTAATAAAAAATCAAAAAAATTTAAAATATAACAAATGTTAGATTTTGTAATATATAAAAGCGGGATTTTGTTTGTAATTGGGTAATAACACTTTTAAATATATCATTTTTTTGATAAATTACTATTACGTTAGATTTAATTAAAATCAACATTGTTTCTGAAATAAATTTTCTCTTCAACATGTTTTAATATTTTATTTTGATGCTTGGTTGTTTTCTAATTTTTACTCATAAAAATTTGTTTTTTGTTAAGTTTTGTAAATATTAAGGTATTCTACACAATCCCCTTCGACCAAACGATCAACAACATTTAGGAGGACATGGAGGTTAACACCTATGGGGGGTTAAAACCTTGAGGATTTCATTATGGCTGGGTATGGATTAGTGAAAACATAGCTCAAACTTGATATCTTTTTAATATTTAATAATAAAATTCATAGTTTTTTGAAAATTTAATAAATTTTATATTTTTTTCTTTAAAATATAAAGGATATTGTTGATAATTGGTTATTAACACTTTCAAATATCTCTCTGTTTGAATAAATGAAATTTACATAAAATTTAATTAAATTCAATATTGTTTCAAAAACAATTTTTTTCTTTAATACGTTTTAATAATTTATTTAAATCATTTGTTATTTTATAGTTTTACACTTAATGTTTATTTTTTATTAAGTGTTGTAAAAATTATGTACTTTTTCACAAACCCCTTAGGACGAACATAAAAGCACATTTATGGGGATAAATAGGTAAACCACTTGGGGAGTCCTATCCCTTGATGCCGACACAGAAGTTGGGTCTAGATTAGTGTAAGAGTATCTCACACTCGGGCCCTTACATAAGGACGGTAGAGCGTATGAATGGATAGGAATAGGTTTCCCTCAATGATATGACCCATTTGTGTGTGTGTGCTATGTGTTTTTGTACTGACTAATGATGGCTTATTTTTGTTGTTATACTAAATTCCCTCCTTACCATAAAGTCAATGTGGGGTGCAATTCAAAACTGGTATTTAATATCATCCATCCAATCTTTCATCCCACATATTATAATTTTGAACTATATCATTTCTTTTTACCTTCTCACATTTCTTCTTCATCATTTTTTGATCATCCTCTTTGGCCAACTAATGACCCCCAGTTCAGCATCTACTATCACGAATCCTACAATGTTTTTTAATCACGATTCTTCATGATCATGGGTATGTTTTTCCTGATATGAGAATTCACTTCTTCCTCAAACTTATTTCATCTCACATTTCCAATTTATTCATTCTAGTTTTTTAGTAACATCATATTCTTCTTCAAGGTCATTCATTGTCTCTTTTATTCTTATGGTTCTTCGGTCTCCTCTATATTGGGTTTTCATCAAGTCTCCATGTAACACCCAAGAATTTTATAAGAAATATTTCTATTTTATGTTATATAAATCATAAAAGGAATATTTCACTACACACAACACTATCTTGTCTTGCTTTACACGCAACCGTGGCCTTCCTCGATAGCTTGCGTTGTACGCAATACCGAGTTTCACTAAACAACGATATGCTATTAAAATAGTATTAAAATTAGCCGTTATGAATAGTAATAACCAATTTTTGAAATATTTTAAATTTTATTTTCCAAAATGGACTTCATTTTTCGATTCGGAATATCGAAATTAGCTTAGGGTGAAATTTTGGTACTTTTCGGATAACTTTCATATTCTGATGAATAGTGAAAATTACTAAATTTTAATTAAAAACAACTTTTTTTAATCGAAATAATTAATAGTGATAAATTATTAATTTGAGTGGTTTTAAAGTATATTTAGAATATATTTTCACAATTTAATACAATTTTGTTCATTGGATGCAATTTCACATTTTAACCAGACATAAACAAGATTCAATCTTTTGATAGTTATTATCTCTTAAAAACACGCTATTTGTTTTGACGACGAGAATTAATTTTTAAATTAGTCAATGTAACTGATATGTTTTGAATTGGGTAAAATATTAATCATTTTTTAATTCATAATATCAAATATATCTTAGGACTAATTGTTGGTATTTTTCTGGAAAGATTCATTTTTTGATGAATAGTGAAACCACTAAGTGCTAGTTAAAAAAACTAAATTTTTCATAAAACATAATTTTACCAATTATGTGAGTAGAATTTAAAAAATCCTAGAGACACGGTTGATGTCAGTAATTAAAACTGGGTTCAATGAGATGAAAATAATTTTTGGTTAATAGTAACTTTTTACTTTTATTTATCACGGTTAAAATTAAATAGGGTAACTAAGGGTAAAAATGATATTATTATTACCCTAAAACATGTCCTAATTCTATTGGATAAATATTATTCGACCAAAAACAACCTTAGGAATAATATATGACCATTTAGGCCCACTTGTATTTGATTAAAACATTTATTATTAGTTTATTTAAAGAAGGGTTAAAATAATTAAAATCAATGTTTAATAACTAAATCATTTTTAATAGAGGGTTATACATAAAATAAATTAGACTATAAATATTCATTAGAAAGATAAAAATATTTCCTACATAATGGTATTTTATTTTTTATTTTTATACTTTAAAAAGTTTAATTTATTTATGACACAATAATGATGCAGTAATTATCTTTTTAAAGAAATATTGACATAATTGATGTTATAAATACCCAAATAAATGTAATTTGAGACTTTTTATGAATTACAATAATTTTAAATGTTAATATGACATGTTAGTGTTGATTTAATTAAATGTTTTTGAACTAATCATTCTGTTATAAGTTTCAAAAAAATCAATTACCAAATAGTGTCAAAATTGACATAAAATAGTTTTTAAAACAAATATTATATTATTAATTGTTATTTTATTCCAAAAAATCTAACGTTCAGAAACATGACTTAGATAAGGTTATATATATTAATAATAAACAAATTTGGGTTCTTTTGGATTTTTATAGTAAGTTTATTAACCTTATAGTGTAAGAAAACAAGAAGACACGGTAAAAGTTAAATTATCTAACCTAAAGTTAAATCTAAATTATAAGGTTAAAATATATACCTAAACATGTCTAAATTATTTTTGATGAGAGGATTTAGACCCATCCCCACCTTATCTTCGAAATATATCAATTTGGAGCTATTAAAAACCGAATTTGACTTTATAATAAAATAATATATTTAGTTTTTCCAAAGGTGCCCGTCTCCTCCATTATAAATGGGCACCTCCTCCCTCTTTTCCTCACACCACTTTTAGCCTTCAAGATCGGTCAAACCCTGAAAATTTCTCTTATAAAATTCCGTAGAAACATCCTAGAGGTCTTTTTCTTCTTCAAAGACCAATTTTAGTTCCCTAAGAGGAGGTCTCAAAGAGGTGCTTCAAAGAAGAGGTAATGTCCGTTACCGATTATTTCAACTTCATTTCTTCTTCCACTTCTTCTTCATTAGTTGTTTAATTATTAAGTAATAACATTAGTATCACTCATATACTGATATGTTATTATAAGTACGAAACAACCCTATTTCACCATCTATCCATCCTACAAAAAACAAAATCACCGCGCGTGCGTACGTACAGAATACCGTCTTCACGTCGTGGTGTAATCTATTTTCCACCACCACCTTATTTGAATGGGTATAATTGTGTAAATAATGATTATATATGATTATTGTAATGTGATATTTATTCTGAAATATTATACATACACTCCAATACAATTCCACGATCATGGGAACGATATCATCGCTTGTGCGTACGTACGGAATACCGTCTCCACGATGTGATGCGACTCATTCTACATGATATTAATTTCATAATGATTATATAAATGAATTGAATGAATGAATATGATATATATTACACTAATACCATTCTGTAAATGAGGTATCTATAACCTAAAAATAAGAATAAGAATTTATTCGACAAAACACGCATAAGAACAAAAAGTAATAAACACCCGAATAACAAGTAGTAATGAAATATTACTAATAAGAAGCTAAGAATATGACCATATATGATATCATAAAAATAATTATGATTCTGGAATAAGTCAATAACATTATTTAAATCATTATACAGGAGGTTCGGACACTTACGAAGCAAATCGGACCTAAGGTAAGGGAAAATATCACAATCTCATTTTATCTGAGATTGTTTATACGTTGGTATTTACTGGGGTGTATTTTATCATCCACATCCATGTTTCCTCAATATATAATATTTTTTCCATCCACCTAAAATTTTTTAAATCCAATTTTACCCTTCGGTGAGTTTTTAGTAAAGGATATGAAAGGAATCTTTTGTCGTTTTTCGTACGAGGTACTTTTTGACTTTTTTGAAAAAAGTACGAGAATAATGTTTTTTTAACTTATACGACATGAATGGATTTTTAAAACATTATTTCAAAGAAGCATCCTTTACAAGTTTTCATGTTCATTTTAATCAAATTCTTTTATTTTAAAATTCTATGACATGTTAAGAAAGGAAAATGTTTTTGAAGTAGAAAGGATATTTTCCTCAAAAATGGGGTTTATGTGTTTTATCAAAATTATTTTCCATATAAGATAATACAGGGTTCTGTTTATATCCCTATTATTACATTGATTTGATTATGTTTTTATGGAATTATTTTTTTGAATTCCTTTATCTTATATGAATTGTTTTATGATGTCACTATGTTTAAGAATCCCATTTTTATTACATGGGTTATGCAATGATATATGATTTATGATTTTGTGGCACACATAAGAATGGTATCATTATGAGATGGGTGGGACCTATATCTCCCTCCAATGGATTGGGAAAAGATTTTATATCTCATGATATATACATGGCTGGAACGGCAGGTTAAACTGGTTCAGTGAAACGGGACTGAAACAAGGAGTAAACTCGGTTCAGAAATGGACCTTGTCCACTAAGATAGTCTTGGCAATGAGTCTTGACTAATAAGAAATGATTATCTATGATTATGTGTGTATGCCACAAGTTTTAATGTTTTAAGTTATGATTATTGGGATTACATTTCACTACTATGATTTATCCCATGTTATGAAATTATGATCTCTTTTGCAGGTTAAGATTTCCAAAAGTTATGTTCTTATGTATATGATGTGATTGATATTTCTTTTGTTTACCCTTACTGAGCATTTGAGCTAACCCTTTTGTATGTTTTATTTCCCCAGGTCAGGAAGAAGGTTATTAAGTAGGATATGCCAAAATGGACACTAGATATGATGAAATAAATGGGAGGCAATGTAGATGCTTTATGAACTAGTTGTTTATGTTTCCCAGTTTCTAAAGACTCTATACCTATACAGTTCTTTCCTGGTTTTGTTATATGTTGTAATAAGTGTGCTTCGATTCTGAAGTAATAAAAATGTATGTAAATTATGGGTCGTTATAGTTGGTATTAGAGGAATGGTATAGTCAAGCTTTGGAAACTAGGATGTGAAAGCCTTAGTAAGAATTTTAAGGATAATTCTAAGCACAGAACACAATCTTAGTGTTTTATAAATGGTCATGAATAACCTAGGATAAGACCTTAAGTGTGAAATTTTATTCTTGATTATTTGGTTTTCCTATTATAATTAGTGTTTCTCACACTATTCTTCTTGGTTTTAGTCAATGGATGGAACCCGAATGAACCGTGTTAATGCGGAATGCGACGGGAAATGCAATGACTGTCCCCCTGAGCAACGAAACGTTATGGGAGATGGAATGAAAAATCTTGTATCCATGCACACACAACTTTCTAAAGCTATGAATCATGCAAGACTTCCAAACGAGCAAAGGAAGGAGCAACATTCTGTTGAATCCTTCATGAGGCAGCGTCCACCTTCATTCAGCGGGTCTACTGATCCATTAGTAGGTGAACAATGTATTAGTAATACTGAAAATATATTTTCAGTTCTTCATTGTTCTGAACATGATAAAGTTATCATAGTGTGTATTTTTTGGAAGGAGATGTTGATCAATGGTGGAATATTATTAAGAATATGAGGCAAAGGGATGAAATTGAGTCCATGGAATGGGACGAGTTCAAGAACTTATTTTTCAATAAGTATTTCCCTCGTATTCTCTGAACAAATATGGAGAAGGAGTTTCATGAACTAAAGAAAAAGGATGATGAATCTGTTGGTACCTATGAAGAAAATTTTACAAGACTTGCAAGATACGCTTCTGTTATTATTATCCAACCTGAGAGTAAGATCTATTGATTCTTTAGTGGCTTAAAACCAAGTCTTCGAAGGGCCTTAGCCATAAGGGACTTTAATAGCTACGAGGAAATCGTTCGATGTGCACTCAAAGTTGAGATGGAGATTGGAGTAACCCATCAGTCCTATGGGTTTGATAAGAAGAGGAAAATGGAATTCAAAGGAAATTCTAAAGAGCACACTGAAAATAAGATGAGCTTTCCCTTATGCTCAAATTGTGGAAAGAAACATGGAGGGAGTTGTCATAAAGGAACAAGTAAATGTTTCAAATGTGGAAAAGAAGGTCATCGGGCATTTGAATGCCGAAATGATGGGAAGAAGATGTCTAATGATGCAAACAAAGTAAGGGATACACAGAATGAACCTACTACACTTCAATGTTTCAAGTTCAAGGAGATGGGGCATTATGCCATCAATTCCAAAATCCAAGGGTTGGTGATGTTGGTCGACGTCAACAAACTCTTAAGGCTAAAGACAATGGAAAGTCACATGCAATTTCAACCAGCGATGTGGAGTACGATAAAGATGTGGTGAAAGGTACACTTACCATCCACTCTAAAGTAGCAAATGTTTTATTTGATTCTGGATCCTCCCACTCTTTTATTTCGGAAGAATTTTCTAAGAGTATCACCATATTACCTAAACAATTAGATGTTGAGTTAGATGCAACAACACCTAATGGCACAACAGTCGCATCAAAAGTTTATAATTCTCCCCCGATTGAAGTTTGTGGGAAAGTGCTTCCTACAAATCTTGTGATCCTTCCTATTGTGGAATTTGATGTGATTCTTTTCATGGACTGGCTTTCTCTATATAGAGCTCATATCAATTTCCAAAGAAGGGAAGTCACATTTCATATTCCAGATCAATCTATGATCGTCTATCGATGCAAGGATGAACATAACCTTTCAGTGGAAATTTCTTCCATCTTATGGGTCTTGATTCCACTAAATGAGGGTTATTTGTCTCAAATGGTTGGAGAGAAACTGACGATTAAGAATATGCCCGGCGTACGGGTGTTTGATGATGTCTTCCCAGAGTAATTCCCAAGTCTTCCACCAAATCGTGAAGTTGAGTTTTCAATAGAACTCGTACCGGGTGCTTTGCCTATTTCAAAGACACCTTATAGAATGGCCCCACATGAGTTTCTGGAATTGAAGAAGCAACTCCAAGAGAATCTTGATAAGGGATTCATACGCCCTAGTTCGTCACCTTGGGGAGAACCTGTTCTGTTTGTTAAGAAGAAAGATGGATCAATGAGACTCTGCATTGATTATTGAGAACTTAACAAGATCACTATCAAGAAAAAATATCCTCTCACATGCATTGATGACTTATTTGACCAACTATGAGGAGATCAATACTTTTCCAAGATTTATCTTCATTCAGGGTATCATCAATTAAGGGTCAGAAGGGAGGATATACCAAAGACGGATTTCCGTACAAGGTATGGACACTATGAATTTATAGTGATGCCAGTTGGTCTTACAAATGCCCCTGCTATCTTCATGGATCTGATTAATAGTGTCTTTAGAGACTATCTTGATCAGTTTGTGGTAGTCTTTATAGATTATATTCTTGTATATTCAAAGAGCAAGGAACAACATGAATATCACTTGAGAATTATATTGAAGTCCCTAAGAAAGGAGAATCATTATGCCAAATTTACCATGTGTGAATTTTGGCTACAAAAAGGTGCATTTTTGGGTCACATAATCTTAAAACTGGGGATATCTGTAGATCCAGCAAAAACAGAGGTTATTAAAAGATGGTTGAGACCAACAACAGTAACCGAGATCCAATGTTTTCTTGGTTTGGCTGGATATTATCGACGTTTTGTGAAAGATTTTTCACGATTATCTAATCCACTCACCAGGTTGACTCGCAAAGGAGTTAAGTTTGTTTGGACGGAGGAATGTGAAGAGAATTTCAAGGAGTTGAAAAGAAGGTTATCCAGTGCACCTGTGCTCACACTGCCTTGTAGTGGATAAAGGTTTGTGATCTATAGTGATGCATCCATGAAGGGATTGGGGTGTGTTCTTATGCAAAATGATATGGTGATAGCTTATTCCTCATGACAATTGAAAATCCATGAGCAAAATTACCCAACTCATGATTTTGAGTTAGTTGCGGTAATCTTTGCATCAAAGATTTGGAGGAATTATCTTTATGGAGAAAAGTGAGATATTTATACTGATCATAAAAGTTTAAAGTATATTTTCACACAAAAGGAGCGGAATATGTGCCAAAGAAGATGCTTGGAGCTGATTAAGGATTACGACTGCTGAATTCATTACCACCCTGGGAAAGCAAACAAGGTGAAAGATGCATTAAGCCGACAAGACCATGCTAGCTTATCCATGATGAGGATCACAAAAGATCCAATATTTATGGATTTACAAAGGATGGATCTTGGAATTATAATGGAATGGGGGAAATCGTATATTTCTCAAAGGAATGTTCAACCATCTATACATGTCAAGATTAAAGAGGCACAGAAAGAAGATGTAGAGTTACAAAAGAAGGTGAGAAATGTTCCTGAATTCATCCTTGATTGTGATTGGATAATAAAGTTCAGGAATCGGGTTTGTGTTCCTCCAATCCCAGAATTAAAGAAGGAGCTACTGGACGAGGCTCATAGTTCTTCATTCTCAATTCATCCTAGAAGCACGAAGATGTATAGGGACCTGAAAGAGTACTTCTAGTGGGATGGCATGAAAAGTGATGTTGCTGAATATGTCTCTCGATGCTTAGTTTGTCAGCAAGTTAAAGCTGAGGGACAGAAGTCTAAGGGGATGTTACAACCATTACCCATACCTGAATGGAAATGGGAAAACATCACTATGGACTTTGTCACAGGACTTCCTAAAACATCCAAAGGAAATAATGCTATCAGGGTCATAGTTGATTGTCTTACAAAGTCTCCACACTTCATTACTATTAGAGAGGATTTATCTCTAGATCTGCTTTCCAGGATATATGTAAAGGAAGTGGTAAGATTGCATGGAGTACCACTTTCTATTATAACTAATCGGCATCTGAGATTTACCTCGATGTTATGGTGAAGTCTCCAGCATACTCTGGATACAGAGTTGAGTTTCAGCACTGCTTATCATCATCAGACAGACGGTCAGTCTGAGAGAACAATTCAAACTCTAGAGGATATGTTGAGAGCTTGCTCTATGGATTTCAAAGGTGGTTGGGATCAACACCTACCTTTGGTGGATTTTTTTTATAATAATTGCTTTCACTCCAGTATTAAGATTGCTCCTTATGAAGCTCTCTATGGAAGTAAATGTAGGACTCCAACTTGCTGGGATGAAGTTGGGGAAAGAAAGCTATTAGGACTTCATCTTGTTGATGAGATGGTAGAAAAGGTCCGATATATTCAACAACACATAAGAGCAGCTCAGAGTCAACAGAAAATTTATGCCGACAACCGAAGAAAAGACCTAGATTTTGAAGTGGGTGATAAAGTGTTCTTACGAATATCTCCCTAGGAGAGGGTCATGATATTTGGAAAGAAGGGGAAGCTGAGCCCTAGATATATCGGTCCTTTCGAAATACTGGATCGTGTTGAAATGGTAGATTACCAATTGGTATTTCCTATGAATCTCTCTCAAGTTCACGATGTGTTCCATGTATCTCTCCTGAGAAAGTACATACCTGATCCTTTACATGTACTCAGCTCAGAAGTTGTACTGCTGGAGCATGATCTTTCTTGTGAAGAACAGGCGATAGAGATTCTGGATCATAGCGAAAAAGTCCTACGAAACAAGAAAACTCGATTGGTGAATGTTTTATAGAGGAACCACCAATTAGAATAAGCTACATGGGAGCTTGAGGATATGATGAGGGAGAGGTATCCTTATCTTTTTGTTACAAAGTGACGAATTTCAAGGGAAAAATTCATTTTAAGGGGGGTAGAATGTAACACCCGATAATTTTATGAGAAATATTTTGTTTTTATGTTATATAAATCATCAAAGGAATCTTTCACTACACACAACACTAGCTTGGCTTTCTTTACATGCAACCGCGACTTTCCTCGATAGCTTGCGTTGTACACAATACCGAGTTTCACTAAACAACGATATGCTATTAAAATATTATTAAAACTAGCCATTATGAATAGTAATAACCAATTTTTGAAATTTTTTAATTTTTTTTTCAAAATGGACTTCGTTTTTGGATTTGTAATATCGAAATTAGCTTAGGGTGAAATTTTTGTACTTTTCAGATAACTTTAATATTCTGATGAATAGTGAAAATTACTAAATTTTAATTAAAAACAACTTTTTAATTGAAATAATTAATAGTGATAAATTATTAATTTCAGTGGTTTTAATGTATATTTGGAATATATTTTTACAATTTAACACAATGTTGTTCATTGGATGTAATTTCACATTTAAAGCAGACATAAACAAGTGTCAATTTTTTTATAGTTATTATCTCTTAAAAACACACTATTTGTTTTGACGACGAGAATTAATTTTTAAATTACTCAATGTAACTGATATGTTTTGAATTTGGTAAAATAGACATCATTTTTGAATTCATAATATCAAATATATCTTAGTCCAAATTTTTTGTATTTTTTTGGAAACTTTTTTTTTGATGAATAGTGAAACCACTAAGTGGTAGTTAAAAAAACTAAATTTTTCATAAAACATAATTTTACCGCTTTTGTGAGTAGAATTTAAAAAATCCGAGAGCCATGGTTGATGTCAGTAGGTAAATTTTGGTTCAATGAGATGAAAATAATTTTTGGTGAATAGTAACTTTTTTACTTTTATTTATCACGGTTAAAAGTAAATAAGATAACTAAGGGTAAAAATGATATTATTATTACCCTAACACATGTCCTTATTCTATTGGATAAATATAATTCGACCAAAAACAACCTTAGGAATAATATATGACCATTTAGGCCCACATGGAGTAGATTAGGACATTTATTATTAGTTAATTTAAAGAAGGGTTAAAATAGTTAAAATCAATGTTTAATAACTAAATCATTTTTAATATAGGGTTATACATAAGATAAATTCGACTATAAATATTAATTAGAAAGATAAAAATATTTCATACATAATGGTTTTTTATTTGTAATTTTTAGACTTTAAATACTTTAATTTATTTATGACACAATGATGATGCAGTAATTATTTTATTAAAGAAATATTGACATAATTAATGTTATAAATACCCAAATAAATTTAATTTGAGACTTTTTAGGAATTACAATTATTTTCAATGTTAATATGACATGTTAGTGTTGATTTAATTAACTTTTCTCAAACTAATCATTCGGTTATAATTTTCACAAAAAATCAATTACCAAATAGTGTCAAAATTAACATAAAATAGTTTTTAAAACAAATATTATATTATTAATTGTTATTTTATTCCTAAAAATCTAAGGTTCGGTCAAATGACTTATATAAGGTTATATATATTAATAATAAACAACTTGGGGTTCGTTTGTCTTGATATATTATGTTTATTAACCTTATAGTGTAAGAAAACAAGAAGACACGGTAAAAGTTGAATTATCTAACTTAATGTTAAATCTAAATGATAAGGTTAAAATAGATACGTAAACATGCCTAAATTCTATTGGATGAGATTATTTCGACCCATACCCACCGTAGCTTCGAAATATATCCATTTGGAGCTATTAAAAACCGAATTTGACTTTATAATAAAATAATATTTTTAGTTTTTCCAAAGGTGCCCCTCCCCTCCCTTATAAAAGGGCACCTCCTCCGTCTTTTCCTCACACCACTTTGAGCCTTCACGCTTGGCCAAACCCTAAAAATTTATCTTATCCACTTCCCTAGAAACATCCTAGAGGTCCTGGTCTTCTTAAAAGACCAATTTTAGTTCCCTAAAAGGAGGTCTCAAAGAGGCGCTTCAAAGAAGAGGTAATGTCCGTTACCGATTCTTTCAACTTTATTTCTTCTTCCAATTCTTCTTATTTAGTGGTTTCATTATGAAGTAATAACATATGTATCACTCATATACTTATATATTATTATAAGTATGAAACAACCCTATTTCACCATCTATCCATCCTACGGAAAATGGAATCACCAAACGTGCGTACGTACGGAATACCGTCTCCACGCCGTGGTGTAATCTATTTTACACCACCACATTACTTGGATGGGTATAATGGTGTAAATAATGACTATATATTATTATTGTAAAGTGATATTGATTCTGAAATATTATACATACACTCCAATACAATTCCACGATAATGGGAACGATATCATCGCTCGTGCGTATGTACGGAATACCGTCTCCACGATGTGATGCGACTCGTTCTACATGATCTTAATTTCATAATGATTATATAAATGAATTGAATGAATTAATATGATATATATTACACTAATACCATTCTGTAAACGAGGTATCTATAACCAAAAAATAATAATAAGAATTTATTCGACAAAATAGGCATAAGAACAAAAAGTAATAAACACCCAAATAACAAGTAGTAATGAAATATTACTAATAAGAAGCTAAGAATATGACCATAAATGATATCATAAAAATAAGTATGATTCTGGAATAATTCAATAACATTATTTAAATCATTATAGAGGTGGTTCGGACACATACGAAGCAAATCGGACCTAAGGTAAGGGAAAATATCACAATCTCATTTCATCTGAGATTGTTTATACATTGGTATTTACTAGGGTGTATTTTATCATACAAAACCATGTTTCCTCAATATTTAATATTGTTTCCATCCACCTACAATTTTTTAAATACAATTTTACCCTTCGGTGAGTTTTTAGTAAAGGATATGAAAGGAATCTTTTGTCCTTTTTCGTACGAGGTACTTTTTGACTTTCCTGACAAAAGTACGAGAAGAATGTTTTTTTTAACTTATACGACCTGAATGGATTTTTTAAAAATTATTTCCAAGAAGCTTATTTTACAAGTTTTCAAGTTTATTTTTAATCAAATTCTTTTTGTTTAAAATTGTATGACATGTTAAGAACGGAAAATTTTTTTGAAGTAGAAATGATATTTTTCTCAAGAATGGAGTTCAAGTGTTTTATCAAAATTCTTTTCCATCTAAGATAATAGAGGGTTCTGTTTCTATCCCTATTATTACATTGATTTGATTATTTTGTGATGGAATTATTTTTATGAATTCCTTTATCTTATATGTTTTGTTTTATGATGTCATGATGTTTAAGAATCCCATTTTTATTACATGGGTTATGCAATGATGTATGGTTTATGAATTTGTGGAAGACATAAGAATGGTATCATTATTATATGGGTGGGACCTATATCTCCCTCAAATGCATTGGGTAAAGATTTTATATCTCATGAGATAGACATGGCTGGAATAGCAGGTTAAACTGGTTCATTGAAACAGGACTGAAACGAGGAGTAAACTCGGTTCAGAAATTGAATTTGTCCACTAAGATAGTCTTGGCAATGAGTCTTGACTAATAAGAAATGATTCTCTATGATTATGTGTGTATGTCACAATGTTTCATGTTTTAAGTTATGATTATTGGGATTACATTTCACTACTATGATTTATCCCATGTTATGAAATTATGATCTCTTTTGCAGGTTAAGATTTCCAAAAGTTATGTTCTTTTGTATATGATGTGATTGATATTTATTTTGTTTACCCTTACTGAGCATTTGAGCTCACCATTTTGTATGTTTTATTTCCCCAGGTCAGGAAGAAGGTTATTAAGTAGGATATGCCAAAAGGGACTCTAGATATGATGAAATAAATGGGAGCCAAAGTAGATGCTTTATGAACCAGTTGTTTATGTTTCCCAGTTTCTAAAGACTCTATACCTATACGGTCCTTTCCTGGTTTTGTTATATGTTGTAATAAGTGTGCTTCAATTCTGAAGTAATAAAAATGTATGTAAATTATGGGTCGTTATACTCCATTGCAAAATTATAATGGTGGGTGACGAGTAAAAATTGGGAAATACCAATAGTGGGAAAGTGACCCACTATTGGAACCCAACGGTGGGCCATGACCTACCACCATCATTCGGTAGAAAATAATTTTACCCACCAATGGAGATCAATGAGGACTTTTTCAACCCACTATTTGAATCAATGGTGGTTCATTTTCTCTCCATGATATGTTTTTATAATTTTTGTTCAAATCCCTATTCAAACATTTTAAGGCTCCAATACGATCTCATTTTCCTCTTGGATCATATATTGAAGATTTATTTTGGTTTAATCTATTACCCTATTTTTATATCAGTAGATTTTATTATATGATGGTTCAAAAATATATTTTTCTAGTTATTTATGTTCATTGATGTTTATATCCCTAGGACAAGGAATTTTTGTATTATCCTTCATTTTAAATTAAATATTTCTATTTGTTCATATTTTTTCTTTATGATTCCTTTAATTATGTTCATTAATATCCAACAAGAGTAGTAGAATAATTTTTTATTAGTGAAGTAGGTCTTTTATTTTTAAAATTGTTATTTATTTTCTTGATGAATAATTTCTTCTTATTCAATCACCCTTCGAATGCTTGAAATTATTTCCTTATATTTTAATATTATTACAGGAATATATTATATATTAATTATTTTTTGTTTTGTAATATTTTTTTCATTTAGCCACTGTTGGAACCCAACGGTGAGTCATGAGACAACATTAGACATCCAACGGTAGTTAATTTTTTATTCTTCTCACAAATACATTTGTTGCTAAGATGTAGAAAATATCTTTTTTTTGACTATTTATTTTTATTTTTTATTAAAATTACAATTGTAGATAATTCTCTATTTTCCACAATTGGATATTTCCTATGGTAGGTCATGAGGCAGTACTAAATATTTCAATGGGGGTCATGAGTGACCGTCAGTTAAATTTTTTTTTTCAAAATTTTTATTTCTTATTTTCAATTGATATTATTAAAATAAATCTTCTTTTAATTGTTTTAATATTTTTATGTTGGTTTAAAAATACTAAAGTGTGATAAAAGAATTGTAACATTATTTTTATAGACACATTTACTTTAATTTTAACAATTTATATGATGCTCTATTTTTTTTATAGTTTTTTCTATAGGAATAATATGGAATAATATGTTTTTATATAATGTTTTTTAAAATTTTAATTTGTTTACAATTGTTACTATTAAAATATTAAATTCATTATATTAATATTTAATGAATAAATATAAAGTCTCATTATATTTTATTTACAGAATTTATTTAATAGATAAAAGGTTAGAGTCATATTATTATATTTCCATATAATTACAAGTGTCGTTAGAGTATTGTATTTGGACACACATTTTCAAATCTTAGTTTTAATGATACATGATATTTCTTCAAGGATAAATACCATGTACCAGGGTAAATCAGTCATTACACAAGAATATGGTGATACAATTCTTCTAGTTCTAATTCAATCAAGAAACAACCTTGACTTTTACTATTCCATTATGATCACTAGAAATAATCATCATTTTCATATTCCACCTCTGAAGTGTTAAAATAATATGAGTCGTACTGAATTTATACATCTTATTCTTAAGTTGATGTCTAAATTTTGTTTTGTGGTTTTCCATTGTAATACTTCCTACCATCTATTTATCCTCTTGAATTTTTAATTAACATTTTACCATTCAAAATATGTGGATGGTTTATTCCTCCCATATAAAAGAAATGTTGGTTTATTCATCCCATAAAAAAGAAGGTCAGGTGATTCCTCCAAGAAAAAGGGAATGTAGGTTGTGACTCCTCCAAAAGGTAGGGGTTATACCACCAGGTGTGAAAACGGTATGATTCATATTTTATATTATCACTCACTATCAAAAGTGAGGATATAGTGAATACCACAATCATCATGGAGTAGAGGATATTTATGATAGGACTACGATATTGGGTACTCAAACCGATATTAGATGTTTTTGTGTAATCTGTTTTATTTAAATTGCAACTTTTATCATTATTCTAACTTTGATGAATTTTTATTTACATTCAATAAATTAAATGGTAAAAGTCACCCCCTATAATAACTAATTCCATACAAGGGACATAACACTTCCTCAAATAAAATTTCCCAAGATCCCATAACTTTTTTGACTCCTTGATAGGTGGGAAATGTGCTAGCTTCATGAGTCACTTATTAATAACGCATATTGAACCCTTATCACTACGTGTTTTAGGTATAAAAATAAAAACATCCATGGATTTCTTCTCCCATTTCTACACTCAAATGGGTAAAGGTTTCAGAAAACCAGAAAGAATATCATTTTTCTTCTTGATTCTATGATAAATATGATAATGAGATAGAAAATCCTCAATTGATCATCTCATTCCAACACACCAATATTGAAATATCAATTCATGATACATCTAGGTAACTCTAGGATTCACATTCCAATTGGATTGGTATCCATACTCCTCCAATTATTATATCTTTTCTATAAAAACTACCATCATACCATGGAAGTTAAATACTCCATTGAGAGACCAATACCACTATCTTGACGATGCCCTATGATAAATACTCCTACAAAAGCACTGAATCTCATAATCCTAAACCTTTTATAGTCAAATATGATCATCCATAGATAATACATACTGATTATTAGATAGTAATATCAATATTTTATCTCTCCCTTTATCAAAGTGAATGTCAAAAAATAATCTCATTAAGCCCCGTTCTTCCACTAATTTCTTCACTATCAAAGTTGGAAACTTTCTAATTAAATCATCTGAAACCAAATAAACTTTCCCATGGATATATATAATATAAAAATAAATGGTATAAAGATACCCTACCAAGTCTAACTATCTCATGTTAATATCCATATAAATGAAGATATACTTAAAACTATTAGTATTTAAATAAACTGTATACCGCTCTGTTCTTCTCATGGGGGTGTAATTGATAAGATCCACAAGATACTACATACTTCCCCTACATTAAAGCACAACCAAAACTCAGATCTATTTTTTTACAAATATACTTTTCCTTACATGATGATTATATCATTATAAAGATAAACAACACAATTGTGTTTCAAATTGATGATCTAAAGGTTTTGTGTCTTGGGAAAATTTTTATCATACATAAATTTTACACAGTAAAACATAAAAGTTATTAAATTCCTTCTTTTATATATTCTTATTAGCTCTTTTTTTATCCTTAGAATAAGTAATCACATGAGGATATACATCACCTAAAGTGGTGAGATAATAAAACAGTTAGAGGTTCAATAGGGTACATGAATCAATATAACTTGGGTGAGCAAAATCATCCTCATCATATCATAAGCACATGATCATCATAAAAACCATGACTGAAAAATTAGATAAAGGAAATATGAGTGGCAATGTATAAATGTTAAACATCAGTTCATAGTTTTCAAATACCATACATAGTTGTGAACAAAGATAGTATCATGTTCACACATAACAAATGTGGAAAATCCAAACATCGTCATTATAAAAAACATCTTTCATAATTTCATACACAATACACATAACCTCATGAGATAAATCCCATTACTTAATTACTATAATGAGGAGATCAAAATAATATATGAAAAGAAGGTTTCAAGTTGATGCCACTGAGTATCAAGAAGCGTCGATAGATAAGAAAGACAGAACCATGGACTAGGGATTAAAACATTACAAAATCAACTCCAAATAATTCATTCAGACTATGGAAATAATGGTTACACATCTTAAATAACTCATTAGAGAGGATCCATATACCGATGTTAGTACCATGCACTATGAATTATATAGAGTTTCTAACTCAAATAAACTTAGTCTTGTGTTTAATCATTTTGTGAGATCTTTCACCACGTAGTGGTATTTTATTTTATAAATTATGGTTTACCACTTGTCTGGAAATTAGAATAAAAATAAAAATATATATTTTGATGGATATAATTTTGGTACCACCCATCACATCATAATATTTTCATAATCATTCATGCCACATAGAACATATTACAATCATAGTCATGAATTAACCCATTGAAAGGAATGGGTTTCATAAAAATTTCATCAATAAGGATTTCATAAATAATCTTTGGGTTCCCAAATAAAAAAGGGCATAAAAATTTTTCATATATGAATCATCATTCTTGAGTGAATAAGAGTCAAATAAAGAGGATTGCAGATGTGTTTTGGAAGGAAGTCTTCTTTTGGAAAATCTTTATGTTTGTTATAAAATCAAGTTGAAAAAATTTATATCCCAAAAAATAAAATGGAATAATAATTAAATTATATTTATGGAACATTAGTTAAATATTTATTTCAAACAATTCATGGAAGAGGGATAACCTAGAGAAAATGATTTGGTTTGAGAATACCCTTACCTTAGTTCCCATCTTACTTAAACAATTTTGCGCCTCTTGAATAATAAACATATATTTATTAAAACATTGATAAAAAAGACAGTTATATTAATTTATAAAAATAATTATCTATTATAATTATTGAATTTTATTTCTAAATTTTTGTTTATGAATTTAATGTTTTTTGATATAATGTTTTTTTTAAAAACATCATGTTCCACATTTCTTTTTCTATATCATTAAAATTCATTTATAGAAATATATAATTAACTCCAAAAGATTATAATAAATAAATTTTATTATTTACATATTATATATAAGTAATACTCTTCATCCATGAAGGTGGAAATAATAACTTTCTTTTCAATGTCTTCATAGGTGGTTAACCGACCATTAACAGGACGTTGTTAAAAGAGAGGGAAAGAGAAGTATGATATTTATATTTGTAATAAATTTGATAATTAAATTATGTTAACATAATTAATGTAATTTTAAAAAACTATATAATTAATTTTATTGTATATGGTTTCCCATGGAACTAGGAAACAAAAGAGAATAATAAAATAGGAAAGAGTTAATTTAGACTTACTCTGTCCTTGGAGTAGCTTCTCTTGTACAAAACTATATCTCCCTTCATTACTAGAGTTCAATTACTCTAGAATGTACCAAATAATTATATGGGGCATGATAGGGAGATTTTGGGTAGATATTTGGATTTGGAATGGGTGGGAGGAGTGATTTTATTAGGGAAGGTAGAGGGATTATTTATACATTAGGAGGGGTATTTTTAGAATAAAATATTGAATAAAATAATATATCAAAGGTGAAACTTTTAGTAGTGAATTTTATAAATTTTAAATAATATATTAATATAATATAAAGTATTTATAAATTTTAATACATTTTATAATTTGAATTAATTAATTTAATCAAAGGGAATGGTGTTAAAATGGGGAAATAATATATTTATGTAATAATTTTATATTATTATTCTTTAGAAAGTATTTTTTGGTTTGGAAATTATGTTTATAATATTTTATTGAATAATTTATGAAATAAAATATATCATGGACTAACCTAAAGTTCTACAATAGATTATGTCATTATTAAATCATGAATGATGAAATTTTTGATCCATTAGTTATGAAAAAAACTATATCTTTACCATTCACCTGAAAATTGAAGTGTTTCAGAAAATTTTAAAAAACCACCCTTATAAAATATTTACTATATAATTTCAAAAATGATATTAATTTTATAAAAAAATTCAAAAATAGGTAAATCTAATTTTTAATATGAAAATAATGATTTATACTAAATACTTTCAAATACAGTTTTCTAAAAATATGGTTAAATTGTCATTGAGTTTTTTAATCATTATATTTATATTTTGGAATTATAAAATTTATATTAGAATAAATTAATTGTGATAAATATTATTTACATCATAGATTGTTATTTTTTGGAAAATGTCTTTTCCAATGATCAGTTTATTTCTCCAAATGGTCAAGTTACAATTCCTAATGGTCATGATATTATTCAAATGGTTTGGTTACAATTTCAATGGTCACATTATTGTTACAATTGCAACATTACCTCTTATATACACAAGTCTTTTCTTCCATTCAATATTCAACTCAATTCATCTCAAGGTCCTATATTTCCATTTTCTTTTGTTTTTATTGGTTAACTAATATTTTGTTTCTTTTTTCAAGTGTTTCAATGGGGGTTATGATTCTAGTCAATTTGGGAGATCCATTTTTTCCCATTTTATCTTTTCTATTTAATTTTTTTTCAATTGATGTTTTTCTAATTTTAATTGGCTTTATTAATAATTAATGTGAAAGTGTTCGTTAATTGAATAAATTAATATTGGTTTCCAAATGGTTATAATTTTAAATAGTATATTATAACAACTATTTATTTCATGAAAAATGTTTCATTTGTAAACTATGGGTTGTTATATTCTTCCCCCCATTTATAAATTTAATCCTCTAAATTTCAACTTGTATTCTCATTTGAGAATACATGAGCATACTTTTGTTATATTGTTTACTCCCTTTCTTGTGATACCTCTTTACACTTATGGTTCCTCTATAATACTTTGAGAGGTGAGTTGACATGTTTCATATAACCTTATCATTATTGTTAAATATATCCACCAGATTCCCTTCGTGTGAGATTTCATTCCCTTATTATACCTCCTCAAGACTCAATACATGTGAGGGATCATGTATGTTCTTCCTGAGGAGTGATACATTGAAAATTTCACGAACATGATCCATACTTGGGGGTAGTGAATATAGATAGGTTAGTTCTCTTATGTGATCAAGGATCTAAGAAGGTCCAATTTATCTTGGGCCATGCTTACATTTATTTCAAAAATGCACAAATCTCTTCCATAGTGATATTTAATGTAAATATTTTTCTCGAACAATGAAATCCAAATCCATTCTATGGTTTTTAGCATAGAAATTTTGTTCACTTTGAATAGGTTTTATATGTTATAGGATGGTTTGACACTTCTTTGTCATCTCTTACACCAGATCATGTCCAAGTAACTTTTATTCACCAACATCACCCCAAAAAGTTGGCATTCTATATCACTTCTCATAAAAACCTTCATATGGATCCATTAGAATACTTGATTAGAAACTGTTTTTATATGAGAAATCAACAAATGAAAAGGTTTATTCCATCCTCTTATTAATTCCATTGAGTATTCTCTTAGAATTTCCTCGAGCTTATAAACTGTCTTTTCAAATTTTCCATCAGTTTGAGGGTGATAGACCATGATGAAATTCAATTCAGTAATCAAATAATGTTGAAGAATCCCCTAGAATTTATAGGTGGACCTTGGATCATGATTAGAGATGATTGAATGTGTAACCCCATGCATTATTCTGAAATTCTTCACTTATATCATGGAAATTGGTTCAAGATAGAAATCTTCCTGAATAGTAGTAAAGTTGTCATCCTTGGGGATTCAATACACTATAACACATATCACATTGTTTCCTTTAGATGTCTTCAGGAGATATGTGACAAATTCCATAGCGACATCCTCCCATTTCCGTTTAGATATAGGGAATTGATGTATCATCCCATTGAAATAATGTCTCTCTACTTTAACATGTTGTTATAACAAGAACCAGAACATATAATCTACAATATCCTTCTTCATGTTTTCCCACTAGAAGTTTTCATTAAGGTCACATTACATCTTGGTACATCTAGTGTCGATGGAGAATGGTGAGCTATGCATATTATCAAATATATAATTCTTTATCTCAAGTGATGAAGGAACAAAAATCCTCAATCCAAACCACGTGAAACCATCATTATAGATGTGGAACTCATGCATATTCCCTTCCCTTACTGATTTCAGCTTATTTTGTAGATCCATGTCACCCATTGTGATTCCTTGATCTTCTCTAGGATATTTTTATGGGAACACTTTTGGGTAAGGTAGGATATGTTTTCTACTATTTTGATTTCCAAATCCATCATTTAAATATACATTAAGCTAGGGTCTTTCTCAATTTTCATCATCGATAGAGTAGTAGGTTCTTTTCTAATAGGAGATTAAATTACCATATTCTCCTTTCTCAGATGGTAGTGAATAAAGAAATCATAGTCCATGATTATCTTTAACCATCTTCTTTGATCATGTTGAGCACCATTCAGGTGAATATATATTTCATAATATTTTTATTAGTATATATATCATACTTTTCACCATAGTGGTAGTGCTTCCAAATCATCAGAGCGAACACCACAGTAGTTAACTCCAAATTATGCATTGGGTAGTTATACTCAAGGATCATAAATTATCATGAGGCATATGCCAAAAAATTATAATTATTCATTAGAATGAAACCAAATAATTTCATTAAATTATGAAAATATATCAGAAAACATTTTCCACTTATTGAGAGTCTGAGTACATGTGCTATGATTATACTATTCCTGATCTCCTTAATGATTTTCTCACATTCTTCTATCTTAACATATTTTAACACATTCCATGTTAACTTAGTGTTCGGGTTATACAATTATGATAAATTTCTCACAAAACATCAGTAGTTCCCATCTAAGCCAAAAAAATATGGGTTTCTATGACACTAGTGGGTATGGGTCATTCCTAAATTGAATTTTTCTTTGATGGGTCTACAAAAATTCCCTCAATTTGGATCAAATACCCCATGATTTTTACTTTATTCATCAAAAAGTCACACATTCTAAGCTTATAATGAATTTTATCCTTCCTTAATGTTTCCAACACAATCCTCATCTATTGTTCAATTTCATCCTTACTCATGGAGTAAATCAGAATATCATTGAAAAAAACTGCCATAAATTTTTCAAGGTAGTCTCTAAAGACTATATCAACAAAATTCATAAATATCTCAGTGGAATTAATAATTATGAAGGTTATCACTATTAACTCAGAGTTCCCACACCATGTATAGAAAAAATTCTTCTAAATACATTACTTCTTCACATTCATTTGGTGATATCTGGAATTAAGATCCACCATTGAGAAATAAAAAGCTCCTTGTAGTTGATTGAATATGTCATAAACACTTGAAAGAGGATAAATTTTCTTTATAGTGATATTTTCTAGTTCTTTATAGTTGATACATAGCCACATTTATCCATCCTTTTTCTCTACAAAGAGCACTCGTTCACCCAAGGGTGACACACTAGGGTGTATAAACACGTTTTACAAGTGCTCTTGGAGATACTTATTTAACACATCTAGTTTGATCAGGGAAATATTTTAGGGAAATTATGATATGGTACTGTCCCTATGTATGGGTTCTATTGATAACTCTACATCACAATTTGGGGTATGTTTGAGTAACCCTTCATGAAATAAATCAGTGTATTCCAAAAAAATGGAATTTTTCTCAATATATCATCATGTTTATGAATAATACACATATTCTCATGAGATAAATCACATTATACAATGAATTTGAGGGTTATATAATTCTAGGACACTCCTCACATCATAATATTTACATTATCGTGCATTCCATAGAGAACATATTACAATCATAGTTGTGAATTAACCAAAAGAAAGGAATGCATTTCATATAGATTTAATAAATTAGGATTTCATGAATAAAATTGGGGTTCCCCTATTAAAATGGCAGAAATCATGTTTTTATAATAATTATCATTCAAGATTGAATAAGAGACAACTCGGGAGGATTCATGTTCTGTTTTTGGAAGAAGAGTTCTTTTAGAAAATCATTAAATTTTTCATAAAATAAACATGAAAACTTGTATATCCATGAAAATAAAATGGAAGACTAATTAAACGATATTTATTGAACAATATATAATTTTTTACTAAATATGTCATGAAAGGGGGATAACCCGAAGAAAATGAGTTGCATTCGAGAATCCCCTAACCTCAATTCCCACCATATTTCATCTCTTTTCCACCTCGTTAATAATAATCATATATTTTTTAAAAAAAATTGATCAAGATTTGAATTACAGTAATTTATAAAATTATTTATCAATTATAATCATTGGATTATATTTCTTTAATTTTTTTTGCTGAAATTGAAGTGTCTTGATATCATGTTTTTCTTAAAAATTTCTCGTTTCCCTTTGATTTCACTATTTTTGTTTAAAGTCATTTATAGAAATGGATAGTTAACTTCAAAAGTTTATAAAAAATGTAATTAATTATATATATATATATTATATAATTAATAATATCCATCCATGAAGGTTTTTATAATAATTTTATTTTCAATGTCTTCATAGGTGGTTAAGTGACCATAAACTAGTCGTTATTGAAAGAGCCGGAAAGAGAAGTATGATATTTAAAATTTTCATTATTATGATAATTAAAATATGTTAAAATCATTTTTATAATTTTAAATAATGAAATAATTAATTTTATTTTTTATGTTTTTGAAATTAATTCATAAAAATATGAAATAGAAGAAGAAAAGAGGGAATTGTTAATAGAGACTTACTCTCTTCTTAGTGTAGCAACTCTTGTACGACACTATATCTCCCTTGGTGATTAGATTTATATTTCACTATAATTTTCCTAAGAATTATATGGGGATTTAGAGGGATGTTTTGGGAAAATATTGGGATATGGAATGGGTGGTAGGAGTGGTTTTCTAAGGAAAGGGAGAGGGGTTATTTATACTTAAACAGAGGTATATTTTTAGATTAAAATATTAAGTAAAATATAATATCAAAGGTGAAATTTTTAATAGTAAATTTTTGACATTATAAATCATATATAAATATAATATTATTGTTTTAAGAATTTAAATACCCTGAATAATTTTAATTCATTAGTTACATCAAAAGGAAAGGTGTAAAAATGAGAAAATAATATTTTAATGTAATACATTAGATTTTTAGGATTTGGAAAGTAATTTTTTGGTTTGGAAATTATGTTTAACATATTTTAATGAATAACTTTTGAAATAAAATATATCATGGAGAAAACTCATGTTCCAGAAAGTATTATTTCATTATTACATCATGAAGGTTGTAATTTAATATACACCGGTTATGTGAAAAACCTTATTTTTACTATTTACCGGAAAATTGAAGTATTTTCAAAAATTACCAAAAAATATCCCCATGGAATATTTTGATGTGATGATGAAAAAAATAACATAAATTTTATCAAAATATATTTCTAAAATTGGTTAATTAAATTTATAATCTAAAAATAATGTTTAAATATATATTATATTAAAATATAGTTTATTAAAAATGTGATTAAATTTTCCCTGAGTTTCTAAACCATGATGTTTATTTTTTTGGCATTATAAAATCTATATTTACATAAATTAATCATGATAAATGTTATTTATATAAAAATTTATTACTTTTGTATAAATTCACTTTTCAAATGGTTAAGTTGCTATTCCAAATGGATAAGTTACTATTCACAATGGTTAGGGTACTTTCCAAATGGAAATGTTATGATTCCAATGGTTAGGTTACTATTATAAAGGCCACACTACTATTCCAATGGTCGAATTACATCCTATTTATACCACTCCATTCTTTCATTTAATATTCATCTCAATTCATCTTATATTCTATATTTCTATTTTATAAGATGTTGAATTGTTTACTAATATTTTGTTTCTTTACCATACTGTTGGAAGTGGGGGTAATGATTCTAGTAGATTAAGATTATCCACATTTTCTTATTTTATATTTTATATTTTATATTTTTTCTAATTGTAATGTTTTGAATTTTCATCAGTTTAATTACTGATTAATGTAATAGTTTTCATGAATGAAATAAATTATTTCTAATTTATTTATGTGTATAATACAAAATAGTATATTATAACCTTCATTTATTTCATGTGAAAAATTACATTTGTAAACTATAGGTTTTTTAAAATGTAAATGTAGTAAACATCATATCTCAATACATACCCTTGATAAATCAATACTGGAGTTGATATCAATCTCACTTTCAACTCCCCAAAAAATCTTTAACACTAATCACTACCATCAAATTTCACACAGTTACCATTTAACACAATCATAGGATATGATATTCTTGAAAATTAATTAATAAATATCCTATAATTACAAAATAATCCCATGAAAAGTAAATTTTCTAATACATTACAAGGATACTCCCATTACATCACCACATGATTCTTCTAGGGATCCACTGAAAGACCCTCCAAAAAAATCACATGGACCAAAAATTTCACCACTTGAATCCATAAAAAGTCTTTAGAAAGAATACCCTACAAACAATTTTCTCTCAATATTAAAAGGTTGATATTTAAATATTCACCATGACCCTACTCTAATATAGAATAAATAATGATATCTTCCATGAAATAAACCAAAAAAGAATCCCAAAACCAATGGAATATTCAGTTCATCAAATCAACAAACACTATAAGAGCCTTAGTGAGGCCTAATGGAAAAACTAAATACTGATAAAGCACATACATTCTCCAAAACCTCATATAAGGAATATATTAATCTCAGGCCCTTAGTTGGTGGTACCCTAATATCAATCCAATCTTTGAAAGCCACCAAGATCCCCTGTGTAAAGTTAAAATTTCATCAACACTAGTAAATGGATAATTGTTCTCATTCATCACCAAGTTGTGTTTCTTGTGATCGATATAAATCCATATAATCCTATCCAAAATCATTAAAAAGAGAACCAAATATTCATAAGATAAAACACAAGGTTTAATAAATCCATTATCCTCAAGATCCTCAATTTGAACATTTAATTCTTTCAATTTAGTGGGTTCTATATGGTATAAAGGTATGGAAATATGAATCATCCTCAAAATTAGGTCTATAATAAAATTGACTTCCCTATGAGGAAATAACCTAGAGAAATCATCTAGAAAAACTTTAGGATTCTCACTCACAACCACTGGAAGGTGGAAATTTATACATCGATCAATAGGATCAAGAAACGTTGTTGACAACTCTAATGATATCCCCTAAACACTAGGTGCAATGGGACCCACTATCCTAGATCTTGGATCCCAACCACCCGAAAAAAATATTCATGAAAATGATATCAATAAATTTTATATTTATATCAAATTATCCAATATATTCCCATGATGAGATCAAAGAATTCAAGATAAAGAACTAAAAAGTTCCAAGAATTTTTTGGCCACTGATCATTATTTGGTATTTATCACATCTAAAACATTTCACTGACTTTATTCTAAAATAAGGGGAAACAGACATTATATTGACTCAAAATTTTATAAATAAAATTCACTATGTGATTGAATTAAATTTCTTATAATATATCATGGTTATAGAAAACATATTTATTTACAATGTTTTATTATATACTAATATATTTAATAGACCATTATGCATCTTAACTATTGATAATATTTCCAATGAACATTGATCGTATGTTTAGTATGAATATTGGGTTTTGAAAAATCCAATTGACGTAGATAAAGTGATGGACTCAACAAGTATGATCATACCATATGTATTACATTTATAATAACTTCCATGGGAGATAACACCTCTTGGATTTTCCCTTGACCAATCCCAGGATGAGAGCCAACAACTTATGCATGAGAGTAATTATTTATGGGAGAAGCTCAAGCTCATCGTGATCAAGGCCCAAAAAATGTACACTTAACCACCCTATGAATGTATCATAGTTTTTCACCTTACCCTTAGTGTGTTTTATAATGTAATAAAGCGATATGTATCAGGAATCTAATAATATGAATATTTTTATTGTATATAATAAGGAATATATTTCTATGTTAGCATTTTCACTTTATAAATGACTTTTATTTTGATACAATAACACACAAAATTTAATTTTAGGTCATAATAAAATTCAATCAAGGATTTTATTTTGAATAATTAATAACATTTAAAAATATATATTATTATTAAATATTTTTTATTAAATATAAATTATCATATAATTTTTATGAAGTCAAATTTAATTTTTTAAGGTTTCAAAAAACTGTTATTGTAAAAAAGAAAAATTTATCAATACAAATTAATTATAATTTTAAAATATAAATTTATATTATTTATAAAATTATTTAGATAAAATAAATATTATTTCTGGAATAATACTATAAAAATTATCCAATAGTGAATTTTTAATAATTTTCTATGATATTGGAATTTTCTAATAAACTTTAGATGCAGTATGAATATACAATGTGTATTATGACATCATAATGATTCAAAAATGATGTGATAAGTACTATAAAGGGTTTTCAAGACCAAATATATATTTTCCCTTTTAAAATAATTTAATTTTATGTTTATTTTATCAATTTTAAAAATATTTATGAATCCTTCAAAACCTATAATATATTTTAATTTTTTAAAATAATTTCTTAATAACATGAATCATTTCCACTCCCCCAAGGGTAATATTTTGATAAGTTAGAAACATGGCATAATAAAATTATTAAAAATATAAACCTTTCTTCGAAACCATGTGCAAAAATCTTAGGTTGGTTTTTTGTTTTTATTACGTTATTATATACAGTCCAAAACTGAAGTTTGAGAAACAACAAAGATTTCTCCACACATTTCTTATATAAATCCAACCAAGTTCCCATTTATCTTCACTAAAAACCTTATTGTATTTCCTTACTCTGAAATACTCTTTATAGAGTCCACCCATGGTCCCAAATTCTCTCAAGAAGGTCCTCCCAACCATTTAGAATCACCCCCTCAATGTAAAGGATTCTCCCCTCTTCTTTTTATTCAAGCACCACTTTTTTGTTATGCCTCTTAAATTAACATTGTTTACATTTGGGGTATGTTGTTCTTCATACCTCTTACTTACCTTTTTTCCAAGTTATTATGGTCCCATTTCACTATCATTAATCCCCCTATTAACCTTTATGTACACCTCTTACCATGCTAAAATTTAGTCAGAGATATTTTCTTTATCCCCTCTATTCAAGCATATTCTTCATTTAATGTCTTTTGATTCAAATTAATAATGTTGGGATTTTATTTTTCACCTATAATGGCCAGAGTAGATTACTCAAGATGGGGGTAAATTGAGTATTAACAAAAAAAATTGTAAAAAAGTTCACTTAAAAAGATTCCCCCAAAAAATGAAGACAATACATTTAATCAAGCTAATACAGTTATAACAGTTTCACAGTTCAAATAAATTCTTAGTGGATTGTTTAATTATTTGTAATATCAATATGAGTTATTGATACAAATTTTTAAGCTAATATAAAAGAGAAAAATAGTTATAAATTCTATCCAAGACTAACAACCAAAGTAAAATCTATTTTTTTGAAATATAAAGCAAAGCAGAGAAAAACAAAATTAGAAGACATAGTTGATAAAAAAACTGGTTTAGTGTCAAGATGAGTCCTAATCCAATCTAATTTTTTATCACCCACCACCAATAAATCTATATACATAAACTTGATCCACACCCTAGACTGGGGTAAACAACAGTACACTTGACCATCCAGGTCACATGACCTCTTCCACTATTCTTTATGGGCATAAACTACTAGGTTACACAAGGACCTCTTCCACACTTATCAGTGGGAGTAAACAGATGTAAGAAGATATGATAGGAAATATATCTTGTATCCTTCAGTTTAATATAGGATACAATGTGGGTTTTTATATAGACACACACACTTCTCAAAAGGTAAAAACAGTACAATAATGAGCATATATGATGATAAAGTATTTGAAATTATTTAATTGTTGATCCATGAAACTCTATACTTTTAGTATGAATCAGATTCAAAAATAGAGTCCTATTATAAAACAAATAGAGTATCATGAGTCCGGTTCTCTTGTTTCTAGTTCGATGAAGTAAGCTATGTAGATCATTTTCTTCATTGAGTTGGTACTCAGAAGATGTTTAAGTCTCTGATCTATAGTAGTTCTACCTTTTCTGATCAAGAGTACTTCATGTGTTCTTTATTGTATATCATTATCTATCTTACATGTAGTTCCCTTTTCAAACTCTCACTCTACTTCTGCTCTTAGTCTCATGTTCTTGTCTTTATTCTAGGGTGCATGTGTTGGAGCTGATAAGAAAAGTGATCTATAGACCTTGTAGCTTATACTCTCAGGTGAAATGTATACAAAGAAATATTAATTATGTTAGTGCCATTAAATGACTCCAATATGATAATTCGAAATAAATTTTAAATTAAATTGGAAAAGACCAAAAAATATATATTAAATAATAGTGTCACAGTTTGTCTTGAATTAGTGTCACTGGAAACAGTGTCTTCTCCAATGACTTTGAACGGTGAGACATTCATGGTGCCACAGTTGTGTGGATATCTAGAACCAGTAGCACAAATACAATGTCAGAATCATGGTGTCTAGTCCTTTGTCAAAACATGGAATGGTGTCTTGTAGATGTAACTAAATAATTGATGTCATAGACTTTATGAAATCTGAAATTGGTTATGGTGTCTAGGTCACGGTGTCAGGATTATGGTGTCGGGTCATGGTGTTTGGGTTATAGTGTCATGGTAACGATGTATGGATTACAATGTTAGGGTCACAGTGTCTGCATTATGGTGCAGGGTCACAGTGTCTGGTTTACGGTGTCAGTGACTTTTCCAAAATTCAGAACTGATGGCAGAATTATGGTTTCTCAGACATAACCAAATATCAGTAAAATTTTCTTTGGAAATAATATTCACATAATGAATTAGAATTAATCATGAATGTAATAAAACATTACAGTATATGCTCACATATAGTTCATATTATTCAAACATGATTTATAAGATTCTAAATCAAGATCTTGTGAATTTTTATACCATGAGTTGTAAACATTAAAACATACAGAAACCAACCATCTCTATATATTATTTGAAATAGATTAAACGAGGTTTACAGGATTTTTGATAGATTAAACAAGGTTTACATAATTTTTTATCATAAAAAAATGATTAAAACATGAGGAGTCCAACAATACCCCACTTTTGGTGATCACAAATCATGGTTTTAAATGCCCATTATTATTCTCCCCCTTTTGGGAATATAAAAAAGAATATAAAAAGAAAAAAATAATCATTGAATGAAGCTAAATAAGAAAGAAAAAAATAGTGTTCATTGCATTAGATAGATATATAAAGGTAATTACTATCATGAGGAAAAAAATACAAAACATCTCTATCAAAAAGACCTCTTTCACTTATTTTCAAGGTCGTTAGTATTTTATTTTCCCTTGGCACGATCACAAGGAGTATCCAAAGGAGATGTTGTATAGGTTAGATAAGGTATTAATCCAATTTTGAGAGAAGGAAGAGGTACTACCTCAAAAATATAAGGCACCAGAGTGGGTTTGGTTAAATACGGAGGAAAGGATTACTCAAGGATAACAGGTTTTATTTGGCTCAGAGCCTTAGATATAGACATGGTTGCAGGATAAAAGGAAGTGGACGAGGGATTGGTTGAGCTAGGCCTCAAAATTACAGCTGTAGGAGACACAATGGTAGTTCGTTGCACATGAATATATGGCTTTAACAAAATATTTAAATCAGAAATGATTTCACCACCATACTGCATTTCCTTCTCAAAATAATTTTCGTTCTCAATGAACTTGTCCAACATAAGAGTGAAATATTTCAGCTTTTGGACTTGATTCTTGAAGGCTTGTGTGACATAAGGAATTTTCAAATTATTTAAAAGGTAATTGAAATTATTGGGTAGATCATGCTTAGATTAAATCCTATTAATGTATAAATACACATTCTTAGAAATTTCTTCCTGAGCATCGTTGGAAATCATTGAGTGAATCCTCATTAATTCAAGTACTCAGTCACTATTATTGGTGATATCAGATAAACATTCTTGTTAAAACCACATAAAACTAACTAAAGTTCTTCTTTAGCAACAGTTATAATCATATCATTGTCTATAGGTTGAGATGATTATCCAAAGGTATTTGAAGATGTAATGGCTAAAGTGAGTGACTTAAGATGATTTAGAACTTTCTATAAACATCCCCTGTACTCAAAAGTCAGCTTGTTAAGACCAAAAACAAGCTCACACATCTCATTTACTATCTTGATGTTTCTCTCAACCACATTTTCATTAGTTGAAGACAAATTTAGTTGAATCAGAGATAAAATTTTTGTTGGATCTGATCACTAACATCCTCAATAGGATGAGTAGTAGGATATTTTCCAATTTGTAGCACTTTTTTCATATCATCAACCACAAATCTGAGAGACTTCGCCTCATCACTCAACTACTTGTTCTCAATCCAATCTTCTTGTATTTCAGGAATAATTTTTGGTTGAATTTTCTATCAGATTTTCTCTAATAGAAAAGAAGCATCACTTTAACTGGGATTTTTCAAAGTAGAAGGTTGTGAGTTCATGTTCTTTTCAAATATTTATAACAAGGTATCTCCTAAATTTTTCAGGCCACTATGACTCACAGAAATAGAACGTTCTTAAGTAGGTTCAAAAACATGAGTTGAGACCGGTATAAGAACCTTTGCAAAGAGTACATCTAGAGAAGAATCTGGATTCAATTAAAATATAGTGTAATGATATATGCTTTTAACCGAGGCCTCCAGGGTATTGTCCACATCAAATTATCTAGGAAACTTATACCATGTATCCACAGTGCTTTGATCAATAGGATTATGAACTTGAACACTTTCTAGACTGGGGAGCTACTCCCCCTCAATAGGTGTGTCTCTTATGGGACTAAGAGATTTATTCCCTTGACCTATTTCTAAATTTTCATCTCTAATAAGCTAACACTTTTCATATCTAGCCTAATGAAATGTATGATCCATTCGTTCCTTAGTAGATATGAAAATTTCATGATCATCATGTTATTTTAATTGTTACCCAATAATAGCCTCTTCTTTAATGGTAGGTTCTTATTCTAAATCATCCTTAGGAACAACTAGTTATTTTACACTAGCAGCATGTTCTCTTCCAAAAGAAGGTTCTTCCATTGAATTAATACTTTTTTCAATATAAGGCACATCCTTTTCAACTACATTTTGTGGAACAGGTGGACCATCATCTTCTTTCTCCTAAACAATTCGTTTTTGAGGTGAAAAAACTGCATATCCTAATTCTTCTTCTGAATAAACAACAACATCATCTTGTTCCAAACAGGATCATATAGATTCTTAGGTCTTGAAGGATTCTCAACTGGATTAAACTTTTCATGCAAACTTTCATAATCCTCCACCCAAGAATGTTTCAAATATTCCAGCTTATTTTCATCCTTCTTGTTGCATCCATTGAGATATAGATCTCATAATTTTTAATAAATCCTTCATTCGGGAAAACAACTCATTTATCATATAGAATGACTAATATTAATCTTAAATAGAACAAATAGGTAGACTTAGATGTTGTCTTGATCATCTCACACATGTAAAGTATTATATTCATACACAGATTAATCTAGAGACCATTTTTCATAAGATGCATCATGAATACATATTGATACTTAAGAGGTGAAAAATCCCATTTCCTTGGAAAAATAATATTCTAGATAAATATAAATTGATAAATTGTCTTACTATCCAACACAGTAGTAATTTCCCATCTCATCTTCTTATTTCCAGTTAAACTTTTTATGGAGTCTTCTAAGATAAAAACATTTCTAGGTGGAGGAGGACCTATTTTGTAATCCTCAAATATTCCTAAATGAGGTTTCCCTAGGTATCTAGAACACAACCTCGAGGAAACAATACACCTTTGAACATTAATACACCTTCTTAAAATAATTTCATCTTTATCATTGAATGAAAATTGTGCATACAGATAAAACTGAGAAAAGGGTTTTGGATAAGACAGTCTTTTCTCTTTTGTGAACCAGTTCATCCATCCCTCCCTTATCTTATATTACTTTCAAAACCAATGACTTAATTGTCTGAAACCACTTCATACAGACTTCCATTTATGGTACTATTTTTTTATCCGCAATATTTGGATTCAACGGTCCATCGGGAATTACTTTTGGTGCTTTTTCACATTCTTCTTAGATTTGCGCATCTCAGGTGTCGATGAAGATGGGTGCTTCATTCTAGGCATTCAATGTGGGTTTGATAGAGATGAAAGGATCAAAGAGGAATAAAAAATTAAAAGAGAGGGGTTTCAGTTTCGAGAGATGAAAGATTGAGTGAAGAAAGTAGGGAAAGATATAAGGTTTTTATCATATCGGGATTTCAAGCGTCAAAAACTAAAAAATAAAGCAAAACAATAATAAAATAATTGATACAATGAAATAAGAAATTAAATTATAAAAATAGAAAATTGATTCATTACGGTGAGACTAGAACAATTTGTCACAGTTTCATCATTACAGTCTTACTCCAAACGATGTGACCATATCATTGAGACAGTAAGTGTAGGATAATGACCGAGAGAATGTAATTATGAGACAGTAAACATGAGAAAATAACTTCAAGACAATAACCTATGATACTGTGAATCCTAAAACCGTAAACTATGAAATAGTAAGTGTGACACAGTAAGTGCGAGATAGTAAGTTTGAGACCATAATCTTATTTACTTAAGACATATAATTCCTAATTCATGTATGTTGTAATTTATCCTTTTATAATTAAATGGTTTAGTGAATATATCGGCATACTGATGTTCAGTTCCAATGAATTCCAAAGAGATATCACCTTTTTGATAATGGTATATATAAAATTGATGCCATACATCAAAATGATTTGTCCATGACTAGGAAATAGGATTATTTAAAATGTTAATAGCCCTTGTGTTGTCCAAATATATCCTTACATGTCTGAATTGATATCCATAGTCTAGTAATGAGTGTTCCATTAACATGATTTGTGCACAAATGCCTCCAATAGCTATGTATTTAGCTTCAGAAGTAGATTATACAATAGTTTTTTGTTTCTTACTACACCATGACACAATATACATGCCTATATAGTGACATTTTCCAGAGGTTCATTTTCTATCTAACTTGTAGCCACCAAAATCAGCATAAGAATAGCTAACTAACTCAAATGATTGTTCACTATGATAGAACAGTTCTAGATTGGGTGTATGTTTGATGTATTTGAAAATACATTTAACATTATTTAAATGAGACTCTTTAGGGATTTTTTGAAAGAGACCCCACATACATAGACTAAACATAATATCAGGTCAGCTAGCAGTTAAGTAGAGTAAGCTTCCAATCATTCATCTCTAAGTTGTTTGATCAACAGATTTTCCATCTTCATAATGATCGAACTTATAAGTTGTACTCATTGGAGAATCACTACTTTTAGTGATGTCCAAGAGAAAACTTTTTAGAAGATATTTAGTATATTTTATTTTTATTCAAAATAAAACCATCATTATTTTGAAAGATTTGAAATCCAAGAAAGAATTTTAGTTCACCCATTAAACTCATTTCAAATTCATTTTTCATTATTTTTTAAAAAACAATACATAAATAATTTTTTGAAGATCCAAAAATAATATTGTCTATATAAATATTAATTACTAAAACTTCATAGGAAATTCTTTTTATAGAAATATTAGGATCATCTATACCTTTGGTAAAACCATTGGAAATAAGTAAAGTTCTTTATCCATCATACTAAGCTCTTGGATATTGTTATGAAACATATAATCTTTCGATAATTTAAAAACATTATTTGGAATGTGAGTATTTGTGAAACCATGGGGTTGTTCAATAATAACATTCTCAGCTATATACCCATTTAAGAATGCACTCTTGACATCCATTTGATATAGATTGAAATTCACATGTGATGCATATTCAAGTAATATTTTAATTGATTCAATTCTAGCAACTGGTGAAAAGGTATCCTCATAGTCAATTACTTCTTCATGACTATAGCCTTGTGAAACCAATATTTATTTGTTTCTAACTATGTTACCATCCTCATCTACTTTATTTCTAAACACCCACTTTGTGCATATGTTAAAAATGTCTTTGAGTTTATCAATAAGTTTCCAAACATTGTTCCTCTCAAACTGATGACATTCTACTTTCATATACATTACCAAATATTCATCTTTGATAGAATCATTTATCTTTTTAAGTTCATGTTGTGGCAATAAATCTTGATGATCAACCTGATTTCTATGATAATATCTAGTTTGTGTTCCTTTATCTAAATCTCCAACAACAACATCTGATGTATGGTTCTTAAGAGTTCTAACAACTCTTGAAAAATATGGGCTGGTGATTTCAGGATCTTTAATAGGTTCGGGTTCATTATGGATTGAATCCAGATAATTTCTAGAATTGGATGTTTTAACATATTCTTTTATAATATGGTCATAAGATTTAGCAATGACATATAGATTTGACATATCATCCTCAAGATTCTCTAGAGAGGACTTTGGATCATATGGATCTATCTCATCAAACATGACATGGGTAGATTATTCCACACATTTATTTCTTTTGTTAAAAACACTATAGGATTTACTTGATATTGAATATGCTATAAATATTCCTTCATCAATCTTGGATGAAAATTAGTCAAGATTGTCTGTGGTATAAATGATATAGAAATTTCCACCAAAGACTTTTAAGTAGTTCACTTTTTGGTTTTTATTGTTCCACAACTCATATGGAGTTATTTTAAGAATATGTCTAATCAAAAAACTATTAATAATATAGCATACTGTATTTACAAATTCAACCCAAAAATAAATAATTATGTTATATTCACTAAGAATGGTTCTAGAAATTTCTTGCAAGGTCATATTTCTTCTTTTTACAACTCTAATTTTTTGAGGTGTTCTTAGGTAAGAGAAATTATAACTAGAAATTTTTTGAGAAAAAGGTTTCAAACTCTTGATTTTTAAATTCATATTCGTGGTCAATTCTTAGAGATTTAATTATATGTCCACTAATATTTTCTACAATTTTAGCATACTAGGTGAAATGAGAGTACACTTCACTTTTAGGAGCGTAGAACAAAGTCCAAATATACCAAGATAATTCATTTACGAAAACATAAACAAAGTGATTCCCATTTAAACTAGAAACTCTAGATGGTCCAAACAAGTCCTTGTGAACCAACTTGAGAGTTTGAGAAGTTGGGTATTCTTTCTTTGGTTTGAAGGAAATTTTGTGTTGTTTATCCTTTTGTCAAGGATTATACACTTTATCATTTTGAAACTCTAGTTTTGGTAGATATTTGACTAAAATATTTATAGTTATCTTTCTAATGGATTGAATATTGCAGTGTCCTAGTCTTCTATGCCAAAGACAATACACTTTGTGAAACAATCTTAAACATGAATCATTTTTAGAAACTAAAGAATCTATGTTAATAGAGTATACATTTTCATTTCAAAATGTAAAAAATACTAATTCATCTTTAGAAGTAAAAACATTGAAAGAATCATTTTAAATTTTTCCTGAAATATATCATCAAAAAGTTCTGAAATACTAAGAAGATGTTATTTCATTCCATTAACAAAATGCACTTTTTAAATTAATACTAATTTAGAGTTACTGATTTGGCCTAGGATAATTATTTCTCCATTGTCATTGTCACCAAAAGTTACATGCACACAATCAATCTTCATTAGATTATTGAAACATGACTAGTATCCTATCATGTGTCTTGAACACCCACTACTCAAATACTATAATCCTTTAAAACATCTCATCAAACAATTTTCCTACAAAATAGTCAAATAACAACTGACTTTGGTACCCAAATTTTTATGAGTACATTATGGTTAGTAACTATTGCTTTAGGAACTCACATATGCCTCACAGGTTTCCTATAAGCATTAAGTAAATTATTTGGGAAATAAACATTATTTGGTCCTGAAAAACATGAAACTGTAGATGATGTATCATAGTTTGAACTAGAATAATGTTTTCCTGAACTAGAAATAGATCTAGTTTTTCTAGATTTATAAACAAAATTGGTTTTTCCCAAATTTCATTTACTAGGTTGATAGCCAATACTAGTAGTGTATTTAGGGGAAATTTGTTTACCTGCAATTTTTAAAAAGATATCTTTACCATTAGTAAAAATTTCATGTTCCTTTTTTCAATTTCTCATTATATAGATTTAATTCATTATTTTCTTTGAGTAATTGAACAATTTTATCTCATTCTAAAAAAATTCAGATTTACATTTGAGGTAAGAGCATACTATATCTTTAAATATTTGTATTTATCTTTTAGTTAATTAAATTTCTCTTCAAGAATATTGCAATAATCAAACATTTATTATTTAAAAATATTTTTAGTATCACAGTCATCTCCAGAATAATATGAATTTTGTACAGAAGATTCCGGGATTACCTTAGATGTGTTTGTCATGAAACACATATTGTCTTTTTTATCTTGTTCCGCTTGTGAAGACTTTGAGTCACTTGAACTGTCCTCATAATCACTCCAAGTTGCTTTCATTTTCATTTTATTATTTTTATATCTATCCTCTTATTTCATTTTATACTAGATCTTGGGACAAAAAACCTTTAAATTTCCCTTTATCTTACGTTCATAACATACTATCTCATCATACATATCTTTTATTTTACAATCCTTCTTCCAGCTTCCCTTTTTATCATATCTTCCTTTGAGGTTAGGATATAGAAAAGAAATATTCCTTTTGTAAAATTTATTAAAACTTCTAGCTAATTGAAACATCTCATCATCATTGTCGGGTGATGATTTTTCACTGGTGGAACTTTCTACAGAGGCTGGTAGTTTCTCACTTTGTTTGTGTTTAGAGGTAGTGGTCTTAAATGCCACATATTTTCTTTTGGGTTCATAATCCTATTTCCTTTTTTACTTTCATCTCTTCATCATACTTCATTATTTTCCCAATGATTTATATGATAAGTAATTTTTTGTTGTCACATGACTCTCTAATAGAGACAGAAGTTCTTCTTTATCTGTCTTGTAGGTATTTGCGAATCCACATTATTTTTTCTTTGGCAGTAACATTTCTTCTGAGAGAGATCATGGTGTTTACTATTTCATTAAACTTGAGATAAATGTAAAAAATAGGCTCATTTGGCATTATCTTAAAATTATCATATTTAATAGTATATGTGTTAAGTCTCATTTCTTTTACAGTAGATGTTACTTCATGTGACACAGACAAAGTTTATGAAATTTCATGGGATATTTTATATGCATAAATTTGGATAAATTCCTCATCTCCTAAATAGAAGTATAAGGAATTCATGTATTTATATTTTTTTATATTCAGTGTGAGTTGGGTCATCCCAAGTGGTTCTAGAAGTATTAGGAATCTTATACTCATCTAAAATTGAATACCAAATTTCCAAACCCGTACTTTCAAAATTCATTTTCATTTTAATTTTCTATTGAGAATAATTAGTTCTATTAATGAATGGAATTATGTTTGTAGTTGTACCTTCTAGTATATTATCCATAATAAATAAATACTTTCAAAGATCTATAAATTTAGAACTAACAAAAACTTACAGATCTTTAATGTACAACTAAAATCACAGCTGAAAAGATTTTAAAATAGATCCTTAACAAGAATAAACTCCTTTGATACCAAATTTTGGTTCTAGAAGATTACTCGAGAGGGTTTGAATATAGTATCTATAAAAATTTATGTTTACATGTTCCCTTAAAAATATTCCGCAATAAAAATGATTACATGCCAATTAATCAAGGTAATATGATTATAATGGTTTGACTATTCAAATAACATATCAGAAGATTTACTAATTCTCAGTAATATCAATGTGAGTTATTGATATAATTTTTGAAGCTACTCTAATAGGGAAAACTAGTTATAACTTCTATCCAAGACAAACTATCAATGTAAAATCTAGTTTTCTAAAATATTAAGTAAAGCAGAGAAAACCCAAATTAAAAGGCCCATCGGATAAAATTGGTGGTTCATCCTAAAGCTGATACCTAATCCACTCCACTTGGTGATAACCTGTCACCAAGAAGTTTGTATTAATAAACACGATCCATAGCCTAGATCGGGGTAAAAATAGTACACAGGACTATCTAGGTTACATGTCCTCTTCCACTATTCAATGTGGGCATAAACTACCAGGTCACACAAGGAACTCTTCCACAATTATCCATGGGAGTAAACAGATGTAAGAAGATATGGGAGGAATGATAACTTGTATCAATTAGTTTAATACATGAGATATTTTTGGGTTTAATAGAGACACACACTATACTGGAAATCAAAAAATAGTACAAAAGAGAGAAAAGATGAGGAGAAAGAATTATAAATGCTCTGAGTGTGGGTCTATGTAGCTCAGGACTTGTAGGATGAAGTAGATGAAAATATCTAGTCATCTTGTAAAAAAACATAGTATCATGAGTCAAGTGTTATGGTATCTAGTTCAATGAAGTACGCTATTTAACTCATGTTCTTCTTTGAGTTGTTACTATGAAGATGTTGGAGGCTCTGATCTATGGTAGTTCAGCCTTTTAGGATGGTGTGTGCTTCATGTTTTCTTAAATGCATATTGTTCTCTCTCTTGCATGAAGTTCTCTTTTCAAAATCTTGCTCTACTACTGCACTGAGTCTCATGTTCTTGTCTTTATTCCATGGTGCATGTGTTGGAGCTGACATAAAGCATGATTTATACACCTCTTACCTCATATTTTTAGGTGGCATGTCTAAAAGTAGTCATTAATTATGTATGTTCCATTAAATGCTCAAATATGACCGTTATACATAACATTTAAATTAAATTGAAAAGGACAAAAAATTATTAATGAATAGTGTAATGATTTCTTGAAATGGCGTCACCAGAAACAGTGTCTTCTCCCAAGACATGGAATGGTGATATTGCCCCGGTGCCATAATTGAGTTGATAGCTGGAAGCAGTAGCAAAAATGCGGTGTCAGAATCACAATGTCTCGGGTAACATTGTCTAGTCCTTTGTCAAAACATGGAATGGTGTCTTGGTGATGGTACTAAGGAACCGTTGTCCAAGAAATTATGAAATCTGGAACTAGTTATGGTGTCTATGTCATGATGTCAGGATTACAGTGTTAGGGTCATGGTGTCTGGATTACGGTGTTAGGGTAACAATTTCTGGATTACTGTGTCAAGGTCATGGTGTCTGGATTATGGTCTCAGCTTCATAGTGTATGGTTTACAGTTTAAGGGGCTTTCCCAAAATCCAGAACTGGTTGCAGACATACGGTTTCTTAAACTTAGCCAAATATCAGTAAAACTATCTTGAAAAATAATATACAACGAATGAATTAGACTTAATCATGAATGTAATAAAACATTATAGAACAATATCAAATATAGTTTACAATATTCAAACATGATTTATAATATTCTGAATTAAGATCTTGTGAATGGTTATACCATGAGTTTTAAACATTAAATCACAGAGAAACCAACCATATATACACATGATTTTAGATATATTAAACAATATTAACATGATTTTTGATAGACTAAATGAGGTTAACATGATTTGTGATCATTAAAACCTGATTAAAAAAATGAGGATTCCAACAACCTCCATATTAATATAAATTTTATTCCTAATAATCATATATCCATTTCTCTTTCATTAAACCAATTTTATGAATCTCTATGTAATATTTTTATTCTTATGAAATTTCATTGTGATTTTCCACACCAATCAAGTATGTAGTGAATACCCATATCCATTTCATATCAAGGGTGTTCAACATTATGCATATATACTTCTTTTATTGGCGACATACATGTATATATTCCACACTCATTGACTGTGGAGTAAATTTTGATGATAAATTATTCCATTTTGTATTCTTTATGTGAAAAATGTGTGTGTGTGAATGAAGTAAAAGTGATGGGTGCACCCATAATTATATAGTGCTTCAATGAATTGGTAATGTTTTAGTCTCTTGAGATGTCATGAAAGGGATTAGGGAGTGAACCTCATCCATCATAGGAGTTTTCCATCATGATGTCTTGGTGGTTATCCTAGAAAAATGTTTATTATTCACAGTTTGAAGCTGGTTCCACATTTCCATGTTGCCTTTATGTCATCTTGTTTTATCATGCCTCATTGTCCATGTTTATGTTTCTCACCCATTTTATGTTCCAATGAAATGAATATTCTCTAACATGTAATAATTTCATTATGTTAATCCATGTTTATTATCTTAATGGGATATATTTCTAACCGTTTCATATGTTTGTCCCCAGATAATCCCACATAGTTTTAAGTATGAAAGAATATAATGATCAAGTTAAAGAATTTTTAAATAATGATGGGGTACCACTTATTTTAAATTGTTATATAATGTATATAATTACCCAATGACCCTATACTTATTGATATTTCAAGTTGTATTGTGAGTACACTTATGAAATAAATCATGAATTAATGTGTAATATATAAAGGGTTTATATAGTTAGTATCAAAGAAAAGTTAAGTTATTTTTGGGATTAGGATTAGGAAACTCTATTAAAAGCCTTAGGGATAATACTAAACAGAATAAGACATACCCAAATTTTGTTAAATTATATTTTTAGTGGTTTCTAATAAAATACATCCCTATCAGGATACTACAAGTGGATGTGGCACTGACATAGATGTACCTATGGGTAAAACCCAAAAACACCGTATTGAGCAAGACTCGATTGGGAATTGGTACACGAAAATATGTCTTGTTACACACCTGGTTTAAAACTTTCCATGGAATATGTAACACCCCGACCCCAGTTATCCAGAGTCGGTGCATTATTACATAACATTGGCATGATCACAAGAAATATCAAATATCGAAAGACCGATTAGTTTAGTAGCCTTGGAATAACTAGATACATTAATAATGTTTACATTACATCATAAAAATGAAAACTACAACAACATAGTCTCCATAGTCCACACTCTTATCCCCTCATACAATCCCTACAGGTCATTCATAATTTACTTTTTCACATCTAAGGAAAAATTAAACATACAAAAGGGGTGAGATCAAATGCCCAGTAAGGATAACAATATAGCGGAAACTTTCATAAATAATAATAAACATTTAAGGCAATGTATAACTAAAACAAAAGGATTTTATACATGATCTTCAATATAGTATAGAAAAAATAAAATGAAATAATTCCATTTATTTATTCACATGGTCATTCTACTAATCTAATAATCACATTCAGTATCAATAACCACTTTCATAATGATGGAATGCATAATTCCACACTATCATAACCACATAGCCAAGGCCTCGTGCCAAGACTACAAATAAGATTTTTCCAAAGCCTTGTGACAAGACACTAGTTTGTCTCATGAGACCTACCGATGCATCGAGGAGATATAGCGGGCTTCACCAGTCACATATTAAGTCCAATGCATTCCTCATATGAACAGGTTTAAACATAACATAAACATTCATATTAAAACTAGCTTACAAAATGTCAATAATATCTCCATAAACCATGAATAGATTAAAAATAACACATCCACAGTCAAACATAAAGCCTTCAATACAATATATAGGTTTTTTATCATAATAAATCAACTTCAAATAAGCGTAAAATCCATCAAAGGATGTTGACACAGATGAAATAAAAACTCTTTTTAGAGAAATATCTCTTTCTATTTTGAAATCATTTAAGAGTCATATATTAATTAAATAAAACATTTTATTTGAAAATATTCTTATAAGATTGTAAGGAAATCTTCAATTATTTTATAATGTCATAAAATAGCCGCACCCGCCGTATAAGTTAAAAGAAACATTCTTACCTTAATTCTGTCGAAAAGGTTAAAAAGCACCTTGTTTGGAAAATGACGGAAAGATTCCTTTATAAACCTCTTATAAAAAGTCAAACAAGGGTATAAATGAATTTAACCCATATTCTTGTAAATAGTAAAAATGTTTTGAAATAAATTTTTAGGAAACATGGATGTGGATGATAATGTGATCCCAGTAGATTAAAACTATAAAAAACCTCAGATAATGAAGAGATTGTGAAATAAACCCTTACCTTGTACTTTTCCTTGGTTGAGGGTAGGTTAACCTCCAGTATAATGGTGAAATAATTTTTATTAAATTATACAAGAATAATATACATAATATGATATCATACATGATATTTTAACATTGATTTGTTAATAATATCTTAGTATTATCGTTGTTTCGGGTGTTAACTTACTCATTTTATTTTATATGTTTTGTTACATAAGTCGTGTTTGTCATGGATAGGTTGTATCTTATTCATATCCAGAATGATATAAAGTCCTTAAAAATTATTTTTAAATCATCAAATGATAATTATACTTGAATGGATATGATGGAGAATGAATCTCATCGCGTTCGTGGAGACGGTAGTCCGTACGTACGCACGAACGAAAATATCATTTTTTTGATATTAAAATAATATATAATTGGATGGTATATCATATCTAAAGAATCATTACCATGTTATATTTATTATTTACATGAATTAAAAATCATTATTATACCCATCCAAATAATAATACATTGAATAACAATTACACAACGACGTGGAGAAGGCAAGCCGTACGTATGCACGTATGGTGACATGTCATTCAATGGATGGATAGAATACTGAATACGGTTGTACCATATTTATAATAATATTAATTTATATAGGAGATACAGGATTCATTATTTTATAATGGGAATAACAAAGAAAGAAGACGTTGAAGAAGAAATGAATTTGAAAAAAGGTGGTGAAAACATTACCTCTTCTTCGGGTTCTTCCTTTTGATTTGATCAAAAGGGCTCCATAGGTTGGCTCTCTGATTAAACTAAGGCATATATGTTGAATTGAGGGTAGTTGAGAGAGTATTTGGGCAGAGTTTGTCCAATCCAAAAGGCTTTGAATGTGTGAATTAGTGAGAAGGGGGAGTGCCCTTTTATAAGAGGGGTGAGGGGCACCTTTGGAAAAGCTAGAAATATTATTTTATAATAAATTCATATTCGGTTTATAATGGCTCAAAAGTGGATTATTTACATTTTAATGTGGGGATGGGTCTAAAACCACTAAACCAATAAAATTTAGACAGGTTTGGGTCATTATATTAACCTTATCTTTTAGTTTTAAGTCTTCGTTAATTAGTTTGACACTTACCATGTCACTTTGTATTTTTATCTTACATAGTTAATAAACTTACTATATACCTCCAAGAGACCCCCAAATGTTCCATTAATAATACACCTATAATGATATATTTCTGTTTTCCGAACCTTATATTTTTAGTAATTTAATATCAATTAATAATATAATATTTTTTTAACAACTCTTTTATGTCAATTTTAACAATATTCAATAATTGATTTTTTTAAAACTTACAACAAAAGGATTACTTAGAAAAAAGTTAATAAAATCAATCCTATCATGTCATATTAACCTAAAAAATTAGTTTAATTAATAAAAAGTTTCAAATTATATTTATTTGGGTATTTATATATCAATTATTTTAATTTTTCACTATTATGGTAATTACTACATCATCATTGTGTCATAAATAAATTAAATTATTTATTGTCTAAAAATTATAAATAAAATATAATTATGTAGGATATCTTTTGATATTTCTAATGAATATTTAAAATCGGATTTAACTTATGTATAACCGTATATTAAAAATGGTTTAATAAATAAACATTGATTTTAACTCTTTTAACTCTTCTCTGAATTAAATAATAATAAATGTCGTAATCTAATCCAAGTGGACCTAAATGATAATTTATTATTCCTAAGGTTGTTTTTGGTCGATATAAACTTGTCCAATAGAATTATGAAATGTGTTAGGGTAATATTAATATCATTTTTCCCTTAATTACCCTATTTACTTTTAACCGTGGTAAATAAAAGTAAAAAGTTACTATTCACCAAATATTATTTTCATTCCATTGAACCACATTTTACTCCTTGATATTAACCATGTATCTCGGATTTTGGAAATTCCACTCACAGAAGCTGTAAAATTAAGTTTTATGAAAAATTCAGTTTTTTAACTACCACTTAGTGGTTTCACTATTCATCAAAAAATGAAGTTTTTGAGAAAAATACCGAAAATTCACCCTAGGCTAATTTTGATATTCCAAATCAAAAAATGAAGTCCATTTTGAAAAATAAAATTAATAAATTTCAAAAAGTGGGTATTACTATTCATAACAGCTAGTTTGATTGGTTGTGGTGTGTTAGAACTCGATGTTGCGTACAACACACACTATTGTATTATTCAAAGAGAAGCATACCGTCGAAGCTTGGGGTGTTACATTCTCCCCTCCTTCAAATAATTTTGTCCTCAAAATTTCTAGAATACTAACGCATGAAAAGACTCAGGTGGTTCTTCATCATAAGTTCCTCGGGTTCCCACGTTGCCTCTTCCATCTTATGGTTTCTCCACAAGACTTTTACCAGACGAGTCGTCCGGTTTCTCAGTACTTGTTCTCTCATATCAAGAATCTTGACAGGCTCTTCGCAATAAGACATATCGGGTTCCAGTTCTAATTCCTCATAGGTGAGTACATGCATTGGGTCAGGCGTGTATTTCCTCAATCGTGATACGTGGAACACATCGTTAACTTTAGAGAGACTTGGCGGCATTGCCCATCGGTAAGCTACAACCCCAATTCGTTCAAGAATTTCTAAAGGTCTAATGTACCTGGGACTCAATTTACCTTTCATACCAAAACTTATGACTCCCTTCCATGGAGATACCTTCAGGAAAACATGATCACTGACCTGAAATTATAAATCCTTCCTTTGATTATCAGCATAGCTCTTCTGCCTACTTTGAGCTGCTTTGATATGGTTTTGGATTACCTTCACCTTTTCCATAGTTTCCTCCCCCAGTTCTGGGCATACAAGTTTTCTTTCACCAACGTCATCCCAACAAGTTGGTGTGCGACATCTCTTTCCATATAACGCTTCATATGGTGCCATATGAATACTCGAATGGAAGTTATTGTTATTGGAAAATTCTACCAGAGGTAAATATTGATCCCACATACCCTGAAAGTCAAGTGAGCAAGATCTCAACATGTCTTCTATGGTTTGAATGGTTTGTTTTGATTTTCCATCTGTTTGAGGGTGGTAGGCAGTTCCCAAATGAAGTTTAGTATCCAAGTCTTTCTGAAGACTTTTCCAAAATCTTGAAGTAAAACGGGGATCACGATCAGAAAAAATCGATATGGGTACTCAATGAAGTCTCACCACTTCATTAATATATAGTCTTGCTAGACTTTCTAGTGGTAGATCTTCTCTTATAGTAAGAAAATGTTCTGACTTGGTAAGACAATCAACAATAACCCATATTTCATCGTTCCTTCTAGGATTCTTTGGTATCCCCATGACAAATTCCATCGTAATATTGTCCCATTTCCACTCTGGTATGGGAAGCGGTTGCATGACTCCTCCAGGCTGTTGCCTTCCAGCTTTCACTTGTTCACAAACCATACATCTTGACACAAAATCAGAAATTTCCCTCTTCATGTTGTCGCACCAAAAATGTTCCTTCAAATATCTATACATTTTGGTGCTCCCAGGGTGTATGGAGAAATGGGAACTATGAGCATCATCCAGCAATTCCCTTTTTAGATCAGGTATATCGGGAACACAAAGCATCTTCCCAAATTTCAAAATTCCATCTTCATACACAAAGTCTCTCAATCTCCCATCATTTACAGCTTTAATCTTCTTTTGAAATTCATCATCATCAGTATGAGAACTCTTAATCCTTTCTAGTAAATATGGATTGGAAACCATTTGAAAAAGAATTTATGTTTCACCTTCCATGGTTATTCCCATGTCCATCTTCACTAGATCCATGAAAATTGGATCCCTTTCAATTCTAATATTGTTCAAAACTCCATGATCTTTTCTGCTCAAAGAATCTTCCACCTTGTTTTCTTTCCCCGGGTGGTAGTGTATCGTACAATCATAATCCTTGAGTAATTCAAGCCATCTCCTTTGCCTCATGTTGAGTTCTTTTTGTGAGGAAATATATTTCAAACTCTTGTGATCAGTATAAATCTCACATTTTTCACCATAGAGGCAGTGCCTTCATATCTTCAAAGAAAATATCACATCTTCTAACTCGAGATCATGATTAGGATAGTATTGTTCATGAATTTTCAACTATCGTGATGCATATGCAATAACCCTATCATTATGCATAAGGACACAACCAAGTCCTTTCTTTGATGCATAACTATAAATAACTGACCCATCATTACCTGATGGTAGAGTCAATAAAGAAACATTGACTAATCATCTCTTCAGTTCTTCGAAACATTATTCACACTCTTTTTTCCAAACAAATTTAACCACTTTACATGTGAGCTTTGTTAATGGGTTAGCTAATCGGGAAAAATTCTGGACGAAACGTCGATAATAACTTGCCAAACCAATAAAATTGCGTACCTCAGTTATACTCGTAGGTGCTGGCCATTCTTGGATTGCCTTGGTTTTAGAAGGATCAACAGAGATTCCATCTTTAGAGACAATATGGCCAAGAAAAGAAATCTCCTGAAGCCAGAATTCACACTTGCTAAACTTCCCATGTAATTCATGTCTTCTCAGAGTCTTCAGGATAATGCGCAAGTGATTTTCATGATCTTTGTAGATTTTGGAGTATACCAAGATATCATCAATAAATACCACTACAAATTCATCAAGATATTCCTTGAAAACTCTATTCATCAGATCCATGAATACAGAGGGTGCATTAGTCAATCCAAAAGGCATTACTGTAAACTCGTAATGCTCGTACCTGGTTTGAAATGCTGTCTTCGGAATGTCTTCCTTTTTCACACACAACTGAGGGTATCCAGATCGAAGGTAAATCTTTGAAAAGTATTAAGCTCCATGCAGTTGTCCAAATAAATCATCAATGCGAGGTAGAGGATACTTTTTCTTTATTGTTATAGCATTGATCTCCCAGTAGTCGATACATAACCTCATAGATCCATCTTTATTTTTAACAAAAAGAACAGGGTCTCCCCATGGAGAAACAGTAGGGAGAATGAATCCCTTATTACTCAATTCCTGTAGTTGTTTATTTAGTTCAACTAATTCTACAGTGGCCATTCTATAAGTGGTCTTCGATATAGGCCTTGATCCAGGAATTAAATCAATGTAAAAATCAACTTCCCATTCTGGAGGATGTCCAGGTAAATCTTCTTGAAACACATCTACATATTCATTCACAATAGGTACATCCTCTATTTGAACATTCCTTTCCTCACCCACTGTAATTTCATTTTCTTCCTCCCCAATAATTGAATTTAGTTGAGCTACTGGGGGTGGATTTAGATAAGAATTTGGTGGTGATGATTCTTCTCTAAAGGTAAGGTGTTCCTTATCATCATCATCAAAAATCCCAACCTCCTTCTTCTTACAATAAATCTTTGCATCGTGGTCCGAAATCCAATCCATAGCGAGGATTATATCAAACTCAATCATAGTTATGATGATGATATCAGCAGATAAAGAACATTTATGTGCTCTAATGAGGACTGATTCACAAAACTTTGTTGAAATGGTACTTCCCTTAGGAGTTTTAACTGAAAACTCCCTTGTTAAATCAAATTGTAAATATATAATTTTCTTAGAAAACTGGGAAGATATAAAACAATGCGATGATCCAGAATCAAATAATTCATTTTCTAAACATGAGGAAACCATTAAATTACCTGCCACCACATATTTCGGAGCTTCTACCTCAGCAGTAGTGATAGCATAAGCTTGCCTTAATCCCTTGGAATTTTCTGAGGTATGTACCCCTAATGCTTAGGACATTAATTTGCATAATGTCCTATCTCCCTACAATTGTAGCACTAAAAATTGGTAGCTTCTTTCTTCCCTTTGCAACCACGAGCTTGATGGCCTTTTTCACCACACTGGTAAGAGACACCCATTCCCTTCAAACAATAACTGGGGTGTTTCTTCCCACATTTACCACAGGATGGATATTCAACCTTTCCCTTCTTCCACTTATATCCATTCCCAGATTGATCAACAGATCTCTTCTCCTCTTGCTTTTCTTTAAAGTCATAGGACTTAGAGAATTCTTTCTCTGTATTGGTAGCACATGAGACAATGTCTTCGTATGAAGAGAAGGATTGAGAGACTAATTCTCGATGGAGAAATGGTTTTAACCCATCAAAGAAATGATAAATCGTACTTCTTGGGTTACGTATATAAGCTCCAGCATACCTTGCTAACCTTGTAATTTTAGCCTCATACTTTGCAACATTCTCATCCTCCTTTTGTCTCAGACTCAGAAATTGTCTTTCCATATCTGCTCGATGGTCACGAGGAAAGTATTTTTCTAAGAACAGATCTTTTAACTCTCTCCATTCTATATTTGATACTTCATCATCTTCCTTCGTGTTTTGAATAAATGAACACCATTTATCAGCATCTCTGGTGAGGTGGTAAACTGCCATGATAACTTTTTCCCTTTCACTACTCCCCAAAGCCTGAAATGTTTTCTCTAGGAAATTTATCCATTGCTCAACTACTAATGGATTTTTACTCCCATTGAATGTTGGTGGTTTCTGCCTCATGAAGCGATATAACATTGATCCTCCACGATGTGGATCAGGGTGCTCCATACGGGTAAGGTTATTATTCATAACCTGAGTGAGTTGTCCCAGTATGTTGATTAGTTGTTCAACACCAGTTGCATCGCTAGATCCACAATAATTATCTTAATCAGGAGGGAAATCCCTACATGGAGTGCGTGCATTGATATGGTTCCCATTTCATCCACTAGGCGCCATTTCTAAACAATGGCTTAAACTAGATCAGTTTATGAATCAAAATACCTAATTCCATACTTATAAAACACTTAACATAAATTTAACTATTTATGGATATAATCCATAATCATAAAAATGTTTTCTTTGAGAAAGTATATACTCATAAACCATTCATAATGATTTGTAAATAAAATGAGAGTTATCCTAAGCATATCCCCCGGGAGTGTAATAACCAAGAGTGCAACAAGGCCCAATGTCGTGCACCAGTTCCCGTTCGAGTCCATCTCAAAGTGGTGTTTTCGGGTTTTACCCCTAGGTACATCTGTGCCAGAGCCGCCTCTACCTGCTCATATCCAAACAGGGATGTATTGCTCGGAAATCTCACAAAATCTATACAATACCAAAATTCTAGGAAGATCTTCTATACTAATCCTCAAATTCCATCTTAAATATATGTACTCTAATCAGATTTTATCTAAATATAGCTTCCAAGGTTTGTACTAAACATCCTCTGATACCAACTGTAGCGCCCGAACCCAGTTACCCAGAGTCGGTGCATTATTACATAACATTGGCATGATCACAAGGAAGATCAAATCTCGAATGACCGATTAGTTTAGTATCCTTGGAATAACTAGATACATTAATGAAGTTTACATTACATCATAAAAATGAAAAGTAAAACAACATAGTCTCCATAGTCCACACTCTTATCCCATCATACTATCCCTGCAGGTCATTCATAATTTACTTCTTCACATCCTGGGAAAAATAAAACATAGAAAAGTGTGAGCTCAAATGCCCAGTAAGGTTAACAATATAGCAGAAACATTCATAAATAACAATAAACATTTAAGGCAATGAATAACTAAAACAAAATCCTTTTAAACATGAAATTCAACATAGTATGGAAATAATAAAATTAAATAATGTCATTTACTTATTCACATGGATATTCTACTAATCAAATAATCACATGTAATATCAATAACCACTATCATAATGATGAAATGAACAATTCCAGACTATCATAACCACATAGCCAAGCCCTCATGCCAAGACTACAAATAAGATTTTTCCAAGGCCTTATGTTAAGACACTAGTTTGTCTCACTAGACCTACCGATGCATCGAGGAGCTATAGCGGGCTTCACCCGTCACTTATTAAGTCCAATGCATTCCTCATATGAACAGGTCTAAACATAACATAAACATTCGTAGTAAAACTAGCATACGAAATGTCAATACTTTCTCCATAAACCATTAATGGTATAGAAATAACACATACACAGTCAAACATAAAACCTTCAACACAATATAGAAGTTTTGTATCATAATAAATCAACTTCAAATAAGCGTAAAATTCATCAAAGGATGTTGACATAGATGAAATCAAAACTCTTTTTAGAGAAATATCTATTTCTATTTTGAAATCATTTAAGAGTCATATATTTATAAAATAAAACATTCTCTTTGAAAATATTCTTATAAGCTTTTAAGGTAAGCTTCAACGATTTTATAATGGAGGAAAATAGCCGCACCCGCCGTATAAGTTAAACAAAACATTCTTACGTTAATTCTGTCGAAAAGGTTAAAAAGCACCTTTTTTGGAAAATGACGGAAAGATTCCTTTATAAACCTCTTATAAAAAGTCAAACAAGGGTATAAATGACTTTAAACCATATTCTTGTAAATAGTAAAAATGTTTTGAAATACATTTTTAAGAAACATGGATATGGATGATAAAGAGATCCTACTATATTATTATGTATAAACAACCTCGGATAATGAAGAAATTGCAAAATATACCCTTACCTTGTACTTTTCCTTGGTTTAGAGTAGGTTAACCTCCATGTATAATGGTGAAATAATTTTTATTAAACTATAAAATAATCAAACACATTAATATGATATCATATATGATCTTTTAACATTGATTTGTTAATAATATCTTAGTATTATCATTTTTTCGGGTGTTAACTTACTCGTTTTCTTTTATATGTTTTGTTACGTAAGCCGTATTTGTCATGGATAGGTTGTATATTATTCATATCCAGAATTATATCAAGTCCTTAAACATTATTTTTAAACCATCAAATTATAATTATACTTGAATGGATACGATGGAGAATGAATCTCATCACGATCGTGGAGACGGTAGTCCATACGTACGCATGAGCGACAATATCATTATTTTGATATTAAAATAATATATAATTGGATGGTATATCATATATACAGAATCATTATCATGTTATATTTATTACATACACGAATTAAAAATTATTATTATACCCATCCAAATAATAATATATTGAATAACAATTACACCACGACATGGAGACGGTAAGCCGTACGTACGCACGTATGGTGACACGTCATTCAAAGGATGGATTGAATAATGAATATGGTTTTAGAATATTTATAATAATATTACAGTATATAGGAGATTCTAGATTCATTATTTTAGAGTGGTAATAACAAAGAAAGAAGAAGTTGAAGAATAAATGAATTTGAAAAATGGTGGTGAAAACATTACCTCTTTTTTGGGTTCTTCCTTTTGATTTGATCAAAAGGGCTCCATAGGTTGGATTTCTGATCAAAATAAGGCCTATAGGTTGAAGTGAGGGAAGTTGAGAGAGTATTTGGGCAGGGGTTGGCCGAGACAAAAGGCTTTGAATGTTTGAATTAGTGAGAAGGGGGAGTTCCCTTTTATTAGAGGGGTGAGGGGAACCTTTGGAAAAGCTAGAAATATTATTTTATAATAACTTAATATTCGATTTATAATGGCCCCAAAGTGTATTATATGAAGTTTAAGGTGGGTATGGTTCGAGAACCACTCACCCAATAAAATTTAGACAGGTTTGGGTCATTATATGAAACTTATCGTTTAGTTTTAACTCTTAGTTAATTAGTTTGACAGTTACCATGTCACTTTATATTTTTATATTATAGAGTTAATAAACTTACTATATACCTCCAAGAGATCCCCAAGTGGTCCATTAAGGAGACACCTATCATGATATAAGTCTCTTGGACGAACCTTAGATTTTTAGGAATTTAATATCAATTATTAATATAATATTTCGTTTAACAACTCTTTTATGTAAATTTTAACACTATTCAATAATTGAAATTTTTAAGACTTACAACAGAAGTATTACTTCGAAAAAAGTTAATTAAATAAATCCTAACATGCCATATTAACCTATAAAATTAGTTTAATTCATAAAAAGTCTCAAATTATATTTATTTGGGTATTTATAATATCAATTATTTTAATTTTTCACTATTATGGTAATTACTGCATCATCATTGGGTCATATATAAATTAAATTATTTATTTTCTAAAAATTATAAATAAAATTTAATTAGGTAGGAAATACTTTTATATTTCTAATGAATATTTACAATAGAATTTAACTTATGTATAACCCTATATTAAAAATGTTTTAGTAAATAAACATTGATTTTAATTCTTTTAACTCTTCTTTGAATTAAATAATAATAAATGTCCTAATCTAATCCAAGTTGACCTAAATGATAAAATTTTATTCGTACGGTTGTTTTTGGTCTAGATACACTTGTCCAATATAATTAAGACATGTGTTAGGGTAATATTAATATCATTTTTTCCTTAATTACCCTATTTACTTTTAACCGTGGTAAAACAAAGTAAAAAGTTACTATTGACAAAAATTTATTTTCATCTCATTGAATCACATTTTACTCCTTGATATTAACCATGTCTCTCGGTTTTTTTAAATTACACTCACAGAAGTGGTAAAATTATGTTTTATGAAAAAATCAGTTTTTTAACTACCACTTAGTGGTTTCACTATTCATCAAAAAATGATGTTTTTGAGAATAATACCAAAAAATCACCCTAGGATAATTTTGATATTCCGTATCCAAAAATGAAGTCCATTTTGAAATATAAAATTTATAAATTTGAAAAAGTGGGTATTACTATTCATAACGGCTAGTTTGATTGGTTGTGGTGTGTTAGAACTCGATGTTGCGTACAACACACGCTATTGCATTATTCAAAGAGAAGCGTACCGTGGAAGCTTAGGGTGTTACAGAATATGAATTGGTAAATTCAAATTCTCTTTACAAACCATTATTAAGTGAAGAAAAATTCCCATATGTGTTTATGACATAAAATAGATCACAGATATGTTTAATCCTATAAACTCATAAGTTAATGCCTATTTTTCATTTATATACTATCAAATTAATAGTTTGAAAATTATAATCTCTAAGTCTATTTTGGATGATGTAAATATTTTTAAACATAATAAAAAATTTAAAGGTAGTGTTATCATCCACAATTCAATGCATTACTTCATATTAATAATACTTGGTGGAACTATTCCAACACCACCACAGAGCATAGAAATAGGGTTGTGGGTGAAAATAAAAAATGGGGAAATTATAGCATCCCAAGTATATAGCTCCTCCCCTATCAAAATTTATGGGTTGAACTTCCCATCAAACCTTATGATACTTCATTTATAGAAATTTGTTTCAATTTTGGGCTTGGATTAGATTTCTTTATATGGAGCCAACATAAATTTCTATGTAAAGGAAATCACTCTATGTATCATGAATCATCCTCTGATTAGATAGAAATGCAAGGAGAAGGAAGAAAATTTTTTAGAAGCAGAATCTCATTCATGGATGTTATTTCCTTATGAGAAATTGTATCTATCTCAAATTACTGTGTCTATGGAAAATATCATCCTCAAATACATGCCCATTATGATGGAATATGCAGATGTGTTTCTTATAAGTTTGTTTGGTCTTCCTCCTAGCCAAGAGGTTGATTTTTCAATCATTCATATACTTAGGGCATTACCATTATAAAAGAATCCATATATAATGGTTTTCTTGGATCTTGATGAGATTAATGAATGACTACAAGAGAATCTAGATAATGGGTTCTTATTCACAAGTTCTTCACCTTAGTTTTCACCAGTCCTCTTCATCAAGAAGAAAGATTGGTCAATGTGCCTTTACATTGATTATCATGAGCTCAACAAGATCGTAATAAATAACATGTATCCTCTTAAAAGGATTGTTTACTTGTTTGATTAGCTTTGGGGATCTCAATATTTCTCCAAGGTATATATTCAATCAGTGTATTATCATGTAAGAGTGATGTAGGATATACCCAAACCTCTTTCCATACATGGTATGAGAACTATGAGTTTATAGTACTTTCATTTGGGCTCACTAGTTATCTAGAAATATTTATGGAATTAATGAATATAGTCATTATAGATGACCAAAAAAATTTGTTAGTATTTTTAGATGATATTCTAATATACTCTAAAATCATGGAGTATTGTGATGAGAATTTTAACACTGCACTAAATACATTATAAATGGATATTATTTTGTGAAAGTTCATAAAATGATTGTTCTTGTTGGAGGAATTATCATATAAGGGAATATTATCACAATTAATGGGATATATGTAGTACCTTATAAGATAGAAGAAACTAAAGGATGTTTTAGTTCAACATCTAGTAAAGAAATTAAAAGTTTTCTTGTATTAGCTAGGAACTGATTTAGATTTGTGAGAAATTTTTCATGATTTTCAAACTCTATAGAAAACTAACTTGGAAGGGAGTCAAGTTTGATTGTAATGATGAATGAGAATAGAGCTTCATGGATTTGAAAAATATTCTGGTCACTACACATTTACTTACACTGCCATCAAGTGGAGAACTTTTCATGGTGTATAATAATGCTTCAAAGAAGGTCTTGGGTTGTGCGTTAATGTAGAATAAATATGTGATAGATTATTACTCAAGCCAATTAAATGTTCCTGAATAGAAATACCCAATGAATGATCTAGAGTTAGATGTAGTGATATTCACATTGAAATTTTGGCTGCATTATCTCTTTGGGGAGATGTGTGAAACCTATATAGATCAAAGATCCTAAATAATATATTCACATAAAAAGATATGAATATGAACCAATGAAAATTGTTAGGGCTAATCAAGTACCGTGACTACTCAATCCACTACAATCTTGGGAAATTCAATGAAATAAAAGATACTCTATATGGAAATGATTGAATAATTTTATCATTGATGAGAATTGATAAGGATACAATCTTCTTAGACTTGAAATGTATGGACATGAGAATCATAAAGGAATAAACGTTATCAATCCCAACATAAAATATTGTTGAACTGTCACTTCTATATAAGATAAATTATTCTCAAAGAGGTGAGGTTGGATTTAAGAAAAATGTGAAATCTATAAGAGAATGAAAATACAAAGAGGTTCATATTAATAAATTAGGATTTGTGAGATTTTGGGTCAAAACTATTTTGAATACTCGAATTTTCATTTTAATTCTTTTAATTATAAGGAATTATTACGATTATGCAAAAAATTAACAGCGTGTTATTCGAAGGCACGGTGTGCCCGGAATGAATTTCTAAATTTTTTATGGTATGTTTAGAAAATGCATGAGAGGTGTTTTCTAACTTTTGAACTATTTCTTGGATTATAAACATGAGGGCACTATTGAATTTGTAGTGCTGGGTTTCCCTTAAGGAAGGATTCACTTCAAATGTAGAAGGTCGGGAGAAAAAGTTAGTTTTTTGAATTTAAAAATAATAATAAAATAACTTTTTCATTTTATTTTTATTTTTCTTTTCCTCCAACGGACAAGTGGTGGTGGTCGGACCAACGACATTTGAATCCATTAAATGGATTAACTCCTCGATTATTTGTTACATCACCTTTGGAATTATGAAGGTTACTTAATTAATTAAACCCCTTTAATTCCACATGCATTAGTCACCCTCCCCCTCTTATATTCATATGGATCTTGTAGAGGAGAATTGGAATGACTTCACCATGTGATGAAACTCTGGAAAAGTACCATGATGCCAACCAATTAAAGGGTTGAACCAGTTCCAGTGGGTGGTGATGAGCACCACCGAACATTGAACACCTAATCTTCTTTAAACACGACGTTCTCCAATGATCTCGAGGTAGGGTTTATTTGTTTTCTAATTTCAAGAGTTGTTGAATCATTACTACCCTCTTTCAATCAAGCTAATGCGGAGGGTGCTGGCCAAATGAACAACTGCCAAACCCTCTGCCTTCTACTGGATTTTGGTTTGTTCTTCGCAAGCATTTTATTCAGGTTGAACAGAACCCAGTGCGGCAGACAGTAATGACCGGCCCTATAGAAGATAGCACTCTTCGTCATGTACCACCAGTGAAGAAGGTTGTGGCCATAGCAGCGGGGGGTGAAGACGGTGGCCAGCTCGGCTCGGCCGTGAAAGGTGGAGTGGTGCACAACAGCATGCCACTAGAGAGAGGGCTATAGCTATTCAGCCATGGCAGTCGAGTAGGGTACCCGACACTGACCGACCGCAGAGGCCGTGCGGCGTGAAGTCGCATGCCGTAGGAGGTGGTCCTGGCTCGATGTCGTGGTGGTGGAGGGACCCGACTAATGTGGGTTTGTGGTGACCGGGGGGTTCCATGTGGTGTCACCGCTTCACATCCAAAGCGGCATAGCCATTTGCGGAATGTGGGAATCTTTAACCCCCCCCCCCCTCGTGCCAGGTAGGGAGGAAAATAGCCAGCCGGCCACGTCCTCCACTAGTCGGGCTGTGCGAGCCCAGCAAACCACACCCTCCTCAGGTCGGGTTGTGCCCCATCATTTTCCAAGCCACGCAAACCCAGTGGGCCGCGCCCCTCCGTGGGCCAGGGTGCACCAGCCTAGTGGGTCACACCCTCCATAAGCCGAGATGCTCTATTCCAGGGGCCAAACTCCTCTATGCGGTCTAGGCAGCACCCCATTTGGGTCGGGCTGGGTCAGACTGGGCCAGGACCCTTCAGGCCCAATTTCGCTAAAGGAGGCACAACTTTTTAATCATGCGTCCTCTTGATTACCCATCTATGTCATTGGGATCCCTAGAGGGAGATTGTCATTTTGGTATACTCAATTGGGTTTTGGAGAAATTTTTAGTATGACTGGGTTGGATTGAACCTAAATCCAACGGGATCCTCGGTACTGAAACACACATAAGTCACAGACTGAGCATCTGATTGACGCGTTATCTGTTGAATTGGAACCCTTATTTCATGAAAATACTTTGGGATACATCTCTGTGGAACTTCATGGTGTTTGAAATACAAACGATGGATTGATTAGCGGATCCTATTAGAATCATGTGTACTGTGAGTGCGAACCATGTGGCTGGCAGTGAGGTGGAGGAAGGAGATAGATCATATGAAGGTTAGTACCTAGAAATCCTTTGTGGAACAGCACTGATTCGGTGTGGGTCAGATCCTATGTGGGTCAGCACTCATCAATCCTGTGTGTGTCAGTTCATTCTAATCTTTTGTGGGTCAAATACTGTGTGGGTCAACAAGGGTTCGTACTTACCGATCATGTGTGAGTCAGACTCCGTATAGTCAGCAGTAGAGCCTCTTGAAAGAATAAGATGATCATGATTTATGTATAATCATCTGTACTTTTGTATTTATACCTAGTTTTAGATGATTATTTACCTTTGTGGTACTTTTACCTTCATGGTTTTACCTTTGTGGTGTTACCATTGTGGTACTGTTACCTTCTCTATGTTTCCATCATAGTGTTACCTTTGTGGTACTTTCACCTTCGTGGTGTTACCTTCTTGGTGTTATCTTTTTGGTAATATTACCTTCGTTGTGTTACCTTTGTGGTGTTACCTTGGTGATACTCTTCCTTCATGGATTATTTTAGAAAATGTCTTTAAAGATGGAGCCTTAAGTTTCTTCATGAATGAGACGAGTATCTTTTGATAACATAGGTATATGTATGGTATTATACCTAAGTAGAGTTGATGATGGCTTCGTGCATTGTGATTGAAGTCTTGATTTGGGGTTTTTCCGTTGTGGAACTCTGGGAGACCTTCAGGGGTCTCAGGGTCCCTACAGATTATTTTTAAACCCACCCCTACACGGGATACACTTGCACCTTGTTTTGTCTTGTGTAGATGATAGACAACATTGATCGATGCTGAGGGAGCTAAGAATGGATGGTTCTTAGAGGTGGACCATTAGACGTGACATTCCACAATGCCTACGGATCATGAGCTATATCGGCCCATCAGGTAGGATCCTCAATGGACGATCCAGGTGTTGTTTTCTTTTATCAGTTGAACTTCTACATTTCAGTTGGGATTGTATTCTAGGACCTTTAATTTCGGTAAACATTTTACTACAATAGTTTACTTTTTAGTTTCTTCTTGTTGTGTTCTTGTATTGTGTGTTTGTACAAGTTTAAAGGCAATGCATTCCCGTTGTATGGAAACATCTTTTCGGTTCTAGTCACCAGCCCCTGGCCTATGGAAGGCGGGTTTGGGTAGTCACGACATGGGCCTCGAGGGGCGGATCATGACATAGTGGTATCATAGGTAGTCGGTTCTACTAAAGAACTAGAACTATGATATTTTCAATGTGGTAATACTATTAAGTGTTAAGAGTGTGGTTTTCAGCTTGGGGAATTCAGTGTTTATGTGGTGGCTAATGTATAAATACACTAGGACCCTAAATTCTGATATCTAACTCAATGCCAGAACAAATTAATTGCATGTTTTTTTGAAAAGTTTTTCTTTTTTATTCGGCTCACCATTAATAACTTATTAACCATGGCGCACCTATTTCCTTTTAGGACTCATCCACATAGACAACTAGCCAGGATACTCAAGAGAGTACAAAATGACAACCCACCAATCAACGAGGCCTCGGTGTAGGGACCTCTTATGGTGTTAACACCTTCGAGTGGTTCACCAGAGGCACAAATACTCATTGGGTTGCCATTGCCACTAGCCCCACTACAAGTGGGTGCATGTCGACTGAGTGCATTTCACGAGTTTCAGCAGTAGAGGCCTCATAGGATCCGAGGTGAGGTGGATACGCTAGCGGCTAAGGATTGACTGAAGGCTGTGGCTAGAGTTTTTTACTTAGTAGGGACGCCAACTGATCTGATGGTGATCCCATTTGTCAGTCTCTTCTAGGGAGTATCTTGGAGAAGGTGGAGTCTTACACTCTGGTTACATGATGAGGTGACCCTCACCTGGGCAGAGTTTGATTGCCTTTTCAGGGCAGATTTCATCCCATAGAATCTACACTAAGTGTGTATACAGGAGCAGCTGCACATATAGTAGGGAATCTTGACTGTGGCCCAGTACTCGACGAGGTTCACTGATCTCTCCTGCTACTCCAACGACATGGTATGAGACCCATTATTTATGGGCCGGATCTTTGAGCAGGGTCTCTGACCGGATATCAGAGCAACGATGATATCACTCAGTATTCTGACGTAGGATGGGGTTCTAGAGAGACAACTTTTGGTGGAGATTTTCTTAACTGGGCCGGCACTGACAATAAGAGCCACCACTAGACGTCAAGTAGCAGATTCATCCACAACAGGTAGTAGAGGGATGACAAATAGGCCCAAGCTGTCCAGACCTTCTGGTGGATGACCTCAGGATACTGGGTCCGTAGTGAGTGGTTCATGGGACAAAGGAGGAAAGACGGGGAGTATGCAGTGCTACTCGTGCGGCGGGTAGGCCAACATGTCTTGTGACTGCACACCCCGCCATATGGATGACTAACTAACGGTCGATGGACCACCGATGAAGAGGTAGAGGTTCGAGCAAGGAGGTCCCATGGGTGGAAGATGTGGTAGCAGATCTGGTCATGCAGTAGGCGATGGGCGGAAATTTCGAGGTTTTACTACCACCACCTCCAGGCGGTCCACCCTGACCAGAGGGAGCAGATGGACAGGGACGAGCTCGGCTCTAGGCAGTTGAGGCCTATGACCACGACACTCTAGATCTTATTAGAGGTATGATCTGTGTTTACTTGACCTTAGATGCAGTACTTATAGACATAGGTGATATTTTCTTTTATTTCCATGGCCCTCATCCGAAGATTGATGATTCTGATGGATCCATTGGATTGATCATTGCAATTAGAGACTCCTATGGGAGAAGATGAGATTATTTCACACTGATGTCAGTAGTGTGAGCTTACTCTTGGAGGAGAGAGCTTCGACTGAGATTTTCTAGTAGTGGCATTGAGGCCTTAAGACATCATCTTGGGCATGGACGGGTTATCCATAGTCCATGCTATTATTGACTGTATTAGGCGTAAAGCGTAGTGTGTCTGTGAGGATGAGACCAGGTTTTACATAACCATTGAGAAGGAAATATTTGTAGAATAGGATGGATTTACCTAGATGAGGGTGCATCCAATCATAGATTTCTTGGATATCCTTACGCATAGAGTAGATGATGTTGAGAGTCCGAGCTATCCTGTAGTGGTGGACCAGTATGCCGATGTCTTTCCTAATGATGTTCCATGACTACCTCCACAAAGAGGGGTAGAAATTTACATCGTCTTGTACCCTGAGATGGAACCAATATCTACACCTGCATATCAAATGGCTCTCATGGATCTTCGTGAGTTATGGGCACTGCAAGAGGACTTGCAGATGTAGGGGTTCATAAGGCCCATTGTTTCTCTATGGGCAGCCTCGATTTTGTTCTCCAAGAAGGAATATGGGAGTTTGAAAATTTGTGTGGATTATCGAAACCTAAACCAGGTGACCATGAAGAAAACGTATCCACTTCCGAAGATTGAGGATCTTTTCAATCAGCTGAACGGAGCTCAATGGTTTTCAAAGATAGACCTCAGATCAGGCTATCATTAGCTCAGGGTATGAGATGAAGATGTGCAGAAGACGACCATTAGATATTGGTATAGATACTATGCGTTCTTGGTTATTCCATTTAGTGTGACTAATTCCCTTGTAGTGTTCATGGGACTCATGAACATGATATTCCATCCATACCTTAATCACTTTGTGGTGGTCTTCATCGACAACATCTAGGTATACTCATCAATGAAGTATGAGCATGCCTATCATCTGAAGATTGTAATAGATACACTCTGAGAGCACCATATTTAAGGTACGATATCAAAGTGCCAGTTTTGGATATGGGAGGTCCACCTTATGGGACACATTATCTTGGAGGCTGGAGTTGCAGTGGATCCGGTGAAGATAGAGGCTATGCTTGCTTGGGATCCACCCAGGAGTGTGATCAAGGTGCAGAGCTTCCTGGGATTGGCTAGGTACTACTAAAGATTCATACCTGAATTTTCTAGTGTTACGGAACCCTAGTTATCATTGATGAAGAAGAGAAACCCTTTGTATGGAAAGAGAGATTCCATCAGAGTTTTCAGGAGCTGAGCCAGAGACTGACGAGTTCCCCCATCTTGAGGATACGAGAAGAGGGCGTTGGATATGTTTTTTACTATGACACATAAGGGACCATACTTGGATGTCTCCTGATGTAGGAGTGATCATGGGTTTCATACAGTTCACGATAGTTCAGACAACATGAGTATAACTACGCTAAACATGACCTATAGTTAGAAGCCGTGGTCTTCACTTTGAAAATGTGGTGACACTACTTGATGTGAGAATTATTTACAGTCTACTCTGATCACAGGAGTCTCTGGTATATCTTCACACAGAAGGAATTAAACTTGAGGTAGTGAATATGGATAGACTTTCTATAGGATTATGACTTTGAGATAGTTTTCACTCCTAAGAAAGGGAACGTAGTGGCAGACACACTCAGAAGGAGGTCTGGTTTATAGCTGTCGAGTGAGGCGATAGAGAAACTAACAGTGTTGCAGATATCCTTTGTAGATAGAGATGGATCATCTTTCCTTTAGTCTTTGACTATCACTCCCCCAATTTTTAAGCGAGTTCAGGAGGCACATCTTGGGGACTTTTACAGCGAGGCATGATGTGCTTAGATATCCTCAGGACATACACATGATGGATTTTCTGAAGGTGGGGAGCACATCATCCTCTTTAGAGGACACACTATGGTACCAATAGCACTAAAAGAAGAGGTGTTAAGGGAGTTACATAAGTCCCCTCTAGTGGTACATCCTGGTGTGGCGAAGATGTGCCATGGCCTATGCCGTTAGTACTAGTGGACAGGGATAAAGAATGTCGTGGAGGAGTTTGTTTCACGATGCCTCACTTGTTCGCAAGTAACGGCTGAGCAACATGTTCCAGCAAGCTTAAAACATCCACTAGAGGTTCTAGAGTGAATGTGGGAAGGAATTTCCATGGATTCCATGACAGGACTACCACCTAGGTCCAAGGGCCATGATTCCATTTGGATTATCGTGGACGGACTCACCAAGTCGGCCTAATTCCAACCCATTCGAGATAAGGGATCAGTAGAGGGCTTGGGACGCCTTTATGTTCAAGATATTATACGACTTCATGGGGTGCCATCGATGATTGTCTCTGACCATGACACATGTTTTACATCCTGGTTGTGGGAGGAATTTTAGGAGGAATTCGGGACTCAACTACATTTTAGAAATGCCTTTCTTCCTCAGAAGGATGGTCAGACGGAGTGGACCATACAGACACTAGAGGACATGCTTTGTGCTTTCAGCCAAGATTTTGACCGTAGTTGGGGGGGATCACTTTCCCTTGGTGGAGTCCGCATACTACAACAACTATTACTCCACCATCTGTATGGAACTATTCGAGGCCTTGTATGGTAATCCTTAAAGATCACGTCTATTCTAGACAGACTCAGGGGAGTCAACACTTATGGGTCCAGAGATGGTATTGGATACCACTGAGAAGGTTTAGATCATCCAGTAGTGGATTAAGACTTCATAGAATAGGCTTAAGTATTATAATGATTGGAGATGGTGACCATTTGAGTTTGAGGAGGCAGACCATGTCTTCTAATGGGTCTCACCTCGATGAGGTTTGAGAAGATTTGGTCTGAGCTGAAAGTTATCGACGAGGTTTATCAAACCATTTCTGATACTTTAGAAGATTGATGAGGTGACATAATTCTTGGAACTACCACCGTAGTTGGGCAGGGTACATGGAGTTTTCTACGTATCCCAGGTGAGGAGATACGTGCATGACACATCTAATGTCATCGACCATAGTGAGCTGGACTTTGATGATGGGGTGGCATTTTTGGAGGTTCCAGTGGAGGTTGGGGATCAATAGGAGTGCATCCTTCGTGGATGATCAATATATTTGTTTATTTTTCATTGGCATCATGAGAACCTCCATGAGAGAACATGAGAGCATGAGGCACAAATTCATGTTCAGTACCCCCATATGTTTCCTTATTATATGTTGTGGATTTTTGGGGACGAAAATACCAAAGGTGGGGAGCATGTAAAGACCTGGATTTTCCATGTAATTTTTTTAATTATATGGAATTATTACAAGTATGCAAAAATTGACAGTGTGTGATTCTTGAGGCCCAATGTGCCTAAAATGAATTTCTGAACATTTTTTACGATACGTTCAGTAAATGCACGAGCAACATTTTCTAACTTTTGAACACGTGGTCAGATTAAAAATGTAACACCCCAAGCTTCTACGGTACGTTTCCCTTCGAATAATGCGATAGCGTGTGTTGTACGCAACCTCGAGTTCTAACACACACCACAACTAATTAAACTAGCCGTTGTGAATAGTAATACCTACTTTTTGAAATCATATATATTCTATATTTCAAAATGGACTTCATTTTTGGATTCGGAATATCAAAATTAGCCTAGGGTGAAATTTTGGTACATTTCGGATAACTTTCATATTTTGATGAATAGTGAAAATTTCTAAATTTTAATTAAAAACAACTTTTTTAATCAAAATAATTAATAGTGATAAATTATGAATTTGAGTGGTTTTAAAGTATATTTAGAATATATTTTTACCATTCAATTTAATGTTTATCATTGGACATAATTTTACAATTAAACCGAACATAAACAAGTGTCAATCTTTTGATAGTTATTATCTCTTAAAAACACGCTTTTTGTTTTAACAGCGGGAATTAATTTTAAATTAATTTCTGCCACTTCTGTGTTTTGAATTTAGGAAAATGGATTCCATATTTGGAATCAGTATGTCCAAATTATGTAAATAGATAACTTTTATTTTTAGACATTTTGAATAATTACTGCGGTAAATATTTTATTTACCATGGTTAAAGGGTAAATCCGGTAAATAAGGGTTAAACAAATAATATTATAATAATACAAAATTACCCTAAAACGTGTCTTAACCCTATTGGTTGATACATGGTCGACCATGGGCATCTTTGTGTCAATTTTGGGACCCCATGGATCCACTTGTAAGTGATAATGACACTTTATTTTAATTAAGTTAAAATGAATACAAAAATGACACAAGCATATATCTTTTAGAAGAACAATTTTTACATAGGGTTATACATGTTGGATTTTCGATTATAAATATTCATTAGAAAGATAAAAAGATTTCCTACATAATGGTATTTTATTTATAATTTTTAGACAATAAATAAGTTATTTTACTTATGACACAATGATGATGCAGTAATTAATATAATAGTGAGAAATTAAAATAATTGATATTATAAATACCCAAATAAATATAATATGAAACTTTTAATGAATTAAACTAATTTTCTAGGCTAATATGATATATTAGGATTGATTTAATGGACTTTGTTCGAAGTAATCAATCTGTTATGAGTTTCACAAAAATCAACTATTGAATAGTGTCAAAATTGACATAAAAGAGTTCTTAAAACAAATATTATATTATTAATTGATATTAAATTCCTAAAAATCTAAGGTTCGGCCAAGAGACTTATATTATGATAGGTTAATCATTAATGGACCACCTGGGGGTCGCTTGGATGTATATAGTAAGTTTATTAACCATATTATATAAAAATACAAAGAGACATTGTAAAAGTGAAACTAATTAACTTAGAGTTAATACTTAAAGATAAGGTTAATATAAGTACCCAAACCTGTCTAAATTCTATTGGATGAGTTGTTTTCGACCTATCCCCACCTCATCCTTTGAATAGTCAACTTTGGAGCCTTTAGAAACCGAATATGAATTTATTATAAATTAATATTTCTAGCTTTTCCAAAGGTGCCCCTCACCCCTCTTATAAAAGGGCACTCCTCCTTCTCATTTCTTCACACCTCTAAAGCCTTTTGGTTCGGCCAAACTCTGCCCAAATACTCTCCCAACATCCCTCAATACAACCTAGAGGCCTTAGTTTGATCAGAAAGCCAACCTAAGGAGCCCTTTTGATCAAATCAAAAGGAAGAACCCGAAGAAGAGGTAATGATTTCACCACCCTTTTCTAAGTTCATTTCTTCTTCCACTTCTTCTTCCTTTGTTCTTACCATTCTGAAATAATAACTCCAGTATCTCACATATACTGTGATGTTATTATAAATATGGTACAATCATATTCAGTATTCTATCCACCCTTTGAATAACATGTCACCATACGTGCGTACGTACGGCTTACCGTCTCCACGTCGTGGTGTAATTGTTATTCAATATAATATTATTTGGATGGGTATAATAATGATGTGTAACTCATGTAAATAATAAATATAACATGTTAATGATTCTGTATATATGATATACCATCCATTTATATATTATTTTAATATCAAAAGAATGATATTGTCGCTCGTGCGTACGTACGGACTACCGTCTCCACGAACGCGATGAGATTCATTCTCCATCGTATCCATTCAAGTATAATTATCATTTGATGATTTAAAAATGATGTTTAAGGACTTGATATCATTCTGGATATGAATAATATACAACCTATCCTTTACAAACATTTCTTACGTAAAAAAACATATGAAAGAAAACAAGTAAGTTAACACCCGAAACAACGATAATACTAAGATATTATTATCAAATCAATATTAAAAGATCATATATGATATCATATTAATGTATATGATTCTTTTATAATTTAATAACAATTATTTCACCATTATACAGGAGGTTAACCTACCACAACCAAGGAAAAGTACAAGGTAAGGGTTATTTCACAATCTCTTCATTATCCGAGGTTGTATTATACGTAATAATCTACTGGGATCTCTTTATCATCCACATCCATGTTTCTTCGAAATGTATTTCAAAACATTTTTACTATTTACAAGAATATGGGTTAAAGTCATTTATACCCTTGTTTGACTTTTTATAAGAGGTTTATAAAGGAATCTTTCCGTCGTTTTCAAAACAAGGTCCTTTTTTAACCTTTTCGACAGAATTGAGGTAAGAATGTTTTTTTTAACTTATACGGCGGGTGCGGTTATTTTCCGCCGTTATAAAATCGTCGAAGCTTCCCATACAAGCTTATAATAATATTTTCAAAGAAAATGTTTTATTTTATATGGATCTTAAATGATTTCAAAATAAAAGGAGATATTTCTTTAAAAAGAATTTTGATTTCATCTATATCAACATCCTTTGATGGATTTTAAGATTATTTGAAGTTGATTTATTATGATACAAAACTTCTATATTGTATTGAAGGTTTTGTGATATGTTTGACTGTGGATGTGCTATTTTTATACCATTCATAGTTTATTGTGAAAGTATTGACATTTCGTATGCTAGTTTTAATACGAATGTTTATGTTATGTTTAAACCTTTTCATATGGGAATGCATTGGACTTAATAAGTGACGGGTGGAGCCCGCTATAGCTCCTCGATGCATCGGTAGGTCTCATGAGACAAACTAGTGTCTTGGCACAAGGCCTTGACAAAATCTTATTTGTAGTCTTGGCACGAGGCCTTGGCTATGTGGTTATGATAGTCTGGCATTATGCATTCCAACATTATGAAAGTGGTTATTGATTTTTGCATGTGATTATTAGATTAGTAGAATATCCATGTGAATAAGTAAATGGCATTATTTCATTTTACTTTTGCCATACCATGTTGAAGTTCAATTTTAAAAGGCTTTTGTTTTAGTAATGCATTGCCTTAAATGTTTATTCTTATTTATGAAAGTTTCAGCTATATTGTTATCCTTACTGGGCATTTGAGCTCACCCCTTTTCTATGTTTTATTTTTCCCCAGGATGTGAAGAAGTAAATTATGAATGACCTGCAGGGATATTATGAGGGGATAGTAGTGTGGATTATGGAGACATTATGTCGTTGTAGTAGTTTTTCATTTTATGATGTAATGTAAAACTTATGAATATATCTAGTGTTTCCAAGGCTACTAAACCAATCGGTCTTTCGAGATTTGATCTTTCTTGTGATCATGCCAATGTTATGTAATAATGCACCGACTCTAGGCAACTAGGGTCGGGGCGTTACAGTTGGTATCAGAGGAAGTTTAGTACAAACCTTGGAAACTAGATTTAGATAAACTCTGATTAGAGCACGTAGACCTAAGATGAACTTTGAGGATTAGTATAGAAGAACTTCCTAGAATTTTGGTATTGTAGAGATTTGTGAGTTTTCCGAGCAATACATCCCTGTCTGGATACGAGCAGGTAGAGGCGGCTCTGGCACAGATGTACCTAGGGGTAAAACCCGAAAACACCGCTTTGAGCTAGACTCGAACGGGAACTGGTGCACGACAACGGGCCTTGCTGCACTCTTGGTTACGACACTCCCGGGGGATATGCTTAGGATAACTCTCACTTTCTTTACAAATCATTATGAAGGGTTTATGAGTATATACTTCCTCAAAGAAAACATATTTATGATTATGGATTATATCCATAGATAGTTCAATTTATGTTAAGTGTTTTATAAGTATGGGATTATGTATTTTGATTCATAAACTGATCTAGTTTATGCCATTGTTTAGAAATGGCGCCTAGTGGAAGAAATGGAAACCGTATCAATGCACGCACTCCATGTAGGGATTGCCCTCCTGCTCAAGATAATTATAGTGGGGCTGGTGATGCAACTGGTGCTGATCAGCTAATCACCGTACTGGGACAACTTACTCAGGTTATGAATAATAACCTTACCTGTATGGAGCACCCTGATCCGCAGCGTGGAGGATCAATGTTAGATCGATTCATGAGACAACAACCACCAACGTTCAATGGAAGTACAAATCCCTTAGTAGCTGAGCAATGGATATTTTCCCTAGAGAAAATATTTCAGGCTTTGGGGAGTAGTGAAAGGGAAAAAGTTACCATGGCAGTTTACCGCCTCACTGGAGATGCTGATCAATGGTGGTCATTGATTCAAAACATGAAGGAAGATGATGAAGTATCAAACATGGAATGGAGGGAGTTCAAAGATCTGTTTTTAGAAAAATACTTCCCTCGCGACCATCGAGCAGATATGGAAAGGCAATTTCTGAGTCTGAGACAAAAGGAGGATGAGAATGTCACAAAGTATGAGGCTAACATTACAAGGTTAGCGAGGTACGCTGGTGATTATATTCGCAACCCAAGAAGTAAGATTGATCATTTCTTTGATGGGTTAAAACCATTTCTCCGTCGAGCATTAGTCTCACAATCCTTTTCATCGTACGAAGACATTGTCTCATGTGCTATCAAGACCGAAAAGGAATTCTCTAAGTCTTATGACTTTAAAGCAAAGCAAGAGAAGAAGAGACCTGCTGATCAATCTGGGAATGGAAATAAGGGGAAGAAGGGAAAGGTTGAATATCCATCTTGTGGTAAGTGCGGGAAGAAACACCCCGGTGCTTGCCTGAAGGGAATGGGAGTCTGTTACAAGTGTGGTGAAAAAGGCCACCAAGCTCATGATTGCAAGGGGAAGAAGGAAGCTACCAACGTTCAGTGCTACAATTGCAGGGAGATGGGGCATTATGCAAATGCATGTCCTAAGCGTCAGGAGAACTTATCTCAGAAAAGGCCAAGGGATCAAGGCCAGGCTTATGCTATCACTACTGCTGAGGTAGAAACTCCGAAAGACGTGGTGGCAGGTAATTTAATGGTTTCCTCAAGTTTAGCAAATGCATTATTTGATTCTGGATCATCGCATTGTTTCATATCTTCCCAGTTTGCTAAGAAAATTAGATATTTCCAATTTGAATTAATAAGGGAGTTTTCAGTTAAAACTCCTAAGGGAAGTATCGTTGCAACAAAGTTTTGTGAATCAGTCCCCATTAGAGCACATAAATTTTCTTTATCTGCTGATTTCATCGTCATACCTATGATTGAGTTTGATATAATCCTCGGTATGGACTGGCTTTCGGACTATGATGCGAAGATTTATTGTAAGAAGAAAGAGGTTACGATTCTTGATGATAATGATAAGGAGCACCTTATTTTTAGAGCAGAATCGTCACCACCTAATTCTTATTTAGATCCACCCCCTGTAGCTCAACTTAATTCAATTATCGGGGAGGAAGAGAATGAAATAACTGTCGGTGAGGAAAGGAATGTTCAAATAGAGGATGTACCTGTTGTGAAAGAGTTTGTAGATGTATTTCCGGAAGATTTACCTGGACATCCTCCAGAACGAGAAGTAGAGTTTTCCATTGATTTAATTCCTGGATCAAGGCCTATATCGAAGACCCCTTATAGAATGGCCACTGTAGAGCTATTCGAACTAAAGAAACAACTAGAGGAATTGAGTAATAAGGGATTTATTCGCCCTAGTGTTTCTCCATGGGGAGCCCCTGTTCTTTTTGTTAAAAAGAAAGATGGATCTATGAGGTTATGTATCGACTACAGGGAGATCAATGCTATAACGATAAAGAACAAGTATCCCCTACCTCGTATTGATGATTTATTTGACCAACTGCATGGAGCTCAATACTTTTCAAAGATTGACCTTCGATCTGGATACCATCAGTTGTGTGTGAAGAAGGAAGACATTCCGAAGACAGCATTTCGAACCAGGTACGGGCATTACGAGTTTACTGTAATGCCGTTTGGATTGACTAATGCACCCTCTGTATTCATGGATCTGACGAATAGAGTTTTCAAGGAGTATCTCGATGAATTTGTGGTGGTATTTATTGATGATATCTTGGTATACTCCAAAACCTACAAAGATCATGAAAATCACTTGCGCATTATCTTGAAGACTCTGAGGAGGCATGAATTATATGGAAAGTTTAGCAAGTGTGAATTCTGGCTTCAGGAGATTTCTTTTCTTGGCCATATTGTCTCTAAAGATGGAATCTCTGTTGATCCTTCTAAGACCAAGGCAATCCAAGAATGGCCAGCACCTACGAATATAACTGAGGTACGTAGTTTTATTGGTTTGGCAGGTTATTATCGACGTTTCGTCCAGAATTTTGCCCGATTGGCTAACCCATTAACGAAGCTCACACGTAAAGGGGTTAAATTTGTTTGGACAAAAGAGTGTGAAGAATGTTTCGAAGAACTGAAGAGAAGATTAGTCAATGCTCCTATATTGACTCTACCATCGAGGAATGATGGGTTCGTTATTTATAGTGATGCATCGAAGAAAGGACTTGGCTGTGTCCTTATACAGAATGATAGAGTTATTGCCTATGCATCACGACAGTTGAAAATTCATGAACAAAACTATCCTACTCATGATCTTGAGTTAGCAGCTGTGATCTTTGCTTTGAAGATATGGAGGCACTACCTCTATGGTGAAAAATGTGAGATTTATACTGATCACAAGAGTTTGAAGTATATTTTCTCACAAAAAGAACTCAACATGAGGCAAAGGAGATGGCTTGAATTACTCAAGGATTATGATTGTACGATACACTACCACCCGGGGAAGGCAAACAAGGTGGCAGATGCTTTGAGCAGAAAAGACCATGGAGTTCTGAACATGATGAGAATTGAAAGGGATCCAATTTTCATGGATCTAGTGAAGATGGACATGGGAATAACCAGGGAAGGTGAAACGTCAATGCTTTTTCAAATGGTTGCCAAACCATCTTTACTAGAAAGGATTAAGAGTTCTCAGACCGATGATGAAGAATTTCAGAAGAAGATTAAAGCTGTGAATGATGGGAGATTAAGAGACTTTGCGTATGAAGGTGGAATTTTGAAATTCGGGAAGAGACTTTGTGTTCCCAATATACCTGATCTAAAAAGGGAATTGCTGGATGATGCTCATAGTTCCAATTTCTCTATACACCCTGGGAGCACCAAAATGTATAGAGATTTGAAGGAACATTTTTGGTGGGACAACATGAAGAGGGAGATTGCTGATTTTGTGTCAAGATGTATGGTTTGTCAACAAGTGAAAGCTGGAAGGCAACAGCCTGGAGGAGTCATGCAACCTCTTCCCATACCGGAGTGGAAATGGGACAATATTACGATGGACTTTGTCATGGGGCTACCAAAGACTCCTAGAAGGAACGATGCAATATGGGTTATTGTTGATCGTCTTACCAAGTCAGCACATTTTCTTGCTATAAGAGAAGATCTACCCCTGGAACGTCTAGCAAGACTATATATTAATGAAGTTGTGAGACTTCATGGAGTACCCCTATCGATTGTTTCTGATCGTGATCCCCGTTTTACTTCAAGATTTTGGAAAAGTCTTCAGAAATCCCTGGATACTGAACTTCATTTGAGCACTGCTTACCACCCTCAGACAGACGGACAATCAGAACGGACTATTCAGACCTTAGAAGACATGTTGAGATCTTGCTCACTTGATTTTCAGGGTATGTGGGATCAATATTTACCACTAGTAGAATTTTCCTATAACAATAGCTTCCATTCGAGTATTCAGATGGCACCATATGAAGCGTTATACGGAAAGAGATGTCGTACACCAACCTGTTGGGATGACGTTGGTGAAAGAAAACTTGTAGGCCCAGAACTGGTGGAGGAAACGGTGGAAAAGGTGAAGGTAATCCAAAATCACATTAAAGTAGCTCAAAGTAGGCAGAAGAGCTATGCCGATAATCGAAGGAAGGATTTGGAATTTCAAGTCGGTGATCATGTTTTCCTGAAGGTATCTCCCTGGAAGGGAGTCATACGTTTTGGTAAGAAAGGTAAATTGAGTCCCAGGTACATCGGACCATTCGAAATTCTAGAACGAATTGGGGCTGTAGCTTACCGATTGGCAATGCCGCCAAGTCTCTCCAAAGTTCACGATGTGTTCCACGTATCTCTGTTAAGGAAATACATGCCTGCCCCAACGCATGTACTCACCTATGAGGAATTAGAACTGGAACCCGATCTGTCTTATTGCGAAGAGCCCGTCAGGATTCTTGATACGAGAGAACAAGTGCTGAGAAACCGGACGACGCGTCTGGTAAAAGTTTTGTGGAAGAATCATAAGATGGAAGAGGCAACATGGGAACCCGAGGAACTTATGATGAAGAACCACCCGAGTCTTTTTATGCAGTAATACCCTAGAAATTGCGAGGACGCAATTATTTGAAGGAGGGGAGAATGTAACACCCCAAGCTTCTACGGTACGTTTCCCTTCGAATAATGCGATAGCGTGTGTTGTACGCAACCTCGAGTTCTAACACACACCACAACTAATTAAACTAGCCGTTGTGAATAGTAATACCTACTTTTTGAAATCATATATATTCTATATTTCAAAATGGACTTCATTTTTGGATTCGGAATATCAAAATTAGCCTAGGGTGAAATTTTGGTACATTTCGGATAACTTTCATATTTTGATGAATAGTGAAAATTTCTAAATTTTAATTAAAAACAACTTTTTTAATCAAAATAATTAATAGTGATAAATTATGAATTTGAGTGGTTTTAAAGTATATTTAGAATATATTTTTACCATTCAATTTAATGTTTATCATTGGACATAATTTTACAATTAAACCGAACATAAACAAGTGTCAATCTTTTGATAGTTATTATCTCTTAAAAACACGCTTTTTGTTTTAACAGCGGGAATTAATTTTAAATTAATTTCTGCCACTTCTGTGTTTTGAATTTAGGAAAATGGATTCCATATTTGGAATCAGGATGTCCAAATTATGTAAATAGATAACTTTTATTTTTAGACATTTTGAATAATTACTGCGGTAAATATTTTATTTACCATGGTTAAAGGGTAAATCCGGTAAATAAGGGTTAAACAAATAATATTATAATAATACAAAATTACCCTAAAACGTGTCTTAACCCTATTGGTTGATACATGGTCGACCATGGGCATCTTTGTGTCAATTTTGGGACCCCATGGATCCACTTGTAAGTGATAATGACACTTTATTTTAATTAAGTTAAAATGAATACAAAAATGACACAAGCATATATCTTTTAGAAGAACAATTTGTACATAGGGTTATACATGTTGGATTTTCGATTATAAATATTCATTAGAAAGATAAAAAGATTTCCTACATAATGGTATTTTATTTATAATTTTTAGACAATAAATAAGTTATTTTACTTATGACACAATGATGATGCAGTAATTAATATAATAGTGAAAAATTAAAATAATTGATATTATAAATACCCAAATAAATATAATATGAAACTTTTAATGAATTAAACTAATTTTCTAGGCTAATATGATATATTAGGATTGATTTAATGGACTTTGTTCGAAGTAATCAATCTGTTATGAGTTTCACAAAAATCAACTATTGAATAGTGTCAAAATTGGCATAAAAGAGTTCTTAAAACAAATATTATATTATTAATTGATATTAAATTCCTAAAAATCTAAGGTTCGGCCAAGAGACTTATATTATGATAGGTTAATCATTAATGGACCACCTGGGGGTCGCTTGTATGTATATAGTAAGTTTATTAACCATATTATATAAAAATACAAAGAGACATTGTAAAAGTGAAACTAATTAACTTAGAGTTAATACTTAAAGATAAGGTTAATATAAGTACCCAAACCTGTCTAAATTCTATTGGATGAGTTGTTTTCGACCTATCCCCACCTCATCCTTTGAATAGTCAACTTTGGAGCCTTTAGAAACCGAATATGAATTTATTATAAATTAATATTTCTAGCTTTTCCAAAGGTGCCCCTCACCCCTCTTATAAAAGGGAACTCCTCCTTCTCATTTCTTCACACCTCTAAAGCCTTTTGGTTCGGCCAAACTCTGCCCAAATACTCTCCCAACATCCCTCAATACAACCTAGAGGCCTTAGTTTGATCAGAAAGCCAACCTAAGGAGCCCTTTTGATCAAATCAAAAGGAAGAACCCGAAGAAGAGGTAATGATTTCACCACCCTTTTCTAAGTTCATTTCTTCTTCCACTTCTTCTTCCTTTGTTCTTACCATTCTGAAATAATAACTCCAGTATCTCACATATACTGTGATGTTATTATAAATATGGTACAATCATATTCAGTATTCTATCCACCCTTTGAATAACATGTCACCATACGTGCGTACGTACGGCTTACCGTCTCCACGTCGTGGTGTAATTGTTATTCAATATAATATTATTTGGATGGGTATAATAATGATGTGTAACTCATGTAAATAATAAATATAACATGTTAATGATTCTGTATATATGATATACCATCCATTTATATATTATTTTAATATCAAAAGAATGATATTGTCGCTCGTGCGTACGTACGGACTACCGTCTCCACGAACGCGATGAGATTCATTCTCCATCGTATCCATTCAAGTATAATTATCATTTGATGATTTAAAAATGATGTTTAAGGACTTGATATCATTCTGGATATGAATAATATACAACCTATCCTTTACAAACATTTCTTACGTAACAAAACATATGAAAGAAAACAAGTAAGTTAACACCCGAAACAACGATAATACTAAGATATTATTATCAAATCAATATTAAAAGATCATATATGATATCATATTAATGTATATGATTCTTGTATAATTTAATAACAATTATTTCACCATTATACAGGAGGTTAACCTACCACAACCAAGGAAAAGTACAAGGTAAGGGTTATTTCACAATCTCTTCATTATCCGAGGTTGTATTATACGTAATAATCTACTGGGATCTCTTTATCATCCACATCCATGTTTCTTCGAAATGTATTTCAAAACATTTTTACTATTTACAAGAATATGGGTTAAAGTCATTTATACCCTTGTTTGACTTTTTATAAGAGGTTTATAAAGGAATCTTTCCGTCGTTTTCAAAACAAGGTCATTTTTTAACCTTTTCGACAGAATTGAGGTAAGAATGTTTTTTTTAACTTATTCGGCGGGTGCGGTTATTTTCCGCCGTTATAAAATCGTCGAAGCTTCCCATACAAGCTTATAAGAATATTTTCAAAGAAAATGTTTTATTTTATATGGATCTTAAATGATTTCAAAATAAAAGGAGATATTTCTTTAAAAAGAATTTTGATTTCATCTATGTCAACATCCTTTGATGGATTTTAAGATTATTTGAAGTTGATTTATTATGATACAAAACTTCTATATTGTATTGAAGGTTTTGTGATATGTTTGACTGTGGATGTGCTATTTTTATACCATTCATAGTTTATTGTGAAAGTATTGACATTTCGTATGCTAGTTTTAATACGAATGTTTATGTTATGTTTAAACCTTTTCATATGGGAATGCATTGGACTTAATAAGTGACGGGTGGAGCCCGCTATAGCTCCTCGATGCATCGGTAGGTCTCATGAGACAAACTAGTGTCTTGGCACAAGGCCTTGACAAAATCTTATTTGTAGTCTTGGCACGAGGCCTTGGCTATGTGGTTATGATAGTCTGGCATTATGCATTCCAACATTATGAAAGTGGTTATTGATTTTTGCATGTGATTATTCGATTAGTAGAATATCCATGTGAATAAGTAAATGGCATTATTTCATTTTACTTTTGCCATACCATGTTGAAGTTCAATTTTAAAAGGCTTTTGTTTTAGTAATGCATTGCCTTAAATGTTTATTCTTATTTATGAAAGTTTCAGCTATATTGTTATCCTTACTGGGCATTTGAGCTCACCCCTTTTCTATGTTTTATTTTTCCCCAGGATGTGAAGAAGTAAATTATGAATGACCTGCAGGGATATTATGAGGGGATAGTAGTGTGGATTATGGAGACATTATGTCGTTGTAGTAGTTTTTCATTTTATGATGTAATGTAAAACTTATGAATATATCTAGTGTTTCCAAGGCTACTAAACCAATCGGTCTTTCGAGATTTGATCTTTCTTGTGATCATGCCAATGTTATGTAATAATGCACCGACTCTAGGCAACTAGGGTCGGGGCGTTACAAAAAATATGAGAGCATCTTTGAATCGATAGCATCAGTATTCTCTTAATTAAGGCTTCACATCAACTTTAGTTGGTCTAGAGAAAAAGTTATATTTTGGAATTTTAAAATAATAGTATAATAACTTTATTATTTTCTTTTTCTTTTTCTTTTCTTCCAATGAACAAGTGGTGGTGGTGGGACCAACGACGTGTTAAGCCATTAAATGGATTGAATCCACAATTCATTGTAACTACACCATTGGAATTAAGAAGGTTCTTTATTTAATTGAACCCCATCAATTCCACATGTGTTACTCTCCATCCCCCTCTCTTATTTATATGGATCTTGGGGATGTGTATTGGCATAGCTTCTCTAAGAGATGGAGCTCTGCAAAAGTACCACGATGCAAACCACATGGGAGATGGAACCAGTTCCAGTGGGAAGTGGTGAGCACCACCAAATGATGATCACCGACTCTTCCCCAAACATGATATTCTCCAATGATCTTGAGGTAGCGTTTATTTCTTGTCTTATTTCAAGAGTTGTTGAATCATTACTACCCTCTTGGTATCATGGTAACGCAGAGGGAACATGGAAAACGAACAAAAACTAGACCCTCTCACATTTCTTGTACTTTGGTGTGTTCTTCACAAGAATTTTATTCGGGTTGAACGAAACACAGTGCAGAGGGTGATGGCGGTGACCGATAATGGCCAGCCACAGAGAAGATAGTAGCGCGCTGTCACACACCATCAATGAAGAAGAACATGGCTGGAGCTATGGCAGGTGAAGTTGGCAGCCGGCTCGGGCCGGCAGTGGAAGGTGGAGCAGTGCACAACGACACATCGTCGATGAGAGGGTTGCGATTATTCCTTCGTGGCAGTCAAGCTGGGCGGCCAACACCAACCGGCCACGGAGGCAGTGTGGCGCACCATCACTTGTCACATGAGGTGTACATGGTTGTGGAGGGACCCACCACATGTGGTTCTCACAGTGACTAGGTGGTTCCATGTGGAACTGCTACTTCACATCCCAAATTGCATAACCGTTCAGGGAAAGGGGAGAAGTTTTACCCCCCCCCCCCCCACCGCACTAGCTAGGGCAGACCCCAGCCAACGGGCCACGCCCCCATGGTCCAGTCCACATAAGTCCAGTGGATTGAGCCCTCCATGGGTGAGGCCACGCAAACCCAAGGGACTTCTCCCCTTCGCTGGCCAGGCTGCGCGAACCCAGTGGGCGGCACCCCTCCACAGGCCAGGCTGCGTGAGCCTAGCGGGCCACACCCCTCCATGCTCTAGGAAGTGCCTACCCTGCGGGCCACGTGAGCCCAGTGGGCCATGCCCCCTATGGGTCGGGCGAGACCCAGACCCAGACCGGGTCAGGTCGTGTCAGTCCGACCGGGTTGGACCAGACCAGGACCCTCCATGGATGAGTTTCTCTAAAATAGCCATAACATTTCAACCGAGTGTCCATTTAAAGAACCATCTACGTCATTGGGATCCTTGGACAAAGAGGGTACTTTTTGTTTACTCCAATTGATATTTGGATAATGTTGGATTATGATTGTCTTTAATATAACCCAAATCCAACTGGGCCTTCAGTATTAAAATTCTTATAAGTCACAGACTGGGTGCCCAATTGACACATTTTCTATCACCTTGGAACCCTTACAACATGGCGTTCATTTGGGATAAATCTCATTGGAACTTCATGAAGGTTGGGCTATGACTGATGGATTTATGAGAGTATCCTCTCAGAATCAAGCTTACTATGAGCATAAACCCAGTGGATAGAAGTGAGGTGGAGGTTAGAGACAGATCATACGGAGCTTAGTGAATAGAGATCCTATGTGGGTTAGAATCTATCCTATGTGGGTCTGATTCAATGCATGTTAGTGCTTAGTGATCCTGTGTGGGTTAGCGCATACTGATCCTATGTGGGTCAGATCCTGCGTGGGTCAGCGGGGGTTAGTACCTTCCAATCCTATGTGGGTCAGACTCTGTATGGTCAGCTGTAGAGAATCTCAACAGAATAAGATGATCATGATTTATGACTAGCCATATGTACTTCTATACTTATACCTAGTGTGAGCTGAGTCTTTACCATTTTGGCACTTTTACCATCATGGGGTTACCTTCGTGGTGTTACCATTGTGGTACTTTTACCTTCGTGGTGTTATCTTCATGGTGTTACCTTTTGGGTACATTTATCTTCATGGTGTAACCTTCGTTGTGTTAACTTTGTGGTACTTTTTCCTTAGAGGTGCTATATTCGTGGTTTTACTTTGGTGGTACTCTTCCTTCGTTGATAAGTTGTGAAAATGGCTTAAAAGTTGGTGCCATAAGTTTCCTCATGAATGAGACAAGTATCTTTTGATAACATAGGTATATGTATTTGCATAAACCTAAGTAGAGTTGATGTTTGCGTCATGCATTGAGGATGAAGTATTGCTTTGGTGTTTTTCCTTGGTGGAACTCTAGGAGACCTTCGAGGGTCTCAAGGTACCTACTGATTATTGTTATACTCACCCCTACATGGGTTATGCCTACACCATGTTGTGTCATGGGCAGACGATTGATAGCTTTGATCGAGGCTGAGGGAACCGGGATTGGACAGTGCTTAGAGGTAGACCATTGGACGTGATGTGCCGCAGTGTCTACTGATCATGAGTTGTACCTACCCTTCAGGTAGGATCCTCAGTGGATGATCTAGTTGTTGTTTTCACTTTTTAGTTGGGATTTTGTTTTGGACCCTTTACTTTTAGTACACTTTTTACTACATCATTTTACTTCATAGGTTATTCATGTTGTGTTCTTGGATTGTGTGTTTGTACATGTTTAAAGGCAATACATTCCAATAATAGGGATACACCTTCTTAGATATAGTCACCATCACCTAGCCTGTAGAAGGTGGGCTTGGGGTATTCACAGTATGGGCCATGAGGGACTAGTTGTGACAACTATGTGCACCATCAAATCCTATATTAATGAAGGATTTATTGGATGATTCACATAGTTAAAACATCTTTATCCATCTAGGAATTAAAAATATGTATCAAGATATATGATAGAACTATTGGTGGGACAATATGAAGAAGGATATCATGAAATATAAATCAATATTTCCTATATGTTAGAAAGAAAATTCATAATGGAAAAAATAAATGGGGATGATGTGACCATTACCCATAACTACATGGAAATAAGAAAGCATAACCACGGTCATTGATGATGGTCTTTAGAATACATCAAGAGAAAATAATTCTATATGGATTTTGGTGGATCATCTTATAAAGACTACTAACGTTATTTCAGTTCAAGAGGACATCTCAACTGATTAATTTGCAAGAATATAAATAAGAGAAGTGGTGTTGCTACATGGAACACCACTAAAGATTGTGTCTGTTCGAGATCCAAGACTTACCTCTATGATTTGGATGAGTCGTGAACATTTTATGAAAACAAAAATGAACTTCAACATGACTTATCACCCTCAAACTGATTTCCAATCTAAGTGAACTATCTATACACTCAAAGATATGGTGAGAGCATGCTCAATTGACTTTAAAAGAGGATAGGGTCAAGATATTACTCTTATAGAGTTATTATACAATTAGAATTTCCACTAAATCATCCAAATGTCTCCTAATGAACTCGTTTATGGGAAGAGGCATAGAACACATGCATACTAGGATGTGGTTGGGGAATGAAAATTCCTAGGTCATAAAATAGTCAAGTAAAGGGTGGAAACATCAAGACCATTTAGCCACACAACAAGGAATCTCAGAGTAAAAAAAAGAGCATTATTGAGAATTATAGTTGAGATTTAGAGTTTTATGTTTGTTAAAATGTATTCCTATATATATCTCCATGGAATAATGTTTTGAGATTTGTGAATAAAGTAAAGATTAGTCCAAGATACATCGGTCCCATTGAGATCCTTGATCGCATTGGATCAGTGGCCTATTGAATAGCACTGTCACCTAACCTATCTCAAGAACATGATGAATTCCACTTATCACCCTTGATGGACTACATACTAGACACTCAAATTTTAAAAATCTAGTGGTGGTACCATTAGAGAATGATATTTCATATGAGGAGTAGTACGTAAATACCTTAGATCATAGAAACAATGTTTTGATGAATAAGACAATACACCATGTCAAAGATCTATGGAGAAAAAATATGTTTGAATAGTTAATGTGGGAATCAGAGGAGGATATAAAACAGAGTTACCATCATGTATTTTAGTGAGTGAAATGTAATTTTTTAGGGTGAAATATCTACAGGTGGGAAGATTATAACAACTCAATCTTTTAAAAATAAAATTCCCATTGTGGTTGAATTAAATGTCTTATTATGTATTATGGTTATAGAAAACACATGAAATTCATTGGTTTTATTATATCAAATTAAATTCAAAATCCATTTAATAATCCTAAAAGTTGATAATATAGATCTTGAAAAGTGATTATACGATTAGTATAAATATAAGGTTATGAAAAATCTAATTGAAATAGACAAAGGAAGTGATGTCCTCAACATATAAGATCATACCCTATAATTAACGTTTATTAGGGATTATAATGGAAATAGAATCATTGGAATTTTCTCTTGACCAATACCAAATAGAGATCCAACAACATTATCAAGAGTGCAACCATTTACAAGAGAAGTTCATGCCCATCACGATCATGTACCAAACCATGTACGCCAAACCACCCCATTATAGTCTCACTTTCACACACCTTACCCATAGGTAATTTTTTGATGTAATAAGGGGATTTTTATCAAGACCCTAACAATATAAATAATTACATTTTTTTGAATGACGATTTTATATTAATCTTATTATTGTTACCTTATAAATTATTTTCATTTTGATATAATAAAACATAAATTTTATTTTTGGGTAATAATAATATTCAATCAAGGAATTTATTTTTTTAAATTAAAAATTTTTTAATAAAATAATATTATAAAATATTATTTATTAAATATAAATTATCATATTTTTTTATGATTTCAATCCTAATTTTTATAAGGGTTTGAAGAATTGTTATTTAAAAAAACAAAATATTATTTAATAAAGGATGATTCTTGTTTTAAATGTGAAAATTAAAAAAATTAGATTCTTATTTGGATAAAATGAATACTATTTTTGGAATAATAACATTGAAAATATCCAATAATGAATTTTCATAATTGGTTATGGCAGTTGAATTTTTTGGTAAATTTTAAATACAATATAAAACTACCATTTGTATTATGACATCATAACGAACCAAAATTATGTAATAAATACTATAAAGGATATTCATGAAAAAATATTTGTTAACAATTTTGAAATAATGTGATTTAAGATTATTTTATTAATTTTATAAATCATTTATGAATCTCCTAAAACCTAAAATCTATTTTAAAGTTTTAAAATCATTTCTTTATGGACATGACTCACTTCCACATCACCAAGGGTAATATTTTAATAATTTCTTCTCTTGGAGTAATAAAAAAATAAAAACCACTCCCCTTTTGAAGAAACAACATGAAAAAACCTGGTATGGTATGTGGTTTTGATTACATTTTTATATATAGTCTAAAACCTATGTTTGAGAAATAATAAAGAACTCCCCACTCATTTCCAATATAAAACCACACAAGATCCCATTCATATTCACTCAAAAACCTTGGATAAAATCCTTAATCTTCCCTCCCCTCCCTATATTACCCCCAAGGTTTCCCAAATCTCTCAATATACTCCTCCCAATCATTTGGAATCACCCTCTCAAGGTAAGGGATTCTCCCTCTCTTTTTTTTAATCAAGAACCTCATTATGTTATACCTTTTAAATTAATTTTTTCATGTTTGGGGTATGTTTTTATACATTTATATTACTTTAATTTTTATTTCCATGTGATGAAATACCATATTAACTCTCATTAATCCCTCCCATTAACCATTATGTACACCCATTTCCATGCCAAAAGTTCTTAGGGGATCATTTACTTATCCTTTTTATTAAGGAATATTATTCATTTTTTGTGTTTTATTTACAATTCAAAATGTTGGGATATAATTTTCCACATTTCTATTATTTTATTTATTATAACTAATTAGAGACGCCTTTTACCAATTTTTTTGGAATCATTGAGTACTTCTGTTATGCTCTGGAATTTTCACTATGAATTTCCATGCCATTCAATTGTGTAGTAAATAAATGCACCCATTACCTATCATGGTTCTTCACCATTATACACTTATACATATTTTATTGGGGACTTATATTTATTTATTACACGCCCATTGATCATAGCATAAAATGAGGTGATAAATTATTCCATGTTCTCTGATCTATGTGGCACACTTATGAATGTGAATGAAATGAATGTGATGGGTGCACCCAAAATTATATAGCCCTATAATGCCGTGAAAAATATTTTAGTATCACGAGACATCATGAAAGGCATTAGGGAGTGAACCTTATCCATCCCAAGAACATTTCCATCATGATTTCTTGGTGGTTTTCCCTGACCTATGATTATGGTGCCATGTTTAATGTTGTTTTTCTATTTACATGTTCCCTTAATGTTATCATGCTTTATCATGCCTCATTTTTTGTGTTCATGTTTCTCACCCATTTTATGTTCCATTAAAATTAATATTCTCTAACATGTATTAATTTCATCATTCTATTCCATTTTTATCCCCTTAATTGTCTTTATAGCTCATCCATTTCTTATTTATGTACCCAGGTTATCCCATGTAGTTTTAAGTATGAAATAATATTTCGATCATGATAAGTAAGTTTTAAATAATAATGATCTACCCATTTCTTTAATTTTATATATGATTTACCTAATTACCCATATACACTAGATATCTTGATCTTCCAGGTTATATTATGTCTACTCTTATGTAAAAAATCATGAATTAATTAATAATATAGACAAGGGTTGTTATAATCATCATGAAAGACATATGATCTAAACGCAAACCCAATACATCAATAATATTTTATGAGATAATGGAATAAGTTTTCTCTAGTATCAAATAAATCTGTAACAATAGACGGTTAAATAAACATCATACCTCTCATGGTAGCTATTCAGGTCTCTGATTTCTTGATGAATACTCCACTACATAGATACATCATGCCTCATTCTTACCTTTCTTAGAAACCAAATAAGCACCAATGGCCTAAGGTTGAGATCCTAACACTTTTTTTGTCAGATATAAAATGATAGACTGTATCGAAGGTGGGTACATCTCTACTTCCCTATAATTATATCTCATAAAAATATTGAACATGAATAGAATTCGCACAAGCATGACACACCCCTCATACCACTTTTTAATGAGGTATGAGATGTCCCTTTATCCAAAACCAGTAATAGACCAACTAACTCTACATAGATATCTATTGAAAACTCCTATCACTACCTTGTCCTTGATCACCCCACTACCTATTCTTAAAAAAACACTGACTACATCTTATTATCTCTAATTCTATGATGATTTCTTAATTCCTAGTTATATATGAATCAATCAAGGATTCCTTATCCATAACCTTTAGGGTGTTTGGTAGGAACATAATAATAATCATAAAACAAATATTATTCCTCAAATCCATCATGAACCTCCATTCCATAGATATTAATTGGAAACAATATCTCTATATAGGTGGACCAAACTGAAAAAAGAGAAGAATACTCCAAAGATGAAAGATCACCCTACTCTAAAGAAACAAACTCTTGTACCTTTTTTACCCTCAGTGTCTCAGGAGAGAACTGTTTATTAAAGGATTTCATGAAAGTGATTCATGTGGGATCTTTGAGAAACTATTTTTACACAATACATTCCATCCACATCCTTCTTGTCTCTTCAAAAATATAAGTGTTGAAACCAAACATGGATTCTTCTAAATTTTTCCGAAAGTGGAAAATCCTATCGATTTATTATTTTGATTCCTGGGGTCCCTTTTCATGAAATATCCGTAGATACTACTTATTGAGTTATGAATCATATTACATGATCTGTTCTAGTTCAATGTTGGTGAATAGTAACATGGACTATATTGTTCAAACTATAGTATCCACAAAATATGATTCAATGAGAGGATTCACCTATGTTTCATGCTCTACTAATTCTTCCCTAACATTTATAGATGTTCTTATTTATTGATCTATAATATATATATTAATAGAATGAAAACCATTTAAAATATAAGGTTATTACTTTATCATAAACAGTCATTATAATACTAAATACCAAAAGGATAAAACAAAAAAAAGGCTTGTATACAACCCTAAACATATCATGGAAATTTGAGTCTTTTTAGGAAAGTGATCTTCCCAAGAACACCCCAACACTACCTCCCTAGTTCTGACAATCTTATCTCCAGCCTATTAGCAAACCCTAGTTATAAGTTGGTAATATAAAATCTTTAGAATAATACTTTATGATAACCTAACCCTTGGATACCCATTTCTAATATAACGGCTTGGGTAACCCAATAATCTCACATGAATTGGATTTCCAAAAGTCTAGAAGAACATTCTTGATTACTATGTGTAGGGGAAAAGAATTGGGGTATCATAAAAAGAAACATCGGAACTATTTCACCCTCAAGAGACATATGATAATATAGAATCAAAATTGATATCCAAAATATATCGTATATCAAAAAAATCTACAAAGGCAACATCAAATAATAGGATAACAAGTTCTTAATGACCTAACAGATAGACTAGAAAAGGAACTCATAGAAACCCACGGGTCTATCTCCACTTGACCATATACCACCGCCATCCCATCCCACTAGAAAGGAAACATGAACCATGGTATTTTTCCAGTATAGGATACACATCCCTTTACCTATATCCTACAAAAGCAAGGATAATAACACAAAAAGGAAAAAATTAGGGTTTGAGAACTAAGGTGTATTATTATACCAAAAAGAATCATTAAAATTTATATACCCATGCAATAATAGGTTTTTATATAAAATATATTTATAAATTTGTTCCACAAGAATTCATTTTCTATATAAAATCATCCATTGGTTTTATTTTAAAAAACATTCCATATTCAATAAATAAATTAATATGGAATAAAAAAATCCATGGGTATAAGAACATGTAAAAAATAGGTTTCAATAATAAATATACATTATATATGTGAAAATATTTATATCAATATATATTCAAGTAATGTATCCACAAATATTCAAAGGGAGAATCACAACATAAGGGTGTACACAACTAAGAAAAACCTGAAATACTAGCTGACATAAGTGAACTATATAGTCTGAGTAACTTTGTTCATTTAAAAGTCTACCCAATAGCTCCATGAAATCATGAGAACCTCCCATGGTGATATTTATCACCACTAGAGCTCACATCTTGCATGTTTTACCTTTTAACCCATGATTTTAGCAATGTGAAATTTAAACAAAATTATATCCAAGAAACTTATTCATGGATCCTAAAAAATTTCAAAGAAAAAAACCCTTAAATTTCGATTCCCAATTTCATAAAATATTTTATACAGTGATTCCACACAACTTTAATTCTTAAAAAAACCCATTTCCAATTCAAAACAATCTTTGAGGCTTTTTTCAAACGCATCATGTTCCAAAAATATTATTTTCCAATAAAATACCTTTTTTAAAAACATTTCATTAACACAAAATATCAAACCCCTTATTAATATTAAATTTCATAAATAAAAAAATGAATTAAAAATAACATTAGTAATTCAAAGGGATGGACCATAGTATAGAGACACTTAAATCAAGAATTATAAAAAAATCCTTTCATTTGAAATTGGGGATGGGAAATAAATAAATTTGGTCCCCATGATTCTAGATCTAAAAATAACATAAGATATGAAAATAATACACAAAAAGGGTTCTAAAGGGTTAAGAGGAAGAGAGATCAAGGATAGATATAGAGATAATATGTTAAAAAATTGAAAACCAAATCTTTATTGAAGAGATCCACCAAAATATATTAAGTATTACCACAAAATCATGTGGAGAGTCCTCTAGATCATCATAGAGGACATTTTTGGAGATAGTGTGAGATTAAAATGATATTATAATGATCAAAAAAATTATAATCTTGAACTTTTAAATATAATACCCTTGAAAACAACCGTTAGCCTTTTTTATCTTGATTAACCCATTGAAAAGAAATGGGTTAAGTGAAAATTTATTTTAAAGAAATCATAATACATCTAGAAAAAGTATAATGATGGAATCATTAGAACATATCCCCATTTTTATATAGAGAAACAATAAAGGTTACTTCCACATATGAAAAATATATTTCAAATAAAATTTAAGGCATCTTTTTTTAAAATAGAGAAAATATCTTTTTCTATCGATAACATTTTAAATAAAAATTATTTTAATATTCTGAATGATATATTTTTTGGAAATATCGTTGGAAATATTTAAATTAAACTTCAAATAAAATAATAATTATTATAGTGGTAAAATAAATTCATTTGGTAAATGGTTATACAATGATCTTTTTAACAATTATGATAAATAAAAATAATTTCCTCTTTAGAAAATGAAAAAATAGATTCATTTTAATACTTTATAATAAAAGACAAATATAATAAAAAATTTATTTTAAAAAAATTTTATTCATTTAAATTAACATTCTTTAAAACATTTTAATGATCATATGTATTGAAGATAAAATATTCCAATACAAAAAAAAGAAACAAGGTCTGTTATTCAATAAAAATATTCTTTTAATCCCCATAATTAAAAAAGAGGGGAAAATGATAATAAATCATTCAAACCGAATAAATAAACATTTTATAATAATAGATATGTGTCTTAATAAATTAAGATAATAAAATTTCACCCATAGTAACCCTGAACATGAACATTTCTGAGAAGAATTTAGATTGTAAAATAAATCCTTTACCACTTTAGTAACTTTTAAATAAAATTTAATTGAAATAAATAATATGATATGTATTTGAAAAAAATACATGAATTAATATTCCAAAATTAATTCATGGGGCATTAAGAAAACCATGTAATGAAATCATGGTGCATGACATGAAACGTGTCTCAAGAAAATGAGAGTAAGAAAATGAAACCCATTGGAAAGATCATAATAATTATAGTGATAATTAATCCCAAAAAATATTATGTGATCATATTTAAATCTAAATTAAACATTTTTAATTTTGGTATAAATTAATTTAGATAACAATTCACACATAATAACGGAAAAACAAAATTTAATTGAGTTAAGAAACCCCTTACCTTGAGTCCCAAATATATATGTTTTTTATTAAGTCATATATAATAAACATATATTAATTATTTAAATTTTTAATAAATTTTTAAAAGTTTATTACTTTATCATTAAACCTTTAATTTAATTTATTTTAATGTAATATTAAATTACTTAATCAGTTAATTTCATGTCGGTTGTTTTGAGGATGTTTTCATAATAATTGTAAAATGAATTTGGTAAGATGACCAAGGTCAAATAGGTCATTGTTAAATTTTCTCCAAAATAATAATCATGAAATAATATTAAATTTTATACATAAAATAAAATATTATAACTATCCATGAAATGTTGACATAAAAAAATCATTTCCCAAGACGGTACTCGGCACGTACACATGAGTGTTGTTTTTTACTTATCAATGGATATAAAATAAATAAAATAAATAAAAAATTATATTTATAGAATAATTATAATGATACAAATAGAAAATAACATCATTAAATCCATCCCCATAGATATCCATGAAAAACAGGTTTTTAAAAATAGATTGTTATGCAATGTAGAGATGGTTGTACGTATGTAAGAACATGCAATGATACCATTTTTAACCATTGGAATGGTATGAATATATATTATATAATATATGTTTAAAATATAAATTATGTTACTAATATCATATATATACCTTAAATTCATCATAATAACCATCCATGAATGTTTTTTATGGAAAATGAAATAATTCGCTTCATGGAGGTGGTAGTCCACATGTTCACATGAATGAATTTTTATGTCCCCCATGAGATGGAAAAGAGATAAGTAATAATAAAATATTTTAGTATTTTAGAAGACTATTTTATTATATTATCATGTTTTAATAATATCTAAATAAGATAGAAGAAGAAGTAAAATGAAAATTCTTAGTTATGAATTATACAACTTCATTGGAAAACCACCTTTGGATTACACCTTAATCCTTATAGGATGGTATTATGATGATACTATAGTCTTTATTCAATTTTTAGGAAGGTTTTAAGATATGTTTTAGGTATTGTATGATATAGAGTTCTCAAAAGGTGTCAAGAAGAGAGGAGAGGAGGTGACTGTTTATATGTGAGGGGATGAGAACACTTGGAATTACATAAAAGTATTAAATTAATATAAATTATTTACTTTTTGGGAATATATTTGTATAAATAATCCAATAAAATAATATTAACACATGATTATGTGATTTTTTAACCCGTATCTCTTGGTTTTAACCTCATGTTAACCCTTTTAATGATTATTGTGAAAATAATGTGATTTACTCTTTAGAGGTAATGAAAGTTAAAATAAAAGGCAAATTAACCCATAAGTAGAACATTTATTATAATATTGAGCATATATCAATCAATTTTAAATTTTTAAATTTTTTTTGACTTTTAAATCATTTAGAAAAATATTATTTAGCATAAAATTCCATTAAAGTCATTTTTAGGACTATTCACATAACCAACATTCAAAAATAACAAGTGCATACTTTTTTGTTAATATAAAAATTTAAAAACTAACTAATATATTGTATTTATCTAAAAAAATATTTAAACACCATAATCATTCAAAAAATATTACTTTTTATGTTCTTAATATAATTTATTCAATTTTTCTTTTGTTAACACTAGAATTGTCTCGGAGTTTAGTAAGACTTTAAGGTAATCATTTCATCACGAAATTTTTTGAATAAATTTATAATATTAAAAAAAGTATTCATATTATTAATAATCATTTATATACTATCATGAATTGTTTTTATCCTTGTAAAAATATATTATGGATATTAAAATCATGAAAGAGACATTTTAGAATTGTTATTTTCAAAAAATAATATAAAAGTACTTATCAAGTAAAATAGAACCAAAATTCCATATTTTAAAATATTTGATTGTTATGGTCTAAATAAACTCAAAAAATATATTAATGTAACCTTTTACAGTGATTTTATAGCATTTTAATAATTATTTTAACCCTATTTAACCAACTTTACCCTTTAATCTGGTAAAAAATATTTACCATGGTTATTTTTCATTGTAAAAAAAATAAATTTGAAATATTTAACAAATTTTACATTATTATTTAAAATATGGAATATATTTTTTAAAGGTTAATTTTTATAATTGGTAGAAATTAATTTTAAAATAATCCAACAAGATTTGATGAAAAACAGTTTTTGAGTTAAATGTTTTTTTAAGTATAAAAATGTTTTTATGTAAAAATTAAAAATAATATAGATTCCAATGACATTAATAGGATTAATTTTAATACAAAGGTACTAAATAAATTTTAAAACTAAATTAAAAAAATTACATTGTAAATACTTGAAAATAAATAATAGTTTTCTATAAAATCGATATTTTCACTATTCATTGGAAAATCAATATTTTTAAAAAATAAAAAATTTTCACCGTCATATAAAATTGATATGCTGGATTAAATAATTTTATAATTATTGTGAAATAAAATTTCTAAAATTGTCTCAAATTAATTATAATATTATCTCACAAAAATCAATAAAAATCATTTTTGATGAAAATGAATTTTTGAGTCATAAAATGACTATAAATTGTTTTGTTATAATTATAAAATAATTAATTCATGAATTTGTATTGAGTTGGAAATTTATGAATATATTTTATAGTAATATTAGTTTTATTCATATCCTTTAATTCAATGGAAAGATTATAATAGTCCTATTTAAATAATAATATTTTATATTTATTAATAATCAATATTTCTGGACCTGTACACTGTTAAATAGAGAATTATTTTATAATATTGTGATATTATATCACACATGTGCACACATATGTTGGTTAAATTAAGACTAGCCCAACCTTATTCAACTTTATTTCAGAGGTAAAGTCTTATGTTGGCTCGTTGTACTCATCCAACTGATCATCTGTGCACATCCATCTTAATGGGTTAGTCACACCCACCTTTAAGGGATATACTCATGTTAACCTAGTTTATAGCCCTAAAGAAATCCTTAAACTAGACATCTACCCGATGTCACATCTATAAGGAAAGGAATATACCCAACATTAACCCAATATCATAGATCTGGGGAAAGACATCATATTCCCTCACTCCCCCTCTATAGGAGAAAGCTTCCCATAAGAATCAAGATGGTCACTCAATTACAGATATAGAGAAACTACACATGTAATACAAAATGATATAATAATCTGGTTCATAACCATTTAATGTAATAAAATAATCATATAACTAACACAAATTAACATTAAATTCAAATCATGCCCATGTCACAGGAGGATACACACGTACACCACATGAAAATCATTTCAAAAACTCAAATCTGAAATTCCAATATAATAAGTACATTCTACCTCAATTGACGCAATATTGTGATGTTAATAAACTTCACTAAAGTAAATTTGCATGTCAATGATCTCTATAACCATCACCAGTCCATCATGAGATAACTCTAGGATCAATATCTAATAAGTAAACCACACTATAAGGGTAGGGAGAGAATAGACATACCTAGGAAGAGTTGTTTTCACCAAAAATCTATGTTTAATCAAAAAGTAGATTCACATTCTCTTGATCCAGTTTTTGTCTCTATCAATGATCGATAAATATCTTACTATATTATAATGTAACTCTTATATATAATCATAACAACAAATATCTAAGGTCTATTCTTAGGAAAAAGGAATGATACATCAAGATGAAGAAAAATATAAAAAAATGATCATATACCATGGATTTTCAAGGTCAAAAGCCTTTAGTTCCCAAGATTTGATGTTTCAAAGGATCAAATTTTCTAAAACCCACCACTGGATTCCCTATGTTCATGATCCATAGAGGTAATATGAATAATTAGGTTATTTGGGGAGGTTTTTGGTTTATACCTTAATTTTTGGATAAATGAAAACCCCACACATGGTTTGGTAACATTGTTTACTAAATCACGTGTTTAGAATGTTAGGATTAGTCATGGGAACTAAAATATATTAGCTACAAGTTTTGATATACCATGTTCCAACCATGATTTATGAATCAATATTGACTTATGTGGTTTTTTTGTAGAAGTTGCGTGATTAGATCCAACCATGATCTTACTATGAGTTACCTACTATACCTTTCTAACAAGCCGTGCAATTTCTTAAGAAGAAACAAATAGATTTTCCTAACTTCTTTCAATCCTTCTAACCCCTTAAATGCCTTGAAAACTCTCTAAAACAATCCAAAGCTACCTAATACTTCACCTAAGAAAATAATAACTCAAAAACCATTAAATATTTGTTTAAATTATGGCATAAGGTACATGAAAAATCTTGGCCATTACAATATCAAGTTCTATCAACCAAGACATCTTAATTATATGGTATAGAATACTCCAAGTGATACCCATTATTGTTTGTCTCGTAAGACCATTTAGTTCATCGTGGGAATTTACAATATCAGGCTCCATAAATAACTTACTAATTCTAATAACGTTATCATATATTGGATGATTAATAAAATAAAAATTAAATATGAATTAATAATCAATAAATAACATCATTTAATAATGTAATATGGAATTTCAATATTTTCCACGTAAATGGAATAACATTCATTATAAGATTTCCTCAATTCACACCATATATATTAATGAATATATTGTTTGTTAAACATATATATGAATATTAATAGGGAAAATATATTTAAATCCATCATTATGGTTCATAAATCTCCTATGAAATACCCAAATCATATACCCTGAGAGTGTCAAATAAGTTGTATAATGAGGCTATCCTTTTGTGCACAAAGTGAACTTTAGGTAACACGCAAATAAACTTTTTCAAATTCATTTCCCATAGGTGCATATATGTTAGAGCCTATATCTATTTTTTTGTATCCATACATGGGATTAATTCCTAGGAAACTATCACTATTTATTTTAACAAAATTTTAGAATGTTTACATTAATGGCCAACACATTTATAATAACATTAAGAATTAGTTTTGAATAAAAAAAGGAATATACTTCTCTCGTGGATTTATTAAAAAATAATCCAAACAAGGGGATATTATTTTAATTTTAAAAAAATATATATTTTTAAATTAATTTTGAAAATTGTTAATGTTAATTATGGGGAAGAAATCAAGTCAAACAATAATCATGAAAAACATTATTTTCCTACTTTGGTAAAAATTCAACTGTGATTTGTGTGAAAAACATTAAGAATGTAACCTTTTCAAACCTTTGTAAAGTATTAAAATTTAGTTTAATATTTTTTAGTGACAATTTAAAAGTATATAATAACTACTATAATTTTTTTTTCTGAAAATGGATATGGAGGAGAAATATTCTTAACCAAAAATGAGAAATATTATCATATTTTATTATTAAAAATATTTTGGTATTTTTGAGTACCAAATAGGAGAAATATATAAATAATACTTTTAAATCCTATAAATAACCATAAGAGTATAAAATAGGTCAGTTTTAATAGATTAATGTCATTAATTCATTGAATTTAAATTTAAACACAAGCGATCATGAGTAAAAAGTGATCATAAAAAACCCTTATGACTTTAGTATCTTTTGAATCAAAATAATATGAAGGATAGAATGTAAAAAGGAAAATTAAATACTATAAAAATATATTAATGATAAAATATTCTAAATAGTAATTATATACACCATATACTCAACAATAGGTGGTTAATACAAAACATGTCTCAAAGAACCAAATTTATTACAATAAACCCTTTACCATGGACTCCCACTTAGTCTAATGTGTTCCAAATTTCATTATAATATATATATATATATATATATATTATTCTATAAAATATTTATATTCATATATATATTTATTTATATTTTTATTCGTCTATTCATTTTACCCATTTACTCGTAATTATTTGTCAGAATAAATTATTTATGTGTGAACTCTTCTATTTCCCATGTATGTTTAGATTTGGTGTTTTGTGTCCTTGAACATTGGTGATGGCCTCATCACCTCAAAAATAATAATTCCTTCATATATATATCATATATATAAATTAAAAACACTTTTATAAACATCTATATGGTGTGGTTATGAAAAATGGAAAAAGTCCTTCAGAGAGGAAGTAGTCCGCACTTACACAATGGTGGAATTTTCATTTTTCCATGAATAGAAATACAGGAAGGAATAAAATTATTTATCTTTAAAAAAACTAAATTAATTAATAAATATAATATTTATTCATTAAATAAATCTTTATTACCATCCATGTATGGTGGTGATGAAAAATGAAACACATCGCTTCGTGGAGGTCGTAGTTTGCACGTATGCAGGGGCAACATTTTTATTTTCCATTGGATGGATAGAATATAGAAAATGGTTTTACCAATAACATAAAATAATATTATTTTTTAAAATATATTTATATAATTATATTAATATGGTAATATATTATTTTTATCAGGTTTTAGAATAATTAAACTTGAAAGATCTTGGTATGAATATATACCTCTTCCTTGGATAATCTCCTTTGAAGAACATCTTAAGGTGTCTTGAATGTGTATGTTGGGAAAAAGAACCTATATTTCATGTATTAGTGTTTATATAATTTCTTTCTATAGATACTAGTTGAGATAAGGTTTTAATGTTGTGTATAGAGGAGAGAAGAGGAGGTTACCTTTTATAAGCAAGGGGATTGTCGCCATTTTAAATACCCTTAAATTTAAAATAATATAGATCCATTTTCATGGAAATGTGGAACCAATTGCCAATTTTTATAATATAGTATTATATAATGTCATAATAATGTCCAATAATTAGATTTACACACGTTTTAGTGATATTTTAAGCGTTATCTCTTAGTTTCACTCCCATGTTTACCCTTTTAACCCTTACTGTGGTAAAAAGATTATTACCATTGAAAATATTTATTATGAATTATAAAATTTTAATATTTTGATAAAAAAATTTAATCCATTTAAAAATATTTAATTCTTATATCTTGTAAAAATTAATTTTATTACTAATTTGTAAAGCACAGTGAAAAACATTTTTTTTCGAAAAATATATTCTAGGAATAAACCGAAATAAAACATTCAATTTTTTCCCATGAAATTTAATGGGTTTTCTAGAATAAAATGAAATTTATGAGACTCTAAAACAAATACTAGACTGAAGTTAATATTTTAATTACTAAATTTAATAAAAAGATTAATAATAATTATTTTATTATATTAATACATCACTTAAGTTCTAAAATGTCAAACATGGTTTTATAATTTCAACATAATATTAGATAATGATATATTTTACCTATTAAATATATATTAGGTCTATAATAATTTTTTTCAATCAATAAATTAATTCATATATCAAAATGAAGTTATAAAAGTTGAGTATTTGAAAAAAAAATATTTTCACTATACACCTAAAAATCATATTTTCAAAAAAATCCAAAAAATCACCCCAAGATAATTTGAATATTATGAATTAAAAAATTATTTTAATATCATGAAATTAAAATTCAAAAATTTATAAATGCAAATATTATATTAAAATAAAAACATTAATAAAACTGCTTTTATAGAAAATCTTTTATTTTAAACTCTAAGTGTTCTTAATGTTATTTCATTTCCATTTGTAATTAAATGACTATTAATTTATTAGTTCTTGTTGAAATATTTTAAATTTGATCAATTTATTAAAATACAAAGAAATTCCAAAAAAACTCTTTGAAAAATACACGTTTTTATCATTGAATGATTTTAATCACATCACATTAATTTTTTATTTTCTAATTAATAAATTTCATCAATAAAAAAAATATTACAATGTATGTATCATAATTTTTTATTATATATCTATTTAATAATGTCTTATTCTTATTATAATTGTAATATGTCATGGATCGTTTGAGTTTTATGTTTCATGTGTTACAAGTTATTCAATATATAGTTTTTTTACAGGAAAATATGTACTAATATAAAAGGGTGTTATACTTGTTTTGTTCTTTGATGATTATCAGTTCGTACAATCATTTGTTTTGTTAGGATTACCTTAGATAATTTCCATCATGATATTCCAAGCTATAAAATAGCTCTACCATTTCCTTTCCAACATATGAATATTTTTTATATATCAATGGAAGGTGTGTATCTTTCTCTTTTCCCAAACCTTATTGAAGTCACCTTAAATATCCATATAATGGGTGGATACTCATTCCATCACCCCATTCCCTCTTTAACACATATTTACATGCAGACTAACAACATACACTAACACAACCAAAATGACACTTCATTATAATTTAGAAAGTGTATCTAAATTATAAAATATTATAAAATAAAAATGTTATTATATTCATTTATTAATAGTCCAAAAATGTAATTATAAAATTTTTATATTATGATATAATTTTGAAATATTATTTAAACCATTCCAAAATTAGTTTTTTATGATGATGTGAAAAATGGTTTCAAAAAAATCCAATGTTTGATATTTGTCTTATATAAATTGATTACACAAAATATGTATTGTGTATTTTTTGGAAATTAATTTGTTTCATAAAATATATCTTATTATGTAATATTAAGGAGTTCATATTAGAAACATGTAAATTATAATTTGATGTGTTCGTATTGGATAAAATTGAATTTTTCAAATTTATTTGATCCAAAATTATAAAATGATTATAATTTTTTTATGAATTTCTCATAAATATTATTCAAATGTTTAAATTTATGAATTATAAATTTATTTATTTTGTTTTGGTTAAATCATAGTTATAAAATTGACATATTATTTTGAATTAAGTGTTAAATTTCTTCTAAATTATTATAAATTCATATATGGAGATAATGCTTGGTATGAAAAATGATTCAGTTACTTTCTACCTTGACATTGGTACATACTATGTTATGATATTGAATTAAAAAGATAATTATGATTCATAATTATTATCTGTTATAATTATGATGGAATTTAAAGCTCGCTTGAGTAAAGTAACCCTATTTAAAGGTACTTTTGGTCAGACTGCTCACTATCCTGGATGATTTTACCTTGTATTGAAATGTGGGGGTTGGGTACCTTCCACTCAAAGGTTACTCTTATTAGGATTTTAGATTTCATATGATTTTAAGTATTACCGTAAACGGTTATATATAACTTATAAAATGGAAGAAATTAGATATGAATGAATATGCATGTATCATAATTTGGGGTATTAACAAAAGCTAGTAGTTGTGTAAAGAGTTTAACATCAATATTTTTTGAACATATTAATTTGGAAAAATATTAGAGAATTAAAACTAAATAATTAAAATGATTCATAAATAAAGGGTATAACATGATATAATACGGTGATATAATAAATAAACTTTAAAAATAAAATGTGTTTGATTCCATCTAAATGAAAAATGTATCAAAACCTTGATTAATTTAACAAGTAGATTTTTCTAAAGAATGGTGTTGTTGGATTATATTGTTTAAGGAGTGGTTGAATTGACTATACATATGATTTTAGTATCTAAATGATGATGTTAATTTCACGTAACAATTAGATAGTAAACACTAAAAGTTAATATACCAAATAAATAATGTTGAGTTTACCTATATAATATATTGGAAAAATAGTTTTTCACTAAACCATCCAAAATTAATATCTGATATGATGGGCCTAATGAGATACATACATAAATAAATGGTGAGAGTAATTATAAATAATACTTGTTTATTAGTGAAATATGGATCTTGTTCCACTAGGGATGTGATATAATTTTAAATGGGGACATTATTGTAGTGGGATCACATTCCTTATTAAATGAATCTAAGATATAGTTCTCATCTAATTAAATCTTCTATGCTAGACATCATGAAATCATTATCATAAAAAAATTATTTCATATAAACACTAAATAAAGATAAATTTTAATATAAGAAAAATATATTATTGTTATTTAAAAAACATAATAATTATTCTTAATTAAGATAGAAAATTATATGTGTTAAAGAAACCCTATTTGAGTAACTAATTATTGAAATTATTCAACTAGTGAATCAAAATGATTATGAGAATCATCCAACGATTCAACTAATTATTCCAATGAGATATATGAAAAATTATATATGTAAATTAAGTCACCTATCACACATTAAATTTGATTAATTATGTCATTAAATAGGCACGAATAAAGGTTTCATATAAGGATTATCTTGGCAAGTTAATTCGCTATATTGTCATTTTATGAAATTTTTTGACAATGTGAATGAGTTCAAGTAATGTTTACCATGTTTTATAAAACAAATTAGATTATATGAGCATAAAATGTGATTTCAAGGATCTATTTTTGTGTAGAAAATATAGATGGGTAGAGAATATTTTAAATTTATAATAGTCAAGCTCAGTCTACGAAACCTAAAGATAATTTCATGGTGGAATGATATTGTATCTATATAATGAAATTTTTTAGGATACTTGATGGAGTTTGGAAACTCCATATAATTCCCATGTCAGGTTTTGAAATTATACAAACACAATTTTATGATTTTGAATGTTATATTTAACAAAATGTATATTTAACTAGTGTTGTAAGTATATAGGTGCTAAAAATTAATGTAATAATTTAGGGAGATTGTAGTTTGTATTTAAATGATGAAGAAAAATGATTGCAAAATCATGGAAGCGAAATATAAGGGATATTTAAACCCCAAATGAATCTATGTAAACTATATGAATTTTTAAATCATTTAATTATATGATAAGGGAAGTTTTTTATTAACAATTATTTGTTATAAAATTTGAGATATTAGTTTTTCTACGCACATGGTATTAGATTCATTAGATTTTATATCATTGTTCGAAATATACATAGGGATAAAATGAGTTTTTTTCCATGATTAAATTGTTTATCCAAGATATTCATTAAAATATAATGGAATAATTTCTCCCCATTATTGTGGGATATATTTAGTAATAATTAATTAACTTCAAAACATTAAGCATAAAACATAAAATGTTTGGGCCATAATGTTTTGAGGTTTTCTATGTTAAAAAGAAACTGGTTGGGAATAAATAATGATTTCTTAATTATTGTATTTTTTATATAAAAGTCACATGAAAATGTTTGATCCTCCCTTATGATGTTTCTATATTAAAATTTCTATATAGATATGTATTAGGTTAATGGAGAAAGTATAATTCACCAATTCCAAGAAACAGAGTCTAATGGATTAAAGTTATAAGATGGAGTGTTGCTCCAAATATTTATTTTATTATATTAATAGTTCTATTATAAATATATTTTCAATAAAGATAAATAAAAATGTTATTTCTTACAATAAAAAAGTAAACAAATCATAACTATGATAGGAATTTATGATTCTCAATATTGTTGGACAAATGAAGAAGTTGTTGGATCATTGTTGGAACTACATTTTCTGGATGGAGTTTTCTTGACCAAGTTAACCATAAAAAGGAATGTTAATGAGACTACTAGATGAATAATTTTTATTAATCCATCATTAATAAGCTTTAGATAATTATTTATGAATCCATGTTATATAGGATTCCAATCATAGGCATCAAAAAAAAGTTTTAAAATGGTAGTATAGAGATATCCAAGTAATCAGACAAAATATTTCTAAATAAAATCCTCAAAATGCCATATATTTAAAGATATCTAAGGGTTTATTGGATGGAATAGAAATAGAAAAAAATCTAGGAACCCATCTGATAGTGGAAGCGTCTAGGTAAAAACTTCTAAGGGTAGATCAAATAGAGTTTCCAATCATAGAAATATCAAACAAATATAGTCATTATGAAATAATATCAAATATATCACCACTATATAGAGATATTCCAATGCAGTTTTATCAAATTAATATTTTTTAATATTTTTAATGTTTTAGTATAAGAATATAACATATATATATGTTGATATATACATTAAATAATTCTAGTTTAATAAAAAAATATCTTGATTCAAGTTAATATTTCAGGATGTTTGAGGTGTTTTTATACCATGGTTTAAGTAAAGTTTCTATGAAGTTTTTTTTGACTATTATGTTTTTTAAATATTGAACGTACTCAAATGTTGAAGGATGTGATAAGGATATTATAATTTTGATTGGTTACTTTGAATTTTATGTTTTATCTCTCATTTTAACCATCAACAAATATATTCCTATATAAATGGTGAGTAGGTGCAATATGTTGATGTTTTTTCAAACGGATAATTTCGAAATAATTGAGGTGACCACTAGAGAGATTGAGGGATATTGTGTTGAGGTATTGGACTTATTAGTTCCATATAGAGTAGTTCCAAATATAAGATTCTAAGTAGTCTCTATCAGAGGACGAGTGGGAAGAAGCTATCAGATACATGATTCTGGATAGAGTTTTGTCCTGATATCAATTAGTATTAGGAAAATATGGAATCAAACTATGTGTACCAGATAAACTACAACCAGATCAAGAATGAACCAAATGGAAAGGTTTGGATAGATAATCATATAGGTAATTTCTTGCTCAATTCTATGCAAGAAAGTGAATAGTAAGAAAATAAACTTATAAGAAGACAAGTGTCAAGAATGGTTAAGAATAATAGTGATAAAGTGTTGAATATTGTTGGTGAATACAATTTTTATGGTCTCAAAATATATTAATATAATGTTATATGAGTGAGGATCACATGCAGTGTCATAGTATTATAGTTCTATGCAATTCATAGATACTCTCTTCATGTTATAAAACACAAAAAGGATTATTTGAATTGGTTATTTATTCTTGGGTTATTTCGAAATCATTCTAAGAACTAGCTACTCTTGTTGAGTATTGAAAATTTTATATAAATGTGTTCCCTTTCTTGTTCTTGTTTGTTGTTTTTCAGAAAAAAATAGATTCTCACTAACCAGAGGGAAAGGTTGTTTCTAAAGTAAGAAAACATAAATAAGAAAAAACCATTTATTTACCACTTCTCCCTTTATGTGATCACATTGATCCTGATGAGTCATTTCAACTGTTATCATAGAAATGATTCCTTCATTTAATCTTTTCTAAATTTTGAATATATGTTAGGTTTACATGGATATTGAGAACTCCTTTAATAGTATGGGGATTCCAATCTTGGATGGAGAGAACTATATCTTCTAGATGGATATAATATTACATTTTCTTATAGTTATTAGCTATGATGTTCCCAAATATTTCAAAAATGATTCCCCTCAACCAACAAAGGGTGATCCCTTAATAGATATAGATAATAATAATCTAGATAATGATGGGAAATTATGAAATTTTGTACTTTAATTCCTCTACAAAAGTGATAGATAAGGGTTAAAAGAATTGAAATAGTTAAAGGTGTCTAGGAAAAGTTGATGAATGTATATAAATTAAATACCAAACTCAATAAATCCATGTTTAAAATATTGATATTGATGTATGAATATATGAAAATGGGAGATAATGAATCTATTTGTGGCTTCTTTACAAGGTCGAATGACATTATAAGAACCAATTTATTTATTTTTTGATAATTTTGATGATTATGTTATTTTTGAAAATATATTAAAGATTATTACAAATAAATTTTAATCCATGGTATTATCCTTTGAAGATAGAGATCCTAAAATTCTCTCTCTAGGTGATTTATATATTATTCTTATCACATATGAAATGAGAGGAGAGAACTCCATCAAGAGTAAATAAAATATTGATCAGGAAATATCATTCAAGGATACTATCAAAGGGAATTCCATGAATGTTATTGAGGAATAAGTATATTACTTTGATAGTGGAGATGAATTAATTAATATTTTTGATAAATTTATGGATTTATTTTTAGTAAAATTGAAAAGAGATATGTGTATCTATAAATGAACGTGACCATTGATGTTCAATAGTTATGGATTTATTGAACACTTTGTGGAAAACTATCCTAGTTTGATGGAAGATAAAGATAGTGATGAAAAAAATATGAATTCAAGAATATATTTAAATAATAATGAATAAAAATCATTGTAATTTTATAAGTGAAATTATTATATGTTATCAAAATATAACATGAAAAAACATTTCTCTAAATATAAATAAGTTCATGATAACGAAGTTGAATATCAAAAAACATGTGATGATTCTTTTGAGAAGTTACTTATTTAAAAGGTGATTGATAAAGACCTTAATAGTTTTTAAAAAAGTATCTCTCAATTAGAATAATTGGATTCTAATATTATATTTATTCTTAAATTATAATTGAGATAATGTCTCTCAAATAATTTTAAACTTGAAAAGGAGAAAAAGAAGTTGAAGAAAGAAGATCTATCTGTAAGAAATCTAGAATCTGTTCTTGAAGAAAAATCACGGTTGTTAAAATAGATTAATGATATGATGATGTAAAATTATTAAGAGAAAAACCACAACATTTATATAGAGTAAAATATAAAGGATAATGAGAAAGAATTTTATATTTTCCAATAGAAACTTATTTAATTTGAGAAAATAATTAAAAACATTCGAAACTAAGTTATATATCACTAGTAGAATACTAACCTATACCAACGGTTTGGAACCGTTGGTATAGGCCTCCAAACCGTTGGTATAGCCTATACCAATGGTTTGGAGAACCGTTGGTATAGCCTATACCAACGGTTTGGAGAACCGTTGCGAAGTAAGCCGTTGGGATAGGTCTATACCAACGGTTTTCCCAAAACCGTTGGTATAGACCTATCCCAACAGTTTTTAAAACCGTTGGTATAAGTAATATGAAAATCTATTCCAACGGTTATAAAACCATTGGTAAATGTATTTAAAAAAAAAACATCCGCTGGGATTTGATCCCAGAACCCCTCGTTTATAATCGAACGACTTAACCACTAAGCTAACATCACTTTTGTAAACATAATTTCATAAATATATATATGTATTATCATAATTATTTAAAATTTAGATTTATATAATGTTCTCGGGTAGCAGACCTGGAAGAAATGAAAGAATCTATCCCAACGGTTCTCAAAACCGTTGGGATAGGTGGAAATTTTCAGGAGGTGAATGTTGGATTTGGGGTGAGTTTTCCCAACGGTTCTCTCAAACCGTTGGGAAAGGGGGGGTCTTTCCCAACAGTTTGGGAGAACCGTTGGGAAAGGGGGGGGGGGTCTTTCCCAACGGTTTGGGAGAACCGTTGGGAAAGGGGCCTCAAAACACCCCTTTCCCAACGGTTCTCCCAAACCGTTGGGAAAGGGTGTATATAAGTGTTGGGAAAGATCCGATTTCCAGTAGTGTATGTTGGTGAATATTCTATGATGTGTAAACCACATAATGATCTATAAATATAATTATTTGTGGTTAAAAATACGTGTGAATATATTCAAAAGAGGAATCATGTTTATAATACTCTTTATATAGGAAAAACTTCCAAATTCAAAAATTATTAAAATTATGATAAATAAAAGTTTGAAGAACTAAATTACACAACTAGAGATTATTTATGTATAATAAGAATTCTAACCTGATGATAGATGATAGTCAGATAGATAATTTAAAACAGCTGCACAGTTCTTAATAAAATATAGGGTGTAAAGAAAAATATTATTTCTATGGATATTGTTGGTACTATAGAGGATTTTAGTATACAACAAAGATGTGTTGGTTCAATCATAAAAATGAAAATAAATCTACAAGATATCACAGTTTGAGTATGAGGGAGATTGAACCTTGTCATATATAAAAACCAAGGAAATTTGGTTTGAAAAATAAAATAATTTCAACCTCTGTAGTCTTATTGTGAAATATGTGACAATCATGGAAACCTTGATAAAGGATGCATTATAATGCTTCCATCCGAAAATTTTTTTTATGGAAAATCTCAAAAGCCTCATGTGAAATAATATAATGGTAAGCAAAAGGCCAATGTTTTTTATAATTCTCTCAAATATACAAATAGATAAGGGAACTGTATAATGGTAAAAATATGCTCTCTAAATAAGAATAGTGATTTAATGTTACTAAAAAATTAAATTATTATAAAAAATAAACAGTGACATTTGGAAATAATGAGACACTTAGAATCAAAGGCATTGGATCTAGTATCATTGGAAAAGAAAGATTGAAATCTATAAGTTCTTTATATTTTTATGGGAAAAAAATTAATCATTTCACAACTATTTTATGGATAATAGAATTCTTTTTTAAAGTAATGATTTCATATAGTATTGAAGATGAGAATGTTTTAATAAGAGAGAAACAAACAAAAATAAAATTTTTTTAAAATTTTATATGCATAGGGATCATTCTATCTTAGCATGATGGAATTAAAAAAAAAAAATTTATAAGAGGATTGGAAAATGTGCCAAAAATATGATAAATATAATGAAGAGAAAATGTATTCATTATATTTTTGAATTGATAATACTAAATGATCAGGGTTGTTTGATATGTTAGAATAGGAAGATTACAATCTACGTGAATAAACTAGTTGAGATACATTCAACCCATCCCTTAATGTTTATTTGTTCTAACATTTTCGTGACCAATAGAAAGAAATTAGAAACCAAAGATTAATAATTTATTTTTATTATTGATGAATTTTATCTTATTACATGTATTCTATTTTTAAACATTAATCAAGGGGAAATTTTTTGAAAACTTTTATGACAAGTTCTAAAAAATAGTGTGGATATTCTGTAAAGGAAATATGAAATTATAATGGTGCTCAATAGACAAATAATAAGTTCAAATATTACCTTTAAAAGTAAGGAATTAATCATGAACACAGTGCATCATACAAACAACAACAAATATGGCTCTAATAAGTTTTATTGTACATGATATTTCTATATTCTTGTAGAGTTAAGATATTATAGAATTAGTTCATATTTATAATTTTTGTTTTTATAGGAAACACTCTAATATAAATCCGTGACAGATATACTACAATGAAACCCTAACTTGAAAATTCTTAAGGGTGTTTGGTACTACTTGAATTATCAATGTCAGAGTATAGAATCAGGGGATGTTCTATCAAAAAGGAGTTGAATGTATCCTCATTTAATATCCCCTAATGGTAAATATTTTAGGAGTTACAGTAAGGAAACTAGATTGATTTTGGATTTTGAAAATATAAAACTACTAAATCATTCTGATAGAAAAAATTCACCATAAGGACCCCGACCCCAGTTTTCCAGAGTTGATGCCTTATATTATTACATTGGAATATAAACAAGAAAGACGCATCCCAAAGAACTGAATAGTTTAGTAGTTTTTTGGAAAGAGATACATACATAAGTTTAACCTTACCATTTGAAGGTAAATACAGTATATACATTCCTTTAGAAACATCCAAAAATCTGATATAATGCCTAAGAGTCATCCAAAATATACGTCTTCACATAATGGGGAAAAATATAAAATAAGAAAGGGGTGAGATCATATTATTATTAAGGGTAAAAAAATATAATGGAATCATATGAAATATGGAGTAGTGAATAACTAATAGCACACATTCCATTAAAACATAATCTTGAGAATAAAATGGAATGAATAAAAGTTGATTAAATAATTCCATAATAAAATGTAACCATGGATATTCTACTAGTCGAATAATCACATGGACTATCAATTACTAGTTTCATAATTAGGGAATTAAAACTATTGGTGGACATGCCCATAGTGTTATGTCCTCATTCCAAGACCATAAATAAATGGGTAGAAACCAAAACTAGCTTGTATCATGAGACCTACTGATGCACCTAATGGATATAGAGGGCCCCACCTGACCCTTACTAAGTCTAATTCATTCCTCATATTACAGGGTTAAAATATAATCAACATATACATTAATAATGAAACTATCATACTAAAATTAATAACTTCCCCCAAGTAGTACACATAATAACTAAACATCCAGAGTAATATGGTAAATGGTATCAAGATAGCACATCCACAATCAAAATAATCATAAACCATTAAATTAAATATGTTACATGATATCATAAAATATTAATCCCAACTAAACATAAGATTAAAAAATGACATTGAAATAGATGAAAATACTCATATAAAATCATCGAGCAATTCTTGAGAGAAATACTATTTTAAATTGCAAAGAAGAGTTCTATTGGAAAAAGAATTATATAAAATAAGAAATTAATTAAGATATTTTTTCATGATTTTTTTGGGTTTTATAAAAATATGGTTTTTAAAAAAATATTATTTTTGGTACTTGAAAATGGTAATGAAAATGTGATGTTCCCTTTAATCGGGCTTACATATCGGGAAGAAAATGGAAGGGTGCCTTGAAAAACATTTATTATCCCATTAAATATTGATTAAATGATCTCAATATATGATTCTGGAACATATATATATATATATATATTGGAATATATATATATATATAAATGAATAATTGCATTGGTGTATATATTAAGAAAGAATAACCCAAATGAAAATGGAGGTTTGGGAAGAAAACCCTTACCTTATGTCTGAATATGTTTTTCACTTGACCTTAAGGTCATGGAATATGAAATTAGACTCATAAATAATTTAATTCATAAAATATTAGAAATTTATTTAGTTAATTATAATTTTATTAAGTTCATTTTTTGTTTTTTATAAGTTATAAATTTGAATCTGGTTTTCCTAGAGTGTTCGTTTCCTTGATTTAATGATCGGTTCGCTTGATTGTAAGTAACAGAGTTCACGTAAAATGTGTATAATTATCTAGAATTGGAATTACAGGTTATTTTTGAACATACATAAGCATAATTAGTTTTATTTATTATTATTTTTCATATATTAGGATGAATCATTAGATAACATTTTAATTATAATCATTTAGCTCAATTTTAGAGGTTTGTCGATCACAAAGAACTAGTTTTGTTCTATTATTTAGTATCATGTATGGACAATGTTTCCAGAAACATAAAAAAACATAATATATATTTCACAATCTTTTTCAACCATAAAAATGGTTTCATGACCATCCTTTATGGACAAATTGAATTATGAATGTTTATCTTCCATGAAGGTTGGAAATCAGCACCACCTATATAATGATTTTGTTTTTTTAATAAAATAGATAGAGAGTACGGTGATTGATAATGGAGAATAAATTAACATGCTATAATTCAATTATATAGATGATATTGGAGTTATAATGATCATTTAGACAGTGTATGTGAGGATAGAATAAGAAAATAAAATAAACTGAAATGAAATTTAAAGAAAAATGATGGGGGTTAGCCTCTTCAATTATCCTCCTTGGGAACCTCCTTAGGGGAAGAAGGTTTGGTATTTTGGAAAGAATAAGAGACCATATAAATGGTGAGAGGCTAGGTAAGAGTATTTGGTCAAAATTTTTATAGGATTCAATGCTTAGACGTTTTAGGGTAGGAGTGTTGAGGGGTGGTATTTATAGTGGAGGAGAGGGGGGTTCCTTGAATTTTTTATTAATTATATTACTATTTGGATCAAGACTATTAATATTTTTATAATTATCATCATATATATTAAAAAATTATGGAGAGTTTGATATTATGAGATTACATCATCCATACATCATCTATGACTCAATAAATTATGTATTTAGCATTTATTGTAAATTATCATATTTTATTATTCGCCAAAAATTCATGTATTTTTTAATAAGTACCAAAACATTTGCCTAATTATTTTTCAAAATATATAATTAAAAAATAATCTCCATTTTATGAAAATAATTTTCTAAATATGATAAATTTAATTTTTAATTAAAACCATTACGCACTCAAAAAATACCGATTTAAAATATATAACTGATATTATAACACTTTAAAAAATGACTAAGGTATCGTAAAATTATCCTAAAATCATAGAAAAACAAAATTGTAATTTATTAATACATTATATTTAAATAAATTTTCTTTTAAATAATCTTATTATTATAAAATTATAATTAAATATTTATGATTTACAAAAATACCAACACATAGTTAATAATTTTTAGTATATTCATTTACCTGTACAATGATACAATTATATGATACTTTCATTTATAATGCGCGTAAAATTTATTTGTACTTTCATGGTGATTTTTCTGTTCATATGGTTGGATTACAATTTATAAGGGTCATATCACTATTCCAAAGACCAAATTACTATTTCATCGGTATAGGTTCCTCAACTTCTAGAAATACCTCTTATTTTATTCATTCTTCATTTATAATGATTTTATTGGGTTCTATATGTGGTTTTATGTTATTTGTAATATATAAAAAAAATAAGAAAGGAAATATCATGGATATAATTCTGGCTTGTTACATTATCCCCTCATATAAAATTTTCATCCTTGAAATTTCCAAAATGTCACCTAAAAAATTTATTTGGGTAGTTCTTCATCCTAAATTCCTCAGGCTCCCACGTCACCTCTTATATTTTATGATTTTACAAACTACCTTTACCAGCAGAGTCGTCCAATTCCTCAACACATATCCTTTAGTGTCCAAAATCAATATAGTCTCTACATAATAATATAACTCGGGTTTTTATTCTATACCTTCATAAGTGAGTACATTAGTTGGTCCTGGAATATAATTTATTAAGAAATATATGTGGAACACATTGTGTACTCTATAAATTCTAGGTGGCATTTCCAAATGATAATACACAACTCCAATTCTCATCATATTTTCAAAAGGGCCAATTAACGTGAGGCTGAGTTTCCCTTTATTCCCAACTATTATTACACACTTCCCTGGAGATACATTCAATAAAATGTGATCTCCCACTTAAAATTTCAAATACTTCATTTTATTATTGGCATATATGTTTTTCCAGATTTTACTTACTTTGATGTTGGTTTGAATTGTCTTTACATGATCTGTTGTTTCCTCTATAAGCTATTGGCCTATAATATTTCTTTCACAATATTTATACCAACATGATCATGTATGACATATCATTCTACAAAATACATAATATGGATCCATTTGAATACTGTAATGGAATATATTTTTGTAGGAAAACAATACCAAAGGAAAATGCTGATCCTACATAACTTGAAAATCAAGTGATCATTGTCTCAACATGTCTTCTAGAGATTGGATCTTCCTTTTTGACATCCCTTCAGTTTGTTGCGGATAAAAAGTACACAAATGAATATCAGTATCCAAAAATTTATGATGAATATTTGAGAATGTATATCTACATCATGGATCATGATCAAACACATTTGAGAGACGTGCTCCATGAAGTCTTACAACATCATTAATATGGATACCTTCAAGATGCTCGAGTGACAAATCATCTCTTATAGTGAGTAAATGTGAAGATTTGATAAGTCGGTTGACAATTACCCATATTTCATCATTCTTTCTTAGAGTTATTGGTAATCTGGAGACAAAATCCATAGTGATTTCATACAATTTCCATGTAAAAATAGGAAGAGGTTGCAAGACTCCTCTAAGATGTTGTCTTTAATCCTTCAACTATTGATAGACTAAACATGTAACTCCCAAATGTTTAAAAAATAAATTGAAATACATGAATATTTGTTTTATGTAGATATTTATAACTTTCCTTTACACAAAAGTTTTCCTCATCATTGTTTTGAATATCCAAAAACAGTCATCTACAGTTGTGTTCAGTAAGTTATTTGGAGTCTAATGGAACTTACTTAATTTTTGGTGAATAGTAATACGCCCTTATGAAAAGTAATATGAATAGTAATATGAACCTAATGAATAGTAAATTGTATTATTATTTTATTTTATTACGGATTTAATATAATGATATATTGGTTAATTTTTCAATTTGATATAAAAGAAGTTGTAGTTTTAAAATTGTTAATTTTTGAATAAATAATGATTTTATTTAAAAATTAAATTAATAATATTTAGAATTTTTTTTTCAAAAAATTCAATTCATTTTGGAATTCAACCCAATGATAAATGGTTATGGTGAATTTTTGGGAGTTTTTTGAAATACATGAATTTTTATGAATGATGAAATACGGTAAAATATCGTATATTCAAATTATCAGTTAAATAAACTATTTTTGACATAATAAGTGATGTAAGATCACTTGGTTTGAACTCACATGAAATTATTACTATTTAGGGCCCCCTAAATTAATACTATTCATAGTCTTGAGCAAAAAATTATAATAATGATTAAAATAATGAAAAATACCCCCTTTTCTCCACAATAAATACTACCCACATTCCCCTCTTCCTCCCACACCTATCAAGCATTGATCCATACCTATTTTCTACCCAATATTACTCCAAAGGCTCTTCCACACCTCCTAGTGTTTATTTTCTCCCCAAAACATTGAATCCAAAGGCCTTAAGAAGGATCTCAAGGAGAAGAGATCAAGAGGTAAACATCCTCCTTTGTTTTAATTATTTTCAGTCATTTGATTTTATTCTTTTTAATTTCCTTTTTATTAAGTTTGGATATGTAATTACATATCTCCCTTACATTCCATATTATGTAAGAATGATTTGGGACCCCTTTTCCAATATCAAAATATTTTATAAAATTTTAAGCGACGTCATTAGGCTACTGAATTTTTTTAATGGATTTCTCAACTTTTTTTATTTCAAGATTCATTTATCTTTTTTTACTTCATCACCTCCCCTTATCAAAGAGGAATGAGTGATCCAGTATCATAGATATTCTGGATTTAATCATATTTATGTAATACTCAACTTTAAATTTCTTATCCTCTCCCACTTATTCAAGAAATTAAAACATTGTGTGTGATGTGTTGATTTACTGTAATCGTGGACGATGTGATTTCAATTTCATATAATTTCTTCAAGACTACACATGAAACCATTTTTATTGTTGTAAATGATTATAATTTTTGTATTATATCTTATATAATGTTTTGGAATCATTTTTTTCACATGCTATAAATTTATGAAACAAAATGAGTTCATTACTATTGAAGAAGCACCAAAATGACCTAAACAAATATCAATAATTATTTAACTTATGAATCATCCTCATATAATACTTCAAAATGAAAAAGGTATAATATATGGTTCTTTAAAGATGTAAATACCAATCCATTCCCTTTCTGGAGATTCACTTCCAATCGATAAGATTATCCATCATGAACCGATGATGGAAATCATGTAAAGAACGCACCCAAAAATAATGGAAGGAACAAAATACTAATAATTAAATGGTGAAATGAGGTTATGAAATGATCATATAAGATTCCATAAACATGAGAATGTTTTTATAAAATAATAATAACACTATTTTATCCATTTTATAGGAGGTTTAGACAATATTTAATTAAGAAAAACCCGAGGTAAGGGAATTCATAACCCGATTTCCATTTTTTGGGTTGACCTTCAACATCATTATTTATGTTGTATTAAAATTGTTTGTGAGATGGGTTTTGTTTATATTATGTTTAGTTATTTTTATTTATAGTGTATATACATAATCCATCAACTATATTAATTTTCTCTCCAATTATATGATATTTATAAAGGACTTTCCTTTTAAAATCCTCTTTTAAAATTTTGTTTTACAAAGTTCAAACACAATGTTTTCTGTTATTATTCATGTTGTTTGATTATGTTATGGTTCTTTGGATTTGTTTATGATTAATGGTGGGGCCTATATATCCCTCCAATGTAATGGTTATGTGTAAGTTTTCGGTCGGTTGTATGGTTACTCAAAGTGTAACTTCGATGGTTACACAAATTGTAAGGTAGTCGTGAAGGTTAAAAATTATAAGGTAGTCGATATGGTTACAATATTATGTTAGTAATGTCCCAAGATACCTTCATGGCTCTATTTTTGTTTTTTTTGGGAATATGGTGGAATTATCATGTCTCAAAAAGTAAGTATATATGGGTGACAAGTATGTGTTTTGAAAATTATTTCATACACTATAAGTATTCATGGAATAATGTGTTCTTTACTTTTTTTTATATACCTTAATGAGATTTTTGTGCTCATACCAAGTATTTGAATGATTATAATATGTTATAAGGATGTGTATTAAAAATAATTAATGCATGTTAAATGTTCAAAGAACTATAAAAGAAATCATGTTTTTTTAAAAGGTTTATATTTTGGATGAAATGAATACTATTTGTATGTTATCCATTTTGTAGTAATGTTTAATGTTATGATTGTATTATGTACCAATTCTCTAATGATATAAACTTTAAAGGATCCTAAATTTTAAGGTAATTTATTTCTTGACTAAATTCATTGTTATGTAATATAATAAGTTCAAGTCCATATAAATGTTATCAGAAGACGATTTAGATAACATTAGGGGTTAGGATGATGGTAATATAATACCATAAATGTTTTTTAATCAATGGTTAATTTGATATGTTATAGCATTAGAATATTACAATGTTATTTATACTACGATATGTTTGTTCAGAATGGTTGTCCATAGAAGAAATATGGAAGCTAAAGAGGAGAGGCACCGACATAACGATATCCTTCTGAATCTACAGCCCAAAATGGTAGGGATTGGAACCAAGAAGTTTATGACAGCAATATATCAGCTAAAGATGACAATAAATTTTGGTGGGATCCATTCAAAAGAACAACCATAGGTTCCACGATATAATATGACAATAGTGGAACATTTTATAAGACAACACCCTCCTACTTTCAATGTATCTTCTGACCTAGTAGCGACAGAAGGATGGATAAAATCCATTGAAAATTAATTCAATGTTATTGGATATTCATATAATCAAAATTTAAGTCTTTACATATATCATTTTGAAGTTGAAGTTGATCAGTGGTGGTTAATGGTAACGAATATCTAGGATAGAGTGGATATTGATGCCTTAGAGTGGGATCAATTTAAATGTATTTTCCTTGAAAAATATATTCCTAACCTGGTGTAATGTAGCATGGAGAAGAAAATAATTGAATAGAAGAAAGTGGATAAGGATTTAGTAGTTATGTACGAATAGAACTTCACCCAACTTGTGAGGTATGATCCAAATATTATTCTGGATCTAGATAGGAAAATCAGCCTCTTTTACTAAGGATTGAAGCCAAGGTATCAAAGGGACTTTACCTCCCATGAATTCAAATGTTATGAGAAACTTGTCCAATGTGCTGAGAGGGTAGAGGTGGAGTTTTCGGACCATTACATGCACTTTTACAACAATGATAAGAAGAGAACTAGGTGACAAGATAGGGGTAAAAATGAACCAATGAAATATGATGGTAAGAAAATGTAGTTTTCAGTTTGTAAATAGTGTGGCAAGAATCACTGTAGGGAATGTCTTAGTAAAAATAGGAAGTGTTTTCGTTGTGGTATGTTTGGATATAAGGCCCAGGATTATAATGAAAATGATCAAATGACTAATCCTGATAAGAAAATTGTAAAGTGTTTTAAATGTGGTGAGATGGGTCATTATGAAAATTCCTACCTAACGATAGATCTGAATGATGCAAATAAGCCAGAGTATAAGTATAAATGTGTAGTAAGATCCTTTTCATGTACTTTAGATTATTTCAAGACATCTAATGAATTTTTATTAGGTACCTTGTTTGTTTACTCAGATTTTTATAATGTTATGTTCGATATGGGGTCTACACATTATTTCATTTTTGAGAAATTTTCTAGTAAATTTGATATATCACCTCAACAAATGAGATCAGAACTTATTTTTAAAACATGAGGGGGAAATATTATAGTTAAGAGAAATTATAAGAATATTTTTATTGTGGTCTGTAGAAATACTTTACATGTAAACCTTGTTGTTTTTCCCTTATTTGAGTTTGGTTTTATTCTAAGAATGGATTGGCTTTCTGTTTATTATGCTAAGATTGACTGTAGAGCTAAAGAAGTTGTTTTTCTGAAAGAGTTTCAGTTTGTATAAAATAACAAACCCATACTATTTAAAACATATCTGGAAGCTGATAAACTATTTAATGATTGAAATGAATGTTATATTTTACACATTGTTGAGAACAAGGGAACCATTTTGATTAATAATGCGCCAGTAGAAAATGAATACCTTTATGTTTTTTTAATGAGTTACCCGGTGTCATACCTAACCAAGAATTACAATTCACAATTTACTATGTTTATGATTCTATTCCAATTTAAAAACCACGTATCATTTAGATCAAATATAACTTCTTGAATTGTGAATTTTTTTTCATGATTTTCTTGATAAAGGCATCATTCATCTTAGAACTTCACCATGGGGTGCTTCTGTTTGGTTTGTTAAAAATAAAGATGGTTCCCTAAGACATTTCATTGATTATAGATATTTGAATAACATCACTATTAAAAACAAGTAACCTTTACCTCATATCGATGATTTGTTTTATCAGCTCCAAGTAGATCAGTATTTTCCAAGATTGACATGAGATTCAGATACCATCACCTGAAGGTGAAGGAGGATAACATCCCGAAAACAACTTTTTGTACTAGATATGGGCATTATGAATTTTCTGTTTTGTCATTTGGATTAACAAATTCACTTTTCATTTTCATGTATCTTATGAATAGAAAACTTAATGAGTTCTTGGATATGTTTTTTGTTGTGTTTAATGATGACATTCTGGTATTTTATTACAGTAAATGTGAGCATGAAAAAAATCTAAGGGTTGTTTTGAAAACCTTAAAGGGAAAGACACTGTATGGAAAATATATAAATTATGATTTTTGGATACAACATATTTCTTTTCTTGGGAACATTGGATGGAATTACAGTTGATCCTACCAAAAAAATAGTTTAATGAATGGAAAAGACGTACAAATGTTACATATATTTGCAGTTTTCTTAGATTAAGAGGTTATTACCGATGGATTGTTAATAACATTGAATGGTTATCTAGCCTGATATCTATGTTTACACGAAAATGGGTCACATTTATTTGGATTGAAGAATGAGATGTTTGTTTTCATGTAATGAAGAAGAGATTGGTGAATGCTCTACATTTGGCCTTGCCTTCCCAAAATAGTGAGTTTGTCATCTATAGTGATACTTCATTGAAGGGACTTTGTTGGGTTTTGATGAAAAATGATTAGGTAATTTCTTATACTTCATGAAAACTAAAATCTCATGAGACAAATTATCCCACACATGACATGGAATTGGTAGTTGTGTTTTTTACTTTGATAATTTGGAGGAATCATTTATGTGGAGCCAAGTGTAAAATTTATACCGACCATAAGATTCGGAAGTATATATTCACTCAAAAGGAATTAAACTTGACGCAAAGAAGATGGATTGAATTGATAATGGATTATTATTGCATGATCAATTACCATCTAGGAAAAGAAAACTAAGTGGTGGATACCTTGAGTCGAAAAAATCATGAATCATTAACCATGTTAAGTTTGGAACATGATCCATTGATTAATGATTTGGTGAATTAGGGAGTAAAAGTTGTTGGTGTAGGAAATATCTCTATTTTGTATCAGGTTTTAGTGCAGTCATCATTTTTAGCCAAAAATAAGCAACCGAAGAAGGAAGACTGTGATCTACTGAATAATATGGAATTTGTTATAATGGGTAAGTTTCTAGAACTTATCCTTGATAAAGACTGTTTTTTAAGATTTGGAAAAAGGTTGTGTGTGCCTTGTGATTCTCAATTGAATAAATATTTTTTATGTGAAGAACATGGTTATCCATTTTCAGTTCATCCTGGTAATACTAAGATATAAGAATACCTTCAAGAGTAGTACTAGTGGGATGGAATAAAAAGGGATAATGTGGATTTTACCATGAAATGATTGACATGTTAATAGGGTAAAGAAGAATGGAAGTTACTGAAGGGGATGCTTTTGCATTTTCTAGTTCCATAGTGAAAATGGGGGAATGTATCCACATACATTTTTGTGGGACTATATAAGACTTCTCTAGGTAAAAATTAGATTTGGGATATTGTTTATTAGCTGACTAAATATGCACATTTCATTTCTATTTGAGATACAATGTCGTTGGATCAGCTTTCTCAACTATACCTCGAAGAGATTATCAGGTTACATGGAGGTCCTCTTTCCATTGTATCTAATAAGGATATCAGGTTCAAATCTAACTTTTGGAAGGGGCTTCAGAAGTCATTGGGCATAGAATTAAATTTCTGTACAACTTTTCATCCTCAATTAGATTGAAAGTCATAGTGAACAATTCAGACGTTGGAGGATATTCTAAAATCTTTTTCAATGGACTACCAGGGAAGTTGGGATCAATATATTTCTTTAGTTGAGATTTCTTATAATAATAGTTTTCATTCCAATATAAAAATGGAACCTTTTGAGGCATTATATAGAAAGTGGTGTCAGACTCCATCATTTTGGGATGAAGTCGATGAAAGAAAGTTAATGGGGACATAATTATTAGGGGAAGTGACTGAAAATGTGAGATGATCCAACAGCACATCAGGACAACTCAGAGTAGGCCCAAAAGTTATGTAGATAATAGAAGAAAAGACTTCTCTTTCGAGGTAGGTGACATTATTTTCCTAAAAATCTCTCCTTGGAAAAATGTGATGTGTTTTGGTAAGATAGGAAGGCCAAGTATTCAATTCAACAGTTCATTGAAATCCTAGAGAAATTTGGACAAGTTTCATATCGAGTTGCTTTGACTTTGGTTTTTTCTCAAGAAAACAATGTTTTTTATGTTTCAATGTTGAGTAAGTATGTGCCAGATTCATCTCATGTCTTGAGCCCATAAACAATATAACTGGAAGAGAACCTTTCTTATGAATAGAAACCAGTTTAAATTGTTTTTCGAAGGGAATGAGTATTGAGGAATAATTTAATACATCAAGTAAAGTTTCTGTGGAGAAACCACATGGTTGAAGAAGAAACATGTGATCTTGAAAATTCTATGACGGAATAATACCCTCACTTGATTAATATGTAAATAAAATTGCAAGAACACAATTTCTAAAAGGTGTGGATAATGTAACACCCCATGTTTTTTAAAATAAATTGAAATGCATGAAACTTTTTTTCATGTATATATTTATAACTAGACTTTAAACATAATTTTCAACTTCTATGTATTGAATTTTGAAAAACAGTCATCTAAAATTGTGTTCAATAAGTTATTTGGAGTCTAATGGAACCAGCTTAATTTTTTTGGTGAATAGTAACATAATATTATGAATAGTAATATTAATATTAATATTACCCTAATGAATAGTAATTTTAATTATTATTTTATTTTTTAAGGCTTTAATGTAATTACATCATGGTTAATTTTTTAATGTGATATAAAAACATTTATAGTTTTAAAATTGTTAAATTTTAATAAAGAATGATTTTAATTAAAAATTAATTAATAATATTTAAAAAAATTATATTCAAAAAATGGATTTAATTTTTGATTTCTATATGTCAATAAATGGTTAGGATTAATTTTTGGGTGTTTTCTAAAATTCATGATTTTTTTATGAATAGTGAAATAAGGTAAAATATTGTATATTCAAATTATCTGTTAAATACACTATTTATTACATCATAAGTGATGTAAGACCACTTTTTTTGAACACAAATTCCATTATTACAATTTTTGGGTCACATGAATTATGACTATTCATTGTATTGATCAAACATATTATAATAATGATTAAAATAATGGAAAATACCCCCCTCTTCTCCCCTATAAATACCACCCTAATTCAACTCTATCTACAACACCTCTCAAGACATTATACATACCTATTTTCTAGCTAGTACTCCTACCAAGGATCTTAACTATATCCTATAGCTTCTAGTATGACCAAAAGGCCCAAACCAAATGCCTTAAGAAGGTTCTCAAGGAGAAGAGATCAAGAGGTAAACATCCTCTTTTGTTTTCATTCTTTTCATTCATTTTATGTTATTCTTTTTAATTACCATTGGATTATGTTGGTATACATCATTAAATATCACCATTAATTCCCATATTATGTATGAGTTTTTAGGGGTCCCTTTTCTCTCATCAAAATATTTAATGAATGTTTATGCGACGTTGTTAGGCTGCTGAATTTTCGTAAGGGATTTCTCAACATTTCTTTTATTTCAAGATTCATTTATTTTATTTTTCTTTCCTAAAATCCTATTATCCAAGAGGAATGAATGAACTATTATCTTATATATTCTGTATTTCATCATGTTTATGTAATACTCAACATTACATTTCTTCTCCTCTCCCACTTATTCAAGAAATTAAATCACCATCTGTGATGTGTCGATTTATCGACATTGTGGATAATGTGATTCCAATTTCATTTAATTTCTTCAATACTACTCTTGAATACATTTTTAGGTTTTAAACATATTATAATTTAGGTATTATATCTTATATAGGGTTCTGTAATAATTTTTTACACATTCTATCAATTTATGAAACAAAATGAGTTCATTACGATCGAAAAAGCACTGGAATGACCTAAACAAATATCAATAATGATTTAACTTATGAATCATCCTAAAATCATAATTCAAAATGATAAAAAGTATAATTTATGGTTATATAAGTATGTAAATACCACTAAATTCTTGTTTTTTAGTTTCCCTTCCAATCAATAAGAACATCTGATCATGGAAATCATGTAAATAACGCACCAAAAAACAATGGAAGGAACAAAATACTAACAATAAAAGGGTGAAACGAGGTTATGAAATGATTGTATCAGACATTATAAACATAAAAATGTTTATTTAAAATAATAATAACACTCTTTTAACCATTATACAGTGGGTTTAAACAATTTTTAAATAATACAAACCCAAGGTAAGGGAATTCGTAACATAATTTCCATTCATTTGGTTAACCTACTACTTCATTATTTATGTGGTATTAAAACTATTTCTGTGATGAGTTTTGTTTATATTATTTTTAATTATATTTATTTATAGTTTATATACATATTCCATCTACTATATTAAGTCTCACTTCAATTATATCTTATTTATAAGGGACAATCATTTTAAAATCCTCTTTTAAAATTCTGTTTTACAAAGTTCAAAATCAATGTTTTTATGATATTATTCATGTTGTATGATTATGTTAAGGTTAATTGGAATTGTTTATGATGAATTGTGGGACGTTTGTATCTATAAAATTCTTTTGGTATGTGTAATTTGGTGGTTGTTTGTATGGTTTCTTCTTGTGTAACTGCGATGGTTACACAAATTGTAAGGTTATTGTGAGGGTTACAAATTATAAGGTGGCTGAGAGGGTTACAAGATTATGTATGTAATTCCCCATGATATATTTGTGGTTCTATTTTTCTATTTTTTTGTTTTTTAAATCTTGTGGAATTATGAATTTTCAAAAAGTAAGTATATATGGGTCACAAGTATGCATTTTGAAAATGATTTCATATATTACAAGTATTCATGGCCAAATATGTTCTTTCCTTCTTTCTGTATCCCTTATAGAGTTTTTTTTGCTCATACTAAATTTATAAATGATTCTCACAGGTTATAAGGATGTGTAATACAAATAATGAACCCAAGTTAAATTCTTGAATAACTATCAAATAAATCATTTTTTATTTGAAAAGTTTTATATTTTATAAGAAAGGAATATTGTTTTTTATGGTATCTACTATATATTAATGTGTAATGTCTTGAATGTATTATTTACCTATTATCTAAATATCTAAATTCTAAAATATCCTCAATGTGAAGGGAAGTGATTTCTTGACTAAATTCAAGATTATGTTATGTAATTAGGTGAGGTCCTTATAAAACATCTTGACACATAATCAGAAATTTCCATCTTCATATTAACACACCAGAAATGGTCCTAAAAATATCTATACATCGTAGTGTTACTAGGGTATATATAGAAACTCAAGCTATGAGCATCATCCAATAACTCTATTTTTAGATTGTGTATATAGGAAACAACTAGCCTCCTATGAAATTTCAGAATTTAATCCTCATACATGAAGTCTTCCTACTTCCCAAAATTCACAACATTAATTTTCTTTTAAATATTCTCATGACCAGACTAAGAACGTTTAACCCTATCATGTAAAGATGGTTTGGAAACAATTTCAAAAATTAGTAATGCTTCCCATCCCTTGATAATTTCCATATCCATCCTTACAATATCCATGTACATAGGATCCTTGTCAATCCTCATTTCTTTTAGAACCTCGTGACACTTCATGCTCAATGCATCTGCTTCCTTATTCAACTTCCCTGAGTGGTAGTGTATTGAAAAACCATAATCCTTGAGCAGCTCGATCCATCACCTTTGATACATGTGTAGTTATTTCTTTGAGAAGATATATTCCTAACTATTGTGATCCATATATATCTCACATCATTCAACATAGGGATAGTGTCTGCAAATCATCAGAGAAAATGCTACAACTGCTAACTCAAGATCATGAGTTAGAAAGTTTTATTCACTATTTCTCAACTTCCTTGAGACATTGGGAATGACTCTATCATTCTTGATAAGGATACAACCAAGTCCTCTATTTGATGTATCTCTATAAATCACAAATCTAAAATTCCCTGATGGTAGAGTCAAGATTGGATAATTCACTAATATCCTCTTCAATTATTCAAAAACATATTCACAATATATTTTCCATATGAACATAACCCCTATAGGTGTAATCCTGGTTAATGGGTTAGTTAAATGAGAAACATTCTGAATGAAACAGTGATAGTAACTTACTAAACCAAAAAAATTACGTACCACAGTTATTTTTGGTTGTGTAGGCCATTCCTAAATTTCATTACCTTAAATGTATCAACTAATACTATATCCTTAAAGACAATATAGCCTCAAAAAGGACCTTTTGAAACCAGAACTCACACTTGTTGATTTCCCATATAACTTTTTTCTTCTATGACTATTCATAACAATACACAAGTGAATCTCATGATCTTTATATATTTTAGAGTATACAAAGATATCATCAATAAATACCAAAAAAACTCATCAATATATTCCTTGAAAAGTCTATTCATTAAATCCATGAAAATAGAGAGTTTGTTATTTAGTCCAAAAGGAATTACTGTAAAATTTTAATGCCCATACCTTGTTTGAAATGTTATCTTTGGAATATCTTCCTTCCTCACACACAACTAATGATATTTAGATAGAAAATGAATCTTAAAAAAATATTGGGCTCCAGGAAGTTGATCAAATAAATCAACCATGCGAGGAAGTGGATACTTGTACTTTATTATAATAGCATTGATCTCCCTATAGTCAATGTCTAACCTTATAGATCCATCTCTCTTCTTATGGAATAGAATGTGACATTTGAGGGAGAAGCACTAGGGAGAATAACCCCATTACAACTCAAATCCACTATTTTTTCATGATCTCTACTAATTCCACTATGGCCAAGCTATAAGGAGTATTTGATATAAGTCTCACATAAGGAATTAAATAAATAGAAAACACAATTTTATACTCTAGAGGATGTCTAGGTAAATCCTCTGGGAAATACATCAACGTATTCTTGAAAAATGAGTACATCCTCAATTTATTGATTTCTTTCCTCAATCACAGATATTTTGTTTTATTCTTCCCTAATAATGTCATTTAGTATAACTACTAGGGGTGGATCTTGTTAAGAACCAAAGGGAAAGGTTTGTTCTCTAATTATAAGGGACACTACATCATTCTCAAAAATTGTAACTTACTTATTCTTGCAATAGATTTTGACATAATAATATAAAATCCATTACACACTAATTATTATATAAGAATAAATCATAGGTGTATTGATAAGGTCATAAAATAAAGCATTTTTTTGTGTTATAAAGTGATCTTCTCGACACATCATTGTTATAATGTTACTCCCCTTAAGAGTTTTAACTGAATATTCCTTTATTAAATAAAATTGTAAGAGTTTAATTTTCTTGCAAAAATAGGAAGATATAAATGATTTTTATGATCCCAAATAAAATAATGCAGTGGATAAGTGTGAGGAAATTATTTAAGTACTTTCCACCACATCATTAGTAACATAAATCTCTGTATTTGTGATCAAATAAGTTTGGCCTTACTCCCTTTTCCATCACTAGGGAATGTTTCCTTAACATATAGGAAATTCATGTTCATAATTTCCCATATCATTACAATTATAGCATTGAACATTGGAAGATTATTTCTTTCCCTTGCAATTAAGGGAATTGTGGCCTTTTATCTACACTTACAATAGACTCAAATTTTATTCTATCAAGTACTATGGTGTTTCTTCTAACAATTAATATAGGGTGGAATGTCAACTCTGACCCTTTTCCTAATTTCCTTATTTCCTTTTCCAGTGTGTTAATCAACCCTCTTCTTCTCATTTTTTCCTTTAATTTCCTAAGACCTAAAAAATTTATGTCTTGATAGCACATGAGACAATATCTTTGTATGATGAGAAATTTTGGTAAACCAGTGCCCCTCAGAGGAATGGTTTTAAAACATCTAAGTACTGATCAATATTACTCCTTGGGTTGTGTATGTAGTCTGAAACATGTCATTCTAACCTTGTGATGTTAGCTTCATACATTTCAACATTATCATCATCATTTTGAATTAGACTATGAAATTCCCTTTTGATATCCACTCACTATTCCTAATGAATGTATTTTTTCTAAATTTTTTAAGTTTTATCCATTTGAGATTTTCAATCTCTTAATCCTCCTTAATATTTTGAATCAACGACCAAAATTGATCTAAATCTCTTGAAATACTATAAATTTCCATAATAACCTTCTCTCATTCATAACATTCCAAAGAAAGAAATATATTCTCAAAAAAACTTATCCATTGTTCTACTAAAAATTATTTCATAGTCCCATTAAATGATGGATGCTTTTTCGCATAAATGTGTATAACATTTCTCCTCTATGTTATGGATTAGGATTCTCTATACAGGTAAGGTTATTATTTATAACATGAGTCATCTATCCTACTATAGTTATAAGTTGCTCTCCACTAGTTGAAGCTCCAAAACCACCATCATTATCTTGCATATGGGGGAAATCTCTACATGGGATACATGCTTTAATGGGGTTTCCATTCCTTCGACTAGGATACATTTATAAATAATTGTATATACAATATTAGGTTATCAATCATTATGTATAATTTCAATACAATAAAAATTATTAACATGAATTGAAATTATATGTATAGTATTTCTCATAATCTAAAACATGGTTTCTTTGGGGACATATTTTAATTTAAATTCATCATAATGATTTGTAAAAAAATGTAAAGTATCATAAAAATATCCCTCAGTGGTGTCAAACCAGGTATGAAGTAAGGTCATTTTTTGCATAACAGGTTTCCTCAAGTCAGGCTCGAGGCACCTTTTCAGAGTTGTTACCCTTAGGTACATATGTTCCAAAACCATGTCCACATGTAGTTTCCAAATATGTATGTATTGGTAGGAATATCTACAAAATCTCTACCTTACCAAAAATATTTGATGTTCTTGTATGATTATTCTCAATGTCTATCTTAGGGTTGTGTTCCCTAATCTAGGTCATCTAAACCTAGTTTCTAAGGGATCTACTAAAATTCCTCTGATTCTAACTATAAGGACCCCAACCCCAATTACATAGAGTGGGTGATTTATTGTATTAAATTAGCATATAAACAAGGAAGAAGCATCCCAAAGGACCAAATTGATTAGTAGTTTTTGAGAACCATGCACATGCTTGTTTTTTACATTACAACTTGTATGTAAATACAATATAGAAATTCATTTTGAAACATCCAAAACTATGATATTATCCCTACAATACATTAAAATCATACCACTTCAAATCCTTGGAAAAAATAAAAAATAATAAAGGGGAGAGATCAGATGGTCAATAATGGTAATAAATACAAATTAAGATTAAATAATAAGTCGTAGTGAATAACTAAAAGTACACATTCCATTAAAACATAATCTTGATCATAAAATGGTAGAAATAAAAGATGATTAAATAATTCAACAATAAAACATATCCAAAGATGTTATACTAGTAAAATAATCACATGGACTATCAATTACTAGTTCCCTAATGAGGTAATTAATAATGCGAGACTCCATAGTCATACTGTTAAGGCCTCATGCCAAGACCATACATAAATGGCTAAAAACAGAAACTATTTTGTCTAATGAGACCTATCAATTAACTAAGTGGCTATAGAAGGACCCAATTGACACTTTCTACGGCCAATTCATTTCTCAAATGAAACGGGTGAAATAAAATCATCATATATATTCCTATTAAAATTATCATATGAAATGTTAATAACTTTCCCTAATACGTAAACATAATCACTAACCAATCAGAGTAATATGGTGAAGGGTATCAAGATAGAACATCCACTATAAAATAAATAATAACTATTTCAATAAATTATGGTATTTTAGATAATAAAATATTAATCCCAAATAAACATAAGATTCAACAAGGGTTTTGAAATATATGGAAATACTCTTATAAAGTCATCGATGAATTCTTCAGAGAAATACTCTTTTACTTTGTAAAAAACAGTACTTTTCAAAAATTATTTGAATAAAACCAAATATGAACTAAGATGAATTTTTCTGAAAATATTAGTGATTTTATAGAAATAATGGTTTTATAAAACAACTTATAGATGTTACATTAAAATAGGTAAGAAATCGAGACGTTCCCTTCTATCAGGCTTGCGTATCAGGAAGAAATGAGAAATGAAACATAAAAAACATTTATTATCAGTCAAAATATTTATGAAATGATATGGATATATGATTCCAGAACATATATATATATATATAATTTTGAATTATTATAAAAAAAATTAACAATTACATTGGTGTATAGAGGAAGAAAGAATAACCTGAACGAAAATGGAGGTTCGGGAAGAAACCCCTTACCTTATCTCTGAATGTGTTCTACACCTAACCTTATTGTCCTATAATATTAAAGTAGAATCATTAATAATTTAATTAAGACCCTATTATACTTTTATTTAGTTTATTATAATTTTATTAATTTCATCTATAGAATTTTTATATGTTATAATATTGAATTTCATCCTTCAAGAGTGTTTGTTTCCTTGATTTCAGGATCAATTTGCTTGATTATAAGTAATGGAGTTTATGTAAGTTGGGTATAATTCTCCAAAATTGAAATTAAATGTTATTAAAGAGCAACCCAAAATTTAATTGGTATTATTATTATTATTATTTTTACATATAAGATGATGAATCATTATATAACATGCTAATGATAATCTTTTAACTTAATTTTAGCAGTTTTTCGATCATAATGAACTAGTTTGGTTCAATTATTTAATATAATGTATATAAAAGTGTTATATAACCATAAATAATATATAATAAATATTTTATAATCTATTTATACCATAAAAATGGTTTCATGACCATCCATGAAGGATAAATTAATGAACCTAATTTTATCATCCATAATGGTTGTAAATCGTCACCTCCCAAATGATGATTTTCTAAAAATAAAATAGATATAGAGTAATGAAATTGATAATTGATATTGCATTAACATGATATCATTCCCATATATATATAAATGAAACTATTTTTATCATGATCCTTTGGAAAGAGGAGGTCAGGATAGGGTAAGTAAATAAAATAAATTGAAATGAAATTAAAAGAAAATGGAAGAGGGTTTACCTCTTGAATTATATTCCTTGAGAACCTCATTATAAGAAAAAGATTTGATAGTTTGGAAGGACCAAGAGCTCTTGGACATGGGAATAGTATAGGGAAAAGTATTTTATAATAATTTTGACATGATTTAAGGATTAGAGGTGTGAGGGGAAGAGGGGGTGAAGGGTGGTATTTCTAGTGGAGAATGGGGGGAAGGGTTCATTGAATTTTTTATTAATTATATTACATGGGAAAATTTACCCAAAATTGAAGATAAGATTTTTTTTGGAAGAATAAAGGTTTTCCTAAACAAATTAAATGAACAAATTTTAGTGATAATAAACAAGGAAAGATTAGTTTATATAGGTTACTCAAAATTGAAAGACATTTATTTTTATGAGGTATTTTCTCCAAATGTGTGACTTAAAACCATAAAAATATTTCTTACTATTATTATGAAACTAATATATAAGATATTTTAGATGAATGTCATGTTTTTTTAATATATATCTAGATATAGAAGTTTTTATTGAGAAACTATGTGGTTTTTTTCTTGGTCAGATTTAATGTTATGTGTAAAAGTTAAAGAAATATTTGTATGAGTTGAAGAAATCTATGATATATTTTTATCATAAACTTGATAATTTCTTGAAGAAGTATTATTTTTTGAAAGGAATAGTTAGTATCAAAATCTCTATTAAAAAATTTATAGGATTCCCCCATTGTGAATTTCTATGTTGATGAAATATTATTTACATGGAATGAAGAAAAAACATGTGAGAAGTTTATTGAAGAGATGAAGAAGTTATTTGAGATTTATATGCTAGGAGAGAAGGAATAATTCCTTGTATTGTAAATTTCTCCAAATAAAGGGTACATTTTCCACTCATAAGAGAATTATGATAAGTAACTTCTTATGAAATGTGTTATGGAAGACTCAAAACCTATTTCCACAACTATTTCAGTGTGATTTTTTTGGAAAAGGACGGGAATGGAATGGATATTAATCTTAAAGAGTTTATAATATAGATTGGGAGCCTATTATATCTCACATATTACAGTCTAAACATAGTATATGTTTTTACCATTTTTTATAGGTATCAAAGTACACCTAAAGAGTCTCATCTTGTGACTATAAAAAAATTCAAATATATTAAAGGCATAATATATTCTTAGCAAAAATATGAAACAACATGAAAGATTGATCAATTTGGTTACAGATATAAAGATTTTTCAGGATTTTTTGATGAATAAGATCCACATTTGGTGGAGTATTATTTTTGGGATAATGTTTTGTAAGCTAGTATACAAGGAAAAAATTAGTAACTCTCAACACTGTAAAAAGAGGATATTTTAGCTAACATTAAATCTATAATATAGTTAATTTGGATTATGTATCAGTTTTAAGATCATTTAGTTTATGTCAAGCTACCCCTTATCTTGGGTTTTGATAATCGAAGTGTTATAAATGTAGCTATGAATCCATGAAATTTTATTAATTTATGAATTTTGATATAAATTGTCACTTCAGTAAGTGATTGTGTGAATAAATGATCTTGAGATGTAATTTTTCCCAATGATGAATAATGTTGCTTATGTATTCCCTAAACCATTTCAACAAGAAAAATTTTAAAAAATGATTTTGGTCATGAGTGTACAACCTCACTCTCTTTAAGGGTAAGCAAGGTGATAATTGTTCCTATATCATATGTAATTTTGATAGTTTTATCAAATAGAGAGAAAATATATACAATAAATCTATCAAAATATATTTGATAAATATATCAACTAGTATTTTAATTAACTTTCAAAAAAGACCATATATTTAGGGGGTTCTTAAAAAGGGTAACCTATGATTTCATCATGTGTGAACTATTTTAACAGCATGATAAAGTTGTTGCAGGAACCATTTCTTATAGGTTAGTATTATAAATATGTGGCTATGATAGAGGTCGAAAATTTATCTTATGAAAATATGAGAATGAAATATTTTGGAAAAAGTTTCTTTATCACTTCTTTATAGAAAAAATGGTATTATTCTATAATGATCATTGTTTCCTACATCATTTTAAATAAAATCTGATAAGAATTTTTGGATAGAAATCATTTTCATAAATTACAAAATATAAATGATTTATGTTTCTTGGATAATAAAAAAATCCTATGGGGGGTGTTGGGCTTTGAGGACCATGCTCTTTTTAATTTTTATTATGTTAAGAAGATATTGGTTGAGTAGAAAGAAATATTTATTAAGTATTATGTTATATATATATATAATGAAAATATTGAGCCTTATATATGGTGTTTATATATTGTTTGTTCTATATAGAGAGGAATGAGGTCAATGGCCCAAGTACGATGTGCCAAGGCCACTTTATTGAGTCCAATTGACTAAATAATTGGACAGAGTGTGGAACTAAATGTTTATATAATTATGTTATTATTTTTTTTGATAGTTTTGTGAAATAAATATAAAGCAGGTAATTATTAACTAATGTTTAGAAGTAGTAAACATATATTTTATTCTATGAAATTAATGATTCATGTTAAATTTAGTTGAATGAAGGAGTTGGTGCATCATTAGTGGAACAATGTTTTCTGGAAAGATCCATTCTTACCAAGTTAACTAGACAAAGGAATATTAATGAGTCTAATAAGTAAAGGGTGTTTACATCATCATTGGATTCAAATTTTAGAGAAGCGTGTAAAAATATATTACGAAGATGTTCCTAAGAAGTGGAATAAAAAAGTTTCCAAATGATTTTATAGATATATTAATGTCATCATATAAATTTTATTTGAATTAAATCATTGGATAGAATAATCATTACAAATATATGAGGGTTCATCTGATGGAGGATAAATAGACAAACATCTAGGAACCCATATGGAAGAGGAAAATTCTTGTGAAAGTATTCCATGGGAAGACCAAATGGAGTTGTTAGTCAAAGAACTATGGAAAAAATATGATCGTTGTCAAGGAACACCAGATAGAGAACCAAACATTGTATATATTTAATGGTTGTTATATTGAATGAATATTTTTGAATCATTAAAAAGTTTTAATAAATTCATTTAATATGTTTATACCAAGTTGGGTGTTCAATGATACAATAATCATGAAGGGGTGATCACGATTCATCCTAATATTTCAAGTGGTTCGAAGAGTTTATTGACATAGATATTTAAAGAATGTTTCCTATTATTGTTTGTGGAATCATATATCATAGGGAGTTTTAAGGTATTAAAATGTTGAAATATGTGATTGTGAAATTAAATTTTCTTGAGGGAACATTTGATTTGAAATTTTCACTCATCCCTTAATATTCAGGGAATAAATTCCTATATAAAGGGGGAGTAGTTTCACTATGTAGAATTTGTGGTTGTTGAGTGAATTGATGTAGAATCAAGGTGATGAATATAGATCCTGGGAGATCTTGTGATAAATAATAAGGTAAATTAGCACTAGAAAAATATGTACTTGATTGAGGGTCCAAAATAGTTGGTATCAAAATAAAAGTGTGTTGAAGTTATCGAATATAGGATAGTGGACAAAGTGGTTTCAGAAGATTAGTTGCTATCTAGTGAAAAGGGCATAAAAAAACTGACCAGACATTGTGTACTAGGCATACTACTACTAGATGGTGAAGGCATTGAACAGATAGGTTCATACTGAGATGTTTTTAAATATTTTCTTTCACATTGATTTGTATGAAAATGATGATAAAGAACAATAGTTTTTAGAACTCAAGTGTTTATAATGTTCAATAAGTTCATTGACATCATACTGAAAGCCTATTAGTAAATGTTCTTATTATTTTTAAAAAATATTTTCATATCATATTATCTATGTGTGGCACATTTTCACTATCAAAATATAACAGTGTCATACAAGTGATGGATACTCCCTACTTGATGTAAATCACTAAAAAAATTATTTTATATTGGTTGTTTTGTCTTATATTATTTCTAAAGCATTCCAAGGAGTGGCTACATTTTTTGAGTACTGAACCTTGTAAATACTTGTGGTTCTATGGTTGTGCTTGTTTTTTATTTTCCATAATATTTGATTCCTACTAACTGATTATGATGGTTGATTCTAAATTATGAAAACATGAAAAGGAAATATCCCCGATTCAACACTCCCCCTCTATATTATCACATATATCCTGACTGGTACTTTTATAGAATACCATATATGATATGGACACATTAGTTTATTTTTTGAATTTTCACACTAAAGGAAATAAGTGTTAATTCCAAAACAAAAATATTCTTGCATATCATAGCATGATATTCTGATGAAAATATATTTTCAATGTGTCTAGTTGTGAGTATGTTTTGAAAAAAAAGATCAAATTTTACAAATAGAATATTCTACCAATAAAAATTTAAAATGAATCTCAATTGATATCATAAAATATATTAGGGTATATTAGTGAAGAGAAAAGAAAATATTTATATTTAATTACTATAAAAAAGTGGATATCACATTATATCCTAGAAGTTTTAAAGATGAGTTGGTAAATAAATAATATAATTAGTTACATTGGTTACCAAAATTGTCTCATGAAAATTGTTAATGGAATAGTTCCAAGAAAAATAATGATGATGAAATTAGAAAGACTTCTATGTTGTTAACAAGAAATTATTAACATTACATCATTCGATATTATGGATCAAAAGACATTAAATACAACGTTCAAGGAATTTATCCTTAAGAATATGGTTCCTGATTATCCCAATTATTCAAACTATATTTCTTCAAAGATTTTACTCAATAAAGAGTTTAGTGTGAGAATATTATTAGGTGGTCACATAGATATGTATCAAGAATTAAATATAGATATAATTATTTTAATAAAACCTGAAAAGTGGTATTAAATATAAGGATGGTTTGGTATTATATCTTATTTGATATGTCTAGGTAGGTTCTTATGTATGGTAAGTGTATAGTCATACCAAGATAATATATATAATGTTCTTTTCTATTTGGGTGACAGATAAGTGATGTGATCATCCACTAAGATAAATGAAATGTGATGCAATCATCAACCTGGTCAGTATATACATAGATAATCAAGAATGTATGTGTATTTATATGGGATTAACATACTCAATGTGATAATGTTACATGATCTATTGGAAATAATGATAATATTAAAAATTCATCCATTCGTATGATGGAGCAGGTGGAAAGAGGTATAAATAAACATGTGTTTGATGGAGGTCATGGGAAATTTTTTTATATACTAAGTAGCATTAATACGTTTCTAGAGGATACTCTTTACTGATAGTTATGGGTTTGGGAATTTATAATTTTTTCAAAATTAAAAAGGACTATTTGGTCACATTTTATAGTCTTGTGAATGAGGATCACATTTATGAAACATTTAGGGTAACCCCAAAAGTGATTTTGTGGTGATACAAAAGATGTCATGGATTTATTTTGTCATGTTGATACATATGATGTAACATATAGTGAAAATATATTGATTTTTCAATAGAGGAGTTTTTTATATAGTCTCATGAGTTTTTTCATGTAATGTGACATAAGGTGAAAGTTTCCTAAGACTGTGAGGATTTTTGTTTAAGTGGGAGATTGATATATACATGCAATAAAAGGCAAGCAATGGCATAATGGTTTAAACCACATTGTGTTCTAGCCTTATATTCACCAAAATATCGTGTGAGACACTATGAAATTGTGTCTATGCATGTGGATTTTTATACTATATGGAAATTCTTATTTTATCCACCACTGTCTACTAGAGCTATTATACTAGGTTACATTCATCATAAGAGGATTATTATGAGGATTTTAACATTAAATATGTTTATCTAAATGTTATTAAAATTTATGAAGTATTGGGTTAAACATTATAAGTATCAATAACATTAATATGAGTTTATAAAATGTCTCATAAATGAAAGAGTACTATTTTGGGCTCTTGTTTTCCAATATAAGTTAGATTTATCTTCATGTAATGTGTTTCGATTGTAAAATTTTATCATATTTAAAACTATCATGATCTCATTAAGTCCTACCTCTAACTAAGGTTTTACTATAAAATGGTTTTGTGTGATGTCCTTCTTGAGTGTTGTGTTATTCTCATGATCCTTGGATACCCCTCGAGGAATATTTATTTTCAGAAAATATCAGTTATCTCTATAAAATGATAGTTAAAATCCTTGACATGTTCGAAAAAATAGTATAGGTTTTCCTATTCTTATTTTTATTTATTTATATTCATTCCAAATGTATAGATAGATTCTAAGTTTAAATAGGTTTTTGAGTTTTTCATCTACTATGTTTAGAATGATTTGAATCCCTATAATACCCATCAGCACCAGGAATGTAACTCCTTGTACACATTGAATAACAATTATATGACATAATTTAACAATTTAAAGTAAAACAATCATTCTATAAACAAATTATATTAATGAATTAAATTAAGTTGGTAATAAACTAAAATAAATAAAAAATTCATAAATTCACACATGAGATAAACATTAATGAACATTTGATAAATATAAATTATAAACACTTTATCATTATATTTTTTTAAGGAAATCCATAAATAAAGAAACATGGTCAATTAATTTTTATTTTAATACGAAATATTTCATATATATTTTTATATGGTATTTAATATGAACTACTTCATATATAAAATATTTAATATTAATGAAAAAAATTATGACTATATAAACATTTTATATTTTAGGTAAGCATCTTAAAAAATAAAAAATAACATATTTTTATTTTACTTCAACCTTGATTAATTCCACCCAAACACTTTTGGATAGTTTTAAATAAAATTACAAATAACTCATTCTATCTGGAAATTTTTATATTATAATTTATAAACATGTCTTATATTAATATAAAATATTTCACTTTTTACATAATCTATAAACACTTATAAACAAAGAAATCATTTAAATTCAACTTAAAACTAGATCACATCCACAAAAATATTTTTTGTATGGCCTCAAGGCAACCTTCAAATTCAACATGGGCCCTCTAGGCATACTCCAACAATGTTTTTTGGGAATTCCAAAAAAACAATTCTCTAAAAATATAAACCATGATCATTTTTATTATAAACCAGGGTACAGTTTATCCCATGTGACAAAATTTTCCATGGAAAGCATATATTTTTCCATGGGATAATTTATTTATTGAAGATCCTTCAAAATTCATACTTTTGAAACCACAACATTATTTTTATTTTCCATGTCAGGGTTTTATTATGGAAATCTAATTCTAATACAAACCGTGACTATTTTGTCCTTAAAACCATATTAGAATAACACAATTTAATATTATGTATTTTCATAAAAAAATCCTCATATTTTTTCAAAATCTATGATGTACTTATATTTCTCTTATAGAAAAACTCATGTTACTATTATAATCGCATCATGGTTTTTGAAATATTCATGAACCATGATTGTTTTTTATAAAACCTGTCACAGTTTAGGGAAACTTCATTCTCTAGTTTCTTAATCCATAAAAAACATCAATAAAAATGATGTGAAAGAGTATTTTAAACAATTTATGGTTTTAGAGTGGACAAAATGTTTCCAAATTCAATATAAAAAATCCACCAATACAAGTTATTTTCATATGATTCAATACTTTTTTTAATTGACCAAAACAAAAATAAATAACAATATATATATATATATATTGAACTAGTATCCTTATTCTTCTTAATTTTAGTTGATTAAGATCATTAATAAGTATCCAAAGGACTCATTCCTCCATGGTTATGAATGATTTTTTTGGAATCTCATAGTATTTGGGATGGATACTACTTCAATACATTACATTATATATCTTGGTACTAAAGGATGAAGAGAAATTTAGGATTTGACTTTAGAGCTTTATGCACTATAAAACAGTTTTTTCATTCACACATATCCATAGAGATTAAACCACATTATATAGGATACCAAGTAAACTTCTGGGACTCTCAAACATTACTAAAACATTTTGATGATGACTGAAATGTTCCGTAAATGTTCCAAATGTTATAACTCCTTGTAAATTATGGTTCAATACTCTTATATATTATTTAATTATAAAAGATAATAAAAACATTAAAAAACCTATGAAATTCATTATATGATGTCACACCCGCATTCTAAAATTAATTTTTTATGTTATTAATTCATAGCTTCAGGTTCTCGTTCCATGGTCTGGTATGGATCCAAAATTAAATTTTTTTTGTTTGATATTTTTAGGTGGTTTTGGACCTGTGCGCAGTCTCCACACATTGAGTTGTAGCCACGTGATCGCCTCAAGTGTTTTTGCGGATGCACAGGTGGTATGGAGTGTGGCGCGCAACTGGAACATGGTTTATATAGTCGTGCGACCAGCATGTAGTGACCTGGTTTTCAAAACATGATAAATAAGAGGATTAAATTTTAAACGAAAGTAATGTTCGATAATAATAATAATATTATCTTGTTATATTTATTATTATTATGATTATTATTAAAAAAATTAAAATTATTAATCATAATATTATTCATTATATATTATTATTGTTTTCATTTTTATTAATCTCGTTATTATTATTTTTATAATTTTTAATTTTATTGTTAATACAATTTTTTAATATTACCTTTATGTTAATTTTAATATTATTATTTTGGTTTTATTATAATTATTATTAGCATTATGGTATTATTAATATTATTAATATTATTAATATTACTAATATTATTATTATTTATATAATATAATAATAATAAAAACCCTAAACTACCCGGTGCTTCCCCCTAACCCTAATTCTACCACCCCTATTCTCAAATTCCTATTATGCGAACCACCCCTACGGCACCTCATTGTGCCCGCCCAAGTGACCTCTACCTTGCCACCTGCCTGTAGCCGGCTTCTACACCCCGCGCTCCCGGCCTCGCCCAGCGCTCTCCCTAAAACCCCTATGCTTGCCACCCTCCAGCCCTACAGTGGACCTCCCTCATCATGCCGACCTCGCCCTAACACTGGCCTCACACTTGTCCAGGCCCTCCGCCTTGCTCCCTTTCCCTTCTCCCACCCAGCCTCATTGTGAATCCCGGCCGCCCCGCTCCCCACGACCATCGCCTCCAGGAACCCTCTCTAGCACTGGCCTCTCTCCCACAACTCCTTCTCTCTGCCACCTACTCTCGTCCGGACCCTTCGCCATCGGTTCCAGCTAATAGACCACCCCCTTGATGTCCCTTCCTCGCCCCTGTTGTAGGCTGCATCCTAGCCTCCACACTCCCGCACTTTCCCCCTCGCTACCCCCTGCCACCTCCCAGTATTTGGTGTGTCATGCCCAACATCTCACTATGCCTCCCTCACCTCACTCTCCGGATCTCCCTTGAGCTTCGCCGGCCTCTATTAGCACCCTCACTCAATTCCCCCGCCTTCAACCAGTGCCTCCATCCCCTGACACACTCACCCTCTTCCACTCCCGACCCCCCTTGCTGTTTCCCTTCACTGGCATCCTAGAAAACCCCATGCCCTCATTGCTTCAGACCTCTCCAGCATCATCGTGCCTCCTTCGTGCTTCCTCTCCCACTTCGGTCAATAGTGGCCTCCTCTGGTATATTCTTTTATTCATTTATTTCTTTATTCTTTCATTTATTTATTCTTTTAATTATTTATTTACTTATTCCTTTATTCATTTATTTATTTATTCTTTCATTTATTTATTCTTTTAATCATTTATTTATTTATTAATTATTTTATTTATTTATTTATTTATTATCCCTCCATTTAAACTTTGGAGTTTTTGTTTAATTTAGATAAATCCTAAAATAGTCTTAGGTTTTGTGTAGTGTGTTTTTGTTGCTATTCAGCGTGCGCGGTTGGTCTGTGGGGCGTTGTTCAACCTTCGGTTGAGATTTCATCACGTCCGCTCTTATTTTGAGGTAGGTAATTCCATGTCTTTCCTTTCTATAGTCCAATTTATGCTTGGATGTTTCAATAATTTTATTTTATGTGATTCACAGCTTTTTTATATCAATAAATTTTCCCGCTATAGTGCTTTTAATTTTTTTTTAAAATTTGACAAAAGCATGTTTTGAGTCAATTCCTAGTTTGAGTTTGTAGTTATTTGATTATGTGCCAAATACTTTTTGGATATTGTTTATGGATACTTTGTTGGGGAGTTTCTTTTTATGTCAACACAGTTTGATAAAAAAAATACTTTGGAGGAAAGTATTTGATTATGATAATGTTTATGTGAACTTGGAGCATTTGATAAAATACTATAGTGTTCAATGTGGAACTGAGGGATTTTATGAAAGGTTTAGCCTTGATTATTTTGTGTGTCGGCATTGGTTAATTGTAAACGTGGTTTGGTTTATAATTTTATTATTGTTATAACTTGATAATAGTGTTATGGTGTTAAAATATAAAGGGGGATCATTGGTTTTAAATGTGGCGGTGTGAGTTCTTTTCAAATAAAGTGAGAGGTTGGTTTTATTTTCAAAGTGGTGGTTTTGTGGGAATAGTATTGGTTGTTTTCTTGAATCGCAGGTGTTCAATTGGATTTTGGCACTTCCATGGGTGCACTTGGTGCACCCATAGACATTCCTTCAAGTGACATTGACACTATTAAACTAGTGTTTCCTTAAAACCTTAGTTTTCTAAAGGGTTTTTTGTTTCCTAAGTAATATTTGGTCATTTCTATGGATTTTTTGAATGGTTTGAAGTGTGATATAAAGGGTGTGCTAGTTTGGCATTGAAAATATGAAATTTGTATTTTTGTAATGGTTTGGGTAATGTTTTAGAAAATGGCAACTTAAGGCCCGTTTGGCTCTTCTAATTCATGAGTGGAGTTGTGTTAACTTTTAGAATGGTTAGCGTTTGGAAATTGTGAGTGCCTGGTTGGAACATTAATTTTTTTAGAATTATGATTTCGACATGGGTGTGTCTTGATAGTCCGTTTAGCACTTTCTTCTTTAATGAAATATTTTCATTGACTCTTCGAAATGACGACATTTTGATTACTGTATGCCCATAAACAAATTTTTTATTTTGAAAAAGTATCAAATGGTTTTATTGATTTCATGGCATGAAGGCCCGGTTGGAACCTTTGATGATATTATATATATATATATATATGTATGTATATTTATATACTAGGTAACCTCTACAGGGGATATTCCTTATGGTTTGTCGCATGGAGTGTCTGTGTTTGGGGTAGGAAAGTGCGGTGAGATGAGTCATGCATGCGAGGGCCTTCTACTTATAGAGTATTATTGTAACCACCATGGGTTCTTGGGCGTCTATTAGAGATCGAGTGATGGTTTCTGACCAAACCTGATTAGACGGGTTGGTACCCCCTAGATTTGTTGTTAGGATAGGCAGGCTTTGCCACTGGATTAGTCAGTTAAGGTGGCCAGTTGGTTATTGACTTAAGATCTTCACCATAGGTCGACATGTGGTTCTAAAACTGAGTACTTCTAGGGGTCTTCAAGGGATGTTTAGCATCACCCATGGTTACTGGATTATTTTCATTGCTTTTTTACTTTCATTTCACTAGTTTATATTCATCTTTCACTCTTACTAATTTTACTCTAGCACAACATTGGTATATTCTATTTTGGATTTTATTTATAAAATAAAAAATGATTTTGGAAAATGGTATGTAGCATGTGTTGGGTTTTTAAATGGGAAAAAGTGTTTCTTATTTTCAAATGTTAAAACCCTACTTTTATAATTGTATTTCAAACATATGTTAATAGATTTTTTCAGGAAAGGAGACATTGGATTATGTGGTTTATCTTGGAAACCCTACTAGGAATATTTAATGCTTACACTTATCTTTATCATTTTAGTAGCTGGTTTCCTTGCTCTGGTTTTCTTGGCTGAGTTTCTTGTTATTGGAGAAAATTAGGCCTTTGTTCAAGAGGTGACCTAAAAGGTCACGTGGATGTATGTTCAGTTTTTTTTCTTTCTGCTCCTAGCGATATGTTTATCGGATTTTTATATTTATACTTTTTCTTTTTTACTTATTTTATATGGGAAATATCTTTCCCATTTGTCCTTTATTGATGCCCTGGCGCTTGTCTCCAGTCCGGGAGAATCGGGAATGCCTCTAGGTCCATGTCGTGGACCGGTTCGGGTGATCAGTTCATGGTTGACCCAACATGGTTAATGAAAAAATGGTATCAGAGGATCCCATTTCATTTGGGGTGTCCGCTAGATGGATATTAGGATTTTCGGCACTCGAGATGTAGGTAGGTGAAGGACGTCATGAAACCTCTCATGTTCCAAACCTCGAGTCGCGAGGGGTAGTCCAGGAATTGAGTCCTTGTTTCATTCCAGTTTGTTTTTGATTGAGGGATGACAACATAGGAAAGATGATGTCATATCATGATTTCCCATGGAGTAGTTGTAACGCCCCGTACCCAGTTACCCAGAGTCGGTGCATTATTACATAACATTGGCATGATCACAAGAAAGATCAAATCTCGAAAGACCGATTAGTTTAGTAGCCTTGGAAACACTACATATATTCATAACGTTTTACATTACATCATAAAAATGAAAACTACCACAACATAGTCTCCATAGTCCACACTCTTATCCCCTCATACTATCCCTGCAGGTCATTCATAATTTACTTCTTCACATCCTGGGAAAAATAAAACATAGAAAAGGGGTGAGCTCAAATTCCCAGTAAGGATAACAATATAGCAGAAACATTCATAAATAAGAATAAACATTTAAGGCAATGTATAACTAAAACAAAAGCCTTTTAAACTTGAACTTCAACATAGTATGGAAAAAATAAAATGAAATAATGCCATTTACTTATTCACATGGATATTCAATTAATCGAATAATCACATGGAATATCAATAACCACTTTCATAATGATGGAATGCATAATGCCAGACTATCATAACCACATAGCCAAGGCCTCATTCCAAGACTACAAATAAGATTTTGCCAAGGCCTTGTTCCAAGACACTAGTTTGTCTTATGAGACCTACCGATGCATCAAGGAGCTATAGTGGGCTCCACCCGTCACATATTAAGTCCAATGCATTACTCATATGAACAGGTTTAAACATAACATAAACATTCGTATTAAAACTAGCATACAAAATGTCAATACTTTCTCCATAAACCATGAATTATATAAAAATAAAAAATCCACAGTCAAACATAAAACCTTTAATACAATATATAAGTTGTGTATCATAATAAATCAACTTCAAGTAAACATAAAATCCATCAAAGAATGTTGACATAGATGAAATCAAAACACTTTTTAGAGAAATATCTCTTTCTATTTTGAAATCATTTAAGAGTCATATATCTATAAAATAAAACATTTTCTTTGAAAATATTATTATAAGATTGTAAGGGAAGCTTCAAAGATTTTATAATGGTAGAAAATAGCAGCATCCGCCGTATATGTTAAAAAAACATTCTTACCTTAATTCTGTTGAAAAGGTTAAAAAGCACCTTGTTTGGAAAACGACAGAATGATTTCTTTATAAAATTATTATAAACAGTCAAACAAGAGTATAAATGACTTTAAACCATATTCTTGTAAACAAAAAAAATGTTTTGAAATACATTTTTAAGAAACATGGATGTGGATAACAAAGAGATCCCAATAGATTATTACGTGTAAACAACCTCTCATAATGAAGAGATTGTGAAATAAACCCTTACCTTGTAATTTTCATCGGTTGAGGGTAGGATAAACTCCTGTATAATGGTGAAATAATTGTTATTAAATTATACAAGAATCATATACATTAATATGATATCATATATGATATTTTAACATTGAGTTGTTAATAATATCTTAGTATTATCGTTGTTTCGAGTGTTAACTTACTCGTTTTCTTTTATATGTTTTGTTACATAAGCCGTGTTTGTCATGGAATGGTTGTATCTTATGCATATCCAGAATGATATCAAGCCCATAAACATTATTTTTAAATCATAAAATGATAATTATACATGAATGGATACGATGGAGAATGAACCTCATCGCGTTCGTGGAGACGGTAGTCCGTACGTACGCACGAGCGACAATATCCTTCTTTTGATATTAAAATAATATATAATTGGATGGTATATCAAATATATAGAATAATTATCATGTTATATTTATTATTTACATAAATTACAAATAATTATTATACCCATACAAATAATAATATATTGAATAACAATTACAACACGATGTGGAGACGGTAAGCCATACGTACGCACGTATGGTGACATGTCATTCAAAGGATGGATAGAATAATGAATATGGTTGTACCATATTTATAATAATATTACAGTATATAGGAGATACTGGATTCATTATTTTTTAATGGGAATAACAAAGAATGAAGAAGTTGAAGAAGAAATGAATTTGAAAACGGGTGGTGAAAACAATACCTCTTCTTCTAGTTCTTCCTTTTGATTTGATCAAAATGGATCCTTAGGTTGGCTTTAAAATCAAACTAAGGCCTATAAGTTGAAGTGAGGGAAGTTTAGAGAGTATTCAGGCAGGGTTTTTCCGAGCCAAAAGGCTTTGAATGTGTGAATTAGTGAGAAGGGGGAGTGACCTTTTATAAGAGGGGTTAGGGGCACCTTTGGAAAAGCCTGAAATATTATTTTATAATAAATTCATATTCGGTTTATAATGGCTCCAAAGTGTATTATTTAAATTTTAAGGTGGGGATGGGTCGAAGACCACTCAACCAATATAATTTATATAGGTTTGGGTCATTATATTAACCTTATGTTTTAGTTTTAACTTTTAGTTAATTAGTTTGGCACTTACCATGTCACTTTGTATTTTTATATTATATAGTTAATAAACTTATTATATACCTCCAAGTGACCCCCAAGTGGTCCATTAATGATAGAACTATCAGGATATCAGTCTCTTGGCCAATCCTTAGATTTTTTAGGAATTTAATATCAATTAATAATATAATATTTGTTTTAACAACTCTTTTATGTCAATTTTAACACTATTCAATAATTAATTTTTTTAAAACATACAACAGAAGGATTACTTCGAAATATGTTAATTAAATCAATCCTAGAATGTTATATTAACCTAGAAAATTAATTTAATTCATAAAAAGTCTCAAATTATATTTATTTGGGTATTTATAATATCAATTATTTTAATTTTTCTCTATTATCGTAATTACTGCATCATCATTGTGTAATAAATAAATTAACTTATTTATTGTCTAAAAATTATAAATAAAATATCATTATGTATAAAATAGTTTTATCTTTCTAATGAATATTTACAATAAAATTTACCTTATGTATAACCCTATATTAAAAATGTTTTAGTAAATAAACATTGATTTTAACTCCTTTAACTCTTCTTTGAATTAAATAATAATAAATGTCCTAATCTAATCCAAGTGGACCTAAATGATAATATTTTATTCATAATGTTGTTTTTGGTCGATATATACTTGTCCAATAGAATTATTACATGTCTTAGGGTAATATTAATATCATTGTTTCCCTTAATTACCCTATTTACATTTAACCGTGGTACATAAAAGTAAAAAGTTACTATTCACCAAAAATTATTTTCATCTCATTGAACCACATTTTACTCCTTGATATTAACCATGTCTCTCGGATTTTCAAAGTTTCACTCACAGAAGCGGTAAAATTATGTTTTATGAAAAATTCAGTTTTTTAACTACCACTTAGTGGTTTAACTATTCATCAAAAAATGAAGTTTTTGAGAAAAATACCAAAAATTCACCCTAGGCTAATTTTGATATTTCGAATCCAAAAGAGAAGTCCATTTTGAAAAATAAAATTTATAAATTTTAAAAAGTGGGTATTACTATTCATAATGGATAGTTTGATTGGTTGTCGTGTGTTAGAACTCGATGTTGCTTACAACACACGTTATTGCATTATTCAAAGAGAAGCGTACTGTAGAAGCTTGGGGTGTTACATTCTCCACTCCTTAAAATAATTTCATTCTCAAAATTTCTAGATTACTAACGCATGAAAATACTCGGGTGGTTCTTCATCATAAGTTCCTATGTTTCCCACGTTACCTCTTCCATCTTATGGTTTCTCCACATGACTTTTACCAGACGAGTCGTCCGGTTTCTCAGTACTTCTTCTCTCATATCAAACATATTGAAAAGCTCTTCGCAATAAGACAGGTTGGGTTCAAGTTCTAATTCCTCATAGGTGAGTACATGCATTGGGTTAGGCATGTATTTCCTCAATAGTGATACGTGGCACACATCGTGAACTTTGGAGAGACGTGGCGGCATTGCCAATCGGTAAGATACAACCCCAATTCGTTCTGGAATTTCGAAAGGTCTGATGTACCTATGACTCAATTTACCTTTCGTACCAAAATGTATGACTCCCTTCCATGGAGATACCTTCAGGAAAACATGATCACTGACCTGAAATTCAAAATCCTTCCTTCGATTATTGGCATAGCTCTTCTGCCTACTTTGAGCTGCTTTGATATGGTTTTGGATTACCTTCACCTTTTCCATCGTTTCCTCCACCAGTTCTGCACCTACTAGTTTTCTATCACCAACTTCATCCCAACAGGTTGGTGTGCGACATCTCTTTCCGTATAACGCTTAATATGGTGCCATATGAATACTCGAATGAAAGCTATTGTTATAGGAAAATTCTACTAGAGGTAAATATTGATCCCACATACCCTGAAAGTGAAGTGAGCAGGATCTCAACATGTCTTATAGGGTTTGAATAGTTCGTTCGGATTGTCCATCTATTTGAGGGTGGTAGGCAGTGCTCAAATGAAGTTCAGTATCCAAGGCTTTCTGAAAACTTTTCAAGAATCTTGAAGTAAAATGGGGATCACGATCAGAAACAATCGATAGAGGTACTCCATGAAGTCACACAACTTCATTAATATATAGTCTTTCTAGCCATTCAAGTGGTAAATGTTCCCTTATAGCAATAAAATGTGCTGACTTAGTAAGACGATCTACAATGACTCATATTGCATCATTCCTTCTAGGAGTCTTTGGTAGCCCCATGACAAAGTCCATCGTAATATTGTCCCATTTCCACTCTGTTATGGGAAGAGGTTTCATGACTACTCCAGGCTGTTGCCTTCCAGCTTTCACTTGTTGAAAAACCATACATCTTGACACAAAATCAGAAATCTCCCTCTTCATGTATTCCCACCAAAAATGATCCTTCAAATCTCTATACATTTTGGTGCTCCCAGGGTGTATAGAGAAATTGGAACTATGAGCATCATCCCGCAATCCCCTTTTTAGATCAGGTATATCGAGAACACAAAGCCTCTTCCCAAATTTGAAAATTCCATCTTCATACACAAAGTCTCTCAGTATCCCATCATTCATAGCTTTAATCTTCTTCTGAAATTCTTTATCATCAGTCTAAGAACTCTTAATCCTTTATAGTAAAGATGGTTTGGCAACCATTTGAAAATGAATTGATGTTTCACCTTCCATGGTTATTCCCATGTCTATATTCACTAGATCCATGAAAATTTGATCCCTTTCAATTCTCATATTGTTCAAAACTCCATGATCTTTTCTGCTCAAAGCATCTTCCACCTTGTTTTCGTTCCCCGAGTGGTAGTGTATCATACTATCATAATCCTTGAGTAATTCAAGTCGTCTACTTTGCGTCATGTTGAGTTCTTTTTTTAGGAAAATATACATCAAACTCTTGTGATCAGTATAAATATCACATTTTTCACCATAGAGGTAGTGCCTCCATATCTTCAAAGAAAAGATCACAACTGCTAACTCGAGATCATGAGTAGGATAGTTTTGTTCATGAATTTTTAACTGTCGTAATGCATAGGCAATAACCCTATCATTCTGCAAAAGGACACAACCAAGTCATTTCTTTGATGCATCACAATAAATACTGAACCCATCATTCCCCGATGGTAGAGTCAACATAGTAGAATTGACTAATCTTCTCTTCAGTTATTCAAAACACTCTTCACATTCTTTTGTCCAAAAAAATTTAACCCCTTTACGTGTGAGCTTTGTTAATGGGTTAGCTAATCGGGCAAAATTCTGGATGAAACGTCAATAATAACCTGCCAAACCAATAAAACAGTGTACCTCAGTTATACTCATAGGTGATGTCCATTCCTGGATTTCCTTGGATTTATAAGGATCAATAGAGATTCCATCTTTAGAGAAAATATGGCCAAGAAAAGAAATCTCCTGAAGCCAGAATTCACACTTGCTAAACTTCCCATATAATTCATGTCTTCTCAGAGTCTTCAGGATAATGCACAAGTGATTTTCATGATCTTTGTAGCTTTTGGAGTATACAAAGATATCATAAATAAATACCACTACACAGTCATCAAGATATTCCTTGAAAACCTTATTCATCAGATCCATGAATACGGAGGGTACATTAGTCAATCCAAAAGGCATTACTGTAAACTCGTAATGCCCGTCCCTGGTTCGAAATGCTGTCTTCAGAATGTCTTCCTTCTTCACACACAACTGATGGTATCCAGATCGAAGGTCAATCTTTGAAAAGTATTGAGCTCCATGTAGTTGGTCAAATAAATCATCAATGTGAGGTAGGGGATACTTGTTCTTTATTATTATAGCATTGATCTCCGTGTAGTCAATACATAACCTCATAGATCCATCTTTATTTTTAACAAAAATAACAGGGTATCCCCATGGAGAAACACTAGGGAGAATAAATGACTTATTACTCAATTCCTCTAGTTGTTTCTTTAGTTCAATTAATTCTATAGTGGCCATTCTATAAGTGGTCTTCGATATAGTCCTTGATCCAGGAATTAAATCAATGGAAAACTCAACTTCTCATTCAAGAGGATGCCCAGGTAAATCTTCCAGAAACACATCTACATATTCGTTCACAATAGGTACATCCTCTATTTGAACATTATTTTCCTCAGCCACTGTAATTTCATTTTCCTCCTACCCAATAATTGAATTTAATTGAGCTACTGGGGGTGGATCTAGATAAGAATTAGGTGGTGACGATTCTGCTCTATAGATAAGGTGTTCCATATCATCATCATCAAAAATCGTAACCTCCTTCTTCCTTCTATAAATATTCGCCTCATGGTCCGAAATCCAATCCATACCGAGGATTATATCAAACTCAATCATAGGTATGATGATGAGATTAGCAGATAAAGAACATGTATGTGCTCTAATGGGGACTGATTCACAAAACATTGTTGCAATGATACTTCCCTTAGGAGTTTTAACGGACAAATCCCTTGTTAAATCAAATTGGAAATATCTAAGTTTCTTAGCAAACTGGGAAGATATGAAACAATGCGCTGATCCAGAATCAGATAATGCAGTTTGTAAACTTGAGGAAACCATTAAATTATCTGCCACCACATCTTTCAGAGCTTTTACCTCAACAGTAGTGATATCATAAGCTTGGTCTTGATCCCTTGACCTTTTCTATGGTAATTTCCCCTAACACATAGGACATTTATTTCCATAATGTCCCATCTCCCTGCAATTGTATCACTGAACATTGGTAGATTCCTTCTTCCCTTTGCAATCACGAGCTTGGTTGCCTTTTTCACCACACTTGTAACAGACATCCATTCCCTTCAAGCAAGTACCGGGGTGTTTCTTACCACATTTACCACATGATGGATATTCAACCTTTCCCTTCTTCCCCATATTTCCATTCCCAGATTGATCAGCAGATCTCTTCTTCTCTTTCTTTGCTTTAAAGTCCTAAGACTTAGAGAATTCTTTCTCTGTTTTGATAGCACATGATACAATGTCATCATACGACGAGAAGGATTGTGAGAATAATGCTCGATGGAGAAATGGTTTTAACCTATCAAAGAAATGTTAAATCATACTTCTTGGTTGTGTATATAATCTCCAGCATACCCTGCTAACCTTGTAAAGTTAGCCTCATACTTTGCGACATTCTCATCCTCCTTTTGTCTCAGAATCAGAAATTGTCTTTCCATATCTGCTCGATGGTCACGAGGAAAGTATTTTTCTTAGAACATATCTTTGAAATCCCTCCATTCTATATTTGATATTTCATCATCCTCCTTCGTGTTTTGAATCAATGACCACCATTGATCAACATCTCCAGTGAGGCGGTAAACTACCATGATAACTTTTTCCCTTTTACTACTCCCCAACGCATGAAATATTTTCTCTAGGGAATTTATCCATTTCTCAGCTACTAATGGATTTTTACTCCCATTGATTATTGGTGGTTGCTGCCTCATGAGGCGATCTAACATTGATCCTCCATGTTGTGGATCAGGGTGCTCCATATAGGTAAGGTTATTATTCATAACCTGAGTGAGTTGTCCCAGTATGGTGATTAGTTGATCAGCAACAGTTTCATATCCAGCTCCACTATAATTATATTGAGTAGGAGGGCAATCCCTACATGGAGTGCGTGCATTGATACAGTTTCCATTTCTTCCACTAGGCGCCATTTCTAAACAATGGAATAAACTAGATAAGTTTATGAATTAAAATACATAATTCCTTACTTATAAAACACTTAACATAAATTAAACTATTTATGGATATAATCCATAATCATAAAAATGTTTTCATTGAGGAAGTATATACTCATAAACCACTCATAATGATTTGTAAAGAAAATGAGAGTTATCCTAAGCATATCCACCAGGACTGTTGTAACCAAGAGTACAGCAATGCCCGTTGTCGTGCACCAGTTCCTGTACGAGTCCAGCTCAAAGCGATGTTTTCGGGATTTACCCTTAGGTACATCTATTCCAGTGCCGCCTCTACCTTCTCATATCCAGACAGGGATTTATTTCTCAAAAAACTCACAAAATCTCTACAATACCAAATTTCTTGGAAGTTCTTCTATACTAATCCTCAAAGTCCATCTTAAATCCATGTGCTCTAATAAGATTTTATCTAAATATAGCTTCCATGGTTTTTACTAAACTTCCTCTGAATCAAACTATAATGCCCCGACCCCAGTTACCCAGAGTCGGTGCATTATTACATAACATTTTCATGATCACAAGAAATATCAAATCTAGAAAGACCGATTAGTTTAGTAGCCTTGGAAACACTAGATATATTCATAAAGTTTTACATTACATCATAAATATGAAAACAAAAACAACATAGTCTCCATATTCCACACTCTTATCCCCTCATACTATCCCTACAGGTCATTCATTATTTACTTCTTCACATCCTGGGAAAAATAAAACATAGAAAAGGGGTGAGCTCAAATGCCCAGTAAGGATAACAATATAGCGGAAAATTTCATAAATAAGAATAAACATTTAAGGCAATGTATAACTAAAACAAAAGCCTTTTAAACTTGAACATCAACATATTATGGCCAAAGTAAAATGAAATAATTCCATTTACTTATTCACATGTATATTCTACTAATCGAATAATCACATGCAATATCAATAACCACTTTTATAATAATGGAATGCATAATTCCAGACTATCATAACCACATAGCCAAGGACTCGTGTCAGGACTACAAATAAGATTTTGCCAAGGCCTTGTGCCAAGACACTATTTTGTCTCCTGAGACCTACCGATGCATCGAGGAGCTATAGCGGGATCCACTCGTCACATATTAAGTCCAATGCATTCCTGATATGAACAGGTTTAAACATAACATAAATATTCATATTAAAACTAGCATAAGAAATGTCAATATTTTATCTATAAACCATGATTGGTATAAAAATAACACATCCACAGTCAAACATAAAACCTTCAATACAGTATAGAAGTTTTTTATCATAATAAATCAACTTCAAATAAGCGTAAAATCCATCAAAGGATGTTGACATAGATGAAATCAAATCTCTTTTTAGAGAAATATCTCTTTCTATTTTGAAATAATTTAAGAGTCATATATTTCAAAAAATAAAACATTTTCTTTTAAAATATTCTTATAAACTTGTAAGGGAATCTTCAATGATTTTATAATGGTGGAAAATATCCTCACCCGCCGTATAAGTTAAAAAAACATTCTTACCTTAATTTTGTCGAAAAGGTTAAAAAGCACCTTGTTTGGAAAAAGACGGAAAGATTCCTTTATAAACCTCTTATAAAAATTCAAACAAGGTTATAAATGACTTTAACTCATATTATTGTAAATAGTAAAAATGTTTTGAAATACATTTTTAAGAAACATGGATGTGGATGATAAAGAGATCCGGGTAGATTATTACGTATAAACAACCTTAGATAATGAAGAGATTGAGAAATAAACCTCTACCTTGTAATTTTCCTTGGTTAAGGGTAGGTTAACCTCCTATATAATGGTGAAATAATTGTTAGTAAATTATAAAAGAATCATATATATTAGTATGATATCATATATGATCTTTTAACATTGATTTGTTAATAATATCTTAGTATTATCATTGTTTCGGGTGTTAACTTACTCATTTTCTTTTATATGTTTTGTTACGTAAGCTGTGTTTGTCATGGATAGGTTGTATCATATTCATATACAGAATGATATCAAGTCCTTAAACATTATTTTTAAATCATCAAATGAAAATTATACTTGAATGGATACGATGTAGAATGAATCTCATCGCGTTCGTGGAGACGGTAGTCCGTACGTATGCACGAGCGACAATATAATTTTTTTATATTAAAATAATATATAATTGGATCGTATATCATATATATAGAATCATTATCATGTTATATTTATTATTTACATAAATTACAAATCATTATTTTACCCATCCAAATAATAATATATTGAATAACAATTACACCATGACGTGGAGACGGTAAGCCGCACGTACGCACGTATGGTGACATGTCATTGAAAGGATGGATAGAATACTGAATATGGTTGTACCATATTTATAATAATATTACAGTTTATAGGAGAAACAGGATTTGTTATTTTAGAATGGGAATAAAAAATAAAGAAGAAGTTGAAGAAGAAATGAATTTGAAAAAGGGTGGTGAAAACATTACCTCTTCTTCGGGTTCTTCCTTTTGACTTGGTCAAAAGGGCTCCTTAGGTTGGCTTTCTGATCAAACTAAGGGCTCTAGGTTAAATTGAGGGAACTTTAGAGAGTATTTGGGCAGGGGTTGGCCGAGAAAAAAGGCTTTAAATGTGTGAATTAGTGAGAAGGGGGAGTGCCCTTTTATAAGAGGGGTGAGGGGCACCTTTGGAAAAGCTAGAGATATTATTTATAATAAATTAATATTCGGTTTATAATGGATCCAAAGTGAATTATTTAAATTTTAAGGTGGTGATGGGTCTAAAAAAACTCAACCAATAGAATTTAGATAGGTTTGGGTCATTATATGAACCTTAGCTTTTATTTTTAACTTTAGTTAATTAGTTTGACACTTACCATGTCACTTTGTATTTTCATATTATATAGTTAATATACATACTATATTCCTCCAAGAGACCCCCAAGTGGTCCATTAATGATACACCTATCATTATATAAGTCTCTTGGCCGAATCCAAGATTTTTATTAATTTAATATCAATTAATAATATAATATGTGTTTTACAAACTCTTTTATGTCAATTTTAACACTATTCAATAATTGATTTTTTTAAAACTTAAAACAGAAGGATTAATTAAAAAAAGATAATTAAATCAATACTAACATGTCATATTAACCTATAAAATTAGTTTAATTCATAAAAATTCTCAAATTATATTTATTTGGGTATTTATAATATCAATTATTTTAATTTTTACTATTATGGTAATTACTATATCATCATTGTGTCAACAATAAATTAAATTATTTATTGTCTAAAAATTATAAATAAAATATCATTATGTAGGAAATATTTTTATCTTTCTAATGAATATTTATAATCGTATTTACATAATGTATAACCCAATATTAAAAATGTTTTAGTAAATGAACTTTGATTTTAACTCTTTTAACTCTTCTTTGAAATAAATAATAATAAATGTCCTAATCCAATCCAAGTGGACCTAAATGATAATATTTTATTCCTAAGGTTGTTTTTGGTCGATATACACTTGTCGAATAGAATTAGTACATGTGTTAGGGTAATATTAATATCATTTTTCCCCTTAATTACCCTATTTACTTTTAACCGTGGTAAATAAAAGTAAAAAGTTACTATTCACCAAAAATTATTTTTATCTCATTGAACCACATTTTACTCCTTGATATTAACCATGTCTCTCGAATTTTCAAAATTACACTCACATAAGCGGTAAAATTAAGTTTTATTAAAAAATTCGGTTTTTTAACAACCACTTTGTGGTTTCACTATTCATCAAAAAATGAAGTTTTTGTGAAAAATACCAAAAAATCACCCTAGGCTAATTTTGATATTCTGAATCAAAAAATGAAGTCCATTTTGAAAAATAAAATTTATAAATTTCAAAAAGTGGGTATTACTATTCATAACGACTAGTTTGATTGGTTGTGGTGTGTTAGAACTGGATGTTGCGTACAACACACGGTATTGCATTATTCAAAGAGAAGCGTACCGTAGAAGCTTGGGGTGTTACAATAGTGACCCATGTGGAGTCCGAGTATACAGTTTAAGTTCCTTCTAGTTGTTGGCACTTACTTGGGGCATGACCCACTACCATGTTGCTAGGTTAATCACGACTACTAGTCCCTAACTTTGGTAATATGATGCAAGTTGTGTGTTGTCTTGGTTATTGTGGGTGTAAGTGCACTTTTGAAAATGAAAACCGGTTTTTGAAATAAGAATGAATTATTTTAAATCAATTTAAATTTGTGAAATGTGTTTTTAAAAGTGTATGCTCTTGGTCTAAACATCCGGTGGTCGCTTGGAACTGGTAGAGATATGGTTTGGGTGCAACCTCAGGTACAATTTATGAACATTTGAAGATGTGACAGAATGCATTAGAAGTGTGTGTTGGTGCATATGGATTAAAGTGGATGAAGAAATTTGCAAAGGTTCATGTGATTACTAGGGTTTGCACTTGGAATTAAAGGCTTGACCTTGTTTTTCTAAAGCAATTTTAAAAAGGAAAAATGATTTTTGGAAATTGAACTTGGTTTAAAAAGTGGGTTATGTATTTGGAAAATGGCCTTGAAGGAGGACAGTTTTCAAATCTAAAATAAAAAGGGGGTTTTGAAAAAGGAATTTTTTGTTTTGTTTGCTTTTGTTGTTCTTTTTTTGAGCTGGTTGTTTTCAGATGATTATACTTTCAATGATGTTGCTTCAGATTGATATTGGTTTTGGTTCTGTGTTTTATATGTTGTTCAGAAAATGCCGCCCATAAAGGTCCCCAAGGTTTCTGATAAGTCATTCCCATTTATTGGTCCTTCTGAGTCATTGCATATTACTCATGGTGATCAGGGTCTATTAGAGGCAGCAGAGTGTCTGAAATAGGTCGAACACATCTTCAAGATGTTGGGGACTCCCGATGATGTTAGAGTGCATGCCGTTTTTGGGTTTTTTCGAAGGTCCATATATGGATGAATGGGTGTTGGTTTCCCAACTGTCATTGTGAGTCAGGATGACGTGGGATATCTTTAAATACATCTTTGTCTGATGGTTTATATCTAGATAGGTAAACATGAAGAAAAGGGAAGATCTCATTAATATCCAAAAAGGACAATGGATGGTGAAGGCATATGTTGACCATTTCACGGAGCATGTGACTTTTTCTCTTGAGGTAGCATCACATGATTTGATAAAGACTTCTCACTTTATTGGGGGTCTTTGCCCATAGATCATAGAGCAGGTCCTCTTTTCTAAAGTCCATCATTCCAAGAAGTTAGTGGATGGCGAGTTCTTAGTAGAACCGGCCTCCGGAGCAAAGGTGCTTGACAATATAGCATATCAAGTTACATGTGAAGGTTCCCCATCTTGCAAGTAGGGTGTGCCAGAGGGACCTATTTCTAAAGAGTCATCTGTAGTAGTTCTAGTTTCCAATTCGTCGGACCGTTTAGTGGTGTGCCACCAGTGTGGCTAGTTCAAGCTCACGAAACTGTCATGTCACATCCCTCCAAAGATGTGTCATCGTTGCGGGTGCCTGGGTCATCTAGAAATGTTTTGTAGGAAGTGTCTCCTTAAGAAGACAATATGAACAGAGAATCACAGTTCCTGACTGTGAGGCATTAGATGCTTCTTCCATCAGATCCCTAACCACAGGTCATGGGGTGAAGCTCGCACGCAATCAGTAGTTACCAGGGGTGTGAAGTTTTGGTTCAGGTTTGAAGTTCAGTGTTTTCAGGGGAAAATTTAAAGTATTTTCTTTCTTGTTTTCTGTTGCTAATGTTTTGACATTTTTTTATGTTCATTGTTTTATTGTGGATTTTTGATAGATATGATCTATTATAATCCAAAAAAATTTGTTTATCTAATCATGCTTTTCTGAATCATGTTCTTTTCTTAAAATTGTTTTTGGTCTTTGTGTGGGTTAATCTCAGTTGGGATGTGTTCCTTTAGAGATTTAAGTGTCTGTGGAGGAATCAATGTTTCTAGTTATGCTCAGATTCACTATTTGGGATATGTTATGATTGGAGCCTTTTCTCTAGTGTTTGGTGTTTTTGTCTCGGTCGTGATAAAAAGGTTTAAGTGGAGATGTTGTTCACTCGTGCTGTAGAACTTAGTTCGGATCGGTTGGGAGTTCCCGCATCGGCCCCCCTTCCCGGGGTGGTATGTTTTGGTGTTAAATTTTTGAGCTAGTTAAATTATTATTGTGGGGAGAACCTTATCTTGATCTCCCATTCTCTTATGGTGTGGTTCCTTTTAGTTTCAGTCGGTCATGGATTCTTTCTTGGTCCATTGTTCAACTGGGTGGCATTTTAGGGGAAAAAAGTGTATGTGGTGGGGAGAATTTTCACACCTGCCTTCTTAAACTAATTTTTATTTTATTAATTATTAGTTTTGGGTTCTTGTGCCAAGGTCTGGTCTGGGTCCCAAATTATTATTTTTTTCGTCTGATATTTTTAGCAAGTTTTAGACCCGTGCGCGGTCACCGCATGGTGAACGGTAGTCACGCGATCAACCTGGGTGTTTGTGCGGATGCCCATGTGGTCTGGGTTGAGGCGTGCAACCTGCGCGTGGTTTATTAAGCAGTCCGATGAGCGGGCAGTGACCCAATTTTCAAAACAAGATAAATAAACAGATTAAATTTTAAAATAAAAGAATTTTCGATAATAATAAAAATATTATGTTTTTATTTTATTATTATTATAATTATTATTAAGAAATTAAAATTTTTTAATGATATTAGTTTTATATATATATATTATTAGTTTTTTCTTTATTATTACACTCATTATTATTATTTTTATAATTATTATTATTTTTGTTAAAAAATTATTAATATTACCTTTTTGTTAATTTTATTATTATTATTTTGGTTATTATTATTATTATTATCATTTTGGTACTATTATTATTATTACTACTATTATTAATATTATTAAAATAATAGAATAAAAAAACAAACCCTAATCTACCCAGCGCTTCCCCCAAAACCCTAATTCCCCCCCCCATTTTCAGCTTCCTCCTATACGGGCCGCCCTTATGGATCCTCCTTTTTCTAGCCCAAGTGACCTCTGCCTTGCCTCCTGCTTGCAGCCGGCTTCCACACCTTGTCCTACCGGCCTCTCCCAACACTCACCCTCAAGCCCCTGTGCCTACCACCATCTAGCCCTACAGCGACCCTCCCTCGTCGTGCTGACCTCACCCTTACACCAGCCTCATCCTTGCCCATGCCCACCACCTTTCTCCCTTGCCCTTCACACACCAAGCCTCGATGTGAATCCCGAGTTCCCCACTCCCCGCAACCATTTCCTCTAGGACCCTTCACTAGTAGCGGCCTCTCTCCCGCAACTCCTTCTCCCTACCACCTACTCGCGTCCAGGCCCTCTGCCACTGGCTCCCTCTCAAACACCACCCCCTCATCATCCCTGCCTCACCCTCTGTAATAGGATGTGTCCCGGCCTCCGCACTCCTGCAATCATCCCATCAGTACCCCCCCTCCCTCCACCTCCCTTTTCATGGTGTGTCACGCACAACAGCCCACTTTGCCTCCCTCACCTCACGCTATGGATCACCTCCACCTCTTCCGGCCTTGCTCATCACCCTCTCTCAGTCCCCCCCCACCATCATCTAGTGCCTCTAGACCCTACCGCACCCAACCTCTTCCACTCCCAACCCCCCTTTCTATTTCCCTTCTCCGACAACCCAGAACTCCCCCAACCCTCTTTGCTTCGGACCCCGCGAGCCTCACTGGGCCTCCTTCACATTTCCTCTCCCGCTCTGGTCGGTATTGGCCTCCTCCATTATATGATTTCATTCATTTGTTTATTTATTATTTCATTTATTTATTCTTTTAAATTAATTTACTTATTCTTTTATTTATTCATTTATTTATTCTTTTAATCATTTATTTATCTATTTATTATATTATATTATATTATTTATTTATTTATTTATTTATTTTCCCTTCATTTCATCTTTGGTGTTTTTATTTAATTTGGATAAATTCTAACATTGTCCCAGGTTTTTTGTAGTGTGTTTTTATTGTTGTTCAACGTTTGCAGTTGGTCAGCGGGGCATTATACAACCTTCCGTTGAGGCTCTATCGCGTCCGCTCCTGGTTTGAGGTAGGTGATTCCATGGTTTTCATTTCCGTAGTCTAATTTATTCTTGGGTGTTTTGATAATTTTATTTTATGTGATTAATATCTTTCTTATATCTATAAATTCTCCTGTAATAGTGTTTTTAATTTTTTTTGAATTAGTCAAAAGCATGTTTTGAGTCAATTCCTCGATTGAGTGTGCAGTTATTTGACTATGTGATAAATCCTGTTTTGATATTATTTATGGATATTTTTTGGGGGTGTTTCTATTTATGTTAATATAGTTTGATAAAAAAATAATACTTTGAAGGTAAATATTTTTTTATGACAATGTTCATGTGCACTTGGAACATTTGATAAAATACTATAGTGTTCAAAGTGGAAAAAAGGGATTTTATGAAATTTTTAGCCTTGATTATGTTGTGTGTCGACATTGGTTATTTGTAGACATGGTTTGGTTTATAATTTTGGTATTGGTATAACTTGATAATAGTGTTAAGGTGTTAAAATAAAAAGGTGGCTCTTTGGTTTTTAATGTGGTGTGGTGAGTTCTTTTTAAATAAATATAGTGGTTGATTTTACTTTCAAAGTGGTAGTTTTGTGGGAATAGTGTTGGTTGATTTCTAGAAATGTAGGAATTCCATTGGATGTTGGCACATCCATGGGTGCACTTGGTGCACCCTTGGACGTGCCTTCAAGTGACAATGACACCTTTAAACTAGTGTTTCCATAAAACCTTGGTTTTCTAAAAGTTTTTTGTTTCCAAACTATGATTCAGTCCTTTGTGTGTATTTTGTGAAAGGATTGAATTGTGATATCAAGTGTGTGATAGTTGGGATTTGAATATATGAATGTTGTATTTCTGCAATGTTTTGGGTAATTGTTTTTGGACATAACAACTTAATGGCATGTTTGGCCTTTCCAATTCATGGGTGGAGTTATGTTAAATTCATAGGTGGAGCTATGTTAACTTTTAGAATGGTTTGAGTTTTGAAATTTTGTGTTCATGGTTGGAGAATTAAATGTTTTTAGAATTATGATTTTATCATGTGTGTGTCGTGATGTACTTTTAGGCACTTTCATCTTTAATGTATTGTTTGTGTGGACTCTTTGAAATGATGACGTTTTGATTACTGTATGCCAATATAACAAATTTAGTATTTTGAAAAAGGTATCAAATGGTTTTAATGATTTCATGGAATGAAGGCTTAGTTGGAACCTTTGATGATATGTTATATATATATATATATAAATATTGGGGAACCTCTATAAGAGGATATCCCTTATGGGTTATCATATAGAGTGTCCATGTTTGGGGTAGGCAAGTGCGGTGAGATGAGTCACGCGTGCGAGGGCCTCCTACTTACACAGTATTGTTGTCACAACCAAGGGTTCCTGGGTATCTTTTAGAGATCGAGTGACAGTTGCTGACCAATCCCAATTAGACGGGTTGGTACCCCTGGATTTTTTATTAGGCCAGGCGGGCTTTTCCAATAGATTGGTCAGTTAGGGAAGCCAGTTGGTTATAGACATAGGATCTTCACCATATGACGATTGGTGGTTCTAAAACTGAGTACATCCCGGGGTCTTCTAGGTATGTTTATGATCACCCATGCTTACTTGATTATTTTAATTGCTTGTTTACTTTCCGTGCACTAGTTTATTTTCAGCTTTCACTCTTACTCGTTTTACTCTAGCACAACATTTGTATATTCTGTTTTGAATTTTATTTATAAAATGAAAAATGATTTTGGAAAATGGTATGTAGTGTGTGTTGGGGTTTTAAATGGGAAAAACGTGTTGCTTATTTTCAAATGTGGAAACCCTTCTTTTATAATTGTATTTCAAACATGCATTATTGGATTGTTTTGGGAATGGAGACATTGGATATTGTGGTTTATCTTGAAAACCCTAATGAGCATATTTAATGCTCACTCCTATCTTTTCCATTTTAGTTGAAGGTTTCCATGCTCAGGTTATCCTGGTTGAGTTGTTCATTATTGGAGAAAAGTCAGCCTTTGGTCGAGAGGTGACCAAAAAGGTCACATGGAGGTATGTTCAGTTTTATTTTCATTCCGCTGCTAGTGATATGCTTATCGACTGTTTATATTTATATGTTTGCTGCTTTACTTATTTTCTTTGGGCGAAATTATTACCATTTTTCCTCTATTGATACCTTAGCACTTGTCGCCAGCCCAAGTGGATCGTGAACGCCTCTCGGCCCATGTCACAGGAAGGTTTGAGTGATCGATTCATGGTTGACGTAGGTTGGGTCATAACATATGATATTTAAAATAATCAATATATTATAAGAGGTTGAATGTTTTGTAATCATTTATTTCTATATAACACATGATTTCCATTCACAGAATCATTGAGTCATATCCTTCACTATGGAATAGTCAACAACAGTATACACCAAGGCGTAGTTTACCACCCCATCATGGTTTTTATTTTTTGGTTATTTCTTTCCGCAACCCCATTGATGATATGAGTGGTCACCCATGAAGGCGATATTTGTAGTGAGAGGAATGTTATTTGGTAATTGGGTGATTTTGATGAACTACTACTATGGGGGTGGATTTTCTATTGTGTAATAATATATCATCATGGGTGTTGTCTATTGAGAGTGGTCCACTCTAATATTTATCAAGAGATATAATATGGTGGCATGATATGTATGGTAGTTCTACAATCATGTTTCTTAAGACGATACATGATATATGTCTTTCTCTAGGTTAGTGGAATAGAGTTTATTTTAGTGGAATGATGTACAAATAGAGATAGAGAGTGAGAGAGGGAGTTATAGGAATAACTTGTTAAGGGTTGTAGGGGTGATGTTTCTATACATGTTCTTATTATTCCACGGTTTGTGACATTTGGCAGGGGTGATAGTTAGACCAATGGATGTGTGGATTCTATGAATAATCAAATTAGGGGGATGTGGTTTGAAGTGATAGGACTAGTAGCCACAAATATCATGAGATCCTTAGATATTAATGAGATGAATCTTCCCTATACATGCTTGGTTTTAAAAACCCATCGGCATATGAGAATATTTAGAAAATAAGAATATAAAATAAAAACAATAGGTAAATTAATATAATTAAAAAAATAATAATAACCTAATAGTAGTTGTAGTAATAATAATGATAATAGTTATCTATATTAATATTATAATAATTATAATAATAATATACACATAATAATGATAATAATAATAATAATAATCAAGGTATATTACAATCCTCATATGAAAATACAAGAAAGCCTTTGTTTGAAACCCTGGAGTGCACCCTCTCCCCACCCCATGGAAACCACCTGCTCCACACATGGTTTATAATAATAATAATAATAATAATAATAATAGTTGTATTAGTAGTATTAGTAATTTATATTAGATGTCATAGGTGTTATAATTAAAAAAAACTACACAAACACAAATAAATACTATTATGTCTGGTCATACTCCCCTCTAAAGGTTTAACCCACAAAATAAACTAGACTCATGTGATTATTACATTTCTCGAAGGACCATTTCAATTATACCAACTAGAAAAAGTTTTTTATTTCGAAAATCACATAAAACTTTCCAAGGAAAACACAATTTTTTCCCTTAAACGTTTTTTGTTATTTTTGTGGAATTGGATCAATTTTTTCTATCATGTGGGGGAACCAATGACAAAAAATATCCAAGTATATATACATACATTCATACTATCCTTCATTACACCATTATTCCATGTGAACCTGAAAACTATCCATAAAGACACCCACCATACCATTGACCCATAAAGCATATGTCATGCCTGTATCTACCTCCGAACCACCTACATTAAGAAAACCACCACAGAAATAGATATCCACTAAAAGAGAATTAATGAATACATATTCATCATAACCTTTGGAGGTTTTAACTCCCAACTTCTTATATGTACAATAATTAAAGAAATTCACATGAATTTAATATCTTATACCTAAAATTTTTAAGTATTAGGATAAATGGGGAAGAAAAAACCACGACTTCACAATTGGTTAAATAACAACCACATAATTATAAGTTCAAAAAGAAATTATTTAGTTCTTTTACACATAAAATATAATTATTTATTCCAAATTAAAATTTTCAAAAATAAATTTCTTTACACATAAATTATTTCAAAAATATTTATCTATACTCATGAATCGATGTGACATGCCTCTCTATCACCCTTATCACCCAAGAAAATTGTTTAAATGCAATAGTTTTTTCTCGTAGGAACAAATTTTTACCATATGATTTTAATGAATTTTACATCTCTACTATTTAGAAATTAAAAATATTATATTATTCTGGAGGATCTAATTTTTTTTAAAATTACTAATAATTATGTTGAAATTATATATATGGATATTGGATTATGGGTAATAAAAATGGAATGTTTAACTCCAAAATGAGGGGAAAATATTAAAAAGATAAGAATTAAATATTAATGTAATTGTATCATTTAAAACCTCACTCCCACACACTTAAAACATTTTCATACCCATTAAAATTAATGAAATCCATCCTCAAAAGTGAAACAGTGGGAATAAATAATCTCAATGGGATAAAATTTAAAGCATTATAGGAGTTACTTTGATACCCCATAAAAAAACAAGACAATACCCAATAATATGACACAGGTAACTAATAATATATAAAATATTAGTAAAAATATGCTATATAAAACACTTTTTTTCTTGATAGAATGAGTTACCATTACTTTAGGTTCCTCATGAAGTGAGAGTTACTATATAATAGCCCCAAATGTACTCAGTTTTTGAAATAAAATGAATTTTTATTTAACATATAAAAGTATCTAATTTATATGAATGGATTTTTTATATAAAGAAACATGAATAAAATAATTGTATAAAGACTATACATGTGCATAAAATAACTCACTATCCCTTAAATAACACTATACCTAAAATAATATATACTATATACTTAGATTGTATAATGGTCATGAAAATATTCATGATATGGATACACTCTATTGGATCATCTTGAAAAGGCCACCTCATGGATTCTCATGGATAAGAAATAGTGAAAATGTGAGGGTGACATAGTGTGTAAAAGGTGATAAATATAAAAATAAAAATTACTTAATAATTTTATTGTTAATTTAAATTTCATATTGTTTTAATGGAAAAACATTGAATATTATAAAATCCATACCATTCCCTAAGAATATCTCAACTTAAATAGAAAAGGAAAATGATGAAAATGTGTTTTTATTCCTCATTAATATGAAAATATGTAATGGGAAAACAAAATGAAAATGGGTGGAAATAATAGTTTAAGATATAATCATGTTTCAAAAAAGTATTTTTTGAAGAATGAAATAATAACAAGAATCATCTAAAAATCTGTATAAAATGAAAATATATTACAAAGAAGTAATCATGTTCTTAGAGTGTAATTAGGGATAATTTCACATGTGGGTGCAATGATTAAAATTATATTGTAATTTTTTGGGTGGTTTGGAAGTGTAAATTTTATATATAATTAAATGTACGACAAACCTATTAGATGCAGACTGATGTGAAGATGTTTTCCTTATTATATGATGGATCAAAAATGATATAACATATAAAATCTTCCAAAAAAAATAATACAAACACATCATATCGTAAAATAACCAAACAAGTTATCATATAGATGATAAAAAATATAAATTATAAACTCAGATAAATATTATCGTCAAGATTAAAAAATTATAGTGGAATAAATTTAATTTTATTGCCTAAAAATAAAAAAGTAATAAAAGATAAGTAATTAGGTGTTTACTCCCATTAAGAAATTACATTAATGGTATAATTTTATCTATCACATACATCAATGCATAATTTATGTAAATTATGTATATTATTTTTCCTCAATTGATACTAGAAAATTTAAATCCACTTGTTTATAAATTAATTTCTACAATAAAATTAATTGAATGAAAATGATCCTATGTCAAGATTTCTGTTAAATTTTTTTGGTGCTTTATGTGAACTTGAAGAATCATTGGCACTTTGAACACATGAGATGAGCTTTATTTAATCATGTGTGTAAATTACTTATATAATGAAGTCTCCTGTTTAGAATTATTTAATATTTCCCTTTTTTAGAATAACGATTGACATATGTGTCAACATGAGCTCATAATCCTCCTAGGTATTTCATTCCACCAGTATTTTTTAAATTTTATAAGCATCCATAACCACCATTAGTAACTGAATTTATAAACCCTAAACTATCTCAAATTCTAAATTTTTTTAAAATGTGTCTAAATGAGAATGTTTATCAGAATGATGTGATTCAATGTGATTTGAATTTATTCCCATAGGCATGTGGAAATAATTGAGATATTAGCTTGATTACAACTAAATAGTAGTGAATAAAGGGCATAATTTTAAGTCATATTTATCCTCTAATGCATTTTTTACACTAAATCAATAAGATGTTGTGAATCAAGTAAATCCATTTACACTTTTAGGGGTAAGGGTGGTGTACTTAATGATAGGGGATATAAAATCATGTTATATGATGGATCATTATATCTAATAAAAATATGTTAAGATACATAAATCCATTAAATGTGATTTAAATTATATAATCAAGTTATCATGGATAAGATTTATATATGGTGTGATAGTAATTATATGTAATCAATGAAGGATCCTCACTAAATTGTGGAAATGAATGTTTTTTATGTGTAATTTATACTACACTATCCTCATCGGAATGTATCGAATATTGGATTTCAAGGGGTGCTGATGAGGCTTCAAACTCTTTTATATACTCAACCTAGTTACTTATTGGAGTTTCTAGATTATACATTATTGATTCAAAATTCACATTATATTCTTCTTGAAGTTTATCTTCTTATTTATCTTAAACATCATGGTAAACATATTTTTCTCCTTAGTTGAAATGTTCAATTCAAATAGTAGAAGATCAAATTTAGTATCATCCTCCGTTATAATAAATGATTTTTATTTTTAAATAATCAAACCTAATTACCCTAAACCAATTTGTCTCTACAATCACATCAGGAACATCCCTCATAATATCTATAGTCATATGACTAGTGGTCAGTGATAACAATGCATTGTGGCAGAAAAACATACCTATTACACCACTAATGCATAGATTGTATTTCATTTGACATGTATATTAAAATTGTAACAATTAATGAATACACGGTCGTGATAAATAAACAAAATGATTATAAATAAATAAATACAATCTATTATAATACAATTAAAAAATATGTAATAATCACAACCTCAATGGAGGGAATCCTCAACATAATACCAACAACCTCTCTTTGAGATCCATGTGTGAACACTTTCCCTTTAATGACAACCATGATGTACACAACCTCACATTACCAGAAATCCAAAATAGGAAATCATATTATCATATTCTACAAAGTTCACATGAATGGGGATATTATATAAACATACCTAGTAGGGTGAAATAAAATGGTTTGACAACAATTCCATAGAAAAATAAACCAACCATTTATGTTTTAAAATAAATAAATAAAGCAATTTTTTGAAAAAGTATTTCATAAATTAAAGAAAAATATTTTTCCATTTTTCTTTTTTAAATCCACATAGAAAAAATAATTATAATTTTCGTAATGATAGAATTTTATTTAACCAAACCACAACAATTATAAAATAAAACTAAGTAATATATATTATAATCCTTGGTAACACTATTTATGAATCCAAGAGACTAGTACCATTGTACTCATCCATCAAATATATGAATTCCACTAGCCAAAGTGAAATCATAGTTAACAAACCACAAAAAATACATCTAGTTGGAGTGAAATATTAATCCAGTTCAAACAAGATTGAGAAAAAACATATAGATCGTTTAGGTGAGGCTAGTCAGATTAAAATCAATATCTACAAATGGACTTGTCACTTGGATACCATTGAGGTACCCAATGTATCCCATCAAGAACTGGTACAAAATAGAATTCTCAATGGTATTTTAGAAATAGTTATATATTAACCAAAATTAAAATGTATTTTAATATTTTTTATTCATATAACTGATATATGTACCCTTGGAATTGTTGAAGAAGTTTTCTTTGTAGTCAAAACTATATAATAAATATGTCGTGATACTTGGGAAGTGTTTTGTGATCCCTAGAATTTTAATTAAAGGTTTTTGGAAGGTTCTCGATTGATTTAATGTTTTTATATAATTATAATTGGGAACTAATTTTTGGAGATATGATAAGGAAATAAATCCCATGAAAAATATATTTTCATAGTATGTATAACATTTTATCTATAGGTAAGATATTTCATCAACTTTTATGAAATTTCATCTATGTGGAAGTGATTACATCCAGATCGTATGATATTAACATTCATATGATATTCTTTCTAGAGTGTATTATATTTGACACATATAAGACATTTTGGAAAAAATAATAAATAAAATTTATTAATATTGAGGTAAATAGGTCAATACATAATAGAATTCATCGATTTAGAAGATATTTTTCATTTCTAAGACTTTTTTCTAAAAACAAGTGATATTTGGGTTCCACAAATGAATTTTGAGTCTAGACTAAAAGTTTCTAATCCCATAAGAAATTTTAATTCCTTATTGGATATTTTATATTCTTTTATTTTTAAAGTATGTAAATATTATGAATTTTATAATATAATATTTTTAATAAAAATATTTATTTCAAATGATGTTTCATAAAAATGAAGTTAAAAAATATCAATATATGATGGTAAAAGACATGATTCAAAAGGAGATTCATTATATTTCGTATGAGATTAAATGAGAAGGATCATGGGTGAGTTTTTTGAGATTTTGAATTCAATACATAAATTGTTTATCACAGTAAAATCTATTGTTGGATCAGGTTTTTGATGCATTTTAGAATCATAGGAGTTACCATAAATCATTATGGAAATATTATTCATGAATTAATGTGTATATAAAAAATTAAATAAAAATTATGTTCAAGAATTATGGAGAAGAAATGGATACTCTATTACTCTAAAAATAATTTATATCCAAGGAAGAGAGGATTTAAGGTGATAAAATCATGTTGAATTACTTCTTATGAATAGGTTGAGGCAAGAAGATTCTATTATTATTGATCCATAAATTTTTTATTGAGGATTAAGGATGACTTATTCATGTATGCATGCTCTCATGCAAGTATTTTCATCCTGAAGAATGTTATAGGGGACCTATATTAATTTTTTGTTATTTATTATATTCCGGAAGTTGAGACTAATTTTAAATAAAATCATGTATTTTATGAAAAATTCATTTGTAAGAACACTGATGATATGATTCCACAAAGATAAAATAATTTCTTTTAAAAGGCTAGTGGTACCGTGATAAAAACACCATTCATTTACATTTATAGTAAAATTTCAAGTATGTCACCTTCCCTTACTATATTCAATGTTTTTTAAGCACATAAAATTCAACTATATATACTACCCCTATTTTTTAATCACTATTATATTGGTGATAATATAGTTTAAAAAAATTTCTATACTTGGAAAGGATTATGCTCCCTCATTGAGGTTGAACCTTGTAAAAATTCATGTGTATTGATTGTTTTTTTAATACAGTTGAGGAAGTGTTATCAATATTTGATCATTACTATAACAAATCATGGTGGTAAATTCACTAATAGAATGAATTTGTAAAATAAGGTACAACTAATTCACCCTATCACAATCCAATTTTGATTTCCCTATGATTTGAAAGCCACCCCAATCTGTGGCATGACCCGAATGGCGTTCCTGATCCCCATGGGTTGGAAACTAGTATTAAGGTATCGACATGATAACTTTGGAATGAATTCACCAGATTTTATAATCATAAAAACCCATAATAATAATAAAACTAAAAATGAAAAATCATAACCATACATGAGAAAATAAGTTTTCAAATTCAATTTTTACAACATTTAAGGAAAACCTAAAGGGTCTAAAACAAAATGGGAAGAAGAAAGTATCCCAAAAACCACCATGCAATAAGAGGATAATCATCCTCAAGCCACCACCACAACACAAACAAGGGAACACCACTAGCATCCCAAACCATCATCATGAAACATCATTCCTTTAAATGTGTCAAACATAACCAAGTCTATATACACCAAAAGGTGTATGTTGGGTGTGAGAAAAATCCCTATAGGATTTCACACAAAGAAAAAGATTCCATTCTATAACATTAAAATACAATTTAACATTCTCATTTAAATAAATCCATTTGAATCATTTCCAAGAATACATTTAAATGAAGACAATATTCAACATAACACATTTAAAGGTAACATTTCAAAAGGAAACATTTATCAAAATAAAATTTATTTTAAAATTAAATACATTCTATGTACATTGTATGCTGATGGATGACACCACATCACATAAGTCTAATGTCACAAGAGAGCACCACTGGAAAATTCATAAGGGTAATCTAGGGGGAGTGAGACATTATATCCTCAAACCTCAGTGAAAAATGGTATGAAATCCATAACCATCTTCTTTACCATGAACGAGCCACTTGGAGGGGACACCCCTTGGTATCAGTGGTCTCCAATCATGATTACGATTCTGTTAGCATTGTAATATTTTATCTAGATAATAAAAACTAGGACTTTACACTTCTGAATCACTAGTGTACAAGATTTAATCAATCCACATAGATACCCGATATTGCATTGTGCTCAATCACATTTCAAATATTACACAAATCACCACATTAAAAAATTATTCCAAATAATTCCACACTTTTTTACAAACAAAACAACTTTTATTTCACACACATGAAATCTAGTTAAAAAATATTTAAAAAAATCACACCAGTAAAATTCAAGAATCCTACCTTTAAATTACAATAATTAATTCAGATAATCAATTTAATCATTTCCATGGGACAATCCACTTTTCAAATCATCACTAAAGCCTAGTTCAACCATTAAAACATGGTTCTCATCATTCAGACAATTTTCACAACACAATTAAAGGGTCAAAATACACTTAATCAAACCAAATAAATTAATTTTCATTTGAACACCCATTTTAAACAAATTTACACCTCAATTTCTCTTAAAAACACATTTTACATCCCTGAAATAGTTCATAAAACACTACCAAGAAGCACCACAACAAGGCACACATGAAAACATTATCATTCCCTTTAGAGAATCCTTATTGATCATATATGCATGTAAAAATATGTGTAAAATGTATTTTTCACCAAAGAAATGAAACAAAAATAAATCATATAAAATATTAATAAACTCAAAAGAGTGAGATAAAATCATCTAAAAATGATGGAGCATGGAACCACCTACCTCAACTGTAGAAACTTCTAAAAATTTGTGTGATTATGTGATCGCACAGCCACAAGACTCAAGAAAGGTGATATCTGGACAAAACCATTAATATTGAACCCTAGAAAACAACATTCAACCCAAAATAGATCACCTTAACCACATTAAAAATGAACCCCCAAGAAATGAGGGGAGAAACCCTAGAATAAATGGGAGAATCGAGAGATAAACCACTTACTTGGAGATTTCATGTAGTCTCTATAACAAATACTCCATAATAATTGATATCCATTGGAGCCATGGGAGGGGGAGAAAGATACTAAGGAAATAAATCCCAAATGAGGTTGAGAGGGGTGGATTTGGGTTAAACCCCCAAGAGGACACCAAGGGGATTTTAAAATTTTTAATAACCTGGTAATAGCTCATAATTTTCCCTCATGTTTTTCAAAACTATGCAAAAATTATTCACCCATATTTGTTTAAGAGGAACCTACCGCATGATTATCCTACATGGACTGACCTACTAAGCACTAGTAATGTGGTAACTTTTACCTAAAAACCACCATCTACTATATATTTAACTATTCTAGGGTGAATGGTTTCCCCTAACCATGTGCTAACTATGTGCCATAGGCTGTATGGGACAAATATCCATTTTTTATCCAAATAACTCAAGGAAACCCCATGGTAAAAAATCATGACAAAAAATTAATAGAATAATACCTCAAAAATTTAGACCCTTCCCACCCGGTTCCTAAGAGAAAAATTGAGACCCAAAAATTATCTAGATGTAAAAAATGAAAATAAAAACTTGGGTTTGACACACCTCCCCCTATAAGTGGTACACTAATTGATCTAGGTACTTTAAGTATTATCAAAGTGAAGTTAACTCTGAGATAAAACTTCTTATGATGTCATTCATGGGAGGTCATAGTTCTATGAACAAAAAATGTCTTCCCATATTCTATAGGGAAAAAATTCATGGTTGGTATAATTGAATGCATCATTATCTTCTTTCACTGTGTTTAGAAGTAATTGATGTTGTTACTATGAGATTTCAACCCATTATTATTTAAGGATCTATATAATCAGCGGGAAAATGGAAATTGGAGATATATTTGAAGACATATACGCTATTTTATTATCTTTTTCTGACAAACATTTAACCAAAGTTATGTGTTTGTATACATCTAAAGGAAAATGGGAAAAACTTGATAAGATTAATGAAAGATACATGGAGATCGAAGAATCCAAATTATAGGTTTAGATAGAAGTTTTAATATGTCAAAATGATTTAGGATGAAACAATTGATGACTATTTCACAAAGGTGAATGATATTTTTATATATATCATTCTTTTTGGAGATAAGATAGAATATTCTACTATGGTCAAAAAATTAATAAGAAACATTCTAGATAGGTTTGAACCAAAGATTTCAACTATTGGAGATAATGAAGTTATATCTCTCTTGACTAGTTTCATAATAATATTTTTATAACACCCTAGTATTTTAGTATATATTTTCATTTAATTAAATACTATGTTGAAGAGCTTGCTCCACATAGAAATGCAAAACTGAAACGAACCTTAGTACATTTTATTAAAATAAAATTCTAAGTAAATGTGATCATTATAATTTAATTTTTAAATCAGAAAGAATAAATAGAATTAAAAACACTTTAAAATTAATTTATAATGAAAATTTAAGTTCGTTATTTAATAACAATTTATTTATAAATCTCAATTAGTATAGTAAAATAACTAATAAGTTCCTTTTATGCTAAAAATGTATTTTCCAAATAAATCACTTTTTATGTGCTATGTATTTTTACAATAAGAAATTTAAAAAAATCTAGTTAAATGAAACTAAATTATAAATTTTGATAATAATATTATATTAACACTACATTAATTAGTAATTGATATGATTTAATAATAAGAATAGATAATATTTGAAAAAATCCATTTTATTATTATAGAAGTTTTTTGAATATTTTATGATTCCATTTAAAAGCAAAATTACTGAATTTTAGGATTTCAATTTGAAAAAATGAAATTCTTTTTTGAATTAATCATTTTAAAAGTAACATAGGGTTATTATTTTATAATCTGCTAGAAATGTTTATTTATTTGTGAATTGTGAAAAATATTTTCTTACAAATACCATCACTTTTAAGATGTCGTTATAATACAATAATGGATTAAAATTTTATAAAACTTATTTACGTAAAAAATATTTATACAAATCTGTGAAATAAATTATTAAAAATATTATTTAGTATTTATACATCTATGGTTAGTACTTTGGAATTTTTTTTTATTTTATTCTAATAAATGAACCATTTTTTAAGAAAATTATTGGGAAAATTATGAGACCAGGTGCTGAGACAGTGTGCGATTCTGCGGCCCGATGTGCAAAGAATGATCCATTGAAAAATGTTACATTTTTAAATAGTGCACATGAGTGCTTTTTCTAAAAATTGAAATAAAATTTAAATTGTTTCCCCAAAAAAAATGTGAGGGCATAGTTGAACTCATAGTAGTGTCTTTACCCAAGGCGTGACTTAACTTTAGTCGGCATGGGTCTACTATATAAAATATCACAAAGTATGTAACTTTAAATAAATTAATTAAATAAAATTATTTTAATTTCAGATCATAATAACTCATAAACAGAAAATAAAAGAAGAAATATGATACCATTTTTGAGATTTTAATATGGTTTTTCATTCGGTAGATCCTAACATCAACCATCCTGGGTCGACAGTGAAATTTTATTTTTAGGACATTTTAAGAACAAAATAATTTGAATGATTTACTTTATTTCAAACATTTCAATGTAATATAAAAGTGTTACAATTCAGAAACGCCGCGATGATACAACCCAGGGATGCGACAATGCGGAAATGCGTTTAACATTGAAACATATTTAAATGTTGAAACTCATTTAACATTAAAACAATTTTAATTGATGTAATGCATTTTCCTTCTGTAACTGTTGGCAGAGACACAAGATTGGGTGAACTATTATAGATAATTTCCCTAGAAGTGGTGGAGAGGATATATGGTGAAATCCTATCGCTTGCGAATGGAAGACGATGATGAGATGATGAATTGAGGATCTAGGATCGAGGATTGAGGTTTGAGCATCGATGATTGAGGATCGATAAACGACGAGGACATAATCTCTCTTCATAAATGATAAAACCAAATCCAATTATGGGGTGTATTTCATCATGATTCCTTTCCATGTTCTTGTTTCAAAAGATGAATGTTGACTACACCACGAATAGGTTGATCTATAGTTCGATCGTTCTTTTGGGATGGTTAAAATGCTGAATTAAAAGGGGTGAATCTCATTAAATATTATTTTGTTTCATATTCAAAATCCTATTGACATGAACGGACCAAGTCCGACATGAACAAGGACAAGATTCATTATAAGGTTCTTCATGTAATCTATTCTCTCCTTTTTCTTACGTACTTCTTTGGCGTACGCTGATGGTTGCGGTAAGTTTTTCCGGTTGGTTCCAAATGTGGTCGGACCCACAGAGTGACGACAAGAAGGTTTGGAGACCAAGATGGTAATGAAGAAGACCCATGGATCAATAAATTACTCATAGTTTGAAAAATGGGTCGCCACAACGACGAGGGAGGCTTGAAGAAGAGGAGCTGCTGGCGGCGGCACGCAACAGTGCAGCCACCCGGTGGGAGGAACCCACGACACAATGGCCGCATGAGACATATAGGGCTATCGGATCAACGCCCATTTGTGGGCCTCTTCTAAACATGAAAGGATGCTGCATCACATGGTAGAGGGTCGTGGTCCATTTGGACAATGGGGGAACCCCATGACAGTAGTCACAAGGTAGTTAATTCAGCGGCCCACCACAATGAACGCGGTGATCGGCCATATTGACCAGGCAGGGATGCAACATCGTCTGCATCCCAGGAGAATGAACCGGCCTGCTCAATCAAGCCTGGATAGATCTTGTGAGCTGGGCCAATACTGGCATGGGCCCAACCAGGTCAGACCAGACCTAGTCCCAACCGACACCTTTTTCACTAAAATACCCATAGCATCCAAACCGTACATCTTTTTGAAAATCTGGATGTGGCATTGGGACCCTCGGGATGAGGTGGTCCTTTTGATATGGCTTTGGGGGTTTTTAATTAAGGTCCAGCATAGTTTCAAAGCTTCCCCTTGGTTCTTTCTTTGAGGTTTTGGTACAACATTGCCTGCACATCAATGGGAATTAATCCCTTAGAGAGGATAGAGTCCCAGCTAGAGTTTTGGCATTATCCTTGGGACTGTATTAATACTATATGACCCCTGATGATGTTTCGTGGGTGTTGATATGAAATCCGAGTGCAGGGAGTTAATCCTCCATCTAGTGGGCCGTATTGGTAGGGTTCATGGTATTCTCTAAGGAGAATCCCCTCATTTATGATCTATATCAGTAGGGTTCGTGGTATTCTCATGAATAATCCCCTACATTGCGGGTTAATATGGATTGTGTTTGTAGTATTCTCCAAGGAGAATCCTCTATTTTTAAATCAGGATCTTTAACCAGTATTTTATCTTTTGGTAGGACCCAAATTAGTGGGATATCTTGTAATATTCCCTGATGATATTATGGATAGAGGAGTGGGTTCTCCCGGAACCCACATTCCTCAAGCGGAATATTGTGACCAATGATTGGCTATTATATCAAGACTCCTTATCTTAGCAACACTAGATGTCATAGGGAACTTCGTGACGTATCAAGAACAATTATTCTTTCTGATAATTTTCATATAATTTTATATGTGCTTACTATCATATAGCTTGAGGGGTGAGATCTCTGGTAATTGAGCATTCTATGAGTAGAATTTTATGGCTGGTAGTGGATGAGAACTTGAGTCATGGAATACTTTACAAGTATACTAGGATGATCTTGTTATATATGTGTTTTACATATACCTGTGATGAGCTGACTGTTTCTTCTAAGTGGTGTTTCCTTTGTGGTCTTTTAATTTTTGTTTTGGGGTACATTACTATGTATTTTATTCTCACCCTTGAATAGGCTTTGCGGGCACGTTTTTTTTCTCATACAAACAGTCAAATCTTTGATGGTGTTCCATGCATACCAGGGTCAGGTGGGGCCTATTGTGCTCAGACACACTGAGGTGTGTTCTGGTGGCTTACAAATATCCATCCAGTGTCTTACCTTATAGTCAGATCAGGGAGTGTTTTCTATGGATTACAATCAGTACTTTTTGTTAGAGAGCCTTTATTTTTGATTGACTTGCATTCCGGCCTGGTTCTACATTACTAATTGGCTTTATTTCATACTTTATTGTTGGTTTGTAGTTGTATGATTGAATTTTCTTTTCATAGTGATTTTAATTTCCATCATCATTGTCTTGGAGTTGTTTTCATGTGTATAGGTTCTTAGTTAAATGACACCCATTTGTGGGATATGCGTACTTGGTGCTAGTGGACAACCCCTGGCCTATCGGAGGCATTCTTAGGGTAGTCCTGGAACGAGCCACAAAGGATGGGTCATGAAATTTTAATTATTTTTAAAGTAACATAAATCAAATTTATATATTTATAATTCAAAAAGTTTAATGATAATCAATTATATACCTGGTTTTTATGTGAAATCATTTTTATGCTATAAAATCAAGAAAATTTGTTCTTTGTTGTGTTTGGGTGATTATATAAATAATATTTTTTAACACATATACATATTAAATTTGGTAAAATGGATTACATATTTGGAATAAATATAATAAATGTTAGATAATAAGGGATACTTAATTTTTTTTCAAGGAAATAAGTTATCATGGAAAATGTTTATTTCCACTGTAAAGGGTAAAGGGGGTTAAAAAATGGTTATCCTTGGATGTAAGGCCATAATTATCATTAAGACATATCCAAATTTTATTTTTTGGGTGTATTTAGAACCTCCCTCAACAAATATTGGAATATTTGTTTTATCTTGGATCCAGTTTTCCATAAATATGACTTTATAATATTTTAATGTTAAGGGTATTTACAGGAGTATCAATCTATTCACAAATAAAATCAAACCTCATCTCCTTAGTTATTCACATAATTTGAACATATTATCTTGAAAAATAAATACCCAAATCACCTAATAAATATCATTCCCACATTATTTAGGTTATTTTCTACTAAAAAGAACAAACTAAAAAGTCATAAGTTGTAATCCCAAGGATGATGTCCAAGGAAGAGGTATTTGTTCATACTACAATCATTCATGTTTATTTATTCTTAAACCTCCTCCAAATCATCTATAACCATATTAATATAATGAAGTAGTATATTTACTATACATATATTTTTATATGTTATCGGCACAACTATTTTTTATCTCCTTTCCATTCATTGAAGAAAGAAAGTGTTTCTCATGAGTACATGTAGACTACTGCCACCCTAAAGTGGTGTATTTAAATTTATTAGGTCGAAACAACACCAAAAAAACACAATATGGGGTGAATGTTTTATTTTAAAAAATCATGAAAATTCCTGAATGAACCTATTAAAATAAAGTGACTCTTTACTACCATCTTAAAGATGAGTTGGAAGCAGAAAATAAATAAACAAAAGAATTATACACAGTGATATATAGTGGTTCAGGGAACATAAATATGAAAGTCCACTCCATCAACACTCTATCCACAAGAATGTTGATTTTTATTAGAAGGTCTTATTACAAGGGAACTCAAAATATAATTGTAGGATGTTAACACCATACAATGAATTTTTTACAAGGTCTTTAGGTTCATTTATATGAAACAAAGATATACATAGATTAAGAAATAAAGATGACACTTCTCTAATGACTAATTACAAGTAGTTGACACTTCAATAAAAAATTATTTGGTATCAATTTTTAGAACATGGTTAGTTCATAGTTCCTTCAGCAAAATATTTATGAAATGATATTGAATAAAATAAACCAACATAAAAATAATATTCAGCACTAATTAGGATTCCTTTTTCATTAATCAATTATAGAGAAAACACCCAATAGTTGATAAAAATTTATATCACCAAATTATTTCAGGAAATTTATTTGAAAAGGTGTAGTAAAATATTGAAAAAGGATATAATAACATCATGATGATAAAACAGAAAAGGATCAACACCAGAATTTCTCCGAATTATAGATCTCTTTAGAAATAGAGATATAATCACACCATTATCTATATGTATATATATAGATAATAATACAATATTTTTATTTAATAAGATTATTTGTTTACATTAGTAAAAAATTCCATAAAATCATTCTGATAAATCCGGATTATTTGAATTCAAAAAAACCCAGATAAAATTATAACATCCCTAGGAATGATTTAATTGGTCGAATAAGAGAAATTGAATAGTTCATTAAATGGATTTAAATGATAAAATACCTCAAATGAAACAATTTCATATGTTGTAGAAACAATCCAAAATTAAAATCTCATAGATGACTGTGTTAAACATAGGGTTGCACTACATAAAGATAATCTTCAAAAGTATAGTTGAAAAATGTAATAATGATTCCAAATGTTAGGCTGATGAAACATATGTTATGTAAGAAGTCATAGGGTATCTATAAAAGTATAGTTCCCCAAATAATTTTTCACTTCAAACATAGGGTTTCAAAAGTTTCAATCCTTACAAAATTTGGGTTCCAGATCCTTACATTCTTTTAAAACATAGGGTTATGAATAGTAATTATGGACTGCGATGAAAAACCTTATAGAAAAACATCAGATGAATTTAGAAATAAATTTATTGAAGAATAAAATAATTATTCCAATAAATATTTTCATAAAATAAACTTAATTAAACTTCATTATTAACACAAATTTTGGGGTTTGTGAGCATCAAAATCAATGAGAAATGGATGAAATTATTATATCAAGACATTCCCAACACATTTATCATTATTTTATCTCATGGATGGTTATATAGATTTATTTAATGGTTTTATATGATATTTATAAAATAAATTTTATTTTTTAAATAATAATAATTATTTACCATCTTTTTCTTCTATCTAATGAAAAATGAAAACATAACTTCTGTGTCCTTGAAAACTATCACCTCTATTAAGAGATACAATTAATTTTTCATCATCGCATTATATGGATGATTCTAAAAATTTTTTTTATGAATTTAAATTATATTTAGGAGTAATATATTTCATTAATATTTTTATAAAAATTATTTCCCAAAAATCAATTATCAATATAATGTAATTCGTTTATATCTATCAATTACCTAAAACTGGCTATCCACCAATTTCATCTTCATGAATCATAAATAAAAATATCATTGAATAGTATTATAACTTTATATATAATAGTTAAATTTTACTCCAGTACCCTGAAAACTCATATCATGAAAACTTTAAACCTAAGAACGGGGTTCAACTTCAACATTAAAAAACATGTATGAAACAATCAAAATCAATAACATCCAATGATGAAAATAAAAAATAACTAACAAATAAATCTATAGTAAATGATTATAATGGAATAATATAAAAAGATAATTTATATTAATATGGTTATAAAATAATTCATTAAGAATTTTCTCTTTATTATACAATAGGATCAGGTGATTTCATGGAAGTCGTGAGTTATGGTAAGATTTTCTTGTCTCGTTTTTCTTTCATCGATATATATTCCATATTCAACACTAGTTTTTTATTATGTGGTATATATAATTATATTTTTATTTTTTATTATAATTTACTAAAATTTAAGTGATTTAAAAAACCATTTAAGATTTATTTTTCAGGGACTTTCTATTTAAGTGATATAAATATTGTAAGGTATTCCTCATACCAATTACCATTTATTAAGATATGTTCTATATTCAATACCTTATTCATTTTTTGCGGTGTATATACAGACCATGTATGTGTTTTATGATTATTTTTTAAAAAAAATTATGTAGATTTAAAAATACATTCTGTTTTCTCTCTTTTATGGTGTTTTAATTTATATATTACCAATGTTGTATGGGTTTATATAAAAATATCACTATTTTATAGAGAATTTTTATATTTCAATTTTCATTGGAAGAAATTATATGTTTTTTTATAAACCCCATATATTTTCACATCCTCTATTTATTTATGGGGTCTTAATATATTATTCCATTTCCCCATTCTTTGGTACTCAAAAATACTTAAATAAAGTTATTAATAAAGGACCACATTATTTCTCTTGTTTTGGGTTGGGAATCATTCTATTCTATATGTATGTTCATAAAAATTTGTTTATGGAAGTTGTAATCTGATTTCAGAAAATTAATATTCGTATTTTTATACTTTATTTGTCTCTATTTAATTTTGTTAAAAGGAATCAACTTCTTTTTTTTCAACATGCCATTTTTTACTTTCTTTAAAAAAGTGTGGAGATGATTTTTTGAAAACATGTTTGGAATGAAAAACTTTTCACACAATAATTTAATTTATTCATCATGAATATTCCATAAAAATATAAATGGGTTTTCGAAGAAAATAATATTCTTATTATTCAAGGATTTTTTATCTTTTAAAAGTTATCAATAGAATATGATATTGTCTCTTGTTTTTAAAGAATATTTATAATTTCTTATAGATTTATTTTTCACCAATTTAAACTTCTATTAATGGTAGTTATGCTTCGTTATGGTTTTGATCTAATGATACCATCCTTTTTATTTATCTAGAAGGATTATGATGATGATGTTTTCATGTTTTTTCTATGAAACCCATTTTCTTTTCTATGGGTTAATTAAGATATGATGAGATGATGAATATTTTTTTGATCTTATAGAACACATATGAGTAGTTCTAATTAAATGATGGGTGGTCCCATAATTATATAACTCCCTGATTCATTTGGTAAATATTGATTTCTCACGAGATAATATAAAAGGGAATAGGGAGTTAACCCAATCCATTATGGGCCTCTGTCTACTATATTTATATGAATTGGGAGTAAATCCAATATACTATAGGTCTTTCTCTAGTATGATATTATTGATAATAATACTTAACTAAGAAAATATTTTCAATGATTATGTGTATCCCAAAAACTTAGGTCTTATTCTTATGATACTCTCTAATGGATAATGATTGATTAATTATGATTCAACACTCTTATGAGTGATAGATTATATTATGAAAACAATTTCAACCATGACTCAAGGATTGTAATCTATGATTTATTTGGTGTATGAATCTCTTGAGTTATCTATATACACTTTTATTATGCTTTCATATCCATATGATCATCTTATACACACATGTGATCATTGATTGATAATTTCTATGATTTTCATTATTGGTAATTTGGGATCACCCTTCTTATTTTTTCCATTTACCTTGGTTATAAAGAATGGTATTACATAATATATATATATATAATTGTAACATTTGTGGATAACTTTGTGGTATATTTTTATGAATTATTATGGAAAATTAAAATCTGGTTATAATGAAAAAATGCACATTATAAGGGAAAGATGTGTGCTTTGATAAGTAAATTTTGTTATTAAATATCAATAACTATAACCCTAGAAAGGTATTATTTAAATAATAAATTCAATAATCTCTTTTGATGTTGTAATCATGGATGGTTAAAATTTGGATACTATATTTTGTATCCCTACAAGTATGTGAATAAAAAATAGCATCGAATCCCAGAGAGAGGGACTTGGGTTATCACAGTTAGTATCAAATAATATCTTAGATAACCTCAGATGTTATGAAGATATCAAATGAGGATAATTTACGATAATCATGGGTCGATAATTTTATGTTTTATCATAATTTCAAAGTTATAGATACCCTTTGGCAGTCTTATGAGATTATATTCTATGGTGATTAATGATATTTTGGAAATGTTAATTGGATTTTGAGAAGAACATATAATTGAGATTTTGAAAACCCTTTTGGGTTTTTATGTGATTTAATATTGAGGTAATTATGTTTACTTAGGATAATGGGTTTATTTTATGTTGGGAATATATGTTGAGTAGCATAAAATACCATTTGGTTTGAAAGTTTATATAGTGACAAGGTGATTCATGTTATTTTGAGAAAGGATTTATATATTGTTATGAGTATTTATGAATAAGGTATATATTTATTGTTATTTGATTAATGTTTTTTTAAGAATAAGGTTATTTTTAATTTTAAGAGAATAGTTTCTATGGTTTTGGGGATTAGAATATGGTAAGAAAGATCATGATAATTTTTTATTTAGTTATTCTTTAGGATTGAGATTAAAACAATTTAGCGAGAAGCCTAAGGATAAGTCTAATTGTTAAAAGTAACCTAAAATTTTGATAAAGTATATAGTGTGTGGTTTCCTATTAATTAATTCCCTATATAGATAAAAACATGTGTATTTGGGCCCTGATATAGATGCAACTATAGATAATAACTCTGAACAAAACTTGGGTGGGTATTAACTCAATCTTCACTTGATGCACAATAATTGGGACTAACTACACTACTGGTTTAGCACTCTCAAGGGATACGATTTAACTATTTCACATACTCTTTTAAAAAAATAAAAATGATTTGTATATATTAAAATGGTATATAACTAGTTAGGTTAGAGAAACTAATAGAAAAATGATCATGAAAAAACATGATTAAACTGAATTAATGATAAGTGGATCCAATTATATCATAGTAAAACCAAATGCACCATAGTTTGTAATGAATGTTTCATTAGCGAATATTTCTTAGGATTATATAATAATATTAATATGTTCATTTTCCTTAATTTTACTAGATATTACCCAAACCATTTATGGTTTATTATTTTGTGTGAAACAAAATCCTGAAAATGAATCATAAAATATATGTATATAAAAACTCAAAAGATTTATTTCCAAATGTACAAACCGTGCTCATCCTTCTATCAAAAACGCCACCAAAACATGGCTTCCACTAGAATAAAGGGTGTTCCCAAACACCTTGGACTGGAAACAAGTTCATAGGAATCAGGTACAATGGGGATTATTTGTTAGTTAAATCGGAGAAAAGCATAATGGTATTTATCCTGAAAACCTAGAGTGACCGTTCCATAACATGGATGTCCATTCCAAATCAGATACGTAAGAATAAATAAATAGGATGATAAAAGATATATAAATAAACTCTTAACTCGCACATTAAATTCACTCACCAAAAGAAAATCCTCCATCATTGTTTATCCCCAGCCAACACAATGATAGTACATGTCAACCCGTATAAAGTGGTTAAATCCTATATGGCCAGGGTAAATCATTTCAAGGGTCAGATTCTGCACATTATATGAAAGTAAAATAATGTCCAACAAAATAATGTAACAAGAACTACATGTAAAATGCAATAATAAACTAACCTCAAATCCCCCAAACTCATCAAACACTCCCAATAGTGGCTAAGAACTGAACCAAAATCATTTAAAAATATAATATAGATGTGAGCATAAAAATAATCAGAAATCCACCGCATTCCTTTCCACATTCCTAGATTGTAGTTATAAAACCATTTTAAGATAGTTTTAAATAAAAACAATGGTGGTTAAAAATGATTCCAAATTATTTTTAACTATGGAGAAAATAACATGTTTCAAAACCATAGAAAATAAACCAAAAAATCATTTATCTCTATTATCAAACATTTCCTCAAAAATCCATTTTCAAAAAATACCATATAAAAATAAATTTATTAAATATATTTTATGAAATAACCAAAACATTTCATTTTAAAAAACACTTTCCAAACCATTTCTAAAAATAATTTGAAATTAAACCAAAGGCATAAATTAGAGCAAGTCACAATAAGAATGAAAAAAATAAAAACCTGCCAGATTGTCAAAAAGGAACATGTTTCCAATAAAAATCAATGGGTAGGGGATCCTATCAAATAAAAAATTTAAAACCCCTAAAACAATCGAAAAGTGACCTAAGAATCTTGGGATGAGTCCCCCAGATTTAGTAATAAAGGACCTGAATGGGAAACAAGGAAATTTGTTCAGTACTAAGGAATATTTAGTGTCCTTGGTAGTCTCATAGGACGCTCCGTAAATAAACATCCATGGATATCCTTCACCACCACTAGAATAAATGAAGATCAATATAAAAATCTCTATGACCACATCTGGTCTAATAATCTCATAGTATCCAGAAAACACTCTTTATATGAACACTACTGGAAAAATCGCTATTTGCGACGGGCTATTTGCGACAGGAATAAATCCCATCGCAAATAACAAGTCCAGGAAGATATTTGCGATGGGAAGAAGTGCCCGTCGCAAATAACCAAATATTTGGGACAGGATTTTGTCTCCCGTCACAAATAGTTTGGCGCGGCTTGCGCGCCAAACCAAGTGAAAACTATTTGCGACAGGGATATGTCTCCCGTCGCAAATAGTATGGCCCGACTTGCTAGTAAAAACCGCCCATGGTTATTTGCGACGGGTCTCGTCGCAAATACACGACGGCGGTTAATAACTTATTGTGACAGGATGTCGTCCAGTCGCAAAAAGACTGTCGGCATGCACTATTTGCGACGGGACCTGTCGCAAATAACCTTTTAACCACCGACTATAATTAATGCGGGCTAGGGTAATTGCGACCGGACCCGTCACAAATACCACCATTTGCGACGGGCATCCCGTCGCAAATAATCCCGTCGCAACTAATCTAACCTATATATACCCCCATCTATTTGTTTCCCAAATCATTCAGATCTTGCTCTCTCTCTCTCTCTCTCTTCATTCTTCAGTTTCAAAGAGAAATTTTCTTTTAGTTGAAGTTTTTTATACAAGAGCAATCAGAGGGCGTCAATATCTTTAGAATATCAAATTTAAGGTATTCATATTTTAATTTATTTATATTTATTTTTTATGTTAATTTTAATTGTTGTTCATGAGTTGTAATTTAATTAGATTTTAATTGATTTTTAATTATATTTAGTTTTACTAAGAAATTGATATTGTTAGAAATAATTATAAATAATTAGTTATAATTAATATTAATTAGATAAAATTTGGAATAAATAGATATAATTAGCAATAAATATATATAATTAGCAATAAATAGTTCTAATTAGATATAATTAGTAATAATTAGATATAATTAGGAATAATTAGGAATAATTAGTAATAATAAGGAATAATCAGTAATAATTAAGAATAATTAGGAATAATTTGGAATAATTAGTAAAACTTAGGAATAATTAGTAATAATTTGGAATAATTAGTAAAAATTAGGAATAATTTTTAATAATTAGTAATAATAAGGAATAATTTGTAATAATTAGGAATAATTAGTAATAATTAGGAATAATTAGGAATAATTAGTAATAATTAGATATAATTAGATATAGTTGGTAATAATTCGTAATAATTAGTAATAATTAGTAATTATTAGTAACAATTAGTAATAATTAGTTATAATTAGTAATAATTATTAATAATTAGTAATAATTAGTAATAATTAGGAATAATTAGTAATAAATAGGAATAATTAGTAATAATTAGGAATAATTATGAATAATTAGATATAATTAGGAATAATTAGTAATAATTTGGAATAATTAGGAATAATTAGGAATAACTAGTAATAATTAGGAAAATTAGGAAAAATTAGGAAAAATTAGGAAAAATTAGGAATAATTAGGAATAATTAGGAGTAATTAGGAATAATTAGTAATAATAAGGAATAATTTGATATAATTGTATATATTTAGATATAATTAGTAATAATTAGATATAATTAGTTATAATTAGGAATATTTAGTAATAATTAGGAATAGTTAGGAATAATTAGTAATAATTAGGAATAATTAGTAATAATTAGGAATAATTAGCAATAATTAGGAATAATAAGTAATAATTAAAAATAATTAGGAATAGTTAGGAATAATTAGGAATAATTAGAAATAATTAGGAATAATTGGGAATAATTAGTAATAATTAGATATAATAAGCTATAATTAGATATTATTAGTAATAATTTGATATAATTAAATATAATTAAGAACAATTAGTAACAATTTGTAATAATGAGATTTAATTAGATATAATTAGGAATAATTAGATATAATTAGTAATAATTAGTAATAATTAGGAATAATTAGGAATAATTTGGAATAATTTGGAATAAATAAGAATAATTTGGATTAATTATGAATAATTAGGAATAATTAGTAATAATTAGGAGTAATTAGGAATAATTAGTAATAATTAGGAATAATTAGTAAAAATTAGCAATAATTAGGAATAATTAGAAATAATTAGTAAAAATTATCAATAATTAGGAATAATTAGCAAAACATAGTAACAATTAGCAACAGTTAGCAACAGTTAGCAACAGTTAGCAACAGTTAGCAACACATTTGAAGAATTATCAATAGTTAGCAATAGTTACCAACACTTAGCAACACTTAGAAACACTTAGAAACAGTTAGCAACACTTAGTAACAGTTAACAATACTTAGAAACACTTAGAAACACTTAGAAACACTTAGAAATAGGTAGCAACACTTAGCAATAGTTAGCAATAATTAGCAACAATTAGCACCACTTAGCAACAATTAGCAACAATTAACAACATTTAGCAACAATTAGCAATAATTAGAAACAATTAGCAATAACTAGCAACAATTAGCAAAAATTAGCAAAAATTAGCAAAATTAGCAACAATTACCAACAATTAGCAACAATTAGAAACAATTAGAAATAAAAAAATTTATATTAATAATATTTATGAAAAAACAAAATTAATATTATTAAAATAATAAATTTTTTATAAAATATTAAAATTATCAATATTCACAATAGACTTTTCTCTATTCTTAACATGTTTAAATCTCAAAGGGTTTCCAATTGTCAGGTCATGCACAATAAAAAGTTTGTGTCATTCATGTCCAATGTAAACTCTATAATTGTCCTTGCATGGTTTATCACCTTGCAAGTAGTATTGCAATCAGACAAATCAAGTCATGCCTTTCTTATCTATAAAAATTATCTCAATGAACCTTTATATAGACCATTCTTCCTTGAACATTTAAGGGAAAAATAATGATATCCCCTCAAATAATTAAGGAAGAATGATCTATGTAATGTGTCATGTGAGATGAATCTTAGAGACGAGAACGTCATTGCATTGGTCTTCCTATTGCAACAATACTTGTGAGGTGATCAACCATGCAAGTACAATTATAGAGTTTACATTGGACCTGATAGACACAAACATTTTATTATGCATGACTGGAAAATTAACGACCCTTTGAGATTTTAACTTGTTAAGAATTGAACAAAGTCTATTGTGAATATTGATAATTTTAATATTTTATAAATTTTTTATTATTTAAATAATATTAATAATATTTTTTCATAAATATTGATAATATAATTTTTTATTACTAATAATTTGTAAACGAAATGTGCATGGATAATTAAGGGAAAATTTGTAATCTTCTCCACAACGATGATTACCAAATTTCCTTTTATTATTCAAGCAGTTTTCCTTTTGCTAAATATTTCTAAGTATTTCAAAATTAGTAATAATTAGTAATAAAATGTAATACGTAGTAATAAATTTTAATAATTAGTAACAATAATTAATAATTACTAATAATTACTAATAATTAGGAATAATTAGGAATAATTAGGAATAATTAGTAATATTATGTGTGAGAAAGATGAAATTAAATGAGTTGTCGGACAAAAGAGTATCCCTCAATCCAATGGAAATTGTGTTGCCCTTAATTAATGATAATTATTAAGTAGTTGTAATTATTTATCTTCTTTTCTAGATAGTGTTTTTATAATTTCAAACTATTCAAAAATAGAGATGATTTTATAATTTATGTAGAAAAATATGGAACAAGGAAGTCGACATCAGACATTATTAGATGATCGAGCTTGGATAAATCAGCACAGAAATCCAAATGGTTCTAGTTTAAATCCTATCTATATTGAGGGTGTTGAAGAATTCTTAGCATTTGCATCATCAAAACCAGAATATCTTTCAGAAGGCAAAATTATGTTTCTCTGTAAAAAATATTATCTGAGAATTTTTGACACAATTGATAAGGTTGGGGGACATCTCTTGCGGTTTGGTTTTCAACAAGATTATGTTTTTTGGTATCAACACAGTGAACACAGTTCCCGGGAATATTCTAATGACTTGATTTCGGATCCATCATGGTTTCAAAATTTAGTACATGATGTTGCAGGTCCATATGTGCAACAAATAGAAACTCACGATGATATTGATTTAACTCTTGAGTTGGAACCATCCAAATTTTATGAGTTGTTGAGGTTTTTTGAGGATGCATTATATCCAGGTTGAAAGATAAGAAAATTAGAAGTGGTTGCAAAATTTATGGCTATTAAATCAGATAATTCAATGTCAAACAACTATTTGGATCATATATTTTCTTTGGTTAAAACACTGTTACCTGAAGAAAATGTGTTTCCTGCAAATTACTATGAGAGCAAGAGGCTGATTCGTAATTTGGGCCTTAGTTATCGGATGATTCATGGATTTCCAAATGATTGCATCTTATATTCTGGAGAAAATGAGTCATTGGATATTTGTCCCACATGTGGATAATCGAGGTACAAAGAAGCTTAACCTGGGAAGTCTAGATCGATTCCAATAAAATAGTTTAGATATTTCCCCCTTACACCCAGGTTGCAGCGTTTATTTATGTCTCAGAACACAACGTCAATGATGTCATGGCACAAAACCAAGATTTCAACTGATAAAAGCTTGAATCATCCATCAGATGTTGATTCATGGAAACATTTTGACCGTATGCATTTTTCTTTTTCTATAGAATCCTGAAACGTGCGATTGGGTCTTTCTACTGACGGGTTTTGTCCGTTTGGTTCTTATGGTAGTCAGTATTCATGTTGGACTATCTTTATAACTCCGTAAAAATTTCCTCCATGGATGTTGATGAAGGAGCCTTATATCTTTTTGACTCTATTAATCCCAAGACATCCGAAAAATAATATTGATGTTTATTTGAAACCATTGATTGATGAGTTAAATACATTGTGGAGTGATGGTGTTAATATATATGATGTTGCTGCAAAAAAAATTTCAAATTAAAATCTGCATTGATGGGGACGATTAGTGACTTTCTAGCATATGGCATGTTATCTGGTTGGAGTAAACATGTTCTGAAATCATTTCCTTACTGTATGAAAGAAATCAAAGCCTTTACTCTGGTCAATGGAAAAAAACCTTGCTATTTGCATTGTCACCTAAGATTTCTTCCAACTGATCATCCTTTTCAGAGGAACAAATCCTATTTCAGAAAAGGCATAATTTAAAGAGATGAACCTCCAAATATGATCTCAGGTACAAAGTTAAAATCAGTTGTATTTTCATTACCACCCATCACATTTGGACCAATAGTAAACCAACAAAAAATTCATGTCTTTGGGAAAGAACATAACTGGATAAAATGGATAATTTTTTGGAATCTTCCATATTGGTCTGATTTGTTGGTCTGCCACATGTTGGATGTTATGAATATTGAGAAGAACTATTTAGATAATTTATTTCATACAGTTTTGGATACACCAGGTAAGACCAAAGATACTGTAAAGGCACGATTAGATCTTTCCCAAATTTGCAGGCGACCAGAACATGAATTATTTGAAAATGTTAGATCACAGAAGTTAATGAAGCCAAAAGCAGCTAATACATTCTCCAAAGAGATTTGTTTATTATTTTGTCAGTGGATTTCAGATTTGCGAATTCCAGATGGCAATGCTTCCAATTTGGAAAGATGCGTTAAGAATGATTATATTATTGGATTAAAAGGTCATGATTGTCATGTTATAATGGAAAGAATTATGCCGATTAGATTCAAGGGTTTGTTGAATTATATGATTTTGGATTCGATAATAGATATATCATATTTTTTTCAAGACATTTGTGCAGTGACAATAGGCTACGATGCGCTAAGAAAATTGGAAGAAGATATTGCTGTAATTATTTGTAAACTGGAAAAAATCTTTCCGCTGGCTTTCTTTAACTCAATAGAACATCTGATATTACATTTGCCAAATGAATCTAAATGAGGAGTTCTAGTACAGTTTCGATGGATGTACCCATTCAAGAGATGCATGCAGAAATTGAAGAACAAAATACGTAACAAAGCATCAGTTGAAGGCTCAATTGCTGATGTTTATTTGAAAGAGGAAATTTCTTTTTTTCTGCTCTCATTATTTTGAATCTCAATATCCCTCAAAACATAATCTCATGGGGTGAAATTAGGGGAATGTTAATGAAGAAATGGAAAATCAATTACCAGTTTTTAATCAACCAAATCTTGGTTTCGGTGGAGTTCACAAACGATGGCTTCCATATGATGAACATCACAGAGCTCATACATACGTTTTGCTCAACTGTGAAGAAATTACATCATTTTTCCTATATGTGATTCTATCACTTATTCTATATTTTTTTTATAGTATTTAAACTTATTTTATTTTTAGGTTATATGATAATCATATTAAGAAACAACTTCCACAAATTACAGCAGCTGCTCTTGAAGAACGCTGGGAAAAAAATTTCTCACTGGTTTCAAAAACTGGTAACATAAATTATTGATGGTTTAATATCAATTCCATTTATTATTTATTATATTGATAATTGTTTTAAAAAAATTAAGGTGTCTCAATATGCTGATAAAATTGACAAACGACTATGTATATTGAGTAACCCACCATCCAAAAATAGTTAAATGTTTTAATGCATATGTGGTGAATGGTTTTAGATTTCCTAAACATGCATATGGGGAATCAAAAAAAATAATTAATAGTGAAGTTTCCTTGAGAGGATCACATCACAGAGAAGTTGAAGTTGACTTTTATGGCATTTTGGATGAAATTATTGAGTTGTGTTATCTAGGACAGAATTACATAACAATGTTTAAATTTTGGTGGTTTGATACTGAAAGAGGTTTGCGTGTTCATCTGACTCATGGAATCATCGATATTAAATATAAAACTCTTCTTTCAGTAAATGAACCATTTTTACTAGCTCAAGTAGAAGGAATTGAAATTTTTCAAGAGACTACTCAAAATCCATCAGATTCACAAAGAGACGTAAATATAGACGATGACACCCCCAATTAAGGACCGATGATGATGAAGATATTAATGATGTTACAAATGAATTTGAAATGACAAGAGATGATGAAACTGAAACTAATATAGATATTGATGATGTTGAGGAGGAAGATGAAGAAATTGACATTGACATCTATGGAGAAGAGGATGCAAATGCACATTGAAATAGTTAAATGATGGTTATAATTATGACTAATATATATATATATATAAGTTATTTTCAACTATCTGCTAACAACAATCATTTTGTGTTTCAGATGGATGATGATTTATTTCGTGAGTTGTATGAGGTTGAGCTACCTTTTGATGATGAGGATGTGGGATCAGTTGACCCTCAGCCTACTGGTGGTTCAGGAGGTACGCGGGGGGTGGAGGGGCACGATCTTCCATGACTGATGATTCCTGACCCTATCCCTGAGCGACGTCCACATCTTGGTTTCGATCCACGCACATGGAGGTATGGTTACATGTATATCTTAGTTATATTTCATTAATTTATTTATATATATACAAATTTTTTGATTATTTATTATTTTTTCATAGTTTTCAGCATGTAGCTATTGGACAGGGGAGCGCTATATTGCACAATTATTTTTCTCAGTCGTGGATCAAATGGGAACAGATTCCCGTTGATGTGTGACGCGGCATGTTCCATCATTGGCTGGTACGTAAATAAATAAAATTTATTTTGAAATTTATTTTATTAACAACTTGATATTATAAATTATTTTTAGGGTTTATGGCATCATATCGATGATAGCATGCGCGCCGCTATACACACAGCATGGTTGGTTTTATGCGTGACCGTTTCCGCCAGTTTTTACACAATTTTAGAAGGACTGCCATTAAGAAAGTAGGGGTGGCAGAATTTGATGAGTTGTGTAGAGCCCACTGACTAGAGTACATTACATCTAACGTTTGGGATGGATTATGTTTACACTGGTTGGGTGGTGGATTTCAGAGGAGATCTTCAGTGGGACGACAGAACCGGGGGATACAAGAGGTGATGCATCGAGCTGGTATCCATACATTTAGTTGGAATAAAGAGCATCTGGTAAGTATATTTTTAAAATATTTTATATAACTATAAATATAAACAGTTTATTTTATATTTCTGTAGGTAGTCGAGCATCCCGATATTATGGAGTTTAACGTTTATCGGAGTATGTACGGTGATCCAGCCACTGGAAAGATTAGAGGTGATCGCCAGAATCATATTTTGGTTAGTATTATTTTTTCAGTTTAACAATTAACTGCATATAATATTTTGACAATTTTAATTTAAATTAGAATTTAAGGAGTTATATGAGGCTGCGACCTCTCAGACACGGGCTGAGGGTCAGGACGAGACGACTGAGAAAACTAATTCTCACCATTTCGATGAGGTGGCATGGTTGCAGGTGACTCAGTATGGCTTTGAGAAAGACATAGTAGTTGGAATCGGCTCTTAGTTGACTCTTGGTACTTATTATGGTACTGCTGCGATGTCGGCGTCCAGCTCGAGAGGAGCTCATGGAGAGGCATCATCTTCTTCTTCACAGTATCAGGAGCATTTGCGAGATCAGGATGAGCATATAGAGACTTTGCAGAAGCAGCAAGAAGAGATGTGTCGGCGGGAGCAGCAGCAGGAGCAGCATTATGAGGAGCAGAGCCGTCGATGGCAGCAGCAGCATTAGGAGCAGATGGAGTACATGCGATATCTAACTCATAGTTTAGGGAAAGAGATTCCTCCACCAGATCCTTCAGCACCTCCACCTCCTCCAGACGACCCCCTAGTTATTTTTTTATGTTATAAACATTTTAATTAAAATTGTAATATGAATTATTTACATTTTCTGTCTTTTATATTGGTGGAAATATTACAGAATTTAATTTTTAATATTTTATTATTTATTTATATTTTTTTCCGAATATTTAGAATTTTAATATTTTTTATTGTTTTAATAATAATATTATTATTTCGTCATCAATCATAATATTATTAAATAATATTTTCTTTAAAATTAATTTATTATTTGTTACGGGGCCTTTTGCGATTGGACCCCGTCACAAATAGCCTAACTAAATATTTTTAAAAACATATTTGTGGCGGGTAAATAATCCCATCGCAAATAATTTGTTGCGATGGGACCATCGCATAAAGTTATATATATATATACATATTTTTTACGTCGGGAAAATATACCGTCGCAAATAGTTTTTGTGATGGGCCCATCACGAAAACGTTTATGTATATATAATAAAAATAATCGGAATTTTATATGCGATGGGAATCATTCCCATCGCAAATAAATTTTTTTGCGACGAGCCCGTCGTAAATAATTGTATTTTTGACAGCGTTTTCTACAACGGGCTATTTGCGACGGAACCCCATCGCTAAAGCCTATTTGTGACGGGATCCTATCACAATTAACAAGAAATCCAGTAGTAGAACCACCATATATACTAGGGTCTTCCCTCATATAGGTAACCTATAATATTCTAAGGAATCCTTTGAAAAGTAAAATGGAATTGATCGGAAATAAAAAATCACACACAATAATTGTAAATAATTTAAAATTAACTCACATGTCACCCATATACCCTTGAATGGAATAGGCCTAGTCACATCGATGTATTAGAATAATAACATGCACAACCATTTACAAACATCCCCTTGAAGGATACATTCCAAAAAGAGTAAAAAAATCACATGGTCTCAATGAGGGTCTAACACACTTTGTAAAATCACTTAAAGTTACAAATATTTCATAAAAAACATATTGCTTGAGATGTTGATATATTTTACCCATTTATTTGAATCACTTGAAATATCATTTTAAATATCTATTAAAAATGAACCACTTAAAAACGCATTGAAATCCATTTTTAAATTCAAAAACATTATCCAAAAAAATTTATGAAATAAATATTTCTCCAAAAACCTCTAATGTTTCAATAATCACCCCTTCAGTTTCTTTCATTGCCCAAATTGACTAAAACCATTTTAAACCCATACATTTTATTTAAAAGAATTCTTGAAACCTTTTTAAAACACTTTTAATTTCAAGTATCAATTTAAATTTCAAGTAAAACCGTTGATAAATCACTTAGAAATTCCCAAAATATCTTTATAAATTTTGAATACCATTTTAAAGACCACTTTGTCAAATTATAAAACACATGGGTATGAAAGTGTTATTAAAAAAATTAAAACTAGCCATTATAGTAGAAAAATCCCTTGATTTACATGAAATACACATTGATATAGAATATCATTCATATATATATATAATACACGTCATATCATCATTATAATATTTAAATAAGAATTTTGAACACAAAGGAATCCACAATTTTAAAATTAAAATATAGGACCTGGGTGAACTAACCTAAAAAAAATCTAGTTTAATCCACAATAATCAAAAACATGTTTTTTTATTGATATCCCACCAAAAATAAATAATTCATTCATTCATGTCCATGAATCAAGTTCCACAAGTCAAAATTAGACTAAGAACCTACCGACGTTTTGGGAAGCCAAATTGCTATTAAAAGAGAGTAGTAAATCACATGAAAATAAAGAATATGGGGTGGTGATCTATTACCCTAGAAATTTTAGCTTGAATAAAAAACATATCATTAATAAATCACTTAAAATAGAGTCCATTAGAGGAGGTTGTGCATGATATAAAGGGGCTCATCCAAAGGTGGATGTCACATGATGCGGGTCAGCTAGGGGAGGGGTTAAATTCAAAGTGGGGGAGGATAATCTGAGAGGGGGAGAGTTTGGAGGAGGGAGGTGAAAATGATAAGGGAGGATTGAAAAAGGGAGGCCCCAAACTGGGAGTCTCACAACATGGGTAGGGGGAGAAATGGAGATAAAAATATTAAATGGAAATAAACTAAAATTAAAACATAAATATATATTTTTAAATGTTGATTAACCCACACAGTTTACCCACATCGTATTCCATACCATGTGGAAATCATGTTACACCTATTGGACACCCTAAACTTCTATGCACAAATACTACTATGATATCAATTGTTCCAATGATCTGTGTACTAAATATGAGAAATTGTATTTTCCCTATAAGTAATACTCATGCTTATTTTCCAAATTGTTATTCTTAATCATGTGTAACCCGTATATAAGAAGAAAAATTATTTGGAAAATTAATATCACAAACCCGAAACACCAAAAAAATAATCATCCAAAAAATAAATTAAAATAATTAATAAAATAAATTCTACAGTGACATAGGGTATCAAAATATCCCAAGTATTCCACTTTCTACCCTTAGAAACTCCGTAGTTAAATAAAAGGTACAACAATATAAGTAGAAATTATACTTAATGGTAGGAGGTGAGTTGTAAAATGAAATAACTAGGGGACTTAAGTGATAAATCCCACTACCAGTATTGATTCCCTTCAACAAAACAAACCATATCCACATAGAAAAAAAGGAATCTCAAAGTTCAATACCACACAAACATGAAGAAATATCCAAATAGGGATGGAGACTGAATATAGATCTCCCTAAAATTTATAAAATCTATAAATGATGCTAAATTAAGGGTAATTTAAATGAGATCAAATCACAAACCATTATATGTCTCTCTAAGAATTCCTAGGAATCATCTAGGTCTATCAAAATTAAGAGACCACTAATAACTAGTTATAACTCTTAAGGGGATATATAATAAAAGAACTCAACATAACACAATAAAATAATAATAATAATCACACCTCTCCACGAAAATGATCACAAAGAACCACTCATGAGAATGATAAAATAAATAACAACTTGGTACTTCAACCTGGGTCACTGTACTCAATGGGTCATATAATACTTCAATCCCAAAACACCATCCCATTTTGAACTCCACGAGGACAACATTATCGACTGACCAACTTCCAAAAGGCCATATCTATCCTAATTACCAATGAATAAAACCAATGGTCACTCATGACATCCTAATTAACAAATCACAAAACCAATGGTCACTCATGCAAAAATAAAAGTAAAATGGCCTCAAAAAATTCATAGTATAAGGAAAAACTAGAAGCATAAATAATTGGAAACCCAATTAGAATGGCATTCCCAAACACAAACTTCCAAAAAAATATTTATAGGACTACCCAACATTAATAAAATTAAACTAAAATCATTAAAAACTCCAAAAATTAATAAACTCAAGTCTATAAAAGGAACTAGGATACCATTTATGCACACACCAATAAAAGTCACCTCAAGGCCACAACCTCCTATCATATCAAGAAAAAATTCTCAAAATAATAAAATTTTTGGGATACAATTATGGTAAAAATACCAAGGAGATCAATACTAATCAATATCCCCAAATAAATATCCATGTATCATCTAGAAAAGTCTCCCAAAAAAACTAGTAGATAACACATCCCAACTACAATAAAAAGAGGATTGTGAACCTTCTTAACACAATTAGAGTATAGGAAAGATCCGTGAATGAGGGAAATACCACCCCTAGAGATAACACTCCACTATTACCTAGCTTCTTTCTAGGAGGTACACATTATAAAAAATGGAACACAGAACAAACATAGCAATGTTTTCCAAATTATATCAATCAGTCATAACCCAGATAGAAGGAAATCCAAAACAAAAGATAGTAATGGAAAAAATCATGCTAAATTAAAAAATCCTTTAAGAAATATCATATTCCCAAAGAGAAGAAAATCCATTTTTCCAAAGACATATATCTATTAAATGAACTCAATCATTTATGAAAATACACTATATTTAAAATCCCAATTCGTAATGGAAATTCCAAAAAAACTCACCCAATTTACTGAAACCCACTAATTTCATTTATTAAACTATTAAATTATTTGGACCACTCCAAGTTAATTATTTAAAAATGTGTCCAGACATAAATCATTTCATTAGAAATAAATATAAAAAATCAATTTTCAAAATTCTATAATTTAATTTCAACACGCTTTTAAAAATTTAACAAGAAATTTTAACGCCAACAAATTTTAACAACAAAACATCTTCACATGTTTCAAAATGAAATCAACTACTTAAAAAATATGAAACTCAATATCACATTAAAAATAAGAAACAATGCCATATTTGAAAATCATAAAAAATTTGTAATTAATTTTTTTTCAAACATGAAAATCTGTTTCACATTACATGAAAAAACACATAAATAAGGGCATAATACATGCCTCAATCAAAATTGAACCCAATGATTCCACTGTATCATGAAACCCACCTTGATATAATTCCCATTTCCCACAAAATATACTAAATCCAATAGTCATAGGGTTTAAATAAGGTAACCAATAGTATGTGGAGCCCTTCCTTACAGGGAAACATAGTTGATTGCCACATTCTATTTAAGAAATAGTACCTAAAGTATGCTCAATATCATGTTCTGGGTTGTTTTATGGATTTTCAAGCCTATCACATCATCCTTACACCTTGATTACCCTTTATGTATCTATCCAAAAAATCCAACATGAACCCCAAGGAAACATATCAAATGCTAATGAGGATAAAAGACAACAAAATTTATAATAAAAATGAGAACCTAAATTATAAATTAAAATATAACTTCCCCTAGAAACTTGAGTCTTAGGTTAGGAAAGACCTATGTATACTCTTCCCACACCTACCTCTAGAGTTCCAATTAAAACATCTAACCTGATTCTACTATGACCCTCGAAATAACTGAAGGGATACTCATGAACCTATGCTACCAAAATATAACCTATGCACTAATTTGATTTGTAATGAACTAGCCCAAGATTCCTTCTAAACTGAGACCCAAACCAACTTTCCACTAGATTGAAGCGAATTCCTGATTTCCATGGGGTGGTGAGAAGTGGAAAAGTATCTAATAGACTCAATTAAAATAATTTCACCCTTGAATCAGAGTAAATATTAATATAATTTATCTAAAAAATCTTGCATGACCTCTCCATGTGTAGGAAATCCCTACCAAATTAGATAATCATGAATAATTAAATTAGTGGGTAACTGAGGTATAAATAAACTCTCTACACGCCCTTTAAACACCCTCCCCTATAGAATAACCTCCAATAGTGACTACGTGCGGCCACTACAATAATAATACACCTCCAACCAAAGAGAGAAGTAAAATCCTACATGGACAAGGTACACCATTTAAAGGGAAAGATTCCATACATGATAAGAAAGTAAAATTATGTCCCCCAAAATCATGTAATATGTATAACAAGTTGAATGAAATAAAATTAAATATAATTAAAATTACCAAAAGTTAATCAATTCTCCCATGAGTGGCCTTAAACCAAACCAAGAACTGGAAACCATGACAACATAGGTGTGAACATAAATATACTAAGTTGGATGTCACTCTCTTTGTCACATGCCATATTTTTAATTATAAAACCATTTTTAAAACATATTGAAAAAAATTAAAAAATATAGTTTTTCACATGCTATATTAAACAAGGATAAATATGTTCCACTTAACATGATCCAAAACCTCTTTTTTTATAAAAATTAAAAATTTTGGTTAATAGTTTTATCAATGTGTTTGAAATCGTCGAGAAAAAAGACTTTCAAAACCATAGAAAATAAACCAGAACTTAATTTATCACCATTTTGAAAATTTTCTCAAAAACTACATTTTCATAAGAAACCATAAAAAAAATACATTTCTTAAATATCATTTAAGAAATTACAAAAATATTTCATTTTAAAACACATTTTACCAACCATTTTTGTAACACCCCGACCCCATTTACCCAGAGATGGTGTATTATTTTAATACATTAACATGATTACAAGGAATCAAGTCCCAAAGGACCGATCAGTTTAGCAGTCTTGGAAAATAGATTACATACATTAATATTACATTACAATTTCAAACATAAAACACAGCGTAAATAGTTCTTTGAGAACGCCATTATTCCCTTTATCTTAACCATGCATATCAATCATAATTCACTTTTGGGAATCTTGGAAAAAATAAAACATAGAATTGGGTGAGCTCAAACGCTCAGTAAGGGTAAGAAATACAGTGGAAAATGACATAAATATTAAGCATGGTGAATAATTGAAACCACATTCCTTTACCAACAATAAACATGAATACTTTTATAGCAAGAATATGAGTAGAGTAAATAATGCCATAATAAAACATAATCATGGGTATTCTACTAGTCGAATAACCAATAAACCATCAATATTATTTCCATAATGAGGGAATTTATAATGCCAGAAATTCTAAAACATTTTTTCATGGCCTCAGCCAAGAAGTCTAAAAATTATTAAGGCCTTGGCCAAAACCATAAATCAAATTGGGAAAAGTCCTCAGACAATTCCATGTCTAGTTGTCTCATGAGACCTACTGATTCATCGAGGAGCTATAGCGGGAACCAACTATCACTTACTATGTCCAATAAATTCCTCATATGAAAAGGATGAAAATTAAAATAAACATTCGTATAAGAACTAGGATACAAAATGTCAATACTTTAACCGTAAACCATGAACGGTATAAAAATAACACATCCATAGTCAAACATATCACAAAACCTTCAATACAATATGGAAGTTTTGTATCATAATAAATCAACTTCAAAACAAGTTTAAAATCCATTTAACTATTTGACATAGATGGAAATGATTTGTAAAACTTATTGATAGAAATACCCCTTTTCATGAAAACATTTAAAAGTCACACAATTTGGAAAAGAAGTCATTTAAAGACATTTTTGAATCAAATTGTCCCATACCACATTGAAATTTTTTAATGGAATTATCATTTTAAAAACATTCATGTCCATATAAATAAATCCTAAAAAACCATTTTGAAGACATGAACATTAATGAGAAAAATTTAGAAGAATAAATATTTAAAACATTGGAAATGTTGTCTTAGTAAAAATTCCCCTAAAATAATCCCTTTGAAAACTCTTTCATAAAACATGGACATGGATAATAAATATGTCGCAGTAGATACTTACGTAAAAACAAACTCAGATAATAAAGAGATTGTGAGTTTAACCCTTACCAATTTCGTAACTTACGAAACACTGACCCCATGAAAGAGGTGTCATAAAATGATTATTTAAATACACATAAATTAAAGTGATAACACAAATAATACAATTATGGCCAGTACATACACCACAGAAAAGGTAATAGTGGCAATATGGCATGAATCTCACTGGAATAACGAGTGAGATGAAAACCCCTTACCTTGTACTTTTCCTTTTTCAAGGATAGGGTAATATCCTGTATAGTGGTGAAATGATTTTTATTAAATTATACAAGAATAATATACATTAATATAATATCATATATGATCTTTTAACATTTGTTTGTTAATAATATCTTAGTATTATCGTCGTTTCGTCTGTTAACTTACTCGTTTTATTTTATATGTTTTGTTACATAAGTCGTGTTTGTTATAGATAGGATGTATCTTATAAATATCCAGAATTATATCAAGTCCTGAAATATTATTTTTAATCATAAAATGATAATTAGACTTTAATTGATAATATGGGGAATGAATCTCATCGCGTTCTTGGAGACGGTAGTCCGTACGTATGCACGAACGCTACTTCCATTTAATTTTTCATTTTAAAAGGAATAAAAACCAAATAATACATAGGTATATTATAATTACATTATAATATAATAACTTATATGTGTTACTTAAGTTCATTAAAACCATCCTTTATATATTCCATGTATGGTATAAACGATTCATATCACTTTGAGGGGGCGGTAGTCCGCACTTCCTCAAATAAAATTATCGTAGATATATACAACATGAAATGAATAATGGTATGATATAAAATGGAATTACATAATCTTATATATAAAATAAATACAATTAATATCATATTTAATTATAGTGTCATCATAATGGCCACTATGAGAGGCGGTAGGAGATAATTGAACAATCATCATTTAATGAGGTGTTTGGTTGCCATCCACAGAAACATTATGTTCCTCACCCATTAGATGGAGGTGTGTGTAAGTGTAGTTCGAATACATCTCATAAAAATATCCTAGTATATTTAGGATACTGGTTTTGTTACAAAAGAAAATAATAAGAAGAGTTTAGAGGTTGGAGAAGTAAAATAAAAGAATACAACTAAGAGAAATCGTTACCCTTAATTTGGGTAACTGCCTTTGGTTTGAACCAAAAAGGACTCTTGAAGTTCTTTCTGCCTAAGGTGAGGCTTCTAGGAGGAGTATAGGGATGTAGGGAGCTTAATTGGGCAGAGGTTGGTCGATCCAAAAGTCTTGAAAGGTGTGAGGAATTGGTTAGAAGTGGTGTCCTTTTATAAGGGGAGGAGGGGCTCTTTAAGAAAAACTTAATGTATTAATTTATAATAAATTTATATTAGGTTTATAATGGATCCAAAGTGGATTATTCAAAGTCTAAGGTGGGGATGGGTCACAATACATTTAACCAATAGTTTTTAGACAGGTTTGTGTCACTTTATTAACCTTATATTTTAGTTTTAACCCTTAGTTACTTAGTTTGACATTTACGATGTCTCTTTGTATTTTTATATTATATGGTTAATAAACTAACTATAAACTTCCAAGAGACTCCCAAGTGGTCCAATAATGATACAACTCTCATGATATAAGTCCTCTGGCCTATCCTTATATTTTTAAGAATATAATATCAATTAATCATATAATATTTGTTTTAAATATTAATTTATGTCAATTTTGACACAATTTGGTATTTTGTTTTTGTGAAAGTCATCACAACTTGATTACTTCAAACAAGATACAATGAATCATCCCTAACATGTCATAGTCACCCAGAAACTTCGTGGATATCATAAAAACATTGAATTTATATTTATTTTAATATTTATATTACCATTTATTTGATTCTTTCATTAATAAGGTAATTACTGCATCATCATTGTGTCATAAATAAATTTAATTATTTAATGTCTAAAAATTATAATTAAAATAAAATTTTTTAGGAAATATTATTATCTTTCTAATGAATATTTATAATCTAATTTATCTTATGAATAATCATATATTAAAAATGTTTTATTTATTAAACTTTGATTTCAACTCTTTTAACTCTTCTTTGAATTAAATAATAATAAATGTCCTAATCTAATCCATGTGGACCTAAAGGGTCATATCATATTCCTAATATTGTTTTTGTTTTAATTAAACTTATCCAATAGAATTAGGACATGTGTTAGGGTAATAATAATATCATTTTTACCCTTAATTACCCTATTTTCTTTTTACTGTGGTAAATAAAAGTACAAAGTTATTATTCATCAAAAACTATTTTAACTTATTGAACCAAATTTTACTCCTAGATATTATCCGCATCACTCATATTTTAAAAATTCCACTCACATAAGTGGTAAAATTATGTTTTATGTGAATTTGCAAATTCTCCTAAGTGGTGGGTAAAAGACGGTGAAAAAGTTCAATAAAATTTTTATATTTTGAAAATTATTATAAACTGACTTCAATGAATTACATTGAATTTATATAGGTATTATTTATCTATTTTTACCAAAAAATAATTTAAATTAAATAAATAATTATTTAAATAAAAAGACGGTTTTAAATAGTAACTTACTGTTTTTCACAATTCATCAAAAATTGATAGTTTTCATAAAAATACCAAAAATTTACCATATACTAATTCTGATAGTCCGAATTCAATAATGAAGCCTATTTGACTAAATTCAAAACATAGAAGTTTAATTTATTAATTTAAAATTAATTCCCACTGTTAAAACAAAAAGTGTGTTTTTAAGAAACAATAACTATCAAAAGATTGACATTTGTTTATGTCTGGTTTAAATGTGAAATTATGTCCAATGACCAAAATTAGATTAAATGGTAAAAATATATTCTAAATATAATTTAAAACCACTCAAATTCATAATTTATCAATATTAATTATATCTATTAAAAAAGTTGTTTTTAATTAAAATTATTAATTTTCACTATTCATCAAAATATGAAAGTTATACGAAAAGTACCAATAATTCACCCTAAGATAATTTTGATATTTCAAATCCAAAAATGACGTCCATTTTGAAAGATAAAATGTATAAAATTTCAAAAAGTGAGTATTACTATTCATAATCGATAGTTTGATTGGTTGGGGTGTGTGTTAGAACTCGAACTTGCGTACAACACACGCTACTGTTTTATTCAAAGAGATGCGTACCATGGAAGAATGGGGTGTTACATTCTCCCCTCCTTTAATAAATTGCCTCCTCGCAATTTATGCTCAGTATTGGAAACATGGGGTTGACATTTCAAAATATCTTTTTTGAAATCCCACATTGAAAAATGGATTAATGAGGCCTCTATTGAAAATAAAGAGTGGTAAGTATGAAGGTTATTGAAAATAACACATACTAGGGTTCCATGTAGGAAAATATGGATATGGAAGAGAAATCTAACCATAAATATCTGATTGAGAGTGGTAGAGAACATGGCTATGAAAAGGCCAACAATCCCAAAGCCATAAATTTGTGATGATCCAAGGTACCATCTAGGACAACATTTTTGTTCTAAGCTCCTTTTCTTAATGTTGAGAAATTCATTTATAAGATTAGATAAGATCATATAGAGTTATACATACTTTATAATTAGAGTTTTATCCATTAATAAATTTCTACCACAAACTCATCTTTCACCCCAAAACATAACACAACTCTAAAATACTCTATTTATCCTAATTGTATAGGGTTCCAAATATAATGAATTTATAATTCACATATCATACCTTTTAAAAAAATAAACTACATTATACCATCTAGGAACTTCACGTAGTCCAGTGGTCGGCGATAAATCCCAATTGAACTATGGTTGTGGGTTCGATTCCCGCAGCTTTGTCCGATGCGATGGGTCGTCACATGGTCTGCGTGTTTTAATTTTATAAAAATACAAAAATAACCTTTCAAACTTAATCCATTCCAACCATTAGACTTATCCAAAATAATTCTGTAAACTCTCTGTCCAAAATTTATATGAAAGGTAAACATAATGTAGATCCTTTTTACCCCGTAATAGCATGTGAATACCTTCATCATGTATTCTTTTAAAACAATAAAACATCCTGAAATACCATAAAACCTTATTGATTACATTCATGCTCCATTATTATTTATAAAATACTGAATATACTTTATCCATCCAAAAATGTTGTAAACTCCAACAATAATGGAATATAAAAATCATTAATCAGTTTCAAGGCAATCAAGAATATCGAATGAATTTACCCAAATCAACCATATCTTATTCCAAAATCAGTACCTCAATATAAGGACCATATTAAGGTTTATCTTTCCTTCAACCATGTAATTTACAAAACGTTTAACTCGCTGTAGAGTTACTTTTCTTAGTACCGTAAAATCTCAAATCCTCAATGAAATAGTACTTCAGTACAATCCTAATTTATTTCCAGTACATCACTGATACAACACTTCAATGAAATAATTACAAAATAAAAACATAATAAAACAAGTCATTCCTCTCCATCTATGGTAGTATCATAACTTGATTATTATCCAATTGCATCATTTGCGGCATAGTCTGATGACTGGTACATTGGATCGTGTATTTTCCAAACTCATTACAGATGAAGCATTGTACATTTGAAACCTTTTTCTTACCCTTATAGTCACGTACTTGATGTCCTTTTTCACCACACTTATAACATACTCTCATTCCCTTCAAGCATTTTCCAAGGTGATTCTTTCAACAGTTATCACATATGGGAAAATCCTTCTTTACCTTATTCCCTTTATCTGTCCTTCTCTCTACCATCCTTTCCTTCTCTAGCTTCCCTTCAAATCCATATGACTCCGGGAATTCGTTACTTATCATATCAACACATGATGTTATTTCTTCATATGATGATAATACATTGGAGACTATTTCCCTTCTAAATTATGACTTAAGACTATGAAAGATATGATCTTTCTTACTCTTTGGATCGTGCATATTGCTGGAGTTTTCATTCCTTCTACTGGGAACCATTTATGAACAATGGAATACACTAGATTAGTTTATGAATAGAAATACCTAATCCCAAACATGTAAAACACTTGACATAAATTAAATAGTTTATGGATAAAATCCATAATCATAAAAATGTCTTCTTTGAGGAAGTATATAATCATAAACCCATCATAATGGTTTGAAAATAAAATGAAAATTATCCTAATCATATCCCTCGGATGTATTGCAACCAGAAGTGCACAAGGCCCATTGTCGTGCACCAGTTCCCGTTTGAGTCTAGCTTAAAGTGGTGTTTTCGGGTTTTACCCCTAGGTACATCTGTGCTAGAGAAACCTCTACCTGCTCATATCCAGACATGGATGTATTGCTCAGAAAACTCATAAAATCTCTACAATATCGAAATTCTAGGAAGTTCTTCTCTACTAATCCTCAAAGTCTATCAAAGGGCTATGTGCTCTAATCAGAGTTTATCTAAATCTAGCTTCCAAGGTTATTCCTAAAATTTCTCTGATACCAACTGTAACACCCTGACCCCAGTTACCTAGAGTTGGTGCATTATTTTAATACATTGGCATGATTACAAGGAATCAAGTCCCGAAGGACTTATCGGTTTAGTAGCCTTGGAAAATAGATTACACACATTAACATTACATTTCAATTTCAGACATAAAACATAGCGTAAATTGTTCTTTGAGAATTCCATTATTCCCTTTAGCTTAACCCTGCATATCAATCATAATACACTTCTTGGAATCCTGGGAAAAATAAAACATAGAAAGGGGTGAACTCAAATGCTCAATAAGGGTAATAAATACAGAAAAAAATGACATAAATATTAAGCATGGTGAATAATTGAAACCACATGCCTTTACCAATAATAGACATGAATACTTTTATGGAAAGAATATGAGTTGAGTAAATAAGGCCATAATAAAACATAATAATGGGTATTCTACTAGTCGAATAACCACATGAACCATAAATATTATTTCCATAATTAGGGAATGTATAATGCCAGACATTCTAAAACATTTTTTCAAGACCTCAGCCAAGACGTCTAAATATTATTTAGGCCTCGGCCAAAACCATAAATCAAATTGGGAAAAGGCCTCTGCCAATTCCACGTCTAGTGGTCTAATGAGACCTACCGATGCATCGAGGAGCTATAGCGGGCTCCACCCGTCACTTACTCTGTCTAATACATTCCTCATATGAAAAGGATGAAACTTAACATAAACATTCGTATAAAAACTAGGATACGAAATGTCAATAATTTAACCACAAACCATGAATGGTATAAAAATAACACATCCACAGTCAATCATATCACAAAACCTTCAATACAATATGGAAGTTTTATATCATAATAAATCAACTTCAAACCAAGTTTAAAATCCATTAAACGGTTTGACATAGATGGAAATGATTTGTAAAACTCTTTGATAGAAATACCGCTATTCATGAAAACATTTAAAAGTCACACTATTTGGAAAAAAATTCATTTAAAGACAATTTTGAATCAAAGTTTCCCATACTACTTTAAAACTTTTGAAAGGAATCAACATTTTAAAAACATTCATGTCCATATAAATAAATCCTTAAAAACCATTTTGAAGACATGAAAATTAATGTGAAATATTTAGAAGAATAAATATTTAAATCATTTGAAATGTTGTTTTCTTAAAACATCCATTAAAATAATCCCTTTGAAAACTCTTTCATAAAACATGGACATGGATAATAAATATTTCCCAGTATATACTTACTTAAAAACAACCTTAGATAATAAAGAGATTGCGAGTTTAACCCTTACCAATTTGGTAACTTACGAAACACACACCCCATTAAAGAGGTATCATACAAGGAATATATAAATACACATAAATAATAGTGTATTACAAAAATAATACAATTATGGGTAGTACATACACCATAGAAAAGGTAATAGTGGCAATATGGCATGAATCTCACAGGAATAAGGAGTGAGATGAAAAACCCTTACCTTTTAATTTTCCTTTGTCGAGAGTAGGGTAATCACCTTTATAATGGTTAAATGATTGTTATTAAATTATACAAGAATAATATACATTAATATGATATCATATATGATCTTTTAACATTGATTTGTTAATAATATCTTAGTATTATCGTCGTTTCGGGTGTTAACTTACTCGTTTTATTTTATATGTTTTGTTACATAAGTTGTGTTTGTTATGGGTAGGTTGTATCATATACATATCCAGAATGATATAAAGTCCTTAAAGATTATTTTTAATCATAAAATGAGAATTATACTTTAATGGATATGATGGGGAATGAATCTCATCGCGTTCGTGGAGACGGTTGTCCGTATGTACGCACGAACGCTACTTCCATTTCAATTTTCATTTTAAAGGAATCAAAACTAAATAATACATAGGTATATTATTATTCCAGTATAATATAATATCTTATATGTGTTACTTAAGTTCATTAATACCATCCTTTATATGTTCCAGGTATGGTATAAACGAGTCATATCACTTTGAGGGGGCGGTAGACCGCACTTCCTCAAATGAAATTATCGTATATATATACAACATGAAATTAATAATGGTATGATATAAAATGGAATTACAGAAGCTTATATATAAAATAAATATAATTAGTATCATATTTAATTATAGTGCCATAATAATGGCCACCATGAGAGGCGGTAGGAGATAATTGAACAATCATCATTTCGTAAGGCGTTTGGTTGCCATCCACAGAAACATTATGTTCATCACCCATTAGATAGAGGTGTGTGTTAGTGTAGTTCAAATACTTCTCAAAAACATATCCTAGTATATTTAAGATACTAGTTTTAAAGTGCCTTCTGCCTAAGGTGAGGCTTCTATGAGGAGGATAGGGATGTAGTGAGCTTAATTGGTCAGAGGTCGGATGATCCCAAAGGCTTGAAAGGTGTGAGTAATTGGTTAGATGTGGTGTCCTTTTATATGGGGGAGGAGGGGCTCTTTAGAAAAAACTTAAAGTATTAATTTATAATAAATTCATATTCAGTTTATAGTGGCTCCAAAGTGGATTATTCAAAGTCTAAGGTGGGGATGTGTCGCAATCCACTTAACCAATAGGTTTTAGACAGGTTTGGGTCACTTTATTAACCTTATATTTTAGTTTTAACCCTTAGTTACTTAGTTTGACATTTACGATGTATCTTTCTATATTTATATTATATGGTTAATAAACTTAATATAAACTTCCAAGAGACCCCCAAGAGGTCCATTAATGATACACATATCTTGATATAAGTCCTTTGTCAGAACCTTATATTTTTAGGAATATAATATCAATTAATCATATAATATTTGTTTTAAATATTAATTTATGTCAATTTTGATAGAATTTGGTATTTTGTTTTTGTGAAAGTAATCACTACGTGATTACTTCGAAAAAGATACATTGAATCATCCCTAACATGTCATAGTCACCTATAAAATTCTTGGATGTCATAAAAACTTTGAAATTTTATTTTTTTTAATATTTATATTACCATTTATTTGATTCTTTCATTAATAAGGTAATTACTACATCATCATTGTGTCATAAATAAATTTAATTATTTAATGTATAATTTTTTTTAATAAAATTCCATTATGTAGGAAATAGTTTTATCTTTCTAATTAATATTTATAATCGAATTTATCTTATGCATAACCCTATATTAAAAATGTTTTAGTTATTAAACTTTGATTTTAACTCTTTTAACTATTCTTTGAATTAAATAATAATAAATGTCCTTATCTAATACAAGTGGACCAAAAGGGTCATATTTTATTCCTAAGGTTGTTTTTGGTCGAATTAAACATATCCAATAGAATTAGGACATGTGTTAGGGTAATAATAATATCATTTTTACCCTTAATTACCCTATTTACGTTTTACCGTGGTAAATAGAAGTAAAAAGTTATTACTCACCCAAAATTATTTTTATCTTATTGAACCACATTTTACTCCTTGAAATTAACAGTGTCTCTAGAATTTTCAAAATTCCACTAACAGAAGCAGTAAAATTATTTTTTATGTGAATTTACAAATACTCCTAGGAGGTGGGTAAAAGACGGTGAAAAAGTTCAATAAAATTTTTATATATCTAAAATTATTATAATCTGACTTTATTGAATTAAATTGAATTTATATAGGTATTATGTATCTATTTTGACCTAAAATAAATTTAAATAAAATAAATAATTATTTAAAAAAAAGCCGGTTTTAAACAGTAACTCAGTGTTTTTCACTATTCATCAACAATTGAAAGTTTTCAGAAAAATACCAAAAATTTACCCTAAGCTAATTTTGATATTCCGAATTTTATAATGAAGTATATTTTACCAAATTAAAAACATATAAGTTTAATGTATTAATTTAAAATCAATTCCCACTATTAAAACAAGAAATGCGTTTTTAAGAAACAATAACTATCAAAATATTGACACTTGTTTATGTCCGGTTTAAATGTGAAATTATGTCCAATGGCAAAAATTGGATTAAATGGTTAAAATATATTATAAATATAATTTAAAACCACTCAAATTAATAATTTCTCACTATTAATTATTTCAATTTAAAAAGTTGTTTTTCAATTGAAATTTAGTAATTTTCACTATTAATCAAAATATGAAAATTATCCGAAAGGTACCAAAAATTCACCCTAAGATAATTTCGATATTCCAAATCCAAAAATGAAGTCCATTTTGAAAGATAAAATTTATAAAATTTCAAAAAGTGGGTATTACTATTCATAATGGCTAGTTTGATTGGTTGTGGTGTGTGTTAGAACTCGAAGTTGCGTACAACACACGCTACTGTATTATTCAAAGAGAAGCATACCGTGGAAACATGGGGTGTTAAAATTTCAAAATATAGTTTGAAATTTAACCAAATCTATAAAATTGAAAAATTCATAATAGGCACCCACACATCACAAACATTCCAAAATGGATAAAAGGGTGATAGTAATAATATAAAATCAACATGTACGGTATGAAATATAAGAATAAATGGAATCACATAAAACATTATAAAAAGAACCTAAGAATCATTGGAAAAATCCCAAGGATATTGAAATAAATTAATTGAATTGAAAACAAGGAATATATGTTAGAAAGACAGAACCTATCAACATCCATGAGATTCTTATCAAACAATCTGAAAATAAACATTTGTAGATATCCTTCGATACTATAGGAACAAAATAAAATATATAGCAAACTACCCCTTCTTGTCTAACCACATCAGAGTATCTTGGAAACACTTTCTAGTTGACCAATTTTCTATAATAGGGGTTTCCTTATAACATGTCAACGATTATATTAATTGGAATCCCAAGACAACTCAAATGGAGGTAAGAACCAATAAAAAGGAACACACAATAACTGAAATGAATTTAAATGTGCTCACACATCACATCCTACCCCCAAAACATGGAATATCCATTATCACATCCATTTAAATTGAATCATAATGCACATAATTTTTTTGAAAAATCCCTTAAGGGGATACATGACACAAAGTTTGAAATAATAACATTGGCTAAATGAGGGTCTCACACACTTTGTAAAATAACATAAAGTGACAAACAAGACATTAAAAACATAACACATGGTGTGTTGGGAAATTTTAACCATTTTACTAAATCATTTGAAATCTCATTTTAAAAACATCTTCAAACCCAGCTTTTTAAAAAAATATTTATGGATGTTTAAAAACACAACCAATTTAATACAAAAATTAGAAAATTTCTCCCTAAACCTCGATGGTATCAAAAATAACCAATCAATTTAATTCACGGCCCAATCAATGTTATGCAATTAAAAACACTTACATTTAATTTAAAACAATTCTTGAAACCATTTGACAACACTTAAAATTTCATGTATCACATTAAATTTAAATTTTAAAATTTTATAAATAACATTTTAAAATCCCAAAACATATTTAAAAATTCCAAATACCATTTTTAATATCTCATAGGTAATTGAGAAAATAGATTATATGAATAGTATATTAAAAAAAATAAGAGAGACCTTTAATGTGTGAATCCCCATTTTCTCCCACGAAAAAGACAATGATATATAATTTAATTATAAAAAAATACTAAACACATGTCACACCATCATTATAAAATCGAAACAAGAATTTTGAACAACAATAAATCAATTATTTCCAAATTAAAGCCTTTGGCACGGGAAAATCTAACACAAAACAATCATAACCCATCCATAACAAGTCAATATGTGTCCCCTTTTATGTAGGAACCCCAAACAAGTAATAATTAACACACAAAACTCTTATAATCAGGATTTAGAAGTAAAAAATCTAATTGAAACCCTACCTATGGTTCGATTCAGCAAATATTGCAGTGAAAAGAGATGAGAAAATCATAGAAAAATTAAAAATATAGGAAGAGGACCTCATACCATATATATTTTACCAATAATTACAATGTGATAATCAATAAATCACTAATATTTGAGGTATAGAGGAGAGGTCATGCATGATGTAAAGGGGATTGGCCAAATGGGTAGGTTTTGTGATGTAAGTCGTCTATGGGAGTGGTGAAACATGATGTAAGGGGGAGGAGATTCTAGAGGATAGATTAATTATTGTGATGAAGGGAATGTGCATGGGATGCCTTTTTATAAGGGGAGTTTTAATATTGTTTGGTGAAGAAAGGGAGAGAAAAAATAATTAAATGGAAATAAAATAAAATAAATACAAAAATACCAATTTTAAAATTTTGGGTAACTTGCATGGTTTGCAAATATTGTTTTCCATGACCTAAAAAAACATTATTTCACCTTCTGGACACAAAAAAATTCATATGTATAGTTAACACTTGGAGATTTCACATTCATACAAATTGTAAACTAATAGTGTCATATGTAATTGTCTCCATAACCCCCCCCCCCCCACACACACACAGTTGTCATATGGTTACACATAACCATGTGTAACCAATGCAAAGAACAAAATTCCTAAAAATTTAAATACTCAAGCACATACCTCAAAAAATTTAATTATCCCAAAAATTAAATAAAATAATCAATAAAATAAATATTATAGTTACCATGCATGTCACCATCTCCCCACTATGAAACATTCTACACCTAGAAAGTCCTTATTCATTGAAAATTTACCAAAATACAAGTGGAAAATACACTTCATGGACTGAGGTGAGATAGATGATGAAACAAATTGGGAAACTTATGGGATATATCCTTCAAACACTAATAATTACACCCAACCAAACAAACCATATCCACAAATTGAAATGATATATATAAGAAAAACACCACATAAACATGAAGTAATATCCTAAGAGGGATGGAAACTAAGCATAGGTCTCCCCACCATTTATAAATTCTCTAAATTGTGTTATAAGAAGTGGAAATCCCATGATACAAAAACACCAAATATGAGATGCATCTCTATGAATTCCCTAGATTCACCCGGTTACATAAAAAAAGTATCCACCATGAACAGGTTTAATTTTCTACGGAACATATCCCAAACGGAAACAACATACACAAACAAGAATCATCACCAAAATCAATAAAATTTTCCACACGAGTCCCATGAGGAACCACTCAAAATTATTCTAATAAAAATAATGTCATGGGTCTTCAACCCAAGTCACTTTACTCAATGGGTAAACTAGTACTTTAATACTAGAACACGCACCCATGTTAAACCCCACCAATACAGTACTAATAAGTTCTCAACTTCCAAAATACTACCTTCATCCAATTTTCCAAAACATCTACCAAATGGTAATTAATTTCCAAACTAACAAGAAAATGGCCTCAGAACATTCAAAACACAAGGAAACAGTAAAATGCCTATGAAAGGGTAATTGAAACAGAAAGGTATTCAAAATATTATCATTTCAAAAACACCATCACAGGGGAAACAAAACTGAATTAGGGTAAACCATAAAAATCCAAAAACCCCAAAATAATGAAACTCATGTCCAAAAAATTAAACAAATAGAGCCTTGAGGCACACACCAACCAAAAAAACTCAAGGATACAAGGATCTTAACTCATCGACCACAAATCATTAAAAAAATAATCATCCCAAGATAGGCATACACCAAAAATCTCATGGAGATTAATCCACTTCAATAAACTCAACTACCTATCCAAGGATCTCCTAGACCACTCACCTAAGAATGAATGGTAGCTAATATATCAAAACCACACTAATAAGGGGGGAGTTACCTTTTCCACTCCAATTAGAGTCTTGTAAAGATCCATCAATGGGGAAAGAACCACCCGTAGAGATAATTCTCCACTCTTACCAAAGAACATTATGGGAGACAGACATTATATAAAATGAAACATAGACCAAACCCCACCATGTTTCCGAAATAAATTCTTCTTTTCTAAACACACACTAAGGGAAAATACAAAACATAAGATAATAAAGGACAACACATGATAAAATAACAATTCCATTAAAGAAACATCATTCTTAAATGAATAAAACTCTATTTTTTAACATTAGAGTTTAAAAGAAATCATTAATTTATATAACTTCACATTATTTATAAAACCAATGACCAAAGAGAATTAAAAATACTTTTACAGTGATTTTTGGAAACCACTAATTTCTTCCATAAAATATTGAAATTACGCAATGTTATCAAATGTCATTCATTTAAAAAGGATACAAAAAATTTAATAATTTAATTCAAATTAAATAAAAGAAAAACTTTTCAGAATTCCACTATTAAATTTAAACACACTTTTAAAATTTTTACACTAGCTAGTTTTAAAAGAAAAACATATTCCATGGTCTCAAAAATAAATAAACCACTTTAAAAACAAATTATGAAACCCAATATCACTGTACAATAAATCCTTAAGGCCATGTATTAAAATACTATCAATGTTTTCACATGAAATATATTATTTTCACACACAGAAATATAATTAAAAAAACATGACAAATCACTTAACCAAGGGAATAACATTGGCCTCAACTAAAATTGATTCCAATGATTCCAATATATTATTAGACTCTATTAACTCCTCTTCTCATTTTCCAAACTATATAGGTAATATAATGTGTGCTAAAAATGTGAAAAAATGGTCTATTATTATTAGAAAACACCCCCTAATTAAATAAAAATTGAAGTAATTAATTCAACTTATGGTAACATTGAGAAGCTATAATTTAATCAATAAATAGATCATTTTTTATTTTCTAATGATTTATTTGTCTATGAATAAATTTTTACCCATAAAATTAGTTTAGAACTTGAAATAAAATTTCTTTAATTGGCTTGCATTTAATATTGCAAATAAATTCAATTATGAACTTTAATTTAATTAAATAATTTTTGAATTAATTAAAAATCTATACCTTGGAACTGATTTTTATTTTGAATTATGATTTTTAAAATTTTGAAGATGGGATTTTTACAATTATTTAAAATAACAAAATCAAATTTCATTAATGTTTTATAATTAATTGATATTTAATGAGATATCAATTTTTAAAATGAGACTCTAAAAATTTATTAGATTTTGATAAATTGGGTTCTAAATTGATTAATTAAAAATTGAATAGAAATTTATTTTTTAATTTTTTTAAATGTAATTTATTATTTTATTTTATTTAATCTATAATTGGATTCATTAAGACAATATTTTTTCTATTATGGAGGATGAAAATTTTTAGAAGATATTCACTACTACCGTCTCCAGAATCTGGTACTAATGAAACTTACCTTGTCTATTATCATCAGTTAAAAAACACCCTATGACCATCATCCTACTAAAATTACACTGCTACCATCAGAGAAAAAAATATTTCCTACTTCAAACTGGTACTACTTTAGATCTACCATGAGAGAAAAAATAGCTTCTACTGTTAACATGCTGCCATCCCCGTTTCTACCTCTAGTCCTCATTGAATTTGTTACCACTCGTTTTTTACCAACACAATGAAATTTTAAACTTCCATTTCCTTGGAACACTCCCTCCATTCTTGCTACTAGTACCACACCTCTACCACTTGACTCTCCACCACCAACCCTGACTACATCTGCTCCCCAAATTACGCACTAATACTCTCCAGTGTTGAATGACCAATCGAACCTCCACTATTTAAATATAACTCAAGCCTGGAATCCCCACCATTGAAGCTCATTAGAATAATATGCCACCAACCCAAGTCACCTGGATGTGTAGAAGAAGGTGACTGATGTCGAGGCTTCTCAAAAACTAATTTCCTTCCATCCATTGAGGTGAAATACTTATAATGTGGACACCAAAGTGGTTCCTAAAGAATATTTAAAATCAAATGAAACCAATGTGAGATGGTTTATAATGTGATACAATGAAAAATACAATATCAAAATCATTTAGGTGGATAATACAATGATTTCTCTCACTGACGAAGGAGACCATACAACGTTTACCATAATGTTCTCATTGTGGAAGTTCCAAAAAAGCCTATAGAATATCATCTCTAGTTATATCATTGATGTCAAAGGATATAAATAAATCTCCCCAATGATCACCAAAGTAATGGAGAATAGAATTCATGCCCATCCTTGATGAATCTAAATATTCAAATCAGGTTGAAAGCTATGGATGAGTCTAGATTCAAGCCATGCTACTAGTTGAATGTTGAACCGAAGCCAAGGATGACTTTGAAATCAACCGAGATTCCAGAACCAAGATAAATAAATAAATTAAATAATATTTATTATTTCCATTTTTTTGTAGATAAAAAATAAGGGTTTTGTATTTAGTTCTCAATTCACCCCCATAGTTTTGAAGAATGTTTCACAACAACTTCTTGATTCAATGTCCAGACAAGAAACATCCCTTTTTTCACCATGCGAACCCCTCCTAACCTCATGATCCATTTACTAGTTGATCATTAATAACCTAACACTTAAGTGACCCAATACACACCCTAGTCTTTATTTGATATTTATGACCCAATTTTACTTCACCCTAACACAAAACAGAGGCGAAGGATGAAGCTCAAACTAAAACATCATAGACCCTTGAACCATTCAAGTGATATATACAGAATTTCCCCACCTTGATGTCATGTCTTATTTATGTTTTCAATTTCATTGAACTTTCATTACAGGACCAATTCTATATACCAAAATAATTATCAAACCCATTCCACTGGTCCTACAAAAATTTTGGTGACATAATGATCTATGTTCATCTGGATCAAATCTTATTACAAACATAATCATACTAGAAAAATAATTGTTGATTATTCTCAAATATTTTTTATAAAATGAGTTAAGAAGGATAATATTTTTGTTAATAGATTTGAGTCATGGTCTGTAGGAATGACTCATGGCACTCAACTGACTAATGTAAGAATTTTACACATCAGTAAATATAATGAGGAAGAACGATATGCTTATATATAATTCTTCTCCCTCATTTTAAAAAGGATCTTTATCCAATTAAAGTGGATTAAGATATCTCTATTTCTAATTATTGTATTTCATAATATTTTTCAATTAATGTTACATGAAATTGTGTTCCCCTTCCACAAATATATTTTTTGTTTCGTGTTCTTCCTGTATGATTTCAAACATGAACTCTCTAAACACCGTGAAAATGGATTATTGATCTAAGGGAATGAATTCACATTGAAGGTTCATATTTACTCAAATCCCTTTTTCTAATTTTTTTATTTCTTATTCAATTGATGTGATATATAAATGTTGATTTTAGATTGGTTTGGGGATCATTTACTTTCTCTAATTATACTCATATCTCATTCCAACCTATGCTAATAATTTATCAATCCCTCATTCAGGTTCTCTTCATACCCAATATAATATAGTGGGTTTGGGATATGGAAAAAAATGATGGAGGTGAGTGGAGTCTATGTATTTTTCTATGATTATGGAATGATAATCATATGATACCATAGAGGATGTTCAGTTTTGTATACTTTGTAGATTTTTAAAATTACATTGTAATTTATAATTCTTAGTAGTGGATGGTGTTGTATGAATGATATTGATTTCACTATTTACTAGATAATGAAAATATAGTTGGATAATGAAGGATATTAATGGATAAACCTTGGATTCATCACTTTCCTACTAACATCTGTTTAGGATCATCTGTTACTTTTTCAGATTCTTTACATCATAAAAACAACACCCCAACCTCTCATCCACTACTTCAATGATAAAAATATAAACACCAAAAATATACATAATTGATAAGATAGTGAAACTCTCAAACCATAATCCTTGAGATAAAATCCTTGTTTTCCACTAAGCTATATTAGGAGAAAAAAAATTATATTTGACCATGGACTACAACAACTGTGTAATCAACATGAAACCATTTATACAGAGAAGGGTTTATTTTTCATTATATTTAACATATTTTTAAGTAGTATTATTTAATTTTTCTCTATTTTTTTCTTATTTCTTTATTTAATTCAATATGGGATAAATATCATAGTTGGACCAATCATTGATAGATCCCTGAAAATATTCTGAATTCATAATCTCATTGGTTCCTTTGTAATACCTAAAATAACCAATTCACAACCATTTTAGTTGTGGAGAAATTCAATAATAATATATAAATAAAGGTGATATTTATTAATTGATAGATAAAATATTATTTAACAAAAAATATCCCTCAATGAAATAAGAAAATGTGGAGGAAATACTCAACAAGGAAACAATGAAGAGCCTACTTAATGAAGTCAATTCAACTCTCAAAAACCTGTGAGGATAATAATAATTATAGGGATTATAACCCAAGGTCTTAGATTAGAAAGATATTCCAGAATATGTGGAACAGTTTTTAGAAATAGAATACCTTCCACTATACACCATTGAATACATTTCGCAAAGCTGGTATACCATGAAAATAAAGTAAAAGTTGAAACTATAGAGGGAGTCTCTTTACTAAACATTTGTTTATTTTATTTTATTGAACACCAATTATATATTGATATCCCTTATGTAAATGTAATCATAAAACCGGAAAGTTAGTTACAGACCCTTGTGGATGAAGATGAAATTAATGCTCTCATATTTATAGAAAAACTTGAATTTCCACTACTACCCTCATCAATAAAATAATACTATGAAGTAAAATTTCACTTGAAAAATTAGATAAATGATGAGACCAATGAGAAAAATACCACTGAACTAGATCCATTTAATTATAATTTTATATATGATAAATTATCCTCTAATCTTCCTAATTATAATTTTATAGGCTCATACCAAATAAAGCCTATATTGTACGATGATGAACAAGGATGTGTTTGATACTAATTTTTTCTTAGAATTTAAGAAACATGGGCTAAAATCAATGTAAATAACCTTATAATTGTGTTTCATTGCCAATATCAGTTTAACCTCGATCACATGAGGGATTGAATCTATCCATAAGATCATTTAAATTTTCCACATATTCTCTATAACTTGATACCCCTAATTTTCTATTCAAGAAGAAACACCATTTCTCATACCCTTGTAAAATATGAAAAACCCATGAAATATACTTTAAAAGAAAAATTGAAGCTACTGGAAAATGAGGAAGACGCTTCCCACGATAAAGAAGAATTGCTGGATAAGGTCTATTCTACAAACCATCTCAGATCCACTCTAGAAGAAGACTCATCAATTGCTGGTAACCCTAAGGAAGAAAAAGATGAATATTTCCCAAGATTTATGATGAATCAACCATGCCCTAAACATCACAATGAATATCAATGGGATGGAGGGATAATGGAGGAAATTTTCCTAAAGTTTTTTTGTGAGGAAACATAAGTAAAAGTTTCAATATATGAATGGGAATATATTTACCTGAACTCAACATGTTTGAAAATTATTCAATTAAAAATATTGATTGACTTGCCTGGATTTGAACATCCTCTAGAGGATGAATCCAATGATTTAACTATGAGATAATAGGATGCCTCATTAATCATCCTTACAACCCAACATTTTATGTATTTTTCACTACTATGGATTTTAACACACATCACTTAGATATCAAAGGGGGCATACAAAAGAAGAAAAAAGTCATGAATATTTAAGGGAAAAGACGAATGTGGTGGTTACTACTACAAAATACCAAACCAACAATGGATAGTGTATAATTGAAAAGTTATTCTGCTATAGGAATTATAAACTATAGCACCTCTTGGGGTTTTAACCATGATGTATCCTTCATTTTTATTTTATTTTCATTTAATTTTTTTCCTATGTATCCAAATTCAGAATAAACATTTAATTTCTTCTAATTTCATTATATAGAAAATAAGTGGATATAACCTTTCAGTCCTTTTTTAAGACTATATAAATCCAAATTAAAAATGGTAACCACACTTTCTATGGGTTATCCACGAATGAAATAATTACACAAAGGTGATCTACTTCCAATGCACTAGTTTTCACTGTCTTATTTAAAATTTTATGAAAACTATATGATTTATATAAAATTATTGAAGATATAGGTAAAATGAATTATGGGAAGGGGAGGAATCTTTTGGTGGGTATTTCATCAATTTTAACTTTTTTAGTGATTTTTTTTTAAATAAAAAAGAAAAAATATAAAAAAATATATTTGTTGTTTTCTGAACTGTACGAATCTATAAATAGTTGTTTTAAACGTTATTTGACCTGAATTGGAAAAATAAATGAAATTTTTTAACTCAAATTGATTATGAAGAGTTATATCATATTATTGGACCTCATAAGATCAAATCATTATTGAAATGTATTTTTTTTTCTTAGGATATTATTTAAAAACATATTTCTTGACTAGAAATTAAAATTTAAAAAACTTGTGAAGATCCAATATTTTGAAGTATGTCATGAGATATTTTTAATCCACATTGACATTATAATCTTTTCCATCACTTCTTGGGATAATCTTATTATTGTTTTTTAAAACAAAACTTGTATTTATTCTCTCTTGAATCTTAGGAAGTCTTGAGGTATTTTCAACATGATTGACCCATTAAACTAGTAGTCCCCTCATTTTTCATTTATAACTACCTTAAACATTGTTCCATTTAATCCCTTAAATAGCTATGAATGTACTGATTATTTCAAGTTTAATTTTAGGCCAAATTTTCCCTTACCTACCATAACTCTAATATGAAATTTCATGAATAATTATAGTCTAACTATAGGGAATATGTGTTTCCAATTGTTTTCAATAGGAATCATTCCATGATAAATGACATCTAAGAGGCATGGGTCATAAATCTAGTGTATTTGGAAAGAGATAAATGATCATGAATTCCATTCTATAAATTCGATTTTTATCAACATGTTCTCATTAAAAATTTGTATAAAAAAGAAGAGGGAAAATGTCTTGAGTTTATAATATTCATTATTCTTAATTGAGTGATTCGTGACCAATATCATGAGAAGTACATGATCTCTCATTTCCCAAAAAATGAAAACCAATTCCCATAAAAATATAAAATCCAAAATAAAAAATACATAAAAATAATAATAGGAGAATAATAATGAAAAAATGGTTTTATATTCATAACTGATGTCCCAATGAAAAAAAGGGTAAAAAAGGGAGTGTGAGTTCCACATTTGAAAAGTGGATTGGGTGACGTATTCCTCCTTGATTTATTTGATATATAATATATGATATTTAAAGACTAATACCTTCATTTTTCTACTGATGTGTTTTTGGAAACTTAACCAATAACCTAAAATACACTAAACCACCTTTCATATAAATTCATGATTGATAGTATTTTTCATGATTCAAACTGTGAAGAGATTATAATTTTTCCAAGAATATAGTAAATAATAAATTCCCAAGTAAACAATATGTCCACAGTAATACATTAACTTGAATGGAGAGTGGAATTTTATTGTATTTGAGGTACGTTATGAGATGGTTTATTGGATGGATTTGGAATGATTAATTTTGTGTTAACATAATAATTTCATAATTTAGAAATTAAAAACATCTATGAAGCATGATGTCATATTTTGTGGAAATAACTGACAAGGTTTCACTATGTTTTTTATTTATAGTTTCTGATTTTTGTGATAATATATTTTCATTTCTTTTATATCTATTTTTAAATGTACTTTCATTGAAAAATCTATTTTGAATTGTGAAAATCTATAAATACTTGAATAAAAGTCAATTTTTAAACTAATTAACAATATTGTTTGGAAGTGTTATAGATCAAGTGTGGGGGGTTGGTGTGAGGAAAAAATTTGAAAAGTATAATTATCTATTATTCCTTGACAAAAGCCATAATTTAATTAAAAACATGGTAATTAATTCATATTCTAGTTACATTGAGAATATGTATTTTATTCAAAAAACACTTCAATTATTATTTTTTAATGATTCGTTCAATTTTAAATAAATTTTTCACTATAAATTTTTTTTGAACTTGAAATAAATTTTTTTCCATGATATGTATTTCATATTTGTAAATTGATTCAGTTTTTTAAATTTAATTTCTTTAAATAATTTTTGAATGAATTGAAAATCCATACTTTGAAACTGATTTTTTTATTTTGAATTGTGATTTTTAAAATTGTAAACATGGAATTTTTACTTTGATTTTCAAATTATATAATCAAAATTATTTAACGTTTTAGAATTAATTTAGGTTTATAGTAGAATTTATTTTTAAAATGAGACACAAAAAAACTAGTTTACTATTTAAAAATATGGTTTGAAATTTATTAATTAAAAAGTTAATTAGAATTTATTTTGGAATTTTTTTTTCAATGTTTTTCGGTTAAAATTTATTTAATAGGTAATTTTCTTATCTAATAAAAAAATATTAATCACACTGAAATATTTTTTGAAGAGCTCTACTGCTACCATCTTTCACATCTGATGCCATTATTGATTCCCTAGCCTGATACCACCAGTTAAAAAAACCTATGATCTTCAGCATTCTATAGCTCCACTAAAAACATTAGAGAAGAAAAAATATTTCCTACGACTAATAGGTACCACTCCAGAGCTACCTCCAGATAAAAACATATTTTCTGATGTTATCATTATAATTCCCATAGCTGTTTTTATCATAATTCAATGAATTTTTCTACCAGGAGTTTTCTACTATTATAACGAAATTTTCCAATACTCTTTCACTATATTACTACTCCCAAGGCTTATATAACCAAACATTCTACTGGAACTACACCTCTACTGCTCCAATCTCTACTGAAAACACTGACTGCATCTCATCTACAGATTCCACCCTAAATCTCAGCCATGATGAATTACCAATTGAATCTCTACTATTGAAATTGAACCCATTCCATACCTCCCCACCATTAATGATCATCAAATGAATATGCCGCCTACCCATGTCGCCAAGATGTGTAGAGGAAGCTATTCAATTATAAGGCTGCTCAAAAATCGAATATTTCACCATCATTCTATGCCAAATCATATCAAAAAAGACACCAAGGCAATTCTTATTGAAGATTTTGAATCCATTAAAGACGATTAGAGATAGTTTTCATGGATTTTTTAATGGGATTTCAATTTTTTGTTTGTTTAAATTGGATAAGGTCAACAATATTTCTAAAAAGGGGACCAAAGATGCATAAACCCCGTTAATGCATATCTAATCCCATGAATATGTGTGAATGAGGTTCACCCATTCTTCAAGGCTTCTAGAGATGCATAAAACCTTCTCACACATCATTGGCATAGAGAAATATGTGGAAACCTCATTTATGTGTCCTTCGTGAAGAGGTCGAAGGATGAATGAATGACGTTCATGTATCTTATCGCCAAGATTTAAAAAAATACCCCCTTCAAATATTCTTTTTATATTTTGGAATCTGATGTGAACCCTCATAAAATTTCATTCATAACAAATATATACTACTTTTAAGAAGTTAAAATTTCTATTTGAAATTTTAACAATTTAATAGTGTCTATTTATATTATTAGTTTCTTTTATTTATTTAATTTGTGATGTGTAGAAATTAGTGTCTATGTGTATGGTTTATATATTTAATATGTATTGATGCACGTATTAATGTGTAAATTACTTTCTTTTGTATGATTTAATTTTTGATTTAGTTATTTTTTATCGTTGCAATTCATATTGAATGTTTAGAAAATATTAATATGGTATGTCTAATATGTAATTTATATTTAGAGAAATAAAATTATTTTAAAAAACGTATAATTTAAATGGAATGTTTAACATTTTTTTTATGTATATAAAATATGTTATTTATAAATTAATATTAATTTAAATTATAATATTCTATAAATAAGTTATATAATTTTTTAAAAATATAGTAGTTATATTAAGTATAATATTTAAATTTAATAAAAATATATAGAAAATTATTTTTTTTAATGAAATTAAAACAGTTTTCTATAAATAATAATTTAAAATTATATTATGTGTAAATAATAATTATTTTAAGTAATAATGTATGAAATTTAATTTATAAAACACTGTGAAATTGAAAAATGATAAAAAAAATTATATATATATATATATATAATTTTATTAAATTGAAAATAACATAATATTACTTTATTTTAATGGTTTTTATGTAAGTGTAAATTATATTACATTTATTTACTACTAATTATAATTTTAATCAATAAATTGAAATTATATTCAGTATGAATAATTATTATTTCAAGTAATAAAGTAGAAAATATATTTACTTATATTTATGGAAAGTAATAGAATGAAAAAAACAATATATATATATATGTGTGTGTGTGTGTGTGTAATTTTATAAGATTGAAAATAACATTATTGTTCTGTATTGTAATTATGGTTATGTAATTGTAAATTATATTAGTTTTAAATAAATATATTTAATGTTATTATTAAATATATATATATATAGAAGTTAATTTTTTAGAAAACACCTGTAGGTATTTAATATATATTTCATTTATTAATAGGGTTATATAATATGTAAAACATAATAAGTATATCAAAAAAAAGTTAGGAGTATTGTGTGATGGGTGATCTTGAGATGACCAAACAATACATAATAGAGATTTTATGTCTTTTTTATGTGGTTATATAATTTATAATAATTTCATTTTAGTATATGTATTAATGACCTACAAGTCATCTTTCACTATGTTTTTAAGGACCTGTGTTCCCGCTTAATAATAGTTATGTATTTGATACCCCTAGAACCCCTCACTTGCATGTGAGTAAATTTTTGATTAGAAGGTGATCGCAATAGGAATCCTTGAAGAGGTTTCCCTGAAGAGGTGTCCCTGAAAAAGCGTCCCTGAAGATTTTTCCCTAAAGAGGGGCCCCCAAGCGGTGTTCAAGAACAGGAGTTTGACTGGAGGCATTGTTGTTTGAAACGAGATTGATGGTTGTTGTAATATTTAGTAATAGATACACAAGGAGTCTAGACATTGGTTTTGGTTAGCTTATCAGATAATGATAAAATAATCCATAGTAAGTCTCAAGATCATAACATTTTTATTTACTATTAAGTAATTAAAATTCATGAAACATTTTATAAGTTTTCTAAAAATATATAACATCACATTAAATTTTATTTGGTAATAATATCAACATCACTATACCTCAAGAAAGATAAACCAATAAAAAGAAAAAGTCTCAAGGTGATGTCAATTATTCAATCTTAAAAAATTTAAATACTTTAAAGTTTTATGTATTATATAATATTTAATTAATTATTTTTTTCAAGGAAATCATTTATGTTAAAATTTATTGTAATAGTGAGCCAATTTATACTGATCAAGGTTTTATCTATAGTTTTCCACCTATAAGAGTGGAAAATCGTCATGGTTTTCTGACATTGGATGTGTTTGAAATTAGATTCATAGTAGGTTAAATTTGAGGGATGATAAATCCATTGATTCAATAAAATATTTCTATATTCAATATCGTGAAAATTTCTGGCACACCGAGTACCCTCTGGTCGATGATGATGATTGGATGGATGCATCTTTATTATTTAGACAACATTATGCTAATGGTTTTATAGAATAGTATATGGTGATTTTTGATATTTATATGGTGCAACTTATTACTACAGAACCATGTTTTGAGAGCTATGTAGAATTCAATCCTAAAAAATAGTTTTATTCATTACCTTCTTATCATGTGACTCTTATGATATAACCAAATTATGAAGAAGATGATCAGAATTTGGAAATAATTATATATGAAATCCCTTAGGGAATTCAGGCCACGCATAACTACTTTTCACTATTGTATAAAATTCATTCAGACTTATGTAACTTTTCTTTAAGGAATGTACACATGTGTTCTACTCATTTATTCCACTTGGAATGGTAATCATTCTCCTATAGCACTTGAATTATCTATTATTGAGAAAGAGAATTTTGAATGTTAGAGCTAGTTTTTGGCTTTTGTATGCAGTCATGTCACATAAAACTAGGCCATGTATCTGATATCTGATCACCATCGAGTGATTATATAGGTAGTAAATACTGATGGTGTTTTATGGACATAACTGAATTATTATCATCAATATTTCATTAGACATAATTCATGTAATGTGCATAAGTATTTCAGATATGAGGAAATAAAGAAGGTGGTCCTCATGTTGGGTATATTTTTCTAAGCATACCTTTTTTAAAGAAAATTTAATATCATTTTTAATACATTATTCTATTATGGTTTCAGAATATGATCCCCAACAAGTAAATTTTGATTGATATCTTGAAGAGATTCTATGTGATAATGAAGATTTGTATGAATAAAAGATGAAAATTTATAAGGAAAAAGGATATTAACAAATGATGGTGGTAAGATAATTTCCATAGGGAATCTAACTTAGTGAGTGCATAAATGGGGTCCTTAAGGGTTTGCACAAACTCCTGATCATAGGGTTAGTGAAGAATACTTTTTATATATGTGTTCTACAATTTTTATACCGTTCCGAAAAGGCCTATGAGATGATGGAAACCAATATGAATTTTACTCAGAATTTCCAAAGTGATATTGATCAAATACTAAATGAGGCTTCAAGATGGAGTGTTGTAGAATTTGATCGGGAAAAGTAGAGATTTTTGTTAAAAGAGTGCTATAACAGGCTACATGCATCGGTGGTCAAGTTATTATGGTGATGTTTGATAATAGGTACTGTGATTGCGGCAACATTTAGGAATTGAGATATCCATGTGCACATGTTATGGTACATTGTGCATTGGTAAATATATCAAGGGATTCCTATGTTGACCCAGTGTATCATATGAATACTTTGGATAACTATTATAGTGCATCGTGGATGCCTGTTGGTGACATTCATTCTTTTCCATTGCCTATTGATCAGCTGCCTATCATCCTTGATATTTCCAGGTTTCGTAAGATGGTTTTGGTTTCATATATGTTTTTTTTTCAATTTCTATCATTTTTAAACTATATGCTTCATAATGCTAGGTTTCTTCCCCGAGTAAGACTATAGTCAACTCTAGTTAGAAATGAGATAGATTGGCCTTGGAAACAAGGATGGGGACCATGATGTAGTATTTTTCACGCAGCTGGACATACTTCTAAGATATGTCCCCAAGTGGAAGAATAGATCTTCACATCCTTTCATCCATGATTGAGTATGCCTATTTTATAATGAATGTGGATATTTTTTTGAAAATGGATATTTCAGTAATGAATCCTTTTTCTGTTGACATTATCGATTTTGAAAATGTTTCAAGTTTGGTATGTCTCATATCTGGATTCTATCGTAGAGTTTTTTATATTATAACTATTAAAAAATAAACATACAACGAAAATGAATATATCATGCTTACACATGTTTAAATCAGGTTTTTCAACACTAATGTGTTATATAAAAAAAATTAGAATAAATTAATCCTCATTAGTGACCAATAAAACAAAAAATTCATAATCTAAACCAACAACATGTCCCAAATATATTTTGTACCATTTTTTTCTTATTTTATATTTTTTTATAAAATTTAGAATTATTATTGAATTCACTATAATAAAGTAATGGTGATATCATTTTTACAGATGATAGATTTTCCATTTCTCACTCATAGGATACTCATGTATCATATTTGGTTTTAGAAGGACATCTTGTTCATCCTCTGAGTGTACATAGATCTCATAATTTCCATAAAGTCGCACCACCCCCCACTATCATCCCACATATTCGACATGATTGATTCTATGGTGTAATGATGTGTGAATTCACCTTTTTTGATCATCATCAAATTGTTGTGCTAGTTGAATTATAGCGGCCAAAGTAACATATGTTCCATTTTAGAGGGGGGGAGATGACTATTACCCTACATGATGTGTCAATTATGTTAGGCCTCCCCATTGATGGTGCAGCTATGACTTGTCGAGTTGGAGTAGATTGGTTGAAGGTTGTTCATAGATTACTGGGCATAGAGGTTCAGAATGATGGAAGGTCTATCAACAGTGGTAGATTAAGATTTCCTTGGTTAGACCATCACCTCACACATCTAGTAGAGGATGCTGATAGGGTCACTGTGATGGAATTTTCACGTGCATATATTTTGAGGTTGATCGGTGGATCCCTTTTTGTTAATCACTAAACTAAATTTGTATATCTGATGTATTTACAGCTTCTGGAGGGTTTGGACTAGGAAGGCCAGTATACAAAGGGGTATCCTTGTATATCATATACATATAGGGCATTATCCATCACATGTATCATCGATAAGATGAAAATCACAGGTTGTGTTTTTCTCCTATAGATGTGGGTTTTGGAGCACATCCCTTGTTTAAATCCACATGCTCGTGCGCCATTGCCTGCTGATATTATAGCAGAGGCTCTACGTGGAAGATGGTACATTATTCCTTCCGTCTAATGTCTAACATAATTGCATATCTTTCTATCACGAAATTTGACTATAAAAATGTTATATACATGTGGACTCAGGTATATAGACATTTAGATTCTATGAAACGCAATGTCCATGCCTCCAGAACTATGCTGGATATCCATCGATGAGTGGACTTAAGTGATTATGAATTATATTGTTAAATCGATATTCTTTATTGTACATCTCTTCATTTATTAAGTGATTGTTCATTTTTTTCTCTCAAATTTCATGTATTCTATATACAGATGATATCATCCAAATTATTAAACCATATTGTATGGTGATTATTACTACCATCTCCTGTATGGTTCCATTGATTCAATTTTATATAGTCGACTATCATGAGACCGACAATGTTATTAGGTAGTTTGGATTCTTTCAGCCTATTCCTGACATGCACAGTCAGTTAGCTTCCCTGCATTCCCTAAAGATTTCAGGGAAGGGGGACTTTTAATGGAGTATATAACATTCCACATAAATTGATATATGGGACGTATGACATGTGTTCCAATTATGCGGTGTTGGGATAGTACATTTTCATTTGTGTGATCAGTTAGAATATGTGTCCTTGTTCTTCAGGTCCCCTGTTAGATTTCTGACACGATACGAAAGGGAATTTCATGAGTTAGTATACATTGTTACTTCTACTGTTCAATTTTTTTTAAATACTACTTAATAAATGAATTTTCATTCATGGGATACTTGTACCCTTCATATACATCATATGTATGATCTAGTAGAGAGATGATTATTTGAACAGACATATTTTCACACCACTTTGGAAGAGTTTCTTCCTTCAATGAACATAATTTGTCATGGAATTTTCTTTGATCCCCCACATGATAGCGAGGATGCAGAGCCTTGTAAGCGTAATCTAGATGTACTATGAGGTGACAACTGTATTATGGATGTTGTTGTTCCTCAAGAGGAGGGTGTTCATAATGATCATCAATATTTTTTTGTTCCACAGGAGGAGGGTGTTCATCATGATCAGTTATATGCTCCTAAAACTTTGAAGTCACAACCAGAGGTCGATATAGGCATTGAATGGGCTCAGCTAGATGCATTATTACTCCTTTCTATCCAAACATCCACATCATTGCAGCCATCTTCTTCACATGTTGGTGAGAGTTCCAGCCAGCATCCTCTATCCTTATATGCAGGATAGGGTACATGTTTTGAGATGGTAAATCCACCACCTATCACATAGGAGAATGTGGAGTTGGCTACTGATGATGATATATAAGATCATAATACACCACAGTGGAGATGTATATGTACACATTGTGGATGCATCCAATATATTCCTAACTATAGGATAGAAGAGAATTCATGCCACATGCATAGATTAGGTTCATATTGAATTTATGATACATGATGCATGTACCTTACTATTCTGGTTTACAGAGTTCTATACATTTTTCTAATAAGTACCTTACTATTATCATATTATCTACCAAAATCAATAATTTCTATTCGGATATTCATAATATTACTTAGTAATATTATCTACATATGTATAATAAAAAATAGTCTTAATTTAATTAATAAATATTAATAATAATATGTCATTTCAATTCAAAAATAATCTGGATGAAAATATACGTGAAAATGAAGAAATATTCAAAAATATTATAGATATCAATGATTTGAAGTTGGATGTACAGTCGTAAGAAGATAATGAAAGGTGAATGTTTGTTAACAATGTATATTACATGAATAAGAACATGAATGAATATTGGATATATGTGAAGAGTAGGTGATTATGATTGAAGATCCGAAAAATAACAATGTGAGATGTATGAAATTATTTAATTTGGCCAATTTTGAGAAGAAACATATTAAAACATTATAAAAGGATATTGTTTCTACTGGTTTACAATCTTCTCTAGATAATTTTAAGGTTCAAATACCTCCAATAGGTGATAAAATTATGGAATTCCGAGGAGTTTGTCACCACCCATGGAAAACAGTGGAGTCATTAAATATATTATGTTAATAAAGATTTTATATATACATATATAATGTTAACATTACTTATATATATTCTATTAATATCTATAATGCGTGTTCACTAAACATTAATTTTTTTGTTTTCTTAAATACATATATAATCATATGTTTAATAATGTACAAATTTCACATTTATTCATATATATATGATAAAAAAATATTTGTTTCTATGCATATTGTTTTGTAGATTTGTAGTTCCCCACTCGCAACCATTTGTAATAAACACATATAGTCATATATGTTCTGTGTCACTGCAAAAACTCAAAGAATATAGTATAAAAAATATATCATTTGTCACGTAATAGATCCTATCATATAACTAAAATAAATCCTATTTTCTCAAGTTAGAATTTCAATTAGATAAAAAATTTCCATCACATCTGAAATCTATGTTCTTGATTAGAAGTCTTAACAAGAACGAGATTCTATCAATATTGTTATTAGTTAAAGAAGATTGAATCCATAATTGTATGAAAAAAATCACTAATTGTGTCATTATGCTACCTTTACCATCACTCACGGGGGTTTAACATGGCTTCCTTTACTCTAAATGATCTAAATCTAGGGGCGCCAAAATTCTTTCCCTCCATCCCCTCCCCTCCCTGGTTCCCTAATCCTTATGGCCTTCTATTTACCATCATCAATGAAGGCTAATATAGAAAAAATCTAAAAAAATCAGAATGTAATGCGAAGAAATCCATTCTATCATGATCACTATTATTAATTTTTGTGATTATTTAATTAATATGTATTATTATAAATCTTTATTTATTGATATATTATATATATTTATATTTTTGTTTTAATTTTTATATATTTTTATATATTTATTTTATATACTTATTGATGATTTTTTAATTAATATGTATTTATATTTATTTATTACTTATAATTATTGATGATTTTTTCATAAAAAAATAATAAGGAAGCATGAGTGGGGTTTACGATTCCTTTATAAAATTTGTATAGGATGCATAAACAGGGTTCATGCATCCTAGTGAGGAGAGATGCGTGAACTGAGTTTAGGAATCTTGAGACCCTTTTCTATGAATATCTGAAACCCTATCTAGTTTGTAAAAAAATTACAAAACCCCAATAACAATACTGAATTTTCATTGTGAGTTTCCACCTGATATAAGAGTATTTCCATGGATAATATTAAAATGGTGATGGGGATCACCGATAAAGGTTACTGGAGAAAGAGTTCCACACTATTCTAAACATATAAGCTCTATCTAATCCAATTGAATGTCATACCAAGTCATTCCTTTGATGTCGAAGGTTTTGGATGAATCTTGACAGTGTCGACCAAAGAAATGGAGAACAGAATTCCAAGAAAACCTAGATGAATCTGAATATTCAAACTAGGCTAAATGATATAGGCAATAATGGATTCGATCCAATCCATCAGTAAGAAATTGAATTCAATATGAAGATGACATTGAATGAACCCCATATTTTTCAGATGAGATAACGAAATTTATGAACATCTATGTAATTATTTCCCTTTTTGGATAGATGGAGATGAAGAGGACCATAGTTAGTCGCAGTGTACCGACCATGGTTTTGAATAAAGCTTCATACCAACTAGTTGATTCAATCTCCAAACTAGAACCATCCCATTTTCACTTTGTGAACCCATTTGAGCCACATACTCCCTTCATCGGCTATGTACTACACAACAAAAAGTTAAGTGTCTTGATACATACCCAACTAAGATTCCACTCATAAAAAATCATATTTTATTCATCCTAGAATAAGACCGAGACCAAATATGGAACTCCTCCTCAAATTCATGGATACACCCTCCACAAAATCAGGTGTTTTATGGAACATTTTACCACCCTGAGGACATGCCTTTTTTGTGTTTTCAATTTTCCAGAGCTCACATTACAATCCCAATTCTAAATCCTGAAGTAATGATCAAACCAATGCCACTAGTCCCAAGAAAATGAAATAAAATCCTAGTCCTAGTGCATGTGTCTTCAATATGTTTTTAAAAAAACCCATACCCCAAAAAATCATAGAATATTATCAATTATTTTTTATGAGCATGAAAGAATGAAGATAATATTTCAGTTTGGTGATTTTAGTGAAGAACCACAATTGTGAAATGTGGCACTCATATAGAGAATGTAAGATTTTTCCTTGATGCTAAATGTGAGTACAAAGAAAGAGATGCTAATAAATAATTCATCTCCCCTATTTTAAAAAGGTTCAGCATTAACCAACTATAGCATAATAATTCTCTTTTTTTGCTGCTTTTATTTTCAAATTCTTTTTCTATTAACGTTACATGAAATTATGTTCATCTTCCTCCATTATATTTTGTGTTTAATGTTATTCCTTCGTGTTATTGAATGTGGTCTCTTCAAACCCAATGAAAATGGAGTACTGACCCAGGGGCATGAATTCCCTTGGGAGGTCCACAATTACACAATTCCTTTTTATGATTTTGAGTTCTCTTTTTAAATTGAAATATGGTGGATCATTGGTTTCGAGATTTGTTTTTTACAAAATAGCTTCGGATGTCACCAAACATGACCCCAGGCCTAGCCTTTCAAAAGGAACAAACGACATTATTGATTCCCATGAGCTAGTAACTAGTGCTTGGCCATCACATGAATCCATTTGGTAATTATTTCTCAAAAAATAGAGATTAAGATAGTGGTGTAAACAAATTCAAGATCCAAAATAAACCAAAAATCCAAACAGTTCATAACCAACTAAATAGATCCAAACTATTTTCACATATATAAAAAATCCTCAAAAATATGGATAAAACCATACATAATAAGATAAAATAATAAATAAAATATGACAACAAAACAGCTTGATACAAGCATTAACCATCTTTTTAAAACCTCTAGTTTCTCACCACAACCCAACTCACTCCACATCAACCATGATGAGAAAAAAGAATCCAACCTGGAACCTAGAACCTAAAATATGTAGGTGTGGTATAAAATCATAATAGGTTATCACAATCTATCAAATCTATACAATATTTTTCATAATGAAATTCATCAATTCTACAATGAAAATAAATCTAGAAAGTAATATTTTCTTATGTAACACATGAAAACCCAAATAGATCCATAATTACTTTTCAGAACATCTACTTTTTTTCCAAACCAAAAACACATGATTTGAAAATAATATTAACATCCTATTCCAATGAAAACTACACATACATTTATATTTTTTAAAACAACTCATTTTTTTTATTTAAAATGAAATCACTCACTTTAAAACATTCAACTTTCTATATCCATTATTTATGTAAAACACAAATATTGAAATCCACTTTAAAGTACCCACATAAGAGTTTTTTAATTCAAAACATTTTTTCACAAGTATATTTGAAAATTCATTTTCTAAATGAAACTATCCAATACTTAGGGATCAAGAACAAAAAACCCATAACCATGCATATATCACAAAGAATATGACAATGTTATAATTTAAAGGTTCCACAATAATGATTGTTGGAGGAAATGATATAAATAAGAACTGGATCAAACTCTCTTCAATCAATAACCAAACAATCGAATGTGTCAGTGGATCTACCCTGGGATTCCTAATGTATGAAACATCTAAACATATATCAGTATACCTCTCTCAAACCACCTACCGACATGCACTGAAGTTCAAGCCACATTTTTTCCAATTGGCCCACACAAGCCTCATTGGGTGAAAAAACCGCATCTAGTTTTTTGTGCATAGAAATATTGGTGGGCCCCTAGCGATATGTGAACCAACTAGAATACAAAATTAGATCCACCACTTCATAACTAGTTCCCCATTACCAATAAAGGAAGTGAGCCATAGGAAAAAAAGATCCAATTCTGCCACACAATGTGTGACCATTCATACCCTTACCCCTAACACCTAATGATGAATAAACCTATAAAAAATTCATCACATCATAAAAATTATATTCCCATGCAAGGGGAGTAAACAACCATCAACTAGTGATCAAAAACACACAAAGGGGTAATAAATCATGGGGTAATCAAGGGGTGTATTTCACAAGCACCACATTGAACGAATGCCAATTAGGGATTTAAAACTAAAACACATTTCAGAATTCCAATATCTTTCAGTATTCACAAATCACCTACTTAAACACCATTTCTAAAATGATTTAAATCACCCACAGATTCAAAACCTTTCAAATATACCCTTTAAAACAATAGTATTTCTCTTTAAAACCCAAACAAGGCTCAAGGCCTACTATTTACCTCAAACCATTTTAAAACAATCCATTACATTATTTCCATAAGGGAAAAACCATGCACACATTTCAAATCACCATTTTAAATCTAGTAAGGAACCCCCTGATAAACCTTTTTAGAATGTCACCTAACTTAAACACCAAATTTCCATTAAAACATAATTTTCAATATTTTAAAATCTATTCCATGTCAAAAAAATGTACAACATGAAAACCATTTACAAAATCCATACAGGCATTTCAAAATGAAATTCCTTTAAATATATCATTTCAAATGTGAAAATATAGAATTTCATAAAAAAATTATACTAATCTCAATACACAATAAAGTTGTTTCAAAACACCATGGATATATCATATATATTCATAAATTCTATAAAAATAAATTGTAAAAGTATAAGAATAGTTTGAATTCCAAAAATAGAACAATTGCTTAGAAACACCTACCTCATAGAGATGACAATCAAGTAAAAAGGCTTCAGAACATGTCTATTTCAATGGAAGCCACAACTACAGAGATTGAAATAGAATCTAATAGTCCTAAACACAAAAAAACATAACATTTGATCAACCTAGATCCCAAAAACTGATCAATAGAGAACTAGATTTCACGGGGGAAGCCAAAACCAAGATAAAATAGAGGGACAAGGGAATAAGAGTGAAGGATAGAAATAAATACCCAAAAATATCTTCAAAATCTCCAAATGAAGATCAAGAATCAAGAGTAGGAATGTGGTGGAGAACCTCATTAGATCCCAAGGGTCGGCTAACACTAGTGATGTAACATCTTGTTACTGTTTTATCAGGTACACCCTTAAACTCATCGTGGTTTCCCCCCCCCCATTGAAATTTGTAGGATGCCTATAATGGTGAAGTTAGAGATTTTTTGGGCCTTTTATCCTTAACCACCCATCTTTATAGGATGTAGGAATATTTCAAACAATGTAGTGGGGTTACATGCCGTGTAATTTTTACTGGGTACAAACTGAGAAATAAGATTCATGCTTTGAAATATTCCATTCCAGGAATGGTGATTTCACATCATGAATGTTTTAAATAATTTATTTGTAATCCGAGAAAATGGATTTTTTGTGTGTGTTTGTACTCCATGTATTTAAAAGTATGTAACTATATTACATGTCTTGAAATGGACCATGTCTAGTTTTAAAAATGGCTGAATAGCGGTTTTGTTTTAGTTCCTTCACTGTTTCTTCCTGGCTCTCAACCTAGGGCTGTTCCAAGGCCTTTTTGAGAGACTCATTCCCTTCTAGATCAATCCATTTGACACTTAATCGTTACTGCAGTTGCAATTAATCTCTTCAAGTATGCGATATGTCTTATTCTTTGTTGTATTTGATCATAGTATCACCCTTAGGATGTGTAATAAGATCTGTTAGTTTAAGTTGGTGATTTTTCTTGGTTTCTACTGAAATTCGTCATGTGATCTCATTCTATAGACTTTTCTTTCATTGTTCATAGTGCGGTGGGAATTTATCTTTGTTATATGTAGGTTTCCTATCTTCTACCAACCACTTGTCTTATTAATTGAACCAATATTGATGGGGAATTTATTCTAGGGCGTTCGTTTACATTGTTAGTTTTTGTTGGTTTTGGATTTCTGTTACAGGCTTGTGCGTCCCAAATTTTGAGGTATGTGGTTTCATCTCTAGAATATGATAATTGATCTTGATGTTTTGATTAACAAACTAATTCCTATTGATATTGGAATGATTGTTTTGTGTGTGTTGAAAAGGGGGTTTTAATGAAAAATGGTTTCATCCTATTTACTGATAAATTAAGAAAAATATGGATATTTTCAAATCATTAAAATAGAATTTGTGAAATGTTTATGAAATGGTTTTTAATGTATTTAAATTAATTTCTAAAATGTTCTCATGGGATTCCTAAGGTACTTATGTTGAAGGATTATCTTTGGGCCATCATCCATTGTTTTGTGATTATCAAGGAGGTTTGTCATGGGGGTTTCCTCTATTTCCTAGGACCATTTTCTAGGGGAATAATATTGATATTTTTGGAAGTTTACTCATGGGGTATTTTCCTACTTATTAGGCATCTGTTCTAGGATCAGATTTGTGCACATGATTATTTTGGTATGAGTAGTTTGTGGCGAGGACCTATAGTATTCGTTAGTTTTGTGATACCTATGCTTGTTTTTTGTATTTCTTGTCTTTATATGTTGTCCATGATATATATGTTTAGGATTGTGAAAAATGAAATGGAAAATGTGAAATTAAATTGATATATCTTACATTTTTTAGAGTTGTGGAAAATGGGAAATTGTTAACATGTTTTCCATAAAACTACTTTACTACTCATCATTATATGTTTTACTAAAAATCAATATACATGAATTATTATAGTGAGTATTTTTATGGAACACCTGGGTGGGATCTTACTGATATTGTTATCTCACACCTTACGCACCTATCTGGTGGTGTGTAGACCTTGGTTTGTCTTTCGGTGTAGGGAAAGGCAAGGATCCACAGTGAGGCAGCAAGTTTCATGTAAACTAGTTGGGTAGCTAGTGATGAGATGATGGGAGTTCATCCCTAACATAATTTAGAGTAGGTATTTGGTTTTTAGTCCCTTTTAGTTGGATATATATTGAAGTTCTATATACTTTTATAGTTGTCTGCTTCTGCTATTTTCTAACACTTATGGAAAATATATATTTTTTATCTTCTATTATTTTTTTCTGATATATATAAATATTCCATGTGGTTGTTCAGTATGGGAAAAATTGTTCCCTCTATTATGTTTTTCAATGCCCTGGTGCTCATCACCAGCCCATGGGGACCAAGAATTCCCTTTACGTATTTTGCAGATTAGGTAAGGTGCCATGTTTGAGGGTAAACCAAGCCGGTTTGTTACAATTTGGTATCAATGGTGGGTTTTCTTCAAAATTCCAAGTCTTGGGACATCTCTTAGATTAGAGATATGAATATTGGGACATGAGAGGTGTGTTGTGATAAGTTTATGGCTAGATATTGTTGTGATGAGACACAAGTTTCCATGAGATGTCGGTATATGTGTCCTTAGTGTTCATTTTTGTTTTTAAAATCTCATTTTTTTCCGATGATTTTTCTAGTTTGAGCTGATATTTTTTCTATTGTCTAATAATTCTTATGTTTCAGTGGGTAGAAATATTTCTCTGAGACATCTTTCATGAGTTCCTCTGGAAGCTGCAGCTAATGTTCCTCAAGGGAACCCACCAATATATCAGAATCTCATCAAGATGATTGTACTGATAGTTCCTGCTATTGGTCCAGATGTACCAAAAGTTTATAATGTCGTTACTGAGGTAAAACCCAGAACTAGAGGAGAGAGATATCGATCACAGAAGTTATTGGGTGAGAAACCACCACCCTTTAAAGGGACAGCTGAGCCTCAAGAGGCAGAGGACTGGATGGACAGGATCCATCAAATATTAGACATTTTGGAGACAGCTAAGAACATCAAGGTAAAGTGAGCCATTCTAATACTCGAGGGTTCTAGCAAGAGATGGTGGGATTCAATGGTCTAATAATATAGGTACATAGACTTTTATTAGATGGGTTTCAAAACCTTTTTCTTTAAGTAGTTTAGTCTAGAGTCACTGATTCTAGTGATGTATTTAGAGTTCCTATCATTATAACAGGGAGAGAATTAGGTGTTTGCATACATCAATCATTTTTCTGAGCATTTCCATTTCTCTATAGATGTGGTGAAGAATAACCAGCTGATGGATAATAAGTACCTGCAGAGTTTGTGACTATATATCTGATAACAGGTGTTTATGCTAAATATTTCTACCTATGAGGACACAGTAGATAGATATATGATGGTATAAATGAATATGGTGAAAAAGGTTGGATTTTCTATCTATTACCTTCCACCGAGTGTTAGGATTTTGGGCACACATGGGAAGAAGAGGAAGTGGCAAGATCATCATAGGAGTAGTGGTGGTGGGTCTCAGTGACGAGCCTCCTATTCACCATCTATTACAGCGGGTAATGTGCCTCTCACATTCTATCAGTGTGGCAAGGGAGGACACACTATAAGATCTTTTCCTTTTCCCTTGAATATGTGAAATAGTTTTGGAGGTGTTTTTCACTTATATCGCTTCATCCATCCTATGAATACACCTTTTTATAGTTAGGTTTCATCTAATCAAAAGGAAACTACAGTGTAGTAAGAAGATTCAAAGACTACAGGGCTCAATCCATAGGAATTATGATTGAATCATTTTCATGTAGTAGATGAGTATCCAGTGGAATTTTATCTAGGTTTGGAAATAGTGATAGGTACTATACTTATTTCCTATTTAGTATCAACTTCATTATTTGATACTGGTACATCCCACTCATTTATATCTATGCATTTTTTTGATGTTCATAAGCATCCAAAAGATATTATTTCCTTTAAAATGGATTTAGCAATACATCTTGGTACGATGAAATAGTAGTGGTTCAAGTTCCATCGTGGTCATTAATGATACTTGGTACAGAGTTGTTTGGGGTTTTCTCATTCCTCATCTGGATCTATTTTACATCATCATCACTAGGGATTGTATTATCACTCATCAAGATGAGATTGATTGTTATCATATGTAGGTTTCATTTCATTATACTGATGGGATCTCTTGTGTGTTTTAGGGGGAGTGGGACCCGAGGTCAGGTCTTGTAGGACCTTCCCACCTACGGTTCATGAGTTTTTTTGCTGTTGGGTTTGAGCCAGATGATGTTTCCTCTATCAAGGATCTTCCAATTTTTGTTCGAAACTTTCCCAATGTTTTACCAGATGATTTTTCCAGTCTTCCTCTAGAGAGAGAGGTAGAGTTTTCAATTGATCTGGTGTTGGGTACGCATCCCATATTGATACATTCTTATCATATTGAACTAGAAGATCAGAAATAGATCAAAATTTATTTCGAAAACCTGTTATAAAATGGATTCATTCTACATATAATTTCACCTTCGTCATACCCAATTCTCTTGTCAAATAAAGCAGATGGTTAACATAGTTATATGCGGACTATCGGAATTTTAACTGAGTAACTGTTGTGGAACAGTATCCTTTTCCTCATGTGGATGATTTTTTTGACTAGTTAAAGGGGGAAAAGTGGTTTTCAAATATTGATCTTCAGTCAGGTTATAATATGCTAATAGTTTGGGGGTCTTATATACCAAAATTGTCTTTCCAGCCACTATGAATATATTGTAATGTATTTTGGTCTGACTAATGCTCCTATATATTTAATGGATTTTATGGATTAGATATTCCATAAATAACTTGAATATTTTTGTGGTAGTGTTTGTGGATGATATTTTTGGTTTATTCGAAATCTAAGAGTGAGCACAAGCACCATCTGAGTTTGGTTCAGGAAATTTTAAGAAGTCACCATTTGTATAGTAAACATTCAAAATGTATTTTTTGGATTCAATTATTAATGTTCTTAGGGCACAAAATTTCATATCATGGCTTATCAATTGATCTAGATAAGTTAAAGGCTATTTTTTATGGAAGAAACCACTAAATGTCTTTGAGATACAATTCATTCATGATCTTGCATGATACAACTGATGGTTTGTCAAGGATTTATCTAAGACGACATCACCATTGACTTATCTTACTAGGAATGTGGTGAAATTCACATGGGATGAAAAGTTGTATAATTCATTCAATGAACTAAAAAGTCTTCCGACACCGTCTCCTTTTCAGATCTTACCTGATCTGGATATGGGACATGTGGTGTTTTATGATTATTAGAGTTCTTGTTTGGGAAGCGTGCTTATACAAGATGACCATGTGGTAGCTTAAAAATCTCTTGAGCTTAGAGCACATGAAAATAATTACCCCTATCATGATTCAGAGCTAGCTGTAGTCATCCATGTTCTTAAATGTTGGCGGCACTATCTCATTGGGGTGAAGTTCACAGTCTTCTCTGATCATAAGAGTTTGAGTTATATTTTTTATAATAAGTACATAAATCCGAGATAGAGAAAATGGGAAGAATACCTTCAGACATTTGACTTCGATATCACCTACACCCCAGATAAGGGAAATGTCATTGTAGACACTCATAGAGGAAATGTACCATCACAGGTTGTCTGGAATTGAAGGAAGAGTGGAACATTATGTAGATTTTCAATCAGTTCTATCCAGATGCTCAGGAGGATGTTTCAAGCACGGTTCTGACCAGTGTTCAATTATCATCATCTATCTTGGAGACTATTTTGCAATGTCGGTAGTTGGATAATGAGATTCCAAAGACTTAGTAAAGTCTTTATAGTGGGGAGAATATTTTAGGTGGGCCACTCTCTTTAGATGGTATGATACCATTTGAGAAAAGGATTTTATATCTGTCATCTGTGAGGATTTTCGTCATGTATAATTGTAACAGCTCTTTATGGGCCATGCATGCAGGAACTATGAAGATGTATTATGACACGAGATGGAAATTCTAGTGGCTAAGTATGAAGAACTACATTGTGGATTTTGTGTCTTGTTGTTACACTTTCCAATAGATAAAGGCAGATCACTTGAAACCTTCTAGTTTTCTTTACCCCCTTTCGATGCCGATTTGGAAATGGGATGAGGTATCCATGGATTTTTTTAGTGAATTTCTACATACTACCCAATGGAGGAATTCAATTTGAGTGTTTTTTGATCAGTTAACAAAGTATTATCATTTAATTCCTATCAAGTATACCACTAATATTGATGATCTGGGTAATAAATATGGGCAGGAGATTTTGAGGTAACGTGGGAGTCGTTCAACCATTATTTTGGATAGGTATCATAGGATTACCTCTTGGTTCATGAGGATTATCAAAGAGGTGATATGAACTCAAGTCAAGTTAATCACAACATACCATCCACAGAAAAAATGGTTAAACATAGTGACTGATTTAGATCCTGTAGGATATAATCCGTGCGTATGTCATGGATTTTAAAGGATCATGGGTAACTATATAGGACTTTTTGAGTTTATTTACAACAATAGTTATCATTTTTCAATAAGAATGGATACCTTTGTATTTTTGTATGATCTCCCATGTAGATCACCTCTTTGTTTGTATGTGGTGGGAAAATTATATCTAGTTGGACTAAGTTTCGTTTAAGAAATGTCTATGAGGATTCAGGATGTACATCACGGTTTGGTTACAACCCAGAGTCTACAGAAATCATATCTGGATCTAAGGAGTTTACCTTTGGAGTTTTCCATAGGCGACTGGGTGTTATTCAATGTTTCTCATTGGTTGGGTCACCGTCGGCTTTGGAAATAGTGAATGTTATTTCTGAGATATCTTGGACTTTTTTAGGTCATTGAGAGGCTCTTATAGGCTACTTATCAGTTTTAGATTTCGGTTTAGTTGATAGGAATTCAGAGCGTTTTCCATATATCTCAGCTCAGGAAATATCACCTTGATCTCAGTCATGTTTTTAGTTGGTATGAAATTGAGTTAGAGCCAAATTATTCAATTTGCTAGAGACTTGTTGAGATCGTTGACTCTCAAGTGAAAGTCTTGTGTGGGAAGTTGATTCTGTTGATCAGAGTTCTATGGAAACAAATATTAGATTCTAATGAGACATGGGAATGTGAATTTTTGATAAAGGAGTAGTGGTTTCATCTCTTTCCAAGGATTAAATCTTCCAAATGACTTCTTGGGGACAAAAAAATTATTTATGGTGTGGAGTTTGTAACATTTCATTACCATTTTATCAGGTACACCCTTAACCTCATCATGGTTTTCCCATCCTTTGAGATTAGGAGGATACCTATAATAAAGAAGTTAAAGATTTTTTGGACTTTAAACTCTAACAAGACATTTATGTAGGATGTATAAATATTTCATGTATTGTATTTAGGTTACATGCCATGTAATTTTTTCTAGGTACAAGCCGTAAAAGGTGATTTACACTGTGAAAAATCACATGTTTTGAATGGTGGTTTCTCGTCGTGAATGTTTTAAATAAATTTTTTTCAATATGAGGCAATATATTTTCCACTATATTTTGACAAAATGGATTTCATAGTGTGTAACTATATCACACGTCATGAAAAGTCCCACATCATGTTTTAAAAATGCACGAGCATCTGTTTTGTTTAAGTTCATGGACCTGTTCTTCATGGCTCTCAGCCTAAGGTAGTTCCAGGGAGATTATGAAAGAATCAACCCCTTATAGATCGATCTGTTTGACACTCGATCTCCACAGTGGTTATAGTTCTTCTCTCTAGGTAAGAAATATTTCTTCTTCATCATTACCTTTGATCATGGTATCACCCTTAGGGCGTGTTATCAAATCTGTTAGTTTCATTTGGTGATTCTTCATGGTTTTTTCCTAGATCCATTTTGTGATCTCATTTCTGAGGCCTTTTCTTCCATTGGTTGTAGTGCAGAGGGTGTTCGTCTTTGAGGTATGTAGGTTTTATCTCTTTTATTTATCCCTTTTCTAAAAATTGATTCAATATTTATTTGGATTTGATTCAAGGGCCTTCATTGATTATTTTTGGGTTTTTTTTATTTTGGCCTTTTGTTGCGGGTGTGTGAAACCAGAGTTTTAAGGTAGGTGGTTCCATATGTAGCCTATGATAGTGGATCTTGTTGTTTTTATTTACAAACTGATTCATATTTAAATTATAATGATTTTTGTGTGTGTGTGTTTTGAAAATGGTTTTTAATGAAAAATGGTTTTTACATTATTATTTATAAATGAAGAGAAATGGGTATTTTCAAAGCATTGAAATGGAATTTTTGAAATGGTTTTGAAATGGTTTTCAAAGAATTGAAATGAATTGTTAAAAAGTGGACATGGGTTACCTTGGGTACTTATGTGGAAGGTTTATATTCATGGCATCATCCATTGTTTTGTGATTATCAGGGAGGTTTGTCTTGGGTCTTTCCTTTGTTTCTTAGGACTATTGTTCTAGTGGATCAATATTGAATTGGGGGGGGGGGGTTACTCATGTGGTACTTCTCTGCTTTCTAGGAATGTGTTATTTGATCGGATTTTTGCACTTGATTATATTGGAATGATTAGTCTGCGGATGGGACTTATTTTATTTTTTGGGGTTTTGATACATGTGCTTCTCTTTTTTATTGATTTTCTTTCTATCATCCGGGATATGCATGTTTATGCTGAAAAATGACATGTATGATGTGATTTTAAATTGATATACCTGCCTTTGTTTAGAATAGTGGGAAATGGGAAATGTTAACCTTTTTTTCTATAAAATTGATTTACTACTTATCATACCATGTTTTTACATAAAATGAGAATACATGAATTTTTACTCAAAGGCTTGTTATGGAACTCCAGGGTGGGATCCAAATGAGATTGTTAGCTCAGACCCTACACACCTCTCTAGTGGTGTGTGAAATATTGTTTCTCTTCCACTGAAGGTGAATTCAAGGCACTATAGTGAGGTAGAAAGGATCATGTCAACTGGTTTGGTAGATGGTGATAAGATAATGGGTGTCCATCACGATAATAATTTGTTGTAGATGTTTAGTTCTTAGTCCCTTACAGTTGGACTTGAATTTGAGTTTTAGACACTTTTACTGTTGTCTATTTCCACTCTTTTCTTACAGTTATGGCGTATATATATTTTCCATCTTCTGCTATTACTTCTTATTATATATATATATATATATATATATATATTCCATGTGGTTGTTCAGGTTGGGAGAAATCATTCCCTCTGTTTTATTTTTTGATACACGGGTGATTGTCCCTAGCCCATGGGGATTGGGAACACCCTTTAAGTATGTGGTGGATTGGGTTAGGTTCTAGGTTTGAGGGTAACCTAGGTCTGTGCATTCTAGGTGGGGGAAATTAGGGTGAAAACCCCTATAAATTGAAAAGGGGAATTTTGGGGAAACCGAAAAATTAAACAATGGGATAGAGCATATGGTTTTTCAAACCATGTTTAAAACATGCGCTTGCCCATTCCTAAGCTGAAGAGAATGCATGAATTCTTCTTGGGCACTACATGTTTTAAAAAGAAATGTTGCAAACATGGAATTCAACACTATAAAAAATAAGATGCAACCCACATGCTTTCCACACAGTTTACCAAATCATGCCCAAGTAATGCAGTACACCTGAAACACACCCAAATCATGACACTACTTATGGGGAGCTCTACGTGGTTTATAGAACCATAAAAAATCCAGAAAAAACAGCTAAATCAAAATGATAGGCCCAAAATAATGGGAAATGTATGGTTACTACTAACTGTATAAGCTAACCATAATCCTCCAAAAAATCCTTCAAAAACATTAATTTTTATCTTGAAACCAACCAAAAATAAAAAACACTCAACAAAAGATAAAATAATACAAAATCAATAACACTGGGACATGTAGGGTATCCAAAAAACTCAACCATGCCACTTTCTTCCTTAATAAAGACTGGTTGAACCCAAAGGAGAATAAAAATTTATGTTCCAATGATAACCTAACCCAATGAACCCCTCATGGAAACTCAACCACAAATATAACAACTAAAATTCTAAAAATTGATCAAACTTATTGACCAAAAGGTTCTCAAGTGTCTCCAAGAATAACCAAAACAAGAACTCAAACAATAAGTCCTACAAATCATAGGATACCATACATGGTCTTTCCACCATTTATATTTCATCTAACATGGTTGAAAAAAAACTATCATAAGACACATATTTGGAAAACCAAAAACCCACGAGAGAAACTCACTCTCAATCTCAATGAACTTCCTATCTCAAAATAATGGGGAATGACCACAAGTAGCCTCAAAATAACAACATGATCTCTCCCCATGGATCATTACACACACATATAACCTAGGAAAAAACCTAGGTCACCCTCATGTGGTGTATTATAATTAACTTAAACAAAAACATGTTAGTTTAGAAAATTCAACTTGTGGAATAAAAACTATAGTGACCACATAATTCACCCCAAGTCCTATTTCGTGTCTAAGAAATTATCACCTAAAAATATCAACATAAAATGGAAAAAACTAAAACAATCAAGAAAGGTTCACCCAAACACTTAGTCTCATCAAATCAACATTCACTACTTACCACAAGGGGGGAGGAATTCCATAGGATAAAAAATCATTCTTTAAGTGAAATCCATAAAAAATATCCCAAAAATGGTAACAATACACTAGATTCTAAAAACCACACCCAAATCTCCAAAACAAGATTTCAAACCTCAATGGAATGGTCCCAGAAACAACACATCCATAAAAGGATAAAACTAGAGACCTATTTAAAAAACCCAACATACAAAACCCCTGAAGATGAAATAAATGACCACATTGGATAGAAACATGAGGGGAATTGAGACAGTAAGTCATTGAAACCACTAGAGACCCACATTTAAAGCACACAGAAGATCTTTTCTTCCCCAAAAAATAGATTGTTTTCTCCAAGATTAACTCATCCTACTTCTACTCCGTGCTCACCAGGTTATCCATACACCCACCATACTCATGTTTCACACTCGATGGAAGTAAGGTATATCCTCATGTAGGCTACAATATTGGTCATATTCCGGTAAAATTTCCTTATTCACAAACTCGAAAAGAGTTTTTACTCTATAAAAATAGCATCTAGAACAACATTTGGGTCAATAACACCTTCAAAAAAACAAGATTTAATAGGATCAATGACAACCATCTTGGGAGAAAATATGAACACCTTGAAAAGTGATCGAAGCACTCCATTACTGATCGGTCACCGTGAGAAAGGATCACAAGCTAAAACTCCTTTTCCACTTTCACATTCTTTGTAAATAACTAATATATGAATTCCATCCTGAAGATCTCTCAATACATACCTTCTCACGGCTGATAAGGTATCATCGACTCTAAACAAACATAGATAAAATAAACAATAAAGATCTCAATAACTCTCAACTATAAAGATTTAGGTGTTAGAAGGGAATTAAGGATTTCCTCAATCTCTTCCAACCACCTCACTACTTCCATTGAACATTGATCACCACAAAAATGAACGTAGATGTTGATCCAAGAAGTTCAAAATGAGGTCTGAGTTTAATTAATATTGCACATCCACTACTCCACTTGGATTCTGGGTTAGAACTATAATATAACAAATGATTCCAACCATTCTAGGGGGCATTTTAACTTCAAAAAAAATACATAAATGACGTCAATTGATGTCCCAAATCACAATCCAAATGATTCCTTCTCACCTAGAAATCAAACCAAAGCAACAATACCTCAAATTATGAACAAAAACATTCCCCATATAATTTTTAAATCACCCTCCACCAAGGAATATAACAAAACAAACCTAAAAAATATTTTAAAACCAAAAACATTTGGTGGAACACACACTTCCTAAATTACTCATATAACAAAAATCCCCTTTCAAAATTCCATTTCACATTGAAAACCAAGTTACCTAAGTATTCTTGTTAAAACACATTTCCATTTTCTAAAAAACCTCTCAAAAAGTATTCAATATCAAACCTATTTTATGATCCATTAACTCTTAAAAATCACATTTTGTAAAACATGTTCATGGAAAACCCAAAAAAATGTTTAAAAAACACATTTTCAAAATCCCATAAGGGAAACACTACTTTCCAAAACCTTCAAAAAAAATTCAGAAAATAAATATTTCAAAGAAACCTTTATTTTCCAAAACAAGGTTTTCAGATCATTCAGCAACCAAAGAACCACAGCAGAATCTAAATAGGGTTCATAAGAACCACATCCAAAAAGGGAATCAAAACACACCACAATATACCTCCCACAAGTGAAAACCACATTACAAAAATTTAGATTCCAAAGGATTATAAATAGTATAATTGGGGAAGAAATATTGTTATTCATGCATTAGTCACATGGGTTGAGAATTCATATACCAACCATGTAACATACTCTATAAATAAGGACGACACAACCACATGGTTTCCCAATTCATGTGAGCTAACCACACAGATCAGGTCCTCCTTCTTCTCCCCCCTGAACCAATGAAAGACCATTAATATCATTAATATAATTAAATTGGATAAAACATCAATTCACATCAGAATAATCTAAAAACAAACTCATCTTCAAAATTCAAAACCCAACTTCCTCCAAAATATTGAGGCGTGTGATTAGAATGATCTACATAGACTCTCCCCACCCTTACCTATCAAGATTCATTAATTTTAAACTTATTTTTCTGGTAAATCCCAAATAATAGGGGTTAACAAAGATAATTATGCTCTTACTCAAGAAAATCTAAACATTTGATGTTGTTTTGTAATGAACATGGGTAGGCTACCACTAAACCATGGACAAAACTAAAACCACCATATGGATAAAAAGGAATTAGCTATCACCATAGGCTATAAATTAGGGTAATGGAATCATATGAATCACTTTGGGAATTATTTCACTCATGCAAAAAATAAATAAAACTGATTAAAGAATTGAAAGATCCAAAATAAACCAATATTCCAAATATGTCATAACCAGCTAAGTGGATCTAACCCATTTATAGATACATAAATAACATCAAAAAAATAAATATACAATAATACATAGTTGATACCACAATGAATAAAATAAAATAATAAACTAGCTTGAGCCGATCTTGAACCATCTCTATGCACCCTTCAGTTTCTTACTACCACCCGACTCACCCCACGTTAGAAACAATGAGATAAACATAATCCAACAGGGAACCTAGAACTAGAAATATATAGTCATGTTCTAAAATTATATTAGGCCACCAAAACCCGCTAAATCTAGGAAATGTTTCATAAGTATAATCATCAATGTAAGTTTGAAAATAAATATATTTTGAAATATTTTCCCATATAACACATGAAAAATCAATCATATCCATAAATAATTTTCAAAACTTGTCCCATTGTTTTCAAAATACAAAAAAATTATTTGGAAATAATGTTACTAACCTACACCTTTTCAAACTACACATCCATTTACATTTCATCAAAATAGATCCTTTTTTTATTTTAAATTGAAAATCTCACTTTAAAACATTCAACCTACCTGATACATCATTTAAGTCAAACACCCATTCTGAAATCCACATTAAATATTCCACCCAAGGGTTTTTAAATTGATAATAGGTTTTCACAAACATCATTGAAAGATCATTTTCCAAATAAAATGATCCAACATGCATAAATCAAGAACAAAAAAAGTTTGTACCATGCGTATATCACAAAGAATATGATAGTTTAAGAAAGGAAATGTTCCACAATAATTAGAGTAGAGGAAATGATACAAATAATAACTAGATAAAGCCCCCTTAATTAATAACTAAACAATCTAATGTTTCATAGGATTTAACCTTAACAATGGAAGTATCTTACTATATATGAGTATACCACTTGTGAACCATCTACATAGATGTGTTGAAGTTCTAAACACAAGTCATATAATTATACCACACAAGCCTCATTATAATTAAATACCCCCCTTATAGCTCTTTATTGCTGGCTCAAATTTTGGGCCACTGGTACTGTGTAAACCAACTAGTATAACAAATTAGATCTCCCACTTATTACCCAATTTCCCATGACCAATAAAGTATTTGATATGTATGAATAAAAGAACTAATTCTAACACATATGTTATAACCATATCTACCATCACCCATAACAACCAATTATAAGTATCCCCAAAAAATCATCATGTCATAACAATCACATTCCCACATAAGGGGAGTAAACAAGAATCATCTAGTGATCACAAACACACACAATGAGTATCAAATTTAAGATAAATAAAATGGTGTATTTCACAACCACCACTTTAATTCAATGTTCTAACCAAACTAAAACACATCTCATAATTCCAAGACTTTTAACTTTTCATAAATCATATTTTAAAAAAACCATTTGAAAATTAAAGTAAATCACCCACACATTCAAAAAATTAAATTGTACCCTTTTAAACAAGATTATTTCTCTTTGAAAACCAGATCAAGGTCCACCATTTCTATCAAAACATTTTAAAACATGAAATATAGAAATTTCCAAAAGGGTTAATCCCAATACACAATACAAAAAAACCATTTTAAATATTGTAAAAAACCCCTATATAAACCATTTTGAGGTCAACCCCTCACTTTTAAACAAAATTATCTTTATAACATTGTTTTCACTCTTTGAAAACCAAAAATGTGTCAAAAACCAATGCTCAATATGAAATTCATTTTTAAAATCCATACAATAATTTAAAAAAATATCAGCACCATTAAACATTCCATTTAAAATGTGAAAACATGAAATTTCATAAAAAACCAATTGTACCAAGTTTAATACACAGTGAAATGGTTTCAACACACCAATGATATATCACATTTATTATGAATTTATAAAAACACATATTTAGAAAGAAAATTAACACATTTAATTCCAAAATTTATATAATTGCATAGAAACACCTAACTTGAAGAGATGATAATCAAGATTAAATTCATTGGAATGGTTGAATTTAATGGTGACCACACCCACAGGGATAGATATAGTGTCTAATACCCCAAGACACCGAAACCGAAACATTAGATCCATCCAGAACCATAAAATAGACCATAAGAGATCTAGGGTACATGGGGGAAGCCAAAACTATGATAAAAGAGAGGGATAAGGGAATAAGTGTGAATGATAGGAATAAATACCCCAAAATATTTTTCAAATTGTCAAAGGAAGTTAAATAATCAAGAAGTGGAAGGTGGTGGAGATCTTAATTGGCCACCAAGGGTCATTCGATGCTAGTAGGGGTAAATGGGAATGAAAGCCTCTTAAAATAAGATATGGTCACATTAGTAAAACCCAATGATTAAACACTTCAATAGGATACATGGTTTTTTGGACTATACCTCAACTGTGTGGCACCTGAACCAAAGCCAAATTGGCTGCATAGCTTCTCATGGGAACCATAGGGTTTTAAAAACTGCTCCAGAACCTTTTCATTCAGAACTATGAAACCCAGATCCAAACTGAATGCTTTCTGTACAGTTTACAAAACCTTTAATAAGTCATGCACCACAACAATGACACACCCATTACCCTGCTTGGCATCTGAGGAGGTCAGCATGGTTTGAAAAATCGTATGGAAACTCTGTAAAATGGCTCTATCAAAATGAAACACCTAAACACATGGGAACCACACAGTTACTACTAAATATGAAGGATAATTGTGATCCTTTCAAAGAGCCTTTATAAACATGAATTTTGGACCACAAAAAATCGAAACATAAAACTACTCTAGATAATATAAAATAAAAAAACAACAATATTGTGAAACATGCGGTGTCACATGTTTTGAAATAATTCACTCTATCTAATGATATTGACATCTCATTATAACATATTTTAATAATTTAACTCTACCCTATTCTTGTTATCTTCAAACTGAATATAATGAAGGGAGTGAGGGACATGAAAAATGAATGATGGAGTTCGATGTAGTCTGATGATTTGACTATGATTATGGAATATTCATCATCCAAAACCAAAAGGATGTAAAATTTTATGAACCTAGTAGATTTCCAAAAGTATTTTGGATTAAATAATTCTTATTAGTGGATAATGATGTCTGAAATATTTTTTTACATCGTCTATTAGATAAAAATAAATAGTTTGATGATGAAGGTTATTAATGGATGAACCCTGGCTACATGCCTTTCCAACTAACATATATTTAGGATATTTTGTTACATTTTTCTGATTGTCTACATCTCAGACACATCATCACAACCTCTCATACACTACATTCACGATTAAAATATAAAATACAATATATAAACATAGGTTTTAATATAGTGAAAATTTCAAACCCTACACATTTATTGAAAATCCAAGTCACCCACTAAGTTACACTAGAGTAAATAAAAATTCCATTTGACCATAGACCGTGACAACCATATGATTAGAATCCATGAGTTAAGGGGTCTAAATAGATAAACCAATCAGATGTGGAACCATTACTAGCTTGAAAAAATTAATGATGGCTAGGTTACAATCATACAATGGTCCCTAGTGTGTTATTGGTATCAAGTGCTTAGATTCGAAATGGGTTTTCCATCCATGCACGTCATCCTTACACAGTGATTCCATTTTCTTTCTATATCAAAAAAAAATAAAAAATTACCATGAAAGAAATGCATTTTATACCAATGAGTATAAAAAACACCATCATAGATAATTAAAACATCATCCTAAATTAAAGATTGAAATCCCACTCCCCATGTAAACGTGATTATTGAGATAAGAAAGAGCTAGATAGACGCTTCCTGACACTACCTCTCGAGTTCCAAGGAAAAATTCAAACTAGATTCCACCACGAAAAGACAAATAACTATGGCTATATTCATGAACATAGGATCCCACCCTAAAACCTAAGCCCTGATGACATTTGTAAAAAAACTAACCTAGGATTTCCTCTGTACTAACACTCAAACCAACCCTCTACTAACCTGGAGGGCATTCCCAATCTCCACAGGCTGGCGACAAGAACTGGGTAATCATATACATACAATGGGTACTATTTCACCCTTGGATTAGAGTAAATAATAGCATACATTTTCTTAAAAATCTGGTATGGCATGTCCATAAGTAGGACATCCATGACAAATTAGATAATCGTGAATAAATAAATAAGTGGGAAATAGATGCATAAATAAAATCTCAGCTCTCCCTCCAAATATCGACCCCTATAAAAAATCCACCAACATTTCCTATACTCATCCATATCAATAATAATATAACTAAAACCATATAAAATATTAAAATCATGTATATCCAAAGTAAATAATTTAATGGGCCACATTCTAGACATTAAACGAAATTAAAACTAGGTCCTAAGAAATCATTTTATATGGACCATAAGATGAATACAATAAAATAATACAAACCCCAAATCCACCAATGTAATCCAATGCTCCGAATAGGGGATAAATAGTGAATCAAGAAGTTGCAATAGAGATAATATAGGCATGAGCATAAAAATAATCCATAGGCCACCACCCGCCTTTACAGATTCCAAAATTTTAATTCTATATCAACTTTCAATATAGTTTGAAATATAATTCAAATATATAGTTTATTTCCATCTCTATAAAGAAGTTATAAAAATATTCCACTTTCACATTTTCTAAAAACCCCCACGTTTTATTATATATTATATAAAAAAGTTGGTTAATCATTTTACCAAATCATTTCAATTCATGGAGAGAAAATGTGTTTCAAAAACATAAAAAATAAACCAAACTATCATTTATCCCTCTTTTAAAAAAATTCCAGAAAACACTATTTTCATAAACATCCATAATAAATCATTAATTAAATCCCATTTGTGAAATTCCCAAAATATAAAATTTTAATTCACAATTTTAAACCGATTTAAAAAACTATTTTGAATGTATATTAAATATATAAAATGGAAAAAATCTCAATAGGAACTCACAAATAAAAATCATACCAAATATTTTAAAAGCAACAAGATGCCAATGAATGGTCAATAGGTATGGGATACAATAAATGAACAAATAAAATCCCATAAAATTTCCTAAAAAGGCCATAAGCAACATGGGAAATGAATCCAGTCTCAAGAAAAAAAGGACCAGAACAAGAGACAAGGAACCTTTTATATTATTACCAAAACTTATTAATATCCCCAGTAGTCTCTTCAAACCATTCAGAAATAAACAACCCTAGAGCTCCTTTACTTCCACCAAACCAAAATGAAATCATTAGAATAAAATAATGTTATCCCTTTTCGTAAACCCTTCTAAGAGTAGATAGGAAACACTCCCTTATATACATAATATCTATACTAGGTTTTTTCCTAATACATGTCACCAATCAAATGCCTAGGACACCCATGAAAAGTCAAATGGATGTGATCACGAATCAATAATCACCCAAAAAATGTTTAAATCCTTTAAAAGTAACTTACATATCACCTCTTACACCCTCAGAAGGAATGAACCAAACAATAACCATGTATAAGAATTATAAGTTTCAAAACTGGTTTTAGGCATCCCCAATGGGGATACAATATAAAAAGGGCAAAATAATCACATGGTTTTAGTGAGGGTCTCGCACGCTTTGGAAAATTGATTAATGTGGAAAAATGGACATTAAAAATATAACACTTAGGATGTTGAACCATTTTAACCATTTCTTTAAATCATTTTAAATGTAATTTTGAACGTCATTTAAAACCCAAATATTTTAGGAAATTTTAAAATACATTTAATCATGAACAAATTTTATCTAAAAAAATATGGAAATCAACTTTTTTCAAACAAACTCTATGGTTCGAAACATCAACCTTCAATTTAATTCATGATTAAAATAGATTTAAACCACTTGAAACACTTGAATTTATTTTAAAATAATTCTTGAAACCTTTTTACAATAATTAGAATTTAAAGTGTCAATTGAAATTCCAAGTGATACCTTTGATAAATCTTTTCCAAATCCCCAAAACATATTTATAAATTCAAAATATAATTTAAAGGATCACATTATTAATTTATAAAACACATGGTATGGACAATTTATTAAAAAAATTAAAATTGACAATTAAATTGGGAATACCCAACAATTTCCATGAAAACCACAATGAAATAAAATTTTATTCTTAAAAATATAATAAAAACATGTCATACCATCATTATAAAATTAAAACACGTATTTAAAACACTAATAAATCGTGAAGTTTCAAAATTAAAAGCTATGTAATGGGAAAACCTAGATCAAAATAAATGGAACCATTCCATGATAAGATGGAATATGTATCATTTGATTTTAGACCCACAAAAAAGGAATAATGAGCCCATAGAAGTCCTAGAATCATGATATGGAAGTTAAAATTAGACCAAAATCTTACCTAGGGTTCTATAAAGGGATTGAAGATCTTACTATGGAGATCTAATCAAGAATCATGTTTAGATCATGATTAAATCCTTATGAATAGAGGTTTGGAGGGGAGGTTATCCATGATGAAAAGGGGCTTGAATAAAAGGGGGAGATTTCACAGTGTAGGTCATTCAAGGGATGGGTGAAACATAAAGAAAGTGGGAGAAACCATGATAGGGAGAGGTTTAGGAGGGATGCACGAGCTAGAGAGGATGAGTATTCAAAGGAAGCATCCACCTGGGAGAAGTCGTGTCTTGGGTAGGGGAAAAAGGGAGAGACAAAATTAAATGGAAATAAAATAAAATAAAAACAAAAAAACCGATTTTAAAATTTTGAGAAACCCAAATGATTTACCCTCAAAATTTTATAAACCATACGGAGACTATGCTACACATACTGGACTCCCAAAATTCATGCACACAGTTACTACTATGGGCTTCTATGTTTAAAGAAAATGTGTTAAAACCATGTTGAACAATATTATCCTAAGAACTATCTCTCACAAATGGTTGTTACATGGTTACTTCTAACCATACATAACTAGTCCATAGAAAAATATTTATTAAAATTTTAAAAGCATGAGATTGAATGTCTCGAAAGTTTATTCATCCCAAAAATTAATTATAATAATCAATAAATTAAATTTTATAGTGACACGGTGCTTCACTACTTCTAAAAAAGAATATTTGGTCTAAATATTTTAGAATATTAATTTATTACTATTAAAAAATATAATATGAGTTTCCAAGACTTTATTAAGATTTTATGGTTTATATCTGTTTTGTAATTATATCTCGAGTCATGATTATATTAATAATATTTTTATCTATGAGATAAATTAAAATTGAGAGATTTTTTTTAAATGGGGTATAATTTAAAACCTTGAAATTTTAGTATATATTTTACTTTAATTAAATATTATGTTGAATAGATATTTCAACATGAAACACTATATTGAAACAAACCATGATACATTTTTATAAAAAAAATTATAAGTATTAAATTTAAACATTATAATGTATCCATTGAATTGGTGGGTAAAAAAAGATTTAAATACATTTTAAAATCCTTTTATAAATAACAAAGTTAATTTTAGTTCCAATTCATTGATAAAATTCAATTATTGTTTCTAAATAACTGATAAGACCACTTTATACTTAAAAATACATTTTACTAAAAACATCCTGTTTTAGTGCTATGAGTTTTTACTCTAAGAAAATAAAAATATTGTGTTTAAATTATGATGAAATATATTTTTGATATGCATAATATGTTAACTCTAATATAATTATAAATTAATAATAATTAATAATAAGGATAGATAATATTTGGAAAATATCATTTTTCTATAAAACCTATTTTTTATTATATTTTAAGTTTCTATTTTAATGGTAAATTAATAAATTTTAGGATTTATATTTGAAAAAAATTAACTTTATTTTTTAATTCATCAAATAAAAAATATTTTAAGGTAAATTATCAGTATTTTTCTAAAAAAATAGATCTTTAGGTGAATAGTGAAAAATTTACTTTTTAAAATACCTTCAGTTTTAAAACATCATCTCAATATAAGTATGATATAAAACTCTATAAGAACATTGGATTAAAAAATGTATTTAAATGAGTGAAATAATTTATTTTAATTTGGATTTATAAATAAATGTTTAATACTTTGGAACATAAGTTGTATTTTATTATAAAAAAGAACTATTTCTTATTCGTCTCTTTAATTTAGTATTTACAAGGTTGAATTAGGTTTTTAATTTATTTTAAAGTAACATGAATCAAATTTATGTATTTATAACCTAATAAGTCTAATTATATTTAATTATATTAATTATTTGGGCGTGAAATCATTTTTATGCATAAAAAGTAATTTTCCAAAAAAGATGTTTCTCATTAAATTTTGTGCACTTCTATTAAAAATTATTTTTACAATATATAAAAATTTTATATATTAAAATAGAATCTATATTATTAATCATCGTAATATTTATTAGATAATAATTTTAACATAATTTTTTGGTATTGAATTAAGTTACCATGTTAAAATTCTATCACCACAGTAAAGGGTAAAAAAGTTTAAAAAGGTGGTTATCCTATGAGATAATGCCACAATTGAGACTAAAATGTGTAACAATATTGTTTATTAATTTTATTTTGAACCTTAGTAAAAATTTTATATAAAATAAATGACATAATAAATATCCTACACATGTCCTCGAGGTTCAGGTTTAAGCAAAATACCAACCTAAGAAGGTTTGAGGTGTAAACAAATAGTGGATATCCAAGGAAGATAAATATGTTCTTACCAAACTCTTTGAAGTTTATTTCTTCTTAGACCTAATAAAAATATTATATAACCATATTATAATAATTAAATTGGTATATTTAATATAATTAAATGTTTTTATATTACTTTTATAAACATTTTCTATCATATTTCCATCTAATGGAAAATAACAGCGTCACTCATGCATACATCCAGGGTACAACCTCCATAAAGTGATGTTTTTTATTTTTCATTAACATATATCATGGATGGAGATATAGATGGATATAATGAATATATATTACATTTATAATATAATTATAATTTTAAAAAATTAATTATTGTTTTCCTATCTTTCCTTCTATCCTTGAAAAATTAAAACATCGCTCATGTGTATGTACAGAATACTCCCCACATAGTGTGATGTAGTTCATTTTTCACCACCACATTACATGGATGGTTATAAAAAATTGGAGAATTCATATGATATTAAGTATTCATATATTTCATTAACATAGTTCTGAAAATAATTCGAAAAAATTAATGATCATAATAAAGTAATTCATTGATATTGATAAATCACCTGAAACAAGCTAGTCACTGATTTCATCTTCATGAATTGTAATTAAAACACTCATTGAATGATATCAGAAATTAATAAATAATTATGGAAAATATCTTCATATACCATTAATATAATTTTTATAATTAATTTTTTATTCAAATAATTGGGTTTGGCTTCACCATTACAAAAATTGTGTGAAATAATCAAAACTAATTACATATGATGAAAATAAACATTAAATAACATATACAAGTGTAGTAAATAAATAAAATGGGATAATAAAAAGAAAAAAATATATTAATAAGGTTATAAAATGATTCATTATTATATTTATGTTTATTATATAGGTGGTTAAAGTCCTTTCATTGGAGGTAAGGGTTAAGGTTTGTAATTCTTATCTTATTTTAATTTCAATGAGACCTATGATACATTCACCACTTGTTTTATATTACATGTTATTTATATTATTATATAAATATTTTTATCATAATCTACCGAAATTTTAGGGATTTTAAAATATATTTAATGTTATAAATTTAATGGGATTTCGATTTAAGAGATATTAATGTGGTAAGGGTTTCCGGATATCAAATTCCCTTTTTTGAGATATGTTTTATATTCACTACCTTCATTATTTGGTTTATTTTATATACTAAACATGAATATTTTTTATGGTTATTTTCATGAAAATTAGGGGGAATTAAAAATATATCTAATTTTATATCTTTCATTTGGTTTTATTTCAAAAGTTACCAATTCTATAAGGGTTTATGTTATAATATCACTTTTTATCTAGATTTATTATCTTTCAATTTACATTATAGGAAAATTTTAGTTATATATAATATAATCATAATATATTATATTATACTATGGTTATTTATTTGGTTTTAAATTATCATTCTATTTTCCCCACTTTGGTACTTAAAAATATCAAAATATATTTTTTATAAAAAACAACCTTATTTCTCTTCTTTTGGCCAAAAATAGTCCACTTCCATATACATATTCTTAAAAATTATTTTTTATGTAAGATATTATATATTATTAAAATATTTATTAATTTATTTTTATACTATATTTGCAGTTATTTTTAATCTTTTTTAAAGAATGTTCTTATTGTTTTCAAATTAACTATCGTTAAAAAATTGAGAAAGGAAGGATTTTTTTGTCTTTGTAGTATGAAAATATTTTCCCACAATCATTTAATTTCATAATTATTAATATTAATTTACAAGTTTTCATCACTTTCCAAGGAAATTATTTTTTCATATTTCTCAAGTAATTTTTGGTTTTTGAAATATATAAAAGTGAGATGGATGATTCTTATTATTTTTCAAATCATAATTTAAATTATTTTATAAAAGTATTTTTCATCGATGTAAACATCTTTTAAGGATAGTTTTTATTCATTGGGGATATTATATTATGATACCAAATACTTTATTTCTATTTATTTATTATTATTATGGTTTTTAAGGATGTTTTCATGACACCAGTTTCTTTCCCGCGGAAATGACGTAACACTGAATTTTTCTATAACCTTACGGCACACATATTTATGATTTTCATTATGTGAAGGGTTATTATGTAAAAATACACCCCTTTAATGCATTATCTAATATTTTATATGTAATGACCTCCAAAGGATACCTGATATGTTTTCCTAAGACTGAGAGAGAGCATGGAAGGGTCTCCCATGCCTAAGAGGGTATATGGGTGATTAGAGCATGCTCAAGAAGGTACACGGGTGGGTTGAACAATCCTAGATAAGGTAGAAAAGTGGTTATCCCAAGCCTAGTATGTGATGAATTTCATGGTGAGAATCCAACATATATAATATATATGATAATGTTTATTCAACAAACTTATATAGTATGCTTAAATATGCGCTCCTAGATCATGAATGATTATTGATGGTTGTTCACTCTTATGAATAATGTATTTTTTTATTACAAATATTTTTATCATGAATAATTTTTTTTGATGTGTTTTTATTGGTTATAAATCTCTTAGGTTATTTCCATTAACATTGATTAATTTCTCAAACCCATATGATCATATTATGCGGACTTATGATAATCTATTAATAATGTATATGTTTACCCTATCTATGTGTTTGATCACACCCTTATTATGTTTCTATTTCCCAATGTTTTAAATAGTGGAATTGTATAAGATATTTCAATAATTTAATCTTGTAGGGAAAAGTTTTTGGGAGATATTGAAGACTTACTATGAATTTATAAAATCTATATATGATGGAGAAACTGATCTTTAGATGGGAAAGATGGATTTTACAAAGTAAATGTTTTTACCAAATATCTATATCTCTAAACCTAAAATGTTCTTGGATATTTTAGTGAATTAATAATTCTTTTGATGTCATAATTATGGAGGGTTAAAATTGGATCCCTGAAGTTTCTACTAAATCAAGTATATAAATAATATGTTTTCATCATAGGATCTAGAAGTGCAAGTCTCAAGGATTTATGATTCTAAATTATGAAATGAAAAAAACACCTATATATACAAATAAGGATACAGATTATATGTCATTCAAATCAATGAAAAAAATGATGTAAGAGAAATTGGATTCCTCTAGTGCCTCTGAGTTTGATGACGATAGTGATGAAATCCATAAAAAGTTAGGGATATTATTTCAAGGAATACGAAAATAGAGATTAGAAAATATAAAGGTAATCTTCCACTAAAATTCTTTAACTATGTGTGTATAAGAGATTTGACTACCTTTAGTCCAACAAAATAATAAAGATGAATTTGATGAAGAATATGATGAAGAGAAGCCTCAGTGGATTTTAAAATCAATTTTTTTCAAAGACAACATTAGCTTAGATGAAGGTAGAAATATAATTAAAAGAAGAAATAAAATAGGTGTGTTGAGTAATGGGTAAGAGGATTTTTCTTCCTCAAAAAGTGATTATGAATAGGAGTGTGTGATAAGGGATTCCAACATTATAATGACCTAAACTTCTAGGTTTTTTAAAACTAATGTTATGTTCGATAAATTTCTTTGCACGATACACCTAATTAAAAAAAACATAACATATTAATAGAAATTATTAATAAATATATAATTAATTAAAATATGGTGAAATATTAAATATTTAGAGGGTAAATAATGAATATGTGTTAATATTGAGAAATTTTATATTCAACAAAATCAATTTTTCCTATATTATGTATTTTCTTTTAAAATTGGAATTTATAAATTCTTTAAACTAAATTTTATAAAATAAATTCAATTTTTAATTCCACATAAAAAAATAATTAATATGAATTTTTGATTTTTTTAGAAAAGGTTGAATTTCAGTCAAAAAATATGGTTTTTAAGAAAATTATATTTTATATAGTTGTACTATAATATTAAAAATACTTTTAATTAGTAAATTATTTATTTAAAGAATAAAATTATTCATTTTTACTTTTTTTTACTTTTAATCTTATGTCTATTATTTTTGTAACTAAGTTAAAATGTTACTTTAATAAAAAAAATTATGTATTTTTTTTATAATTGAGTGTTTAGATTGAAAAATTTTGTTTTAGAAAGCCCAAATATGACTTGGGATTAAATATTAATCCTCAAAACGTATATTTTATTAAAAAAATAAATTTATTTATTTTATAAAAATCTGTATCCATGGTAATTTTTTCTGATATATAAATTTAAATCTTAAATACATCATTTCTCTAAAAAACATTTTTTACGCGATTTTGTTTGTTTGTTTTAAAATTTACATTTAAAACCAACATAAATATTTTGAGTTAATATGTTTTTAAAATTTTAACTTATAAAATTCAACTTAGTAAAAATTATACTATCTTAATGTTTTCATTAATGTTAATTACTAATGTTAAAATTTAATTACCAATGTAAATGCTAATTTGTGTAAAAGGTTAAATTTTTAAAAAAAATCCATAAATCACTCTTAAATTCTCTAAAAATGAATGTATACTATTATCTTAGACCATATATTTTCTTACACCCCCTCTTTGTTCACTTTCTATCTATTGACCCTTGAATAGTGTCATCGCATTATTAAAAAATGATGTGTTTTTCCAAAAGTTCAATTTACTTCTCTTATAAAACAATACCACATCCACCCTTTCAAGTTACACTTAAACTTATAATTTTTAATTTAAACTCTACCTTTATTATTCTCATATAACCCTATCCCTCCAATATAAAATTTTTTCAACTTATGTTTTCTAAAGTCCTTCGCATGAAAGGAATTTTTTAAGAGAAAACTCATGATTCCAGCATGAGTATATACTTCTCTTTGTCTTTTCTTTTATTAAAATCCTTCCAAAATTCCATTACAAATTTTTTCATATAATTAAATCAGTATCATTATTATAAGAAAATTTAATTATATTAATTATAAAAAAAATATTCAATCATATTCATCCAGAACGTGAACAAAATAACATCGAGCATGCGAATGTACAGAGTACTTCCTCACAACGCAATGCGGTTTATTTTCCACCAATGTCTCTAAAATATGGTACCAAGGATGGAATTGATGTATAAATAGGTTTTATATTTTAAAAATAAAATTCTTAAATAATCTTTTTTTTACGCTATCATTCCACCCATTCATTGAGAAATGAGATCGATAATTGTGCGTACACACTGACTACTGCCTCAACGAACAATGAATTCAATTTTTCACTGCTACCAATCCTGGATTGTTATCATAATTAGTTTATTGAAGATATATTATATTTATTAAAATTTAAATATTATATAAAATTTATATTAATACTATATAATAATATTCTCTTGCTTATTAAATCTTTATAGCACACTCATGTTTAGATTTTTTTACCACCTACATGAGTGGTGTTGTAATTTATATGTCCTAGATGATTAATGAATTTTATGTTCTTGTTAAAACATGTAATAATAATTTGTTAAATATGTAAACATCATTACGGTGTCTTAATATGAATACATAATTATATATTAATATATCGCCTTTTATTCATTAAACTCAGCGAAACGAGCATGTCCTCAATATTATCATAACAAAACATTAATTGAAAAATAATGAAATGAAATTATAAATTCTTAAATCATTTTAAAACACAATTTAAAGTAAATATTATGATGAATTAATTATTAATGTTGGGATAGTAATGAATATCAACACTTCCATTACATAACTAGTTCATAATAATAATGATTTCTGACACTCGATTCGGAAAACATATGATAACTAACTAACAAAAAATAATTGAATATTTATAAATGAATTTTATAAAATATTATATCAATGAATAAGTTTATTAAATAAGTTATTATGATATTTATTTCCATGATAAAATAGGTTATATTTCATTTAACTAAGTTTAATTAAATTTGAGGGGTTTTCAAGGATCAAATACTTCCATTATGCTATAATAAATTCACGTTATCTAAAAATGTTTCAACTATAACCGGGTATAAATTCTTGTAATGTTTTTTAATTTAACCCTTATTTCCTAGTTAAATCATATTTCACACAAAATTAATCTTCCTTGAAAAATCATTTTTTATGGAAATGAAATAATATTGAGAATAATTATCATCTCTTTTGTTGGATTCTTCCCTATATGTCAATATTTTTAATTCCACCCAATGTTCTATTTTCAAAAGTGTAAAATGAAATTGTTTTTATCCCTAATTATCTTTATATTTACCTTTATTTAAAAAAAATTATTTTTATTTCCTTTTAATGATGTGGGTTTTCAAAAATGGTTTTTTCAAATATTCTAAAGGCTTTTCCTTTCAATGATTATATTTTATTTCCTTCTGCATCACATTTTAGCATATGATTTTTTGAGGTATCTTTATTAATTTGTTTTTAAAATAAATGATTTAAGATGTTTCCACATCATTTAAAATAAATTGTAATGTGACTCAAATGTCATTCCTTTTTAAGATGCTGTTATTTTTTTTTATAAAAACTCTTTCAAGGATTTTTCATTCATTTTAATAGGATTATTTTACAATAATGTAATGGTTCAAAAATCAACTAATATATTCTATTTTGGGATGATTATAAATTTTTATTAAAGATATCATGTTTTTTTATGTAGTAACACTTCAAAAAGTTATTAAACCCAATTTTCATCCCCTAGGTTATTTATGATAATATACATTTTTTTTTATTTTAAGTGGCACTCGTATATATATATGATGAAATGTGGGGTCCAATATCACCATCCAATTCATTGGTTAGGATTTTATATCTCATTATATAGTGATGCATGTAAATTCTTGTATTTTTTCAGAAAACAAAATGTTCCAATACCTGGATTTTTTTTATAGAAGTAATGTGTGGACATACATGGATTTTTTAAAAAAATTAAATGATTATATTTTTTTAACTACATATCGAAAATCTGACTTATTTCCAAAGTTTTCTGAATGTTTATGATATACCATGTTCTATAGATTTTATGATTTCAAATGTATTGATTTCATTTTTGTTATATGTTTATATGTCATATTTTTTATGAACTATATTTGATCTTACATTCCTATATCAAGATCCTTAATTATCAATCAAGTTATTTATCACTTTTGATCTCATGATCTTTTTATCTGATGTTACTCCCTTACTCATGTTTTCCCTTAAATTTTATCTCAAAACATTATGACTATTTGAAATGTTTTCATTACTGATCATTTTATCTCACCCCTTATTTTATTTCCATTCCCCAAGTTATAAAGATGATTATGTCTAATGAGATGTATAGAAGATGATCTAGAGGAGAAAAGTTATGGAGAAATATTCATAAATGTTGTAAAATATGATTTTTATGTTGATATTCTTTAAGATATTAAACCTTTACCTACATGGTTTGTACGACTATTTGTGGAATGTAGTATTCAAACCAGGAAATAATTATATTGTTTATATAGGTTTAGTATGAGTCTCCAAAGTTGGTATCAGAGGTAAGGTTAAGTTATTTTGGGTATTTTTTTAGATAATTTTAGTGAGATCTCTAATAATGAGCCTAATTATTTTATAACATCCCAATTTTTCTATAAAATATAGATTATTTGGTCTAATTAGAAATACATCCCATTATGGATATTGGAATGTTGATGTGGATATGGTAGAGATGCACATAGGGGGGTCACACTAAAAAGGCTTGGTTGAGCATTGACTCAATCATCACTCAGATACATGATGAGTGGGCCTATGATTTAAGACCTAGAAAGAAAATCTCTGGGGGAATTCTAATATTAATTCAAATATTCTATGTAAAACATTACGAGGGAGTTATATATCATGTTAACTAGCATGTTTAAAGAAATTATAGTAGGGATATAATCATGGATAATCAGGATTAAATAATTGGGATTTGCTATGAAAGAATATACCCATTATTTATGATTAATTTCTTCTATGATCATTATATTAAAACCGAACATGATTTTTAATTCCCAATATCATTTTACGTAGATCAATGCATATATCGAAGAATCCTTATAGAATAGATTATTTTGAATAAGTTTTATTAATAAAGAAACTACTAGAGATTCTAGATAAGGGATTTGAACACCTGAGTACTTCACCATAGGGTGTACAGATACTTTTTTTAAGAGGAAGGATTGATTGATTTACCTCCACATTGACTATATTGAACTTAATGAAATAACAATAAAGATATAATATACACTTCCACATATTGATGATTTTTTCAGTTAACTATGAGGAGATCAATTTTTCTCAAATATTGTCCTTTGATTTGGATATCAGAAATTAAGGTTTAGTAGAAAATATATACCCAAGATAGCTTTCATCATAAGGTATGGACACTGAAAAGTTATATTGATGTCATTTGGGTGTACAAATTAACCTTATATCTTTATGTATTTGATGATTAGTGTCTTAATAAGTAACATTGAAATTTTTTTGGTAGTATTTATTAATGTCCTTCTCATATATTCCAAGAGAAGGGAATAGAATGAAGATAATTTAGGAATTTTGATAAGGAACTTACAAGATTAGAAATTATATTCCAAGTTCATCAAGTGTGGATTATGGTTCTAAAGAGAATCCTTATTAGGTCATGTTATGACAAGCCAGGGTATATCTATTAAAAATACAAGATAGATGTAATTGAAGAATGGTCAAGACCAACCTATATGACTGAGAACTAATGTTTTCTTAGATTACCTGGGTACTATTGATTTTTAGGGCAAGATTCTCATGATTATCTGATCCAATTAACAAGTTAACTCAAAAGGGAGTGAAGTTCCTCTAGACAATGAAATTTGAGGAATGATTTCGGGAGATTTATAATATATTGGTTATTATTCCTATAATTACAGTACACAATAGTGATAAATATTTGGAAATTTATTACATTGAGTCACTAAAATCATTATGATGGATCGTCATGAAAATTGAAAATTTAATTGCTTATGAATACTTCTAATTAACAACTCATGGGAAAAATTTACCCAACCTCAATTTGTAATTAGTGATAGTGATATTTTCCCGGAAAATTTCATGGAATTTCCATTATGGTGAGATGTGTGATATATAAAATGATCATAAGAGAATGAAAGATATCTTCATTTAGAAGGATTTAAACAATCTCCAAATGATATGGTCAGAGTTAATCAATGATTTTGACTTCTCAAAAAATTATCATATGGGAAGGGAAAATAATGTGGTTTATGCTTTGAGTTGAGAAGACCATGTTACTCTATCTATGATAAATATTGAAAAATACCTAATACACATGTATCTATAGAGGATGAATCTTGAACTATTAAAGGGAGAATATAAAAACTATATTAACCAAGTAAATGCTCAATCATCCATTCATGTGAAGATTAAATATTACCAAAAATATGAAATAGAGATAAAGAAAATTTTAGTGAGTATTCATGAGTTAAATTTGATAAATATAGTGTAATAAGGTTTGGACCATAGATATGTGTAATATCTATACCAGAACATAATAATGAGATTGTGGATGATGCACATAGATCATCCTTCTCTATCTATACTAGAGGCACAGAAATGTATATATATTTGAATAAAAATGTCTAGTTGGATAATATAAATAGTGAAATCACAGAGCATATATCTTGATGATTGTTATGATTAAAAGTTATGGATTAATTAAAAAAATATAAGGGTATGTTGAAATCATTACCCACACCAGTATAGAAATGAGAAAACATTTTTAAGGATTTTAATGTTGTAATATCCAAAACATATAAGTTCCATAATTCTATCTGGGATTTAGTTGATCACCTTACAATGTTGTCTCATTTTATCACCATCATATAAAATTTATATATTGAAAAACTATCAATGATATGCATAATAGAAGTGGTATGACTGCATGGTGTTCCAATTTCCATTTAATCTGATCAATATATAATGTTTATCTAAATATCCTAGAAAATTATTCAGAAATCATTGGAGTTGTAGTTGATTGACAGCAATGCTTATCACCCTTAGATATATAGTCAGTCTAATGTGACCATCTAATGTCTATATGATCACCTGAGATCTTGTTCCGTGTAATTCCAAGGATATTGGATAAAAACTATCCCTTGTCAATGTTCTCATATAACAACAGTTTCCATTATAGAATATAGATCTTACTATAAATGTATATTTACAAGAATATATATAGGACTCTAACATACCAGGATGAAGTTGGAGAGTGGAAGCTGATAGGTCCGGAACTTTTACAAGAAATAATAGAGTAGGTACAAACTATTAATTGTCATATAAAAGTTGATAAAATTGAATAGAAGATCTATATTGATAATGGTTAATGATATCAATAGTTTTAAGTTATAGAAAAGTTATTCCTCTGGATATCTACATGGAAAATGATTATGATATTAGAAAAAATAGAAGCTGATCCCTAGGTACATCGAACTCTTTATGATCCATAATCATGTCTGGATAATAGTTTATCTCTTAGTATTATCTCCAAACCTCTCCCAAGTATATGATGTATTCGATTTATCACTTATTAGGAAGTAGATATAAGGCCCATCACTTGTACTATATTCATAATTCATGTAAGAATAACATGGTCTCTCATATAAGGAATAACCGGTGGAAATTCTAGATCGAAGAGATATAGTGTTATAAAACAAGACCAATCATCTGGTTAATGTTATGTGGAGGATTCATATGTTTAAGTAATCTATATAGTAACCTTATTATTTTATGAGAGAAAGTTACCCACTCTTATTTTCCTCTATGTAAAAAAAATCTAGGAAGACATTCTTTTGTGGGGGTGAAATGTAACAAACCTAAATTATAATCCTTTTCAAACTGATGTCATATTCAAAAAATTGTGTTACGAACTACACCTAATTATAGAAACTATAAAATATTAATATAAAATTATTTATGAATCTATAATAAAGGCTGTGGTAGTAAAAAAGTAAATATTTTTAAGGTAAATAATTAATATCAATTAATATTGAGTAATGTTATTTTCGATAAAAGACATATACTTTGTGTTATTAATGTTATATTAAATGATAAATTTTTGAATATTATTATTTCAATTATATAAAAAAGATTCATTTTTTAATTCTTCACATTAATATTTACTAAATATTAATTTTTGTGTTTTGTTACAAAGTTTAATTTGAAGTAGATAAAATATTGTTTTTATTAAAATATTAATTTTATGATAATATCATTATGATAAATTTCATTAAAGATTAAAAATAATTATAAGTAATAAAATATTTATTTAAAGAATAAAATTATTCATTTTAAAATATTCTTTTAACTTATAATCCTTTGTCTGATATTTTTAAAACAAAGTTAAAAAGGTACTCTGATAAAAAAACCATTTTCTGTATTTTCCACTAATTAAGTGTTTAGATGATGAAATTCAATTTTTTTTTTCTTAAACGCCATTAAATTTTATTTTTTTATAATATATCAATTTATTACCTTAAAATTATTATCAAAGATAATTTTATCTTATATTTAAATTTTAATATTAACACGTTATTTTTTCGGAAAAATATTTTTACATGATATTATGTGATTCATTTAAAATTAGCATTTCAAAAATTTATATATTTTATTTATTTAGGTGATTTAAAAATTTTAAATAAAATGTAAAAAATTATTTAAAAGGATCCAATTTTAATTTTTTTCCTTAATGTTAATTACTATGGTAAAAAATTACTTACCAAGGTAAACGTTAATTTGGATAAAAGTATAGAAGAAAAAAAGGATTAAATCACTCTTACCATATATAAAATATGGATTTATGAGAGTATCTTAGAACTTATCTTCTCCCACACCCCCTCTTTTTCCACTTTTTATCCATTGACCCTTTAATTATGTCATGGCAATAATAAAAATGATTTGTGTTTCAAAAATTGATGTTTTCATCTCTTATAAAAGGATACCACTCACACCATTTAAAGTTAAAATTCATATTAAAATTACTCATTGAAAATATTCCTTTTTATCCTCATATAACCCCATCCCACCTATATAATATTCTATTCACCTTATGTTTTCAAGAGGCCATCACTTCCTAGGAGTTTTCCAAGAGAAAACGCAGGCATACAACATGTGTATTGTCTTCTCTAAGTATTTTATTTTATTATACTTCTTCCTAAAAAAATTTATAACCATGTTAATATAATGAAATCAGTATCATTACTAAACTAAAATTTAATTATATTAATTATAAAAAATTTCAATCCTTTCCATCCACTAATATAATAAAATTACATTGATCCTGTGAACTTGTGGACTACCGTTTCCACGACACGATGCAGTTTGTTTTCAATCACCATCAATAAATGATGTTACCATGTTTGGATTTTGATGAATAAATAGAAGATATATTTCAAAAACAATATTATTAAATTATCATTTTTCATATATCATCATTACACATATTCATTAAGAGGAGGCATCTTTAATCCTACATACGTGCAGACAACTACCTCCCCGAATAATGAATTTAATTTTTCAAAACCCAATATATTGGATGGTTAAAAAAATGATTGTAATGAAGATATAAAATAATTATGACATTAAAAATATTATATAAATTTTATATTAACATTATATTCTAATTTTCTCCTACTTGTCTAATCATTATAACATGCTCTTTATTGGGTCATTTTTACAACATACATGAGTGATGTTGTAATTTTTTTGTCATGGATGATTAATGAATTTTATATTCTAGAAAATAAGGAAATGATAATATATTAAATATATAAAAATTATTTTGGAATCATAATATTAATATTTAATGATTTTTTTAATATATAACCATTTATTAGTTAAACTCGCCAAAATGAGCTCATCCTCAATTTCAACTTCACAAAATGTTACCAAAAAACATAATAAAGGAAATTTTAAATTTCTAAAATTATTTTAAAACAAAATTTTGGTACTAGATATGATATAAAGATGATTATGTTTTAGAGAATAATGAATAACACCTCTATTAAAAAACTAATTCAAGATAATCAATATTTATGACACGTGATTCAAGAAATAGATGATAACAAACTAATAAAAATATTTTTAATATTTAAAGAGGAATTTTATGAAATGTTACAACAACTAGTAAGTTTATTAAATTGATGATTAATATGTGATACCAAAGGTAAAATCACTTTTGACTATGTGGTATTAACGGTAAGGGGTTTCCAAGACTGAAATTATTCCCTTAGGCCATGATCACTTCTCTTTATATAAAAAAATTTAATGTGTGATTAGATCTAAAATATGGTAATTTTATTTTGTATTTATACCTTATTTTCATAAAAAAATCATGTTCCACACCAAATCCCTATTCTATAATGATTGTATTGTTTTATTTAAATTAAATTTTGTGGAGAATAATTTCTATATCTTTTTAAATATTATTCTCTCCATATCTACAGTTTTTCTTCCTACCAATGTTCTCCCTTCCATAGTGGAAACTATTTTTTTATCTCTGATGATCCTTATATTTCCCATTATTTTAGAACCATGGTTTTAATAGGCTTTTAATTATATGAGTTTTCAATAAAGGTGACTCTATAATTTCAATGTATTTTCTTTCAATGATCATATATTATTTCATTCTATATTGAATTTGGACATATTATTTATATCATTTTAATGTATAATTATTGGAATTTGTTTTCAATGAATTATTTTTCAATTATTCCTCTTCATTTTGAAAAAATTGGTATTGTTATGTGACTCTAATATCATATCTTTTTATGATGATATTAAGAAATGTTTTTTAAAAAATAAATTGTGATTTTTATTTCATTTTCAAAAGATTCTTACCCAATCAAGTATTGGTTCATAAATATCCCAATATATTCTATTTTTGGGTTATCATATTTTTTTGTATCAAAAGATCATATTTTATTATTTGATACCATTTTTGAGTGTTATCAAGCCCATTTTTTCTTTCGATGGGTTATTTATGGTAAGAAGAATGGTTTGATTTTAAATGTCACTTATATGTGTGGATGATGATGGATGAGGCCCTATATCACCCTCCAATTAATTTTTTATGCCTTTATATCCCATGAGATATTGATGGGTGGATATACTTGGGTTTTTTTTCAATAAACCGAAGGGTGAAAAAACTTATATTTGTTCACAAAATTAATGGTTGTACATTCATGGATTTTTTCCCTATGTTTTCCAGTGATCATGCTTGTTCCAAAACTTCTTTAAAATGACACATTGTTTTAAAAAATTCCATTTTTTTATGTTATTCCATGTTATCAATATGTTAGGATTTCTTATGTATTGATTTCATGTTTGTTATATTTATATAATCCATGATTTTTATTAATTTTTTTTGGTCTTATTCTCTAATGATATGATACATAATTATCAATAAATATTTTTTCTCTCTTATAATATCAAATTATTTTTAATTTATGTTATTCTGAAACTTATGTTTTAAATAATTTTTCTATTCAATACATATGACTAGTTCATATGATTCTCAAACTAGAATTCAAGCTCACACCTTCCTATGTTTTCATTCTTGGGGTTATGAAGATGATTCTGTCAAATGAAATGTCTAGACGATGTTCTAAAGGATATTAGTTATTGTGAAATGGTCATAAGTATTGTAAAATAATAGGTTTATGTATCTAGTCTCCAAGATTATTAACCTTTCAGTCTTTGGTTTTTGTGACTGTTTGGGGAATATAGTAATTAAAACATGAAATAAATGTATTATTTATGTGTGTTTTGTGTGGGTCTCCATAACCATCATGGAAAATGTTGAGAAAAAGAATATCTCACACAGTGATAGAAAAGAAGAAGGAGATGTTACTTATATGGTTCAAATGTTGAAAATTGAAATTGAAATATGTTTTGATATAAATAATCAACTCAAGAAAGAAATAAAATCACTTAAGAATTATGTGATCAGTATTATCAAAGTTAAAGATAGTATTTTTGTTATAGATAATTATAACATTTAGGATATTAATATTATCAAGTTAAGAGTGGCTGGGTATGAGATAATCATGAAAGAACTTTAGAAGAAGGTGAAAATTTGAGAAGAACTTAATTAGGCAATATCAAGGTGTCTTGAAGTTGAAAGGAACCTCATAAAAATTAATAATTATTTTTAGAAGTATGTAGGAGTGAAGGATGAATCATGTTAATGAATTTAGAACTCATGTTCATCAACTCATTTAATATATTTTTAAATTTTTTCCAAATTTAAGAAACCCTATTGAACTAGTAGTGCAGGATACAAATATCTATCTAGGAAAACAACTATTGATAGAAACCCTTATAGGAAGTATACTATAACTAATATTGTGGATAGTATTTATAATAATTATGTTCTTCAAAAACTTTGAGTAAAAACTAATATTTCACTAATATAGTGAGTAGAAATTTAAAAAAACATATATGTTTCATGGAAGATTTAGTTTCAGGGGCTACTGATAGTTATGTAGTGATTTTAGATATAGATATCATGTTTTCTGGTACAACATGTCTATACATAAAATCAAATAAGGCTGGAATTTAATGGAATCTAATTAGATAGAAAAAGAAGTATATTTGTGAGAAGACAAATAGAAAATTATAACTCTGATATTTTGTCTATCTACAATAGGATTTAAGGGAATGGGGAGATCTATTGAAGCTATGATCAATAAGGTCATTACGAAGAAGCTTGTATGATCGTTATTATATATAAAAAAATATATATCTAAGGATATAGAGATTTTGTAGATAATCAAGGGTGATAGTATACTTATTATTTTTGTGGCTCTATAAGCAAGTAAAAAAGTGAAAATTATGTATCCTGGATAGATTATTCCCATCAAACGTGATTAGTGATGCAATTATATAGAAGGAAAATTATAACTGCATGATGGGGGTGTTTTAAATTGTTTCAATGAAAACTCTTTAAATATTAATGGTATTGAATCTATTTAAATTGAGGCACAAAAACTAAAATCAAAAGATATATTATAAATTGATATGATAAAACACTATATAATTTCTGTGATTTAGTTTTGTGATGATAGGAATGTGTTAATTTTTAGTATGAATACTTTTCTCATCAAGAGAATCTAATATGTGAATATCATTACTCTAGGTGAGAGGACTAGTGAAAATATATTTTAGATTGGAGGCTAAAAAACCTCTTGTTACTTGACCTCAAAAGATAAAAAAAAATTATGGCATAGAAGGTTTCATCATTTTTTCTAAGAATATTGTGAAAGATATATACTATAGATGTGGTGAGGTACTTTACTCGCCTAAAAAGAGAAATGTAAAAATATTTTTGGATACTTTTAGAAAGGTTGCATCACTAAAGGGATAAATAAAAGAATTGAAATTCACACCACAAAGCCTCTTGAGTTGATACAATCTAATCTATATAGACCCATGAGAAATAGATATACCCATTGTAATATTTATTTCATCACATTTATTGATGATGAAATGTTAATAACCAATTTTATGTTTATAAAGCACAATTGTGGGAAATGGTGTTTATGTAGATAAATTGCATCCTATCATGAAAAAAATGAAATAAAATTCTAGAATAGATATCTATATACTCGCCCCCCAAGTTGAGTTTCTTATAAAAATAATATGAGTCAAGAATATAAAGGAAGAACAATGTTAGGAGAAGGTGGTCTCCCAAAATTCAATTGGAGATAATCAATTTTCACAAAATTTTATATTCAGAATAGAAGTATATTTACAACAGATTCTAACATGACTTTATATGATATGTTTTGAATAAAAGTAATCCCATTGTGTACTACTTCATATTGTCTGGTAGTCCATATGTCAGAAAAAATAAAAACTAAAAAATTGGGTATGTTTAATGAAAAGTCTAAGGATGGGGCATTTTTGGGATATTAATCTTGTGGGAAAGGCAACATATGTTGAAAAAATAGCCTATAAAATGATTTTTAATGATGTAATGTTGAAATTATTAAAAATAATCCTACATATAATTGTTAAGATACATCATTTTTTTGATGAAGATGAAAATAGGAAGCCAAATTCTGAAGTATATGGTGTTTCCCAATAATAATCTTGACCATATATGGTTAAAGATGAGTAAGATACTACTAGTGATAATAATGATGTTATTGAGAATGAAAAATTGATGTATAAAATGTTAAAAAAATCATCTAGATATTTATGATATCAATGGAAATTAGTCAGCACCATTAAAAACTAGAAATATGCTACAGTTTGGAAACGAAACATCATTAATCACATTGATTGAGAAACATTCAGTGGCAGAAGCATACTAATATAAATATTTGATTAAAACAATTGATTATAAAGTAAATCATATTAAAAATGTTTTTTCATTGGGTCTTGTTATAATACCTAATAAAAAATATCATTGGAGCAAAATAGGTATTTATGATAAAGCTAAATGATTAAGGAAAGGTTGTGAGAAATATGACCAGATTTTAATATAAAGGTTATTATCAAGTTGAATGAGTGGATTTTAAATAAACCATTGATTCTGTTTCACTATTGAAATCCATAATAATGTTCCTTATTATGGAAACATATAGGCAATACAAAATAAATTTGATGTATTTAAAATAATAATTTTTTAATAGATATCTTGATAAAAAAGTATAAAATGAGTGACCTAAGGTTTGCACTTGGTAATCATAGATTAAGGGTTTGTAAATTAAATAAATATGTATATACCTTAAAGTAATACCCATGGGATAAATACTCATATATCGATAACTATTTTAAAGAGACAAAATTCATCGGGGTAAAAGTTGATTGCAATTTGTACATCAATGAAATAGAATCAGATACCCTTATTGTTGTTCTATATGATGATGACATTATCTATGAACTTGACCAAGAAAATTCCTACAAATAATTTTCCAAACAAATGATTAAAAAAATTTAGATGTCTATTCTAGGTGGTATAAGATACTTATTGTGAGTTATAATTCATGTAATGATAAAATCTTAATTTCTTATCCCATTGGAAATATTCTATAGAACTATTGAGGTTATTTAAAATGGATGAGACAAATCTAGTGTCTACAACCATTCTAGCGAGGCTAAAATATTTTAAGAATATTGAGGGTGTGATTGTAAATCAATGATAATTCAGAAAAATTATTTATATCTTATTGTATATCATATAATCTATACTTGATATTTTTTATGTTGTGATTCTTTTTCCAAGATATGAATTTGACTCAAAGGTGTCACATATAATGGTTTCTAAAAGGGTCTTTAGGTATATAAAAATAACTAAGAAATATGGGTTGTTATACAAGAAATCAAAATAGTTTAATCCATATATATTTAAAGATATTGATTAGGAAACTAATTGTGATGATAGAAGGACCAACTCTTGTGAAATTTGCCTCTTTTAAGATAACATTTTTACTTGTAAATTCAAGAAACAAACCTTAATTACAATGAGTACTAAATCAGAATAAAATGTTTTTGTTACTAGTTATTTCACTAAAATTATATTGACGAAGGAGTGTATAATTGATTTGGGGGTGAAATTTCAAATACCTCTCAAAATACATTATGATAATCGTAGTGTTATAGACCTCTCTAAAAATATTTTTGGAGTACTCAAGGTACATGCATATAGATATTAGAATTAATTTCATTAAAGAGAGAGTGGAAAATAGATACATCAAGCTAGATATTATTCTTACTCAAGATAAATTGGAAGATATTTTCACAAAGGATATACCTAAGGAAATATTTGACCAATTGATAACCATAGAGAAAATCCCCACAAATCCTTACATTATGTTTCTAAAGGGGGAGAAGTTAGTTTACATCAATTTTCATGAAATATGGGTTTTTGAATGAGGATATGTTAATTTTTATCTTTTCGTAGTTGCTATTATTATTATACAATGTTTGATTTTGTTTGAAATTGTGAGCTCATATACTAAGGGGGAGATTAATTTCTTACTTGGATAAAATATTTCTTATCATCCAGAGATAGAGTTATCTCAAAAACACTACTCTAATCTTTGGTGTGTTTTCAATATGTTTGTATTTTAAAAAATGATATGATTTTTTTTCTTTAATGAGATTTTAGGTTTTACGATGAAGTTGAATTTATTCTAGATTTACTGTTTAGGAACTGATGTTTAGATAAATGATAATGGAATTTTTCTAATAGATAATATATTTCAAAAGTGCATGGAATGTTTCATCTACACCAAAGATATTAAAGTATTGTGAAGGATATTTATTCTTCACAGAAAAGATTCCATCTAACTCATATGATATTTAACATGCATAATACATTTTGGAAACATGGAAAAGAAAATTCATGCACATGGAAAAAATTCAATCCAGAGGTTATGATATTTGACATGCATAGGGAATTTTAAAAAAATAACGAAGGCTATTGATCTATGCATAACTGAATAGGATGGTGCATAAAAAATTCATATACCTAGTATATATTTTACTTGTGTAAATAGTTTTTGAGATGACATATGATATTTGGGTGTTGCATAAAATTTTTTAGTTTTGCATACAAGTTTACAATCATGTAATAATTTTAAATCCCATGAAGCATATTTTACATTATTTTATTTCCAAAGTATAGAAATATTGTTAATTTTTTAATGTGTTATTATGAATGAAATGAATTATTTCTGATAAATATTCATTGTTCTTAAGTTCACAAATATCACCAATTATTAGAAAATTCCATTATTATTGTTGAGATCCATGGGAGTCTAAATTAGAATAAATGAGAATGATAATGTGATATTTTATGGTATTTCAAATTCATTGTTTGATATTATTTATTATAGTAAATTATGTTAATATTAATGGATTTTTTATACAATAGATACTCATGGGTGTTTCCATAAATCATTTTATAAATATTATTTAGGAATGAATTTGAATTTAATAAAATAAATGAAGAAGATAATTGTGTCCATGAATTATAAAGATGAATATAATACTAATCTGCTCTAAAAATCATCTGTATCAAAGGAAGAGATAATTTTAGGAGATAAAATTAGGTTTCATTCTAATATATAAATATTTTTAGGCAATCTGATTTAACTATGATTGATCCGGAATCTTATTGATAAAGATGAAGGAATAATTGTTCACGCATGCATGCTCTCATGCATGAATAGGTCATCATAAAGAATGTCGGAATATATTAATGTGAATTCGTTTCTATTACTTATGTTTATGCAGTAGAGTCTTATTCAAAAGTGGAACTGTTATAAGATACAAATTTATCTCAAATAATATTGAATATATGGTTAGACGAATATAAGGGATTTATTTTTCAAAGGCTAGTGGAATCAAGTACCATTGATTCACTCCCTCAAAATGTTACACTAATTGATCTGGGTACTTCACCAATATTAAAACCCATATCATAATGGGGTTTAAAATTGGTTATATAATAATAGATGTTAACAATATATTTTTCCCTTTTTAGTATATAAATAAGTTAAAATCATAGGTTTTTAAATCAATTATTTTCATAACTAAAATTAGATGTAAAATTTTACATCATGCACCAATGATGTTTCATTATTTTTTCATAGAGCACCCATTAAGTTTTTATCATCCTATATACAAATTATTGATGTTACAAGAACACTTTTTCTAATGACTTATATAAATGTTAGTTTTATAAAATTTTTTCCCTAGTCTACTCCTCCTTCCACATTTCAGTTATTTTTCATTTCCCTACTTCTCCATTCCACCAATTTTCTATTGTATTAATATTTTATCATTATTTAGTATTTCATGATGATTTTTTTCATTACATATATATATATATATTGATGATATTTTTTTGAATATAATTTCATTAGATAAAGAAGAAATGATAAATATTCCACAAAACAATTAACAATATAAGTTAAAATGCCTCATGATTTATTCCTTGAAATTAAAATGAACACTAGTAAATATTATTTTTATATTAGGTACACCACTACAATCAAGGAAAAAATCCAAAGCAATGAGTCCCTTTTTATTTTTTCAATTAGTTTATGTAATTTTCTAGTTTTTTATTCTTTTTTCTTCCAAGTTAGTGGTCTTCATTAAAATGTTTTAAAAATATATATAACATTCTATGTTGGTTATGTAAATAATTGATGTTCAAAGATAACTATAGAATTAATTATTTATATAATTTTTATTATAGGTGATGTTAGACGCCATCTATCAAAATAAATGATTTCAAAAGACTTAAAAGTTTTTCAAACTAATGATTTTGATGATGGTATATATGACCAGTGATAAAACAATATTGATAAAATCTTTCATATTTATATCCACTTAAAATAGATATTAAAATATAAAAAAACCTATCATTAAAATGTATTATTCCACTAGTGTTGTCTAAATAAAAAATACAAATGTATAATGTTAAAACAATCATGTGACATTCCTAGAACTACTAGTAATGTAAAAATACATTAATTAATGATGAATATACATTTTATAAATCACATAATCAGAAAAAAAAAATTATATTTATCATAATTCATCATGGGTGATTCAAATGAGTAGAAACCCAAATTGATCATTTTTTAAAATAAATTAATCCTTTTTTTATCATAACCATTTTAACACACCTTTGAAAGAATTTTCAAAATCAACGTAAAATCATTTATATTAAAATAAAAGTTGGGATCAATCCCCTTTATTAAGGAAATAATCCCATTTTAAATTTATTTGAGAGAGAACCCATACAAGTCCCACAGGCACAATACTTTTAAGGCATTAGGGCCCATATCCACTAATTCATTAACACAATACCCTTAAATGGTCTAAAGTCCCATAATTCATATCTCTTAGGACCATAGGAAAAAATAAAGTAAATAAATTCTTATAGGCCCACTATAAATAGTAATATTGTAGTACATACTATTGTGACAGTAATTGACAAAACCATAATCCCTACTATAGTTCCCATCAGTGCTATAATGTTTCTACAGTTACCACCACTACAATAGTTCTAATACTATGGTGTTTCTATAGTTTCATATAAAATCCCACAAATATGTGGTAATCATAGGTTGAACCCCCAACCTAATACAAGATTGTGAGGGCCTCCACTCTGGAAATCCCCCAACTGCTCATTTAATAGATTATAATGTTGAAACATGGCCTTAAAACTTCAAAATATATTTACTCCCCACTTTTAATCAATTTTAAAGTATAAAAATAGGGACATAGTTATAAAATAACTTTATATCACATTAAAAATTCCAATTATAGTAATTTCAAAACACTTAGATTTTTAAATTATATAAACATTACATAGTTTAATTGAAGGAATAATAATTTATATCAAAATACATAAATTTTAAAATATAAGATGAATTTTAAACATTAAATCCAGCAATCAGTCGTTATACCAGATAATGGAAGAGGTACATAACTACATACCACTCATTGTCAATTTATAAAGATAAAAAATAAAAAAACACAATATAGTCAATTGAATAATACTTATAATAACCAAAAAATCAATAATATAATTTATTAAAATAAATGAATCTTAAAAGTCCTAGATATCAAAATAATCACCAGTCACTGAAATGGTGATTCCTCATCCTCAATAATGGTTTATGGGTTTATCATTAGGCCCTTACATAATCTTATTACGAAATAACTCTAAAAGAAATTTGTGTTTCTCAATACTATAGAGAAACCGCAATTGAAATCTGTAATTTATACTACATGTTTTCACAAGGGATGGAAAAAGAAATATAAGAGGAATAAAAATAGTAATAATCGGAAGAGTAAGGGAAATGAATAAGGGATATGAGGAGTTGCCATAACCACTATCTGGTATCCACCCATGACTTGCAAATAAAAACTCACCTCTATTCCCTAATTAAATTACACCTCTCCCATTAAAATAAAATTAAACAAATATAATAATAACAATAATAATAATCCCATAATATATAAAATTATGTATCTAAATATTAGGTAATGAAATATCAATAACCATAACAATAAAATACTAATAATAATAACAATTAAAAAATTAAAATGAAAGTAATAAAAATTACTCTTTTAAATATTAAAAACAAATTTATTTCATTAAAAATTACTACTATAACATTATGATAATTTAAAATCTCTATTAAAAACATTAAAAATAATAATAATAATAATGTGAATTATAATTTATTGGGATTAAAATACTAATGTTCGAGAATATATTAAAAAATCCATGATCATCATATATGGTCTTAAGATAATAAAATTGTTCATGAACTTCCAACTTTACAATAAAATGACATACATAATTACTATAAAAAATCCCAAGAGAATTCACATGACCATGAAACATACCATTTTATTTAAAATAATATTGTCATCCTTTCTCAAAAACAATTATTCAAGTAATATATTTATAAATAGGTGGGTGTGAAAATTCTCCCCATAAAAAAGATACATTTTCACTATGAAAGTTATGTAAAACATTTACAAAAAAAATTTAATTTTAAAAAATCATTTGAAACCCAATAAAAATAATAACAGGATTCAAAATTCATAATATAAAACAATCAAGTTAAATAACATCCTTGGTCCTATGAAAATAAAACTCTTAATAATCAATCTTTTCCCTTGAACTGACACAATAAGAATGTGCATGACCACTAAGGTATAACTGTGAATTTTGTTCAAATTATTCCATGACATTATTATGAGGGAAACACGTAAATGGTTATATAATTTAATTATAAAACCCCATGGAAAATGAAATCCATAAACATATAATTCTATATTAATATAGGCTACAAAAGCCAAATATAATTCTTATATATCATTAAAGAATATACATGGGGAAAGGACACCATTTATTCTAACTGAAATTAGTTATAACATGATACATATCATAAAAGAAGGTACAAAAAAATAATTAAAATACAAAAAATATATATAAGATTGTGAAAATCTATTAAAAAAATATACTCCATCCGTAATTCACTAGATAACCCACGGAAATCACTCCAAAAAATATAATAATCTCATCTAAATACATAATTTCACTTCACCATAATATCTCCATCACCATAAAAAAACTATAAATTTATTACATATAAAATAAAAATACCACAAATTTAGCATCACTATAATAACAACAATATAAACCCAAAAAAATTCTATAGATCAACCTCAAATGATTAAAAAACTATTCATAACAATCCTTATAATTCCATGCACATTGTAAAATTCAGTATCCCTAATTAGGAATAAATTTTTAAAGGAATTACAGGACTCTTTTAAACATATATATCACTTTCTATTAGGTAACCTAGTTTCAACTGATATATCACTCTTTGTTAACATCAATTTGACATATCACCGAGCTTACACAGACACCTAAATAAAAAATATATTTTTATTTTAATTTAGATGATATTTCCATCTAGTATTAGGATATAAAACATGTATGAGGATCATTAGTAATCTTTATAAGAGTTTATAGAGTCAATAGAATACTAAAAATGATGGTTTTCGGAAATATATAGTCTATCCATGCATGCATTTTCTTTCTAAATCCATGTGGAAACATCAGGAGTATTTTTTATAAATGTATGGTCATTACAATAGGTCTTCAAGACTAAGAATGTGACCATTAATTTCCCAGTAGATCAAAATTTTCACATTTCACGGTCTCTTAGATAATGTAAATAGATGGTGTATTGTATTTATGATCATGAATTATACTAAAAATTCATATTTTTTACCAATTATGACAATTTCACCCACAAAATTAAAACCTATAATTACAACATCAACACATATAAAAAAATGATGAGTTTAAATCATTAAAACTAAAAATTAATATTTTATATATTAAACCCTCAAAACCTCACTTTTTATAACATTTCACTAACCCAAACAACGTCAATATCCAAATTCATAATTTCAAGTAAATTTATAACAAACCAACAACCAAACATAATCCCTAAATATAATAAATATAGGGAAAATCATATTATAACAATACAATTTAAATGTGAATAAAACTAATAATCAAGACCTAATAAACTAAATATATTCTTTCATAATCCAAAACAGACACCCATGAGGCCAAATTCTAAGATAACCAAATAAAACAAGTCAAATAAACCTAATTATTTTCAATTCATCTATCAACCATGGTTACAACCCAGATAAACCATTTCAACTAAACACCACACACTCTACCATAATAAATATTACCATTTCAAAAAAAATAATGATTTAAAAAATTCAATTCAAAACTATACAATGTATAACATTCCACCACATTTATATCATGTAACCAATTTAAAATTTTCCCATATAATATTTTAGAATAACTAAAAACTCAACTAATTCAAAATATTCCCAAAAAAGTATCCATGAATAATATTTTACCATATAAAAAACAAGGTTACTCCTAATGAAAACATTTCTAAGAAAATAAAGTTGTAACAACACACCTAATATAGTGAATTTTTAATATTTTAAAATATTTTTTAAATTCAAACACAATTTTAATGAAAATAAAATTTATTTTAATTGTAAACACACTATTCATTTCAATAATACATTTTAAATAAATCATTAAAACTCAAAATTATAGAAATATACCCTTTTTAATTGAAACCATATAGGGAATAAACTAAATGAAAACATTTTTATACAAACCAAATAAGTCTTAACTATTAAATGTAATTCAATTTATAATAATATGGTGAAAATATCAATCCAAATATAAATATATCCAAATAGAAAAGTTACAAACTAATAAGCATTATTTACCCAAATGAAAAATAAATCCAAACTAAATAATAATATTTATTAACAAAAACTTTATAATAGTTTTTTATCCCAAATAATTACATTACACACCAATAATATTACAATAATATAATAAAACATTCCACAACCATCCAATAGTAATGAATTTCAAATATATGACATTAAAAACATAATTATACATAAACATAATGTAATTACGTGATCATAAATATAAATATTCCCATTTTGTAAACATACCCAATATAATTAAACAAAATGACCACTAACTATTTTAAAAATCAAATGGTTTCCAAATGTTTTACCTGTAATCAAAAAACTACTTTTGTAATTATGGAAATCTAAAAATTAATTTCTAAATAATTGAGTGATACACAAATGAAGTGAAAAAAATATATCCTTAAAAGTTAGTGGAAAAGTTTGTGACCCAAATTCAAAAACCATATAGATATTGTCTAATTTGGAAATTTTGGGATACATGGTTTTATAACATGTCACATGTGTGGGAGGAATTCCAAACCCTATTAAAGGTTCCCCAGTATTTCATGTAGGAGTGATGTGGGACTACAAATTACAACAACCCCTAGAGAATAACCACACAGATCTATTATTTCAATAAAGTGTTTTAAAACTTTCACCCATCCCAAAAGGATATTTCCCTCTTTTCTTCTTTTTGAAGGCCTCGTTTTAAAAGCACATCACATGTGGGTGGGGGGAGTTTAGCCCCTATTAAAGGTGACCTAATGTTTTCTATAGGAGTGATGGGGGAAGTTTTGTAAAAAATGCATAAAATCCTAAGTATATATACATATACAATTAAAATTTTTTTTCCAAGGATATTAAATATTTAAAAACCTTACTTTCCAACATTTTCACCTAAAAATTATGTTCTATTTTAGACATCTTATAGAGGTGATGTTTTGAAAAAATAATATAAAAATAAAAATTATATAGTATATTATTTTGAAAACACAACATATAATAAATTAAAAATAAATTATTTAAATAGAAATGTAATTAAATCATTTAATAAATAAAAATAATATCATCTAAAAATATGAATAGTTTGAAATATAGTTCATAAACTGCTATATTTCCTAACAAATTATTTTTATAAATTTATACAATATCAATAAACCTTAAGGCCCATAATTTAAAAACCCCTCCCAAAGAACTTGTCCATCTTGTAATGACTTCATTAGATAAAAAGACACCATAGAACATTGAGGTAGTTACTCATAGGTTGCAATAGAATTAGCATAGATGTGTTGAACTACTGTGATAAACCGGATTGAGATACTGGCGAGTTGAAGTCATCGACTAGATTTTCTAACATCCTATTTTTATTAAAATAACAATAATGGCCCCTTTTGATAAATTATTAATACCTTAATTAAAAAATTGTTTTATTAGTGAACATACATGAAGTATATTAAACGAATTGTGGAAGGGTAAAAATCCAAATTAACACTTTGGAATATTCAATATAATATTTTTAGAGTTAGACACTGAGTTAGTGCGAGTTTCCGAGGCCCTCAAAGCCTTAGTAATGATAGAAAAAAAATATTAAACATTTTACATTAATCACAGATAGTTTATTCAATTTAATTTAATAACTTTAAAATATTACATTGTATGGTAAAACTGAGAACATCGTTGTGTCCATAATACAGTTTTTACCCTAGGAAGTGTATAACATTCAAAGGAGGTGGGTATTTGGATACCCTGATCACAAGTTAAAGTTTTCAAATAAATATTTTAATATCTTAAATTATTAAAAATAATTTTATATCTCACAAAATAAAAGTTGCAAAAAAATTCTGACACATTTATTGTGTCCGAAATGGGGGGTTTACCTAAGCGGTATAATTTTTACACACAATTGACCCTTTTAATCCCCTTTTAAAATTTGTTAAACTATTTTAAAAAATAGAAATAATTAAATAATAATAATTTATTAAATTATAAAAAGGGGGTTCACTATTCATGTGCCACCCCCCCCCCAGGCGGTGCATGCCTTTCCTCCATAGGAGGCGAGGGAAGATTCCCAAATGAGTAAAAACCCAAATTGATCGATTTTAAAAACAAATAAATCCCTTTTTTATCAAAACCATTTAAAAAAAAACTTTGAAAGAATTTCTAAAATCAATGTAAAATCATTTATATTAAATGAATTTGGGATCAATCCCCTTTATTAATGAAATAAACCTCTTTTAAATTTATTTGACAGAGAACCCTTATGAGACCTGTAGGCCAAAACGTTTAAGGCATTAAGGCCCATATGCACAAAGGCCTTAACAAAATACCCTTAAATTTTCCAATGTCCCATAATTCATGTCTTGTAGGACCATAGGAAAAAAATAAATTAAATAAATTCTTATAGGCCCACTATAAATAGTAATATTGTAGTACTTACTATTGTGACAGTAACTGAAACGACCATAACCCCTACTATTGTTCCCATCAGTGCTATAATTTTGTTACATTTACCACCACTATAATAGTTCTACTACTATGGTGTTTCTATAGTTTCATATAATATCCCATAAATATATGGTAATCAGAGGTTGAACCCCCGACCTCATCCAAGATTATGAGGGCCTCAACTCATGAAAGCCCCTAACTGCTCATTTAGTATATTATAGTGCTGAAACATGGACATAACATTTCAAAATATATTTACTCCCCACATTTAATCAATTTTAAAGTATAAAAATAAGGAATTTTTTATAAAATAAGTTTACATCACATTAAAAATTTCATTTACAGTAATTTCAAAACACTTAGATGTTTAAATTATAAAAACATTACACATTTTAATTGAACTAATAATCATTTATATCAAAATATATAAATATTAAAAGATAAGATGAATATTAAACATGAAAATCTAGGAATTAGTCATTATACCAGATAATGGAAGATGTAAATAACTACATACCTCTCATTTTCAATTTATACAGTTAAAAAATAAAAAAACATAATATAGTCAATTGAATACAGCTTATAATAAACAAAAAATAAATAATTTAATTTATTAAAAGAAAAAAAATAATTCTTAAAAGTCTTATATGTCAAAATACTCACCAGTCACTCAAATGGTGATTCCTCATCCACAATAAAAATTTATGGGGTTATCATTTGGCCCTTATATAATCTTATTACAAAGGAACACTAAAAGAAATTTGGGTTTCTCAATACTATAGAGAAAACAAAATTTAAATCCTTATTTTATGCAACAATTTTTCACAAGGGATAGAAAAAAAAATTAAAGAGGAATAAAAATAATAATAATTAGAAGAGTAAGGGAAATGAATAAGGGATTGTAGGACTGACCTTAACCCCTATCTGGAATCCACCCATGACTCACCAACAAAAACTCACCACTTTTCCCTGATTAAATTACCCCTCTCCCATTAAAATAAAATTTTATAAATATAATAACAACGACAACAATAATCCCATATTATATAAAATTATGTATCTAAATATTAGGTAAGTAATTATCAATAACAATAATAATAAAATAATAATAATAATAACAATAATAAAATGAAAATAAAAATAATAAAAATTTCTCTTTGAAATATTAAAAATAACTTTATTTAATTTAAAATTATCTAATAACATTAAGAAAATTTTAAATCTCTATTAAAGAATTTAAAAATAATAATACTAATAGTGTGAATTATAATTTATTGGTATTAAAAAAATAATGTTCGAGAAAATATTATAAAATGCATGATCATTATATACGATTTTATGACAATAAAATTGTTCATGAACTTCCCACTCTACGATAAAATGACATACATTGTCACTATAAAAAATCTCAAGACCATTCACCTGACCATGAAAAAAACAATTTTATTAAAAATACTATTTTCATCTTTTCTCAAAAACAATTATTCAATTAATATATTTATAAATTGGTGGATGTGATAATTCTACCCTTAAAAAGTATCATACGCCCTATAAAAGTTATGTAAAACATTTACAAAACAAATTTTAATTTTAAAAACTCATTTGAAACCCAATAAAAATAATAAAAATATTCATAAGTCATCAAATAAAAAAACATAGGTAAATATCAACCTTGGTCCTACAAAAATAAAACTCTAAATAGTCAAACTTTTCCCTTGAACTCTCACAAAAAAAATGTTCAAGACCACTAATATATAACTGTGAATGTTATTCAATTTAGTCCACGAATTTCTTATGAGGGAAACACATCAATGGTTATAGAATTTAATTATAAAAACCCATGGAAAATAAAATCCATAAACATATAATTCCATATTAATATAGGCTACAAATTCCAAATATAATGTGTATATATCATTAAAACAAAATATGGATGGGGAAAGGACACAATTTATTCTAACTGAAATAAGTTATAACATGATACATATCATAAAATAAGGTATAAAAAAAATAAATCATTAGAATACATAAAAAAATATATATGATAGTGAAAATATATAAAAAAATACTTCATCTCTGGTTCACTAGATAACCCAATGATATCACTAGAAAAAATATTATAAATTCATCTAAATACATAATTTCACTTCACTATAATATCTCCTTCACCGTAAGAAATAAATAAAATGTATTGCATATAAAATAAAAATACCACAAATTCAGCATCACTATAATAAAAATATTATAAACCCAAAAAAATCTCTAGATCAACCTCAAATGTGTAAAACATTATTCATAACAATCCTTAAAATTCCATGCACATTATAAAATTTTGGATCCCTAATTACGAATAAATTTTTAAAGGAATTATAGGACTATTTTAATCATATATATCACTTTCTATTAGGTAACCTAGTTTCATGTGATATATCACTATTTTTTAACTTCAATTTGACATATCATAGTGCATATACAGACACCTAAGTAAAAAATATATATTCATTTGAATTTAGATGATATTTTCATCTACTATTAAGATATTACCCACGTATAAGGATCATTAGTAATATTTATAAGAGTTTATAGAGTCATTAAATTACTAATAATGATGGTTTTAGGAAATATATAGTCTATCCATGCATGTATTTTCTTTCTAAATCCATGTGGAAACATCATTAGTCTTTTTTAGAAAACGATGGTAATTACAATTGGTCTTCAGGACCAAGAATGTGACTATGAATTTCCCACTCAATCAAAATTTTCACATTTCACGGTCTCTTAGATAATGTAAATAGAAGTTGTATTGTACTTATGATAATAAATTATACTAAAAAATCCTCTTTTTTACAAATTATGATAATTTCACCCACATAATTAAAACCTATAATTCCAACAACAACACATATCGAAAAGTAATGAGTTTAACTCATTAATACTAAAAAATAATATTTTATTTATTAAACCCTCTAAGCCTAACTTTTTATTACATTTCATTAACCCAAACAACGTCAATATCCAAATTCATAATTTCAATTAAATTTATAAACCACCAACAACCAAACATATTCCCTAAATAAAATAAATATAGGTAAAATCATATTGTAACAATTCAATCTAAATGAGAATAAAACTAATAATAAAGACCTAATAAACTAAATATATTCTTTTAAAACCCAAAACATTCACCCATGGGGCCAAATTCTAAGATTCCCATATAAAACAAGTCATATAAACCAAATTCTATTCAATTCATCTATTCGCCATGGTTACAACCTAGATAAACCATTTTAACTAAACACCACACACTCTACCATAATATAGACTACCATTTCACAAAAAAAAGAATGATTCAAAGAATTATATACAAAACTAAAAAATGTATAATGTTATACAATATTTTTATCAAGAAACCAATTTAAAATTTACCCATAGAATATTTCAGAATAACTAAAAACTCAACAAATTTAAAATATTCCCAAAAAAGTATCCACGAAAAATATTTTACCATATAAAAAAACAAGTGTACTGCTAATGAAAACATTTCTAAAAATGTTATAATAATCAACACGATATAGTGAATTTTTAATATTTTAAAATATTTTTTAAATTCAAACATAATTTTAATGAAAATCCTATTTATTTCAATTGTAAACACACTATTAATTTCAATCATAACTTTCAAACAATTCATTAAAACTCAAATTTATAGAAATATACCATTTTGAATTAAAACCATATAGGTAATAAACTAAATGAAAACATTTTTATCCAAACTAAATAAGTCTTAACTATTAAATGTAATTGAATTTATAAAAATATGGTGAAAATATCAATCAAAATATAACTATATCCAAATATAAAAGTTTCATCCTAATAAGTTTTTTTACCCGAATGAAAAATAAATCCAAACTAAATAAAAATATTCATTAAAAACACTTTATAATAGTTTTTTATCCCAAATAATTACATTACACTCCAAAAATATTACAATAATATAATATAACATTCCACAACCATCCAATAGTAATGAATTTCAAATATATGACATTGAAAACATAATTATACATAAATATAATGTAAATACATGATCATAAATATTAATCTTCCCATTTTCTAAACTTACCCACTATAATTAAACAAAATGACCACTGATTATTTTAAAAATCTAATGGTTTCCAAAAGTTTAAACCATAATAAAAAAAGTACATTCATAAATAAAGAAATATAAAAATGAATTTATAAATAATTAAGTGATAAAAAAATGAATTTTTAAAAATATTTCCTAGAAAATAAGTGGAAAATATTATGAAACAAATTCAAAAACCATAGGGATATTGTCCAATTCGGAAATTTTTGGATACATGGTTTTAAAAGATGTCACATGTGTGGGAGGAATTCCAAACCCTCTTAAAGGTTCCCTAGTATTTCATGTGGGAGTGATGTGGGACTCCAGGTTGCAACAACCCCTAGAGAATAACCACATAGATCTTTTATTTCAATAAAGTTTTACAAAAATAGAACCCATCTTAGAAGGATATTTCCCTCATTTTTAATTTTTGAAGGCCTGGTTTTAAAAGCACATAACATGTGGGTGGATGGGACATTTTCCCCTATTAAAGGTGCCCTGAATTTTTTTATAGGAGAGATGTGGGACATTTGGTAAAAAACACATAAAATCATAAGTATATAAACAAATACAATTAAAATTTTAATTCCAAGGATATTAACAGTTTAAAAACCTTACTTTCCAACATTTTCACATAAAAATTCTATTTTATTTTTAACATCTTATAGAGTTGATGTTTTGAAAAAATAAAATAAAAATAAAAACTATATAGTATATTATTTTGAAAACACATCATATAATAAACTAAAAATAAAATTATTTAAATAAACATGTCGTTAAATCAGTTAATACATAAAAATAAAATCATCTAAACCTAGGAATAGTTTCAAATATAGTTCATAAACTGATATATTTCTAATCAAATTCATTTTATAAATTTATATAATATCAAGAAACCTCAAGGCCCACAATTCGAATACCCCTCCCAATGGACATGGCCATCTTGTAATGACTTCATTAGATGAAAAGACAGCATAGAACAATGAGGTACTGACCCATAGGTTGTAATAGAATATGCATAGATGTGTTAAACTATTGTGATGAATGAGATTGTGATATTGGCTAATTGAAGTCATTAAGTAGTTGTTGTAACATCCTGTTTTTATTAAAATAACAATAAATAGCTCTTTTGATAAATTATTAATACCTTAAGTAAAAAAATTCTTTATCAGTGAATAGACATGAAATATATTAAACTAATTGTGGAAGGTTAAAAATCCAAATTAACACTCTGGAATATTCAATTGAATATTTTTAGAGTTAGACACTGATTTAGTGTGAGTTTCTGAGGCCCTCAAAGCCTTAGAAAATATAGAATAAAAAAATATTAAATATATTATTTTAAGCACGTTTAGTTTATTTAATGTTATTTAATAACTTCAAAATATTTCATTGTATGGTAAGATTGAGACCACTGTTTTTTCCATAATACTATTTTTACCATAGGAAGTGTATAACATTCAAAGGATGTGGGTATTTGGATACCCCGATCACAAGTTAATGTTTTAAATAAAAATTTTAATGTATTAAATTATTAAAAATAATTTTATATCTCACAAAATGCATGTCACACAAAAATTATGACACATTTATTGTGTCTGAAATAGGGGGTTTACCCTTGGGGTGTAATATTTACACAAAATTTTCCGTTTTAATCCCCTTTTAAAATTTGTTAAACTGTTTGAAAAAAGAGAGATAATTGAATAATAATAATGAATTAAATGATAAAAATGGGGTTCAGTATTCATGATCCTTTCACACCCCCCCCCCACACACAGTGAATGCCTTTCTTCAACGGGAGGCGTGGGAAGCTTCCCAAATGAGTAAAAACCCAAATTGATCATTTTTTAAAATAAATAAATCACTTTTTATCAAAACAAATTCAAAAAAACTTAAAAAGAATTTTTAAAATCAATGTAAATTCATTTATATTTAAAAAAAGTAGGGATCAAGACCCATTATTAAGGAAATAAACCTCTTTAAAATTTATTTGAGAGGGAACCCTTACAAGACCCATAGGCCCAAACCCTTTAAGGCATTAAGGCCCATATGCACAAAGGCCTTAACATAATAGACTTAAATGGACCAAAGTCCCGTAATTCATGTCTTGTAAGACCATAGGGGAAAAAATTAAATAAATTCTTATAGTCCCACTATAAATAGTAATATTGTAGTACCTCTGTTCTCACAGTAACTAACATGGACATAAACCCTACTATAGTTCCCATCAGTGCTATAATGTTGTTATAGTTCCCACCACTACAATAGTTCTACTACAATGCTGTTTCTATAATTTCATATAATATCCCATAAATATTTGGTAATCAGAGGTTGAACCCCCAACCTTATACAAGATTATGAGGGACTCCACTCAGGAACCCCCCAACTGCTCATTCAGTAGATTATAGTGCTCAAAAATGGCCTTAAAATTTAGAAATATATTTACTCCCTACTTTTAATCAATTCAAAAGTATAAAAATAATGAATAAGTTATAAAATAAGTTATATCACATTAAAAATTCCATTTATAGTAATTTCAAAATACTTAGATGATTAAATTATAAAAACATTACACATTTTAATTGAAATAATAATCATTAACAGAAAAATACATAAATATTAAAATATAGGATGAATTTTAAACATGAAAATTTAGGAATCAATCATATACTAGATAATGGAATGGGTACATAACTACATACCCCTCATTTTTAGTTTATACCGTTAAAAAAATATAATATAGTCAATTGAATACATCTTATAATAAAAAAAATCATTAATATAATTTATTAAAAGAAAAAAAATGAATCTTAAAAGTCCTAGATGTCAAAATAATCACCAGTCACATAAATGGTGATTCCTCATCCTCAATAAAGGTTTATGGGGTTATCATTAGGACCTTATATAATCATATTATAAAATAACTCTAACAGAAATTTGGGATTCTCAATACTATTGAGAAACCTCAATGTATATCCTTAATTTATGCAAATAATTTTCACATGGGATAGAAAAAGAATTGGAAGAGGAATAAAAAGAGTAAAATTAGAAGAGTAAGGGGAATGAATAAGGGATAGGAGGAGGGGCCTTAACCCCTATCTGGAATCCACCCATGACTCGCCAACAAAAACTCACCACTTTTCCCTAATTAAATTACCCCTCTCCCATTAAAATGAAATTTAATAAATATAATAATAACAACAACAATAAATCCATAATATATAAAATACTTTATGTAAATATTAGTTAAGGAAATCTCAATAACCATAATAATAATATACTAATAATAATAACAATAATAAAATCACAAGAAAAATAATAAAAATTTCTCTTTGAACTATTAAAAACAACTTTATTTCATTTAAAATTACTGTAATAACTATATGATAATTTAAAATCTCTATTAAAGGCTTTAAAATAATAATAATAATAATATTCATTATAATTTATTGGGATTAAAAAACTAATGTTCGAGAATATATTAAAAAATGCATGATCAACATATACAATTTTAAGACAATAAAATTGTTCATGAACTTACCACATTACAATAAAATTACATACATAGTGACTATAAAAAATCTCAAGACAATTCACCTAACCATGAAACATACCATTTTATTAAAAATAATATTTTAATCCTTTCTCAAAAACAATTATTCATGTAATATATTTATAAATAGTTGGGTGTGACAATTCTCCCCATAAAAAGAAACATTCACCCTATGAAAGTTATGTAAAACATTTACAAAACAAATTTTAATTTTAAAAACTCATTTTAAAACTAATAAAAATAATAAAAAGATTTAAAAGTCAAAAAAATAAAACAACCAAGTTAAATATCAACCTTTGTCCAACGAAAATAAAACTCTCAATAATCAATCTTTTCCCTTGAACTCCCACAAAATAAATGTGCATGACCACAAAGGTAGAACTGTGAATGTTATTCAAATTAGTCCACGACATTCTTATGAGGGAAACACATCAATGGTTATAAAATTTAATTATAAAAACCCATGGAAAATGAAATCCATAAACATATAATTCCATATTAAAATAGGCTACAAATTCCAAATATAATGTTTATATATAATTAAAAAAAATATGGATCGGGATAGGACACCATTTATTCTAACTAAAATAAGTTATAACATGATACATATCATAAAAAAATGTATAGAAAAAACACATCATTAAATAACATCAAAAAATATATATGATATTGAAAATCTACAAAACAAATATACTCATCCATGATTAACTAGATAACCCAAGGATATCACTCCAAAAAATATAATAAATTCATCTAAAGACATAATTTCACTTCACAATAATATCTCCTTCACCATAAGAAAACTATCAAATGTATTACATATAAAATAAAAATACCAAAAATTCAGCATCACTATAATAACAATATTATAAACCCAAAAAAATCTCTAGATCAACCTCAAATGAGTAAAAAAATATTCGTAACAATCCTTAAAATTCCATGCACATTATAAATTTTTTTATCCATAATTATGAATAAATTTTCGAAGGATTTAAACGATTATTTTAACCATGTATATCACTTTCTATTAGGTAACCTAGTTTCAAGTGATATATCACTCTTTGTTAACATCAATTTGACATATCACAGAGCTTACACAGACACCTAAATTAAAAATATATATTTATTTGAAGTTAGATGATATTTTCATCTACTACTGGATATTAAACACATATAAGGATCATTAGTAATATTTTGAAGATTTTATAGAGTCAATATAATACTAAAAATGATGTTTTTAGGAAATATATAGTCTATCCATGCATGTATTCACTTTCTAAATCAATGTGGAAACATCATGATTCTTTTTGAGAAATGTATGGTCATTACAATTGGTCTTTAGGACCAAGAATGTGAGCATATATTCCCCAATCAATCAACATTTTCACATTTCACGATCTGTTAGATAATGTAAATAGGTACTGGATTGTACTTATGATAATGAATTATACTAAAAATTCCTATTTTTTGACCAATTATGAAAATTTCACCCAAAAAATTAAAACCTATAATTCCAACATCAACACATATCGAAAAATTATGAGTTTAAATTTATAATACTAAAAAATAATATTTTATATATTAAACCCTCTAAACCTCACATTTTAATACATTTCACTAACCCAAACAACTTCAATATCCAAATTCATAATTTGAAGTAAAGTTATAACAAACCAAAAACCAAACATATTCCCTAAATAAAATAAATATAGGAAAAATCATATTGTAACAAATCAATCTAAATGAGAATAAAACTAATATTAAAGACCTAATAAACTAAATATATTCTTTTAAAACCCAAAACATTCACCCATGAGGCCAAATTCTAAGATAACCATATAAAACAAGTCAAATAAACCTAATTCTATTCAAATCATCTATCCACCTTGGTTTCAACCCAGATAAACCATTTTAAATAAACACCACAAACTCTACCATAATAAATACTACACTTTAAAAAAAAGAATGATTTCAAAAATTCAGTACAGAACTAAACAATGTATAACATTACACAACATTTATATCATGTTACCAATTTAAAATTTACCCATAGAATATTTCAGAATAACAAAACACTCAACTCATTCAAAATATTCCCTAAAAAGTATCCATGAAAAATATTTTACTATATAAAAAAACAAGGTACCCTTAATGAAAACATTTCTAAAAAAATAAAGTTGTTATAATACACATGATATAGTGAATTTTTTATATTTTAAAATATTTTTTAAATTCAAACACAAATTAAATGAAAATCCACTTTATTTCAATTATAAACACACTATTCATTTCAATAATACCTATCTAATATTTCATCAAACTTAAATTTATAGAAATATACCCTTTTGAATTGAACCCGTATAGGGAATAAAATAAATGAAAACATTTTTATCCAAACTAAATAGGTCTTAACTATTAAATGTAATTCAATTTATAAAAATATGGTGAAAATATCGGTACAAATATGACTATATCCAAATAGACAAGTTTCATACTAATATTTTTTTTACCCAAATGAAAAATAAATCCAAACTAAATAATAATATTCATTAAAAAACACTTTGTAATAGTTTTTATCCAAAAAAATTACATTCCACACCAATAATATTACAATTATATAATAAAACATTTCACAACCATCCAATAGTAATGAATTTCAAATACATGACATAAAAAACAGAATTACACATAAACATAATGTAATTACATGATCATAAATATAAATCTTCTCATTTTATAAACTTACCCAATATAATTAAACAAAATGACCACCGATTATTTTCAAAATCATATGGTTTCCAAAAAATTTACCCATAATCGAAAAACTACTTTCATAATTAAGGAAATATAGAAATGAATTTCTAAAGAATTGAGTGATACACAAATGCATTTAAAAAAATATATCCTAGAAAATAAGTGGATAATTTTATGAACCAAATTCAAAAACCTTAGGTATTTTGTCTAATTTGGATATTTTTGGATGCATGGTTTTAAAACATGTCGCATGTGAGGGAGGAATTCCAAACCCACTTAAAGGTTCCCTAGTATTTTTTGTGGGAGTGATGTGGGACTCTAGGTTACAAAAACCCTTGGAGAATAACCACACATATCTATCCTGTTAATAAAGTGTTATAAAAATGGAACCCATCCCAAAAGTATATTTCTGTCTTTTCTAATTTTATAAGGCCTCGTTTTAAAAGCACATCACATGTGGGTGGGGGGACTTTAGCCCCTGTTAAAGGTTCCCTGATGTTTTCTATAGGAGTGATGTGGAAATTTTGGTAAAAAACACATAAAATCCTAAGTACATATACATATACAATTAAAATGTTGTTTCCAAGGATATTAACAATTTAAAAACCTTACTTTCCATCATTTTCACATAAAAATTCTATTTTATTTTTAACATCTTATAGAGGTGATGTTTTGAAAAAATAAAATAAAAATAAAAATTACATAGTATATTATTTTGAAAAAACAACATATAATAAATTAAAAATAAATTATTTAAATAAAAATGTCATTAAATGAATTAATACATAAAAATAATATCATCTAATCCTAGGAACAGTTTCAAATATAGTTCATAAACCGCTATATTTCAAAACAAATTCATTTTACAAAATTATACAATATCAAGAAACCTTGAGGCCCACAATTCAAAAACCCCGCCCAAAGAACTTTACCATTTTTTAATGACTTCATCATATGAAAAGAATCCATAGAAAATCAAGGTAGTGACTCATAGTTTGTAATAGAATTTTCATAGATGTGTTAAACTATTCTGATGAACCAGATTGGGATATTGCCTAGTTGAAGTCATTGAGTAGTTGTTGTAGCGTCTTATTTTTATTAAAATAAAAATAAATCCCTATTTTGATATATTGTTAATACATTAAGAAAAAAAAATTATCAATGAATAAACATGAAATATATTAAACGTATTGTGGAAGGGTAAAAATCCAAATTAACACTCTGGAATATTCAATCGAATTTTTTTAGAGTTAGACACTGAGTTAGTGTGAGTTTCTAAGACCCTCAAAGCCTTAGAAAACATGGAATAAAAAATATTAAATATATTATTTTAATCACAGATAGTTTATTCAAATTAATTTAATAACTTCAAAATATTTCAATTTATGGTAAAACTGAGACAACCGTTTTGTCCAGAATACTATTTTTACCCTAGGAAGTGTATAACATTCAAGGGATGTGGGTATTTGGATACCGCGATCAGAAGTTAATATTTTTAAATAAAAAACTTAAAATATTAAATTATTAAAAATAATTTTATATCTCATAAAATGCACGTCGCACAAAAATTCTGACACATTTATTATCTCCAAAATGGGGGGTTTACCCTAGGGGTATAATTTTTACACACAATTGACCCTTTTCATCCCCTTTTACAATTTGTTAAAATGTTTGAAAAAAGAGAAATAATTAAATAATAAAAATTAATTAAATGATAAAAAAGGTTTTTCACTTTTAATGCGCCTTCCACCCCCCCCCCCACAGTGCATGCCTTTCCTCCATGGGAGGTGTGGGAAGCTTACCAAATGAGTAAAAACCCAAAGTGATAATTTTTAAAAATAAATGAATCACTTTTTTATCAAAATCATTTTAAAAAACATTTAAAATAATTTTTGAAATCAATGTAAAATTATTTATATTAAAAAAATTTGGGATCAATCCCCTATATTAAGGAGATAATCCTCATTAAAATTTATTCGAGAGGGAACCCTTACAAGACCCATATGCCCAAACTTTTTAAGTCATTAAGGCCTATCTGCATATAACCCTTAACACAATACCATAAAATGGCCCAAAGTCCCATAATTCATGTCTTGTTGGAGCATATGAAAAAATAAATTAAATAAATTCTTATAGGCCCACTATAAATAGTAATATTGTAGTACCTACTGTTGTGACAATAACTGACACGACGTTAATCCCTACTATAGTTCCCATTAGTGCTATAATGTTGTTACAGTTCCCACAACTAAAATTTTTCTACTACTATGGTTTTTCTATAGTTTCAGATAATATCCCATAAATATGTGGTAATCAGAGGTCGAACCCCCAACCACATACAAGATTATAAGGGCCTCCACTCAAGAAAGCCCCCAACTACTCATTTAGTAGATTATAGTGCTAAAACATCGCCATAAAATTTTAAAATATATTTACTCCCCACATTTAATCAATTTAAAAGTATAAAAATAAAAACATAGTTATAAAATATGTTTATATCACATTAAAAATTCCGTTTACAATAATTTCAAAACACTAAGATGTTTAAATTATAAAAACAATACACATTTTAATTGAAAGAATAACCATTTATATCAAAATACATAAATATTAAAAGATAAGATGAATTTTAAACATGAAAATCCATGAATCAGTCATTATACTAGATAATTGAAGAGATACATAACTATATACCTCTCATTGAAAATTTATACAGTTAAAAAATAAAAAAAAATAATTTAGTCAATTGAATACAGCTTATAATAAACAAAAAATCAATAATATAATTTATTAAAAGTAAAAAATGAATCTTAAAATTACTAGATGTCAAAATACTCACCAGTCACTGAAATGGTGATACATCATCCTCAATAAAGTTTTATGGGGTTACCATTAGGCCCTTATATAATCTTATTAGAAAAGAACTCTAAAAGAAATTTGGGTTTCTCATTACTATAGATAAAGAGAAATTGAAATCCTTAATTTATGCAAAAATAGTTCACAAGGGATAGAAAAATAAATGGAAGAGGAATAAAAATAGTAATAATTGGAAGAGTAATAGAAATTAATAAGGGATTCGAGGAGTTGACTTAACCCCTCTCTAGTATCCACCCATGACTCCCCAACAAAAACTCACCACATCTCCCTAATTAAATTACCCCTCTCCCATTAAAATAAAATTTAATAAATATAATAATTTAACAAAAATAAACCCATAATATATAAAATTATGTATCTAAATATTAGGGAAGGATATATCAATAACCATAATAATAAAATATTAATAATAATAACAATAATAAAATGACAATAAAAATAATAAAAATTTCACTTTGAAATATTAATAACATCTTTTTTTCATCCGAAATTACTATAATAACTTTATGATAATTTAAAATCTCTATTAAAGGCTTTCAAAATAATAATAATAATAATTTTCATTATAATTTATTGGGATTAAAAAACTAATGTTCGAGAATATATTAAAAAATGCATGATCATCATATATTATTTTAAGACAATAAAACCATTCACGAGCTTCCCACATTACAATAAAATTACATACATAGTCACTATAAAAAATCTCAATACCATTCACCTGACCATGAAACATACCATTTTATTAAAAATAATATTTTCATCCTTTCTCAAAAACAATTATTCAAGTAATATTTTTATAAATAGGTAGGCATGACAATTCTCCCCAAAAAAAGAAACATTCTCCCTATGAATGTTATGTAAAACATTTACAAAAAAAATTTAATTTTAAAAACTCATTTGAAACCTAATAAAAATAATAAAAATATTCACATGTCAAAAAATAAAACAACCAAGGTAAATATAAACCTTGGTCCTAGGAAAATAAAACTCTTAATAATCAAACTTTTCCCTCGAACTCCCACAAAAAAAAATGTGCATGACCACTAAGGTATAACTGTGAATGTTATTCAAACTAGTCCATGACGTTAATATAAGGGAAAAAAATCAATGGTTTTAGAATTTAATTATAAAAAACCATGGAAAATTAAATCCATTAACATATAATTTCATATTAATATAGGCTAAAAAATCAAAATATAATGCTTATATATCATTAAAAAAATATAGATGGGGAGAGGACACCATTTATTCTAACTAAATAAGTTATAACATGATACATATCATTAAATAAGGTATACAAAAAATACATCATTAAAAATACGTCCAAAAATATATATGATAGTGAAAATCTATAAAAAATACACTTTATCCATGACTCACAAGATAACCCAAGGATATCACTCCAAAAAATATTATAAATTCATCTGAAGACATAATTTCACTTCACCTTGATATCTCTTTCACCTTAAGAAAACTATCAAATGTATTAAATATAAAATAAAAATACCAAAAATTCAGAATCACTATAATAACAATAATATAAACCCAAAAAATTCTCTAGATCAACCTCAAATGAGTAAAAAACTATTCATAATTATCTTTAAAATTCCATGCACATTGTAGAATTTTGTATCCCTAATTATGAATAAATGTTTAAAGGAATTATAGGAGTCTTTTTACCACATGTATCACTTTCTATTAGGTAACCTAGTTTCATGTGATATATCACTCTTTGTTAACTTCAATTTGACATATCATAGAGCTTACAGAGACACCTAAATAAAAAATATATATTCATTTGAATTTTGATGATATCTTCATCTACTATTAGGATATTAAACACGTATAAGGATCATTAGTAATCCTTAGAAACGTTTATAGAGTCAATAGAATACTAAAATTGATGGTTTTAGGGAATATATATTCTAACCATGCATGTATTCGCTTTGTAAATCCGTGTGGAAACATCATGAGTCATTTTTAGAAATGCATGGTTATTACAATTGGTCTTCAGTACCAAGAATGTGTCCATTAATTACCCACTCGAACAAAATTTTCACATTTCACGGTCTCTTAGATAATGTAAATAGATGTTGGACTATACTTATGATCATGAATTATAATAGAAAATCTTATTTTTTGACCAATTATGAAAATTTCACCCACAAAATTAAAACCTATAATTCCAACATCAACAGATATCAAAAAATGATGATTTTAAATCATTAAATCTAAAAAATAATATTTTATATATTAAACCCTCAAAAACACACTTTTTATTACATTTCACTAACCCAGAAAATGTCAATAGCCAAATTGATAATTTCAAGTAAATTTATAACAAACAAACTACCAAACATATTCCCCAAATTAAATAAATATAGGAAAAATTATATTGTAACAATTAAATCTAAATGAGAATAAAACTAACAATCAAGACTTAATACACTAAATAAATTCTTTTAAAACCCAAAACATTCACCCATGATGCCAAATTCTAAGATAACCATATAAAACAAGTCAAAAAACCTAATTCTATTCAATTAATCTATCCACCATTGTTACAACCCAGACAAACCATTTTAACTAAACACCACACACTCTACCATAATAAAGACAACCATTTCACCAAAAAAATGATTCAAAAAATTTAATACAAAACTAAAAAATGTATAAAATTACAATACATTTATATCAAGTAACTAGTTTAAAATTTACCGATAGAATATTTCAGAATAACTAAACACTCAACTAATTCAAAGTATTCCCAAAAAAGTATCCATGAAAAATATTTTACCATATAAAAAAACAAGGGTACTCATAATGAAAACATTTATATAAAAATAAAGTTGTTATAATACACACGATATAGTGAATTTTTAATATTTTAAAATATTTTTTAAATTCAAACACTCATTAAATGAAAAGATAATTTATTTCAATTATAAAAACCCTATTAATTTCAATAATTCCTTTCAAATTATTCATTCAAACTCAAATTTATAGAAATATAACCTTTTTAATTGAAACCATATAGGCAATAAAATAAATGAAAACATTTTTATCCAAACCAAATAGGTCATAACTATTAAATGTAATTCAATTTATAAAAATATGGTGAAAATATCAATCCAAATATTACTATATCCAAATTGATAAGATTCATACTAATATGTTTTTTTTACAAAAATGAAAAATAAATACAAACTAAATAAGAATATTCATTAAAAACACTTTATAATTTTTTTGTATCCCAAATAATTACATTACACACCAATAATATTACAATATTATAATAAAACATACCACAACCATCCAATAGTAATGAATTTCAAATATATGACATTAAAAACATAATTACACATAAACCTAATGTAATTACATGATCATAAATATAAATCCTCCCATTTTCTAAACCAACACAATATAATTAAACAAAAGGACCACAAATTATTTTCAAAATAATATGGTTTCCAAAAGTTTTACCCATAATCGAAAAACTACTTTTATAATTAAGGAAATCTAAAAATGACTGTCTAAATAATTGAGTTATACACAAATGAATTTAAAAATATATATCCGAGAAAATAAGGGGAAAATTTTATGATCCAAATTCAAAAACCTTAGGGATATTGTCCAATTTGGATATTTTGGGATACATGGTTTTAAAAAATGTCACATGTGTGGGAGTAATTCCAATCCCACTTAAAGGTTCCCTAGTATTTCATGCGGGAGTGATGTGGGACTCCAAGTTACAACAACACCTAAAGAATAACCAAACCGATCTATCATTTTAATAAAGTGTTATAAAAATGGCACCCATCCCAAAAGGATATTTCCCTCCTTTCTTATTTTTTAAGGCCTCATTTTAAAAGCACATCACTTGTGGGTGGGGGGACTTTATACCCTATTAAAGGTGCCCTGATGTTTTCTATAGGAGTGATGTGGGATGTTCGGTAAAAAACACATGAAATCCAAAGTATATAAACATATACAATTAAAATGTTTTTTCCAAGGATATTAAAAATTTATAATCCATACTTTCCAACATTTTCACATAAAAATTCTATTTTATTTTTAATATCTTATATAGGTGATGTTTTGAAAAAATGAAATAAAAATAAAAATTAAATAGTATATTATTTTTTAAACACAAAATATAATAAATTTCAAATAAATTATTTAAATAAACATGTAATTAAATTAGTTAATACATAAAAATAATATCACCTATTCCTAGGAACAGATTCAAATATAGTTCATAAACTGATATATTTCTAAACAAATTCGTTTTATAAATTTATACAATATCCAAAAACCTTGAGGCCCACAATTCGAAAACCCCTCCCAATGAACATTACCATTTTTTAATGACTTCATTAGATGAAAAGACACCATAGAACATCGAGGTAGTGACTCATAGGTTGCAATAGAAATTTCATAGATGTGTTAAACTATTTCAATGAACCAGATTGGGATATTGGCTAGTTGATGTCAATGAGTAGTTGTTATAACATCCTGTTTTTATTAAAATAACAATAAATACCTCTTTTGATAAATTATTAACACCTTATGTAAAAAAATGTTTTATAATTGAATAAACATGAAATATATTAAACGAATTGTGGAAGGGTAAAAATCAATATTAACACTCTGGAATATTTAGTCGAATATTTTTAGAGTTAGACACTAAGTTAATGCGAGTTTCTGAGTCCCTCAAATCCTTAACAAAGATAGAATGAAAAATATTGAATATATTATTTTCATCAAAGATAGTTTATTCAAAGTTATTAAATAACTTCAAAATATTGCATTTTATGGTAAAACTGAGACCATAATTTTGTCCAGAATACTATTTTTAGCCTAATAAGTGTATAAAATACAAAAGATGTTGGTATTTGGACACCCCAATCACAAGTTAAAGTATTTAAATAAAAATTTTAGTATATTAATTTATTAAAAATAATTTTATATCTCACAAAAAGAAATTCACACAAAATTTTTGACACATTTATGGTGTCTGAAATGGGGGGTTTACTCTAGGGGTATAAGTTTTACACACAATTGACCCTTTTAATCCCCTTTTAAAATTTGTTAAACTATTTGAAAACATAGAAATAATTAAATTATAATAATTAATTAAATGATAAAAATGGGGTTCAGTATTCATGTGCCATCCACACCCCACCCCCCATTTAGTGCATGCCTTTCCTCCATGGGAGGCGTGGGACGCTTCCCAAATGAGTAAAAACCCAAATTGATCCTTTTTAAAAATAAATAAATACCTTTTTTTCAAAACGATTTTAAAAAACAATTAAAAGAATTTTTAAAATCAATTTAAAATCATTTATATTAAAAAAAGATGGGATCAAGCCCCTTTATTAAGGAAATAACCCTTTTTTAAATTTATTTGAGAGGGAACCCTTACAAGACCCATAGGCCCAAACTTTTTAAGTCATTAAGGCCCATATGCACAAAGGCCTTAACCCAATACCCTTAAATGGCCCAAAGTCCAATAATTCATGTCTTTTAGGACCATAGGAACAACTATATTAAATAAATTCTTATAGGCCCACTATAAAGAGTAATATTGTAGTACCTACTGTTGTGACAATAACTGACACGACCGTTATCCCTACTATAGTTCCCATCTGGGCTATAATTTTGTTATAGTTCCCACCACTAAAATAGTTCTACTACTACGGTGTTTCTATATTTTCATATAATATCTCATAAATATGTGGTAATCAGAGGTTGAACCCCCAACCTCATACAAGATTATGAGGGCCTCCACTCAATAATTCCCCCAACTGCTCATTTAGTAGATTATAATGCTGAAACATGGCCATAACATTTGAAAATATATTTACTCCCCACTTTTAATCAATTTTAAATTTTAAAAATAATTAATTATTTATAAAATAAGTTTATATCACATTAAATTTTCCATTTACAGCATTTTTAAAATACTTAGATTTTTAAATTATAAAAACATTACACATTTTAATTGAAAGAATAATCATTTATATCAAAATACATATATCTTAAAACATAAGATGAATTTTAAACATGAAAATATAGGAATCAGTTATTATACCAGATAATAGAAGAGGTACATAACTACACACCTATCATTTTCAATTTATACAATTAAAAAATAAAAAAACATAATATAGTCAATTGAATACGGCTTATAATAAACAAAAAATCAATAATATAATTTTTTAAAAGAAAAAAAATGAATCTTAAAATTCATAGATGTCAAAATGATCACCAGTCACTGAAATGGTGATTCCTCATCCCCAATAAAGTTTTATGGGGTTATCATTAGGCCATTATATAATCTTATTACAAAATAACTCTAAAAGAAATGTGGGTTTCTCAATACTATAGAGAAACCACAATTGAAATCCTTAATTTATGCAAAAAAAATTCAAAAGGGATAGAAAAAGAAATGGGAGAGGAATAATAATTTTAATAATTGGAAGAGTGAGGGAAATGAATAATGGCTAAATGGAGTGGCCTTAACCCCTATCTGGAATCCACCCATGACTCTCCAATAAAAACTCTCCACTTTTCCCTATTTAAATTACCCCACTCCCATTAAAATAAAATTTAATAAATATAATAATAACAACAAAAATAAACCCATAATATATAAAATTATGTATCTAAATATTAGGTAATGAAATATCAATAACCATAATAATAAAATAATAATAATTATAATAATAAAAAAATGACAATAAAAATAATAAAAATTGCTCTTTGAAATTTTAAAAGCAACTTTATTTCATTTAAAATTATTATAATAACTTTATGATAATTTAAAATCACTAATAATGACATTAAAAATAATAATAATAATAATGTGCATTATAATTTATTGGGATTAAAAAAATAATGTTCAAGAATATATTAAAAATTAATGATCATCATATATGATTTTAAGACAATAAAATTGTTCATGAACTTCCCACTTTACAATAAAATGACATACATAGTTACTATAAAAAATCTCAATACCATTCACCTGACCATGAAACATACAATTTTATTAAAAATAATATTTTCATCCTTTCTCAAAAACAATTATTCAAGTAATATATTTGTAAATAGGTGGGTGAGACAATTCTCCCCATAAAAAAGAAACATTCTCCCTATGAAAGTTATGTAAATGATTTACAAAACAAATTTTAATTTTAAAAACTCATTTGAACCCCAATAAGAATAATAAAAAGATTCACAAGTCATAAAATAATACAACCAAGGTAAATATCAACCTTGGTCCTATGAAAATAAAACTCTTAATAATCAAACTTTTCCCTTGAACTCCCACAAAAAAAATGTTCATGACCCCTAAGGTATAACTATGACTTTTATTCAAATTAGTCCATGACATTCTTATGAGGGAATCACATCAATGTTTATATAATTTAATTATAAAAACCCATGGAAAATGAAATCCATAAACATATAATTCCATATTAATATAGGCTACAAAATCCAAAATATAATGCTTATATATCATTAAAACAAAATATGGATGGGGAAAGGACACCATTTATTCTAACTCAAATAAATTATAACATGATACATATCATAAAATAACGTATACAAAAAATACATCATTAATATACATAAAAAAATATATATGATAGTGAAAATTTATAAAAAAATATACTTCATCCATGATTCACTAGATAACCAAAGGATATCACTCAAAAAAATATAATAAATTCATTTAAAGACTTAATTTCACTTCACCATAATATCTCCTTCACCATAAGAAAGTTATCAAATGTATTACATATAAAATAAAAATACCACAAATTCAGTATCACTACAATTACAATAAAATAAACCCAAAAAATTCTCTAGATCAACCTCAAATGAATAAAAAACTATTCATAAAAATCCTTAAATTTTGAATCACTAATTGTGAATAAATTTTTAAACGAATTATGCGGCTCTTTTAACCATATATATCACTTTATATTTGGTAACCTAGTTTCAAGTGATATATCACTCTTTTTTAACTTCAATTTGACATATCACAGAGCTTACACAGACACCTAAACAAAAAATATATATTCATTTTAATTTAGATGATATTTTCATCTACTATTAGGATATTAAAAATGTATAAGGATCATTAATAATCTTTAAAAGAGTTTATATAGTCAATAGAATACTCAAAATGATGGTTTTAGGAAATATATAGTCTATCCATGCATGTATTTTCTTTCTAAATCCATGTGGAAACATCATGAGTCTTTTTTAGAAATGCATGGTCATTACAATTGGTCTTCAGGACCAAGAACATGACCATGAATTTCCCACTCGATCAAAATTTTTACATTTCACATTCTCTTAAATAATGTAAATTGATTGTGGATTGTACTTATGATCATGAAATATACAAAAAATTCCTATTTTTTTGACCAATTATGAAAATTTCACCAACAAAATTAAAAACTATAATTCCAACATCCACACATATCGAACAATGATGAGTTTAAATCATTAATACTAAAAAAAATATTTTATATATTAAACCCTCTAAACGTCACTTTTTATTACATTTCACTAACCCAAATAACATCAATATCCAAATTCATAATTTCAAGTAAATTTATAACAAACCAATAACCAATAAAATTCCCTTAATAAAATAAATATAGGCAAAATCATATTATAACAATTCAATATAAATGAGAATAAAACTAATAATCAAGACCAAACAAACTAAATATATTCTTTTAAATCCCAAAACAATCACCCATGAGGCCAAATTCTATTATAACCACATAAAACAAGTCAAATAAACCTAATTCTATTCAATTCATCTATCCACCATGGTTACAACCCAGATAAAGAATTTTAACTAAAAAACACACACTCTACCATAATAATGATTTCCATTTCACAAAAAAAATGATTCTAATAATTCAATTCAAAACTAAACAATGTATAACATTAAACAACATTTATATCAAGTAACCAATTTAAAATTTACCCGTATAATATTTCAGAATAACTAAGAACTCAACTAATTCATAATATTCCCAAAAAAGTATCCATGAAAAATATTTTACCATATAAAGAAATAGGGGTAATCTTAATGAAAACATTACTAAAAAAATAAAGGTGTAGTAGTACACATGATATAGTGAATTTCAAATATTTTAAAATATTTTTTAAATTCAAACACACTTTTAATGAAAATAAAATTTATTTTAATTATAAATTCACTATTAATTTCAATAATACCTTTCAAATAATTCATTCAATATCAAATTTATAGAAATATACCCTTTTTAATTGAAATCATATAGGGAATAAACTAAATGAAAACATTTTTATCCAAACCAAATATGTCTTAACTATTAAATGTAATTAAATTTATAAAAATTAGGTGAATATATTAATCCAAATATGACTATATCCAAATAGAAAAGTTTCAAAGTAAATTTTTTTTACCCAAATGAAAATAAATCCAAACTAAATAAGAAAATTCATTAACTAACACTTTATAATAGTTTTTTATCCAAAATAATTACATTACACAACAATAATATTACAATAATATAATAAAACATTCCAAAACCATCCAATAGTAATGATTTTCAAATATATGACACTAAAAACATAATTATACATAAACATAATGTAATTACATGATCATAAATATAAATCTTCCCATTTTCTAAAATTTCCCAACACAATTAAACAAAATGACCACCGATTATTTTCAAAATCAAATGGTTTACAAAAGTTTTACCCATAATCAATAAACTAATTCCATAATTAAGGAAATATAAAATTGAATTCATAAATAATTGAGTGATACAAAAATGAATTTTAAAAAATATATCCAAGAAAATAAGTGGAATTTTTTATAAACCAAATTCACAAACCTTAGGGATATTATCCAATTTGTAAATTTGGGATACATGGTTTTAAAACATGTCACATGTGTGGGAGGAATCCCAAACCTCTTAATGGTTACCTACACTACAAGTAAACTTCCATGTAGCAGCTGTTTTTTTTTGCGTTTAGTCGCGGTTTAAATGGACGATAAATGGTTTGGCGGTAGTTTACAAAAACCGTCGCTAAATCCTGCATCGGTAAACTGTTAGCGGAAGTTTTTTCCATTTAGTGACGGTTTAAAAAAGCGTCATAGCCACCGCATTTCATGGGGGATGTGGATCTGTAGCAGTGGTTAAAATTTCCACTAGACATAATTATTTTACGTTTAGCGGAGGTTAAAACCACCGCTACATTTTTGCCTGTATACTATTCGGGGCGGTTAAAACTGTCTCCAAAAGTTGACTAGACAAAAAATTATTGCTTACACTTCACCAATACCTTGAAAAACAAATCAAACCAGACAAACCAGACACAATCTCATAAAATAACATCATCTCACTGATTTTTTGGACCTTTCAAGGATATCAAATTAGAATAAGTGGTTGTTTACCAAAACATTTATGGTTAAATGGGTTGTGAGATAACTAAGGGGATAAATTATGAATGGAAAATGAGGGAATATCCAAGTTATAAGATGTAATTGAAAATACATACAATGGTTTTTGTTATGAATGAATAGTAAAATATAATAGTAATGGAATTACGTTAAGTGTAGTGAAAGTGATAAACTAAGTGAATATTGGTGAAATGAAATAGGTTCACCCTGGATATTGTAATTTGATAAAATGGTCAAGTGTGTTTGACCTTGTGGAATGTGTATTGATGGATTATTAAATGATGAGGGACACAGTAGATCCCAACCATGGGTAAGAATTTTTTTACAAGGAATTCCTTATCTTTTATGTGGGATGGCTAGACATGAAATTTGACATAATGGACTTGATATGATGTATATGGAGTTTCATATGCTTGGATAGTGTATTGACATGGCTTTCCAGGCACTAAAGCCTATGTGTATGATATGAGTGAACTGATTAGTGCACCACAGTATATGACATTGAAATGATTAATGAATTACCATTATTGTTAATGAAAATTTAAAATCCATTTATATTAATGGAATATAATTTTGGCTTGGCTGAAGAAGGTTTGGTGGGATTTGATGTCATCATAAAACTGAAGGATATACAGGGTTAAATGCTTGATATTTAATTATGGACTTTTCTTTGTTGTTCGTTATTTAATTGTACTTATTTATATAGTATTATTGTTATTATAATATTTATTTTTTTAGACACTATAGGTGGTGTCCTATTAACTTATACTCACACCCCTTTTAGGATGCCATTGATACCTGAGTAGATCTCATGGTTGTAGTGAAGTATAAGGGAAAATCCTTTGGATAGATGGTTGGTTTGGGATATGATATAGAGCATGTATGAGGGAACTGTATGGACATCGAGACCCATTTTAGGATTTTTATGTGGGTTTTTATTTTATTTTTTCCTAAACACCTGTCACTTGTATGAACTGACATATTTACTATATTGGTTGCGGGGATTTACCCAATTTTTGGAATTGAATACATCATGCATGATTATTCTTATAACATACTTGGTTATTATTTAAATTGATTTATACTATTGTTTGACACTGGTAAAGATGGATTTTTATCCCCACATACCTCATTGGACCCTCAATACTAGTAGGAAGCATCTTTTATATGAGGAGGCATTCATATGGTCATGTGGCACATTGGTTTGGGGAACTAGTTTAGTGGAACCTAGGTAATGGTGTCACAATGTTGTATCAAAGCCATTTTATTTTCCATTGAATAATTTTTTTTGAAATTTTTATATGATATTAAGGTGCTTCAGTCCTTGGTAATGTGTTTTTGTGTGGGATTATCTAACCCATATATGGGGGGAAACCCAGGTTATCGGTGTGGTATTGTTGTTCTTATTGTTTGATGTTATAGTTGGATGTTATTTCACTTTGGGTGATACGCTAGTTGTGAGATATTATTTTTTTCTAAGGTCTTCTTCATGGAATGACATGTATTTTTTATATATTCATGAATAATTTTTGGAAATCAGGATTTATATAACATGAATCATATTAGGCTTAAATAGAAAACAATGTTATGTTTGGGTTATGGAAAATGAAAATCATTTTCTATTGGTTTCATAGAAAATAGTTCCTAATAAAGAGTAATCAATCCACATGTTTTTGGGATTCATGGTGTCGTAGGATACCAATGCTAGACGGGTTTACATTCTTGTATGATGATATCGAATAATTACATATTATAATATTAAGCATTGAGAATTTATACAACACATCAACAATGGGTTTAACTCATAGTCATCCAAAATCTCGACTACCAATTCCAACACAGGCCTAACTGGAATGATGTATACCACACTTGAGAAACCATGAAATAAAAGGAAACTTCAGAGCTCAGTAAAATGCATAAAAGAAAATATGAGTAATTAATAAATTGTTAGGACATGAAAATTTTTGGTGGCCACTATGTGCCATGCATGGTACATATACAAACCGACTCTTCCCATATTTGTTCAACACATCAACAATAAAACTCAACTCGCGGTCTGGTGATGCATCGTCACCCTCTCCACCTATATCTCCACTTTTTGCTATCACCTGTAAGAACATTATATTGAGAATTAAATATTTTTGCATATTTATATTAAAACATAAAACTAATTAAAGTTTGCAAACTAAATGATTTTGATTTTTTGTGATTTACCTGATGGCCACCAGTCGATGCACTACCACCAGGGGCATCTAGGAATGATTAATTTTATTAGGATGGGCCTCATTAGAGAAGCAATAAATATCTTGTGACATTTGAGAAGTAGTTTTATACATAAGTGAAGGGTATCATGAACAAGAAACATAATTCCTATATGGTTTAGGGTACCATTTTTCTAAATATGGAAATTATGGATATCATATATGATATTTTTTATTGGATACATCACTCATTATTATATTGTTAATCAACATGTGGAAACTATTACTCATACCATCAGTGTCAACACACCTCATAGATAGTGGTAGTGAAGAGGATTGAAATGGGTAGAATTCAACATGACTATTATTACAGTATAATTTATCTAGTTTATTCAGATCATATATATGTATTTCATTGATTTAATCTTTTGTATGTACTACATGGTGGGATTTAAAGCTAGTATACTCCACCAAGATTATTAGTTAGTGTTCACATCTATATACAGAGATCTTTATGTATTCATTTGGGATTTAGTTCTAAATACATTTAGAATTAAAGATATACTAATTATGGTTGGAAAAATCAAGTACTAGTTAGTGTTAAAAAATTTGATTGCTGTTAATGAAACATGAAATGTAACTCTTCCTATCATACTGTATTGACACACCAACATCTTTCCAAATGATTTCTCTAGGTTACCATCCAAGAATGAAATAATATATTATATCAATCTACTTCAATGGTCATTCACATAACTGACTATTTATATAAACAATTTATAATGAATAACCCATTAAAATATATTCCATTTATAATCGGAACTCATTTATTACATATATCACTTCCATACCTTAACCCATTTAACACAATCACATTATATCAAATACCCCCTTATGTTATGTCATCAAGAAAACACATTTATCACTTCTTTCATTTAATAAAACAAGTTAACATGCCCACCTAATTGTCGGGGGTTCTCTCTCACTAACCCATATATCAGTTAAATGACTATGTTCTCAACATATCTATAAAATTAAATCATGGAATATAACACAATTCAAGATAGTCAATTGAAATAATCTTGAATCTACCCTTCAAAAAAAGAGTCTTCCTATTTTAAAAACTCAACATGTCCTAAGAATTTCATTTCAATTTACAACCATAAAAGGATATTTTAAATCATTTACAAAAAAGGAGAACCACACCCTCATTTCTAATCACCATTTGAAATATATTAAGATAACCCCCATTTTACAAAAACAATGAGGTCAACACCTTTTTTTCAAGACAATACCCACTTTCAAAACATTATTGTCCTTCATGGAAAACCATAACCAAATAAAAGTGAAAAATTCTTATTTTAATCCATTTTAGAATCCAACTAGCTATTTCGAAAAAAATACCAATTCCATATTTAGAATATCCCATTAACCTTGACTACATAACAACTTACAATTCTCAACCCATTAACTTTCATAATTATATTATTGCAACATTTTAAAAAATATTTCACCAACCTTATGTGGTTTTCATAACCCAAGGGTAGACTTAGGTACGATATCAAACATCAATGGGCCCAACAGAGTCCTTAGAGGGTATAATGCATCAATGTAAGTCCTAATATCACTTTTCTAACTCAGGAACAAAAAACATAGTACAGAATTAAATTGGAACAACCACATACGCATATGATACATAAATTTTATGAGAAAATATTCAATACCACTTGGTGTCATGGGGTCACCGGGGTCGCGGGGGGTCGGGGTCGCCAGGGTTGTGGGGTCTCCAGAGTCACGGGGTCACCGGTGTCATGGGGGTATGGGGTTGCTGGGGTCACGGGGTCATTGGCGTCGCAGGGTCACGGGGGTAACAGGGGGCTAGGGTTGTAGGCGAAGTGGGGATAGCGGGGAGAAGCGGGGTTCGGTTGGGGGGGGGGGGGCGGGAAGGGTCGACTGCATTAAAATAAAAAAACATGTTTCGTGACGGTTTATAACAAACCGCCGTGAAACCTTTTAAAAAAAATTATTTAAATAAAAATGTCATTAAATCAGTTAATACAAAAAAAAATATCATCTAAACCTTGGAAAAGTTTCAAATATAGTTTATAAACATCTATATTTCCAAAAAAATCATGTTATAAAGTTATACAGTATCAAGAAACCTTGGGGGACACAATACAAAAACCCCTCCCAGTGAACGTGACCATCTTGTAATGACTTCATTAGATGAAAAGATACCAAAGAACATCGAGGTAGTGACTCATAGGTTGTAATAGAATTTTCATAGATGTGTTGAACTATTTTGAAGAACCGGATTGGTATATTGGCTTGTTGAAGTCATTGAGTAGTTGTTGTAACATCCTGTTTTTATTATAATAACAATAAATCCCACATTTAATAAATTATTAATACCATAAGTAAAAAAATGTTTTATCAGTGAATAAACATGAAATATATTAAACGAATTTTGGAAAGGTAAAAATCCAAATTAACACTCTGTAATATTCAATCGAATATTTTTAGAGTTAGACACCAAGTTAGTGCTAGTTTCTGAGGCCCTAAAAGCCTTAGAAAAGAGAGAATAAAAAATAAAATATGTATTATTTTAAGCACAAATAATTTATTCAAAGTGATTTAATAACTTCAAAATATTGCATTGCGTGGTAAAACAGAGACCACCGTTGTGTCCAGAATACTGTTTTTACCCTAGGAAGTGTATAAAATTCAAAGTATGTGGGTATTTGGATACCCCAATCACAAGTTAATGTTTTTCAATAAAAAATTTAATATATTAAATTATTAAAAATAATTTTATATCTCACAAAATACACATATCACAAAAATTCTGACACAGTTATTGTGTCCGAAAGGGGGGGTTTACCCTAGGGGTATAATTTTTACACACAATTAACCCTTTTAATCCCCTTTTAAAATTTCTTAAACTATGTGAAAAAGAGAAATAATTAAATAATAATAATTAATTAAATGATAAAGGGGGTTCACGTTTTATGAACCATCCACCCCCCCCCCCCCCACGCAGTGCATGCCTTTCCTCCATGGGAGGTGCAGGAAGCTTCCCAAGGCATTGTTGTGGTCCATTTTAGCCACATTAAAAATTTAAAATGCATTAATGGGTCATATTAAATGACTCTTCAATCATAAATTAAGTGTTTAATGGTTGGAAACATGTGATTAATATTCAATCAGGAGATGGAATTTAGTGTTTGTTTCCCAACTCTCATGCATCTGGTTACCCATATATAAACCCAACACCCCAATCATTATAATCATCATAACTTGTTGTCCGGTTTCAAGAGCAAAAACACCCAAAAAATCGGATTCCACCAGGTGGCCTCCTCCCCCCTTATGACCTCCTTGCACAACATACCCCACCTGGTAGGTTCAATTATTTTTTTTTCTTTTTTATTTTATTTTATTTAATTAATCTCTCCATTTATTCTCATTCCATGCATTTTATAAAAAATGTGGTTAAATAAATGAGCAAATTTTTATGAAAAAAATAATACTAAAATTAAATGATAATTATTTATATATTGTAAAAGGGTATTTTTGTGTGTTTATTTAAATAATTTAATAAAACAATTCAAATTGTAATTTATTATAAATTATGAAAGGTTATTTTTTTGTGGTTTATCGGAATTTATTTTTAAAATAAATTATCAGAATTCATTTAATTAAAAATTATCAACAGAAAATGATAAAATCATTAAATTATAATTCTAATGTTTTATAAAAGATTAATTTATCATAATTATTAAGGGGATAAAACATTGAATTGTCTCGATAAATTTGTTAATAATTGTCCAAAAAAAAATTTATGAAATTATGAGAGGAAAATTATTGAAGAAAATTTTGTTAAATTACTAAAGATAATTAAAAAGAAATCATCAAAAAATAATTACAGAGATTTATGAAGGATAATTTAAAATCTTTAATGGGAATAAAATTTGTCAATATAAGAAATAAAATTAAATTATGGAGATCATTATTCTCATCACATTTTAATTATCCAATGTAGATAATTGATATGGAATTTGTTTTAAAAATTATAAAATGACATTTTAAATTATCAACGCATATAAAAAAATTCCATTTTATGTGATGTTTTAAAAATGATAATATGGTACTTTAAACTGTCAACGCATATGAAAAATTTTATCATTTTATGTAATTTTTTAAAAGGGTAAAAGTGATAATTAAAATTTATCAGTGTGTGTGTTAAATTTAATGATAATTTGAGAATTATTCAAGAGAGAGAAATATTTATCGCAAGTGATTTTTTTTATTTGAAATAAGAAATTAAATTTTACGATTCTAGGAAAACCATTGATATACCTCGAGCACCAACGTGCCAATATCTTGAGACTTTGATAAATTACCCTGACCTTAGAAAAACTATGAGAGGTTTTCCAACTATTAAGGTAGGAAGTTCCTTAACCTTTTGGTCTTGTTTAAAAATTATTTCCCTTAATATGATTATGCCCCGACATGTTTAATCACCATTATAGATAGTGAATGAATGTGGGTATGTGTGTATCCCCAGAAACTCTATAATATACTTAATTCCATGAGTACTTGTAGGTTTTCATTCACATTGCTATGTTATTATGTGTACATTATGTACTACTTTACACATGATAATATGTTATTCTTGCATATATGTATATCATTTCATGCCTTTTATACATATTAGTTTTGTTCTTGGATCCAAGACTGGTGTATCATCAACTTGCATTATCCATTGGAGGAGGGATGTGAAAGACTGGAGATAGGGGTATGATGCACGGGGTAGGAACATGATGATGCCTAGGGGATACCTTTTAGTATACCACTGAGACCTGTGTTATCCTTTACAGGGTGGATTCACGAGACTAACGACAAGATTCCAATACATGAGGAAGTCACACGATGATGCCTTGGAATGCACTCAATGAAGAGGGGACACTGATTAGATCTCGGTCCCTAGTATGTTACTCGATGGTGTGCTTCGATTACTAAAGGATTCCAATTAGATCCCAGTCCTTAGTATGTCAACAAGATGATTAAGGTAAGCTGATTAGCTCTCATTTACCTTGCACACATAGAGTACATATATTCTTTTAGATCTTGGATATTTTGTTTCACTACGACACCAAGAAACATGATTCATTAGCCTAGTGCATATTCGTTTATTCATCTAACACATTTGTTATCCATCTGGCATAACTCCAAATCAGGCATGGCCGAGGGTTGTGGAATCTTGGTTAGCACACAACTGATCAGTTTTGGATTATGTGATTTCATAAAATTACTTAATATGAAATAAACTTTTATTTTTAGCACATCAGGTTTAAGACGCATTATTGTTATCCTAATATGTCTTGTAATCACACCATACCTAAGTATTGCAGTGCACCTGTAGATTTTGTGACCAGATATACAATAAAAGGAAAGGGCCCTATGATATATGGTTGATTAGTGGATTATGGAGTAGAGAAATATCCAGATATGCACAAGAGCACTCCATGGATTATTGTTTATTTAATTTGATGTTTTCCTTTTACTACTTACTTGGTTTTATTTCCCATTTAGTAGTCATTAAATTACATGTATTCCATATTTATTTTCATTATTTTTATTATGATTTATTAAATTTTGATTTATCTGATCCTATTACATGGTACAAAGCATATAGTCTCCTCAATGTTCTACTTTTGACCCACACTGCTAGTCTGTAACCTATATCATACTAGGAGGAGTGTTTGAGGCCATGTAACATTCCAGATTGAACCTAGTGTTTCAGGTCAGGATGTTACAAAAAGGTATTAGAGGTATATTTTTACTAACTTGTTTATTTTCTTTGTTTGGGTCTGGGACAGGTTAGATAAGAGTAATAATGGTTGGGACTTGAGTGGGGGAAACTATGTCAGTGTCTGACCAGCACTATGTTGTGGTCCTCTGGGTGACCATTAAATGGAAAAATGTTGTTTTCTTTATAGTTGATTAAATTCATCTTGGGTAAAAAAACATGATGATATATATTATTTTTAATATTTCAACAATTATCATGCATCATGAAAAGGCATGTAGTTTCACATGCCATATATATACCTGTTGTTGTACTGCAAAGTAGTTCATTAATTGAAGTCCTTAACTATGGTATCTATTCATGATAGCTGTTATGTATATATTTTTTGCATTAATTAGGGAACATAGAATGTTGTTGTGTTAGTATATATATATATATATTAATGTGAAAAACAAGTAGTGATGGAAACAAGGGTTATTATTAGAGGGGTATACCTTGAGTTAAATCTATTATACTATTTAAGAGAACCTTGTGTTATCCCTTTGACTAGTTAGAACTTGTTCATATCCCTAATGTTCATTATTTTGTAGATATTCCACCTCAAATACATGTGATCGGACTACTATAAGTGGCAACCCAGGATGCTCCCATACCACCAATAGTGGTACAAGGGGATGTGCCCTAGCATGCTCCTATACTGATATAAGAGATTTAGGTTGTAGGGAATGTTTAGCTACGACTTTTCTAGATAGTTCCTATCCATGGTGGACCTGAACATAGGACCAGGACTAACCATTATTAAAAATTTTAGCATCAGTACCCTCCACCATTCAAAGGAACTATTAGGCCACAAGATGTAGCAGACTGGCAGGACTGCAATGAGATCATCATTATGCTGGTCTAGAATCTTGAGTAAGGGTGCATGATTTTGGTGACTTTTATGTTGCAAGGACCCTCTATGAAATTATATACTGTTATGAGCCAGTATTTGAGACAAGAGGGTCTTATATGGATGACCTTAATGAAGCTATTTCTCGAGTAGTATTAACCAAACAGGATGAAGCTAGACCGTGCCAATAAATTTATGGAGTTGCGACAGGGTTCCATGAATGTTTCTTCTTATTCATCCCATTTTATGGATTTACTTATCTTTTCTCCTTTGTCAGCATGAAATGAGGCACATAAGGCTTAAAAGATTGAGATAGGACTTTGAAAAAAGTTTAGATGTTAGGTTAGGGGTTTTGACTTGAAGACATATACACAGGTCTTTTGAAAGGACCAATCCATTGAAAAGGGAATGTAGGAGGACATAGTATTAGGCATACACTCAACTCATGATAGTCCAGTGATCGAGTTTCCCCAAACCTCTATGATATTTTATTCGAGTAATAATAAGAGGAATATTATAGGCATGAAGAACATTACCAACATGCAGGTAGAACAGAGTGTGGTTCAATTATCACCTTTGGATGAAATTTCATGGTGTTTCAACTATAGAAAGGTTAGAAACTTTTGTAGGTTATGTAGATACCCTAAAAGTATGTTTTTGAATTTAAATAAGGAGGGAAATCTCCAATAGTTTTCCTACATAAAGGATAATCAAGTTTTCCAAATGTGGAAATTCCAGAAAGGGGGAACTGGTCAGGGTTTCCAGTAGCAGACTCTGAGTAGTCATGCACCTCAGGGACATAGAAGAGGATATAATGTATCTCACATGTATGTTGTAGACTAGACTTCCAAATATGGTGGAGAGGGAACATCCACTATTTTAGGTACCATTCTGGTCACCTCTACATTTTCTATTTTCTTATGTGACACTGTTTCTTCCCATTATTTTTTATCTTCACAAGTAGTCGATTTTTTGACTTGCCAGTCAAATTATCATCTGAGTTAGTCTCCCTTGATACTCGTTTCTGTATAAAAGTGGTACGTATTCATCAAGGCCTAGAGTGTCCATTAGTTGTTGTCATCTATGAACATTTATTGGAATTCATGATTCAGGAAATGATGATCTTTGACGTGATTCTCAGCATAGACTGGCTAACCAGTTTCTGAGCTCACATTGATGGCTATCATAGACAGTTAACTTTTCATCACCAATGGGAGGGATGTTCATAATGAATGGGGAGTGGGAGCTGGGATTAGTTATAGTTATACTGGACATGATCTGACTTGGTTCAATCGTAGCACAAATGGAAGTCTTGGACCTTTTAGAAAATTTAGTGGAAACCTCGCCATCTTTTCTTCCAGTCATAGATCTCTATCAAGATGTCTTTCCAGTTGAATTCATCGAAATACCTCTTGATAAAGGAGTTCCATTTGAGGTACAACTCATACTCGGTATGCACCCAATTTTGGTACCTCTATATCGTATGGCTCCAACCAAACTAAATGAGTAAAACTTCAACTAGAAGACTCGGTGAGAAAAGCATTTATCAGATCTAGTACTTCACCATGGGGAGTGACTATTTTGTTATCTAAAATGGAGGATAGAGATATTTGACTATGCATTGATTATTGTAAGCTAAAATAGGGGATGGTGGAGAATTTATATCCTTCTATAAGTATCACTGATATTTATGATTATTTAAGAGGATCCTAGTGTTTCTCAAAGATTCATCTTTGAACGGGCTTCCTCCAGCTGCGAGTTAGGGAGGAGGATATTCTAAAGATCCATTTTCAGAGAAGATATGGGTTGTCTGAGTATTTGGTAATGCTGTTCAAATTGAAGAATAAAAAATTTGTGATCATGTCCCTCAAAAAAATATTTCATTTTTTACTTGGATTCTTTCATTATAGTGTTTGTTGAAAATCTCAACATCTACTCAGAAACATTAGAAGAATATTCTAGGATCCTAGAGATAGTCTTGAGTATGATCCGAACTCACAATCTTTACTACAAGTTTTAAAATGTAGATTCTATATTAAATAGGTGAATTTTCTTAGACATTTGGTGTCTGAATCTAGAATATCAGTAAACCAAGAGAAGTTTGCAGCAGTCAAGTCATTGACACATCCCTAAAATGTGTTCGATATTAGGAGATTCCTAGGTTTAGTAGGATATTACCAATGGTTTATCCAAGACTTCCCCAGACTATCGACATCTATGAATGATTTGATGAATAAGGGAGGAAGGTTACAATAGTCAGACCACTGTGAAGAGGCCTTCCTTGATCTAATTAAATGGCTGATGACAGATCTAGTACTAACACTTTTGGAGCCTAGGATTTGTTATACAGTGTATCGTGATGCACCAGAAGATGGTCCATGAGTAGTATTGACAGAAGAATAAAAGGTAGTATCCTATGGGTATATTCATCTATAACCCCATGAGAAGAACTACACTACACATAACATTGAGCTGGGAGCAGTGGTCCACACATGGAAATGTTGGAGACATTATCTCTTTAGTGAGAGATTTATTATTTACATGGATCACAAGAGCCTTAGTTATATCTTCACTCAATGGGATGTGAGTTTGAGGTTGACGTGTTGGTTAGAGAATCTATAGAAAATTGACTTTGAGATGACATATTCCCCTAGAGAAGGAAATTTCATAGAAGATTCCCTTAGCTACAGGACCTAGGATGAGTAGGAACATGGAGAGAAGTCCTTAAAGGGGTTGTGGAATTTTATATGCTTATTGGATGACTCGAATGTTGATGCTTCAGTTGATCAAGGATCTATAATTTTATATCGCTTTCTTATTACATCTACCCTTATGGAAAGTATGAGTAATGGTCAAGATTCATATCTGGATTATAATATAATGCTAGTGAGCCTCACTAGATGTGACCAGATACCCAGATGGTCGATAGACAATAATGACATGATCATAGTCCAAGGAAGAGTAGTAATTCATAATTATAACATTGAGTAACTGATGAGGGATTACCATACCTCTAGGTGTATGGTACCTACTAGTGATACAAACATGTACCATGACATCAGATGACATTTCTGGTGTCCAGGGATAAAGAGGGAAATTGTAGGTTTTTTATATTGAGGCCTCACCTGTCAGAGGGCCAAGGATGAGTATTAGCAACATGGAGGGTTGTTGAATCCACTCCTAATACCTATGTGGAAGTGGGAGGACATTACTATTGAATTTTTTATAGGATTACCCAAGACCACTTGGATTTATGACACGGTTTGGGAGATTGTCAATCGGTTAATAAAGTATTCTCACTTCTTACTAATCAGAGAGACTCACTCTATGAAGGAGTTGGGAAAGCATTATGTCTAAAATATTGTTCACTTATATAGAGTTCCCTGGAGTATTGTTTCTAACATATATTCATAGATCACATCGCACTTTTGGAAGTTATTACAGAAATCCCAAGGGACTCAACTAAGATTGAGCATGGTGTACCACCTTCAAACTGACACTCAATCTGAGAGGACAATACGCATATTAGAGTATATTATATGAACCTGCATTCTAGACCTTGGAGGAGCATGGGTCAATCACCTGAACTTGATTGAGTATTTATATACCAATAGTTATCAGGTTTCGATTCAATTGGCACCATACGAGGCTCTTTATGAAAGGCTGTGTCACTCACTGCTCTATTGACTTTATGTGGGATAGACAACATTTGTTTCCCCAACATGGCTTAGAAGACCTCCAAGAGATTACAGCAGATATGAAATAGATTTATAACTACACATAGTAGATAGATATATTATGCCTACCATAGGAGGAGACTACTGGAATTTCTTGTAGGAGATCGTATTTTCTTGAGAGTGAAACCATAGTTAAGGAAAAAGTTTCTGAGGAAGCATAGAAATCTATTACCATGTTTTTTTGGCCCATTTTATGTCACCAAATGGATAGGGGCAGTGGTGTATCATCTAGACATCCTTTCACGCTATCGTGGTATGCACGTTATCTTCCATGTTTCATAGCTTCGGAGGTATATACCTGATCCTATGCTTGTTATTGATTATGTGGACATTTAGATGGAGACTAGATCATCTTAAGAGGAGAATTTAACACAAATCATTGAATAGAGAGAGAATGATTTATGAGGAAAGACATTACCACTAGTCCTGATTTAGTGATAGCATGGACGGATACTAGAAGAGATATGGGAACATGAGTCTGGTATTAGAGCTATGTGACATGTGTTTTTTGAGAAATACCACAAGAAAATTTTCTCTAGGATGAGAATTCGATAGAAATTGGAATTTGTAACATATTATTTTTATTACCATAACAATAAAGTCCTATTTTGATAAATTATTAATACCTTAAGTGGAAAAAATGATTTATCAATTAAAAATCTTGAAGTTTATTAAATTAATTTTAGAAGGGTAAAAATTAGTAATTAACACTCTGTAATATTTAATAAAATATTCTCAGCGTTAAACACTGAGATAGTGTGAGTTTTCGAGGCCTTAAAAGTCTTAGAAAATAATGAATAAAAAATATAAAAATATGGTATTTTATGCATGGAAAATATATACAACATATTGAATAACTATAAAACAGTGCATCATAATATAAAACTGAGATCATTGTTGGGTATGGAATGCAGTGTTTAGCCTAGGAAGGCTATAATATTAGAAGGTAGTGGGTATTTGGATTCCCCACTCACCAATTAAGGTTATTAAATAAAATGGTTAATATATTAAATTATTGAAAATAATTTTATATCACATAAGTGGCACATCCCACGAAAATTATGAAACCTCCATTGTATCCAAAACTAGAGGTTTACTCTAGGGGGTATAATTTTTTTGTGTAGTTGACTCCTTTAATCACTGATTAAAATTGGAAAAATTGTGTGAAAAAGACAAATAATTAAAAAATTTAGTTAATTAAATGATAAAAAGGGGCACACTATTCATGCGCCCCATATAGTGCAGACCTTTATTCCATTTGAGGCATGGAAATATTCTGAAGGCTTTTTTTTGGTCTGTTTCAGCCACATTAAAAAAATTAAAACACCATAATGGGTGATATTAAACGACTCCAGAATCATCAATTTGGTGTTTAATGGTTGGGAATGGGTGATTAATTTTCACTGTAGAGATAGAAATTTGGGTTATTTTTTCAACCCTCATGCATTCAGTTACCCTAGATAAACTCAACACCCCAACTGGTGTAATCACCACAACTCATTTTATAAGTTCTATAGAAAAAAATACCAAAAAATCAAATTCCACCGGGCGGCCTCATCCCCCCATATAGCCTCCTTTTGCAGTGCACCCCACCTTTTGAGTTCTCTTATTTTTCATTTTTCATTTTAATTACTTAATTTAACTCTTCATTTGTCTTATTACATGTGTTTTATAAAAAAATTAGGTGTTAAATAAATTAGAAAATTTAAATGAAATTAACTCAAAAAAATTCTAATTATTTATAAATTATCAAATGGTATTTATTTCTGTTTCATTGAAGTTTTTTTTAAAAAAATCAATTGATAATTAATTATAAATTATAAAATTGTATTTTTATGTGGTTTATTGAAAGAAAATTTTGAAATAAATTATAAAAATATGTTTAACAAAAATGTATCATAGAGTAATGATAAAATCATTAAATGAAAATTGTAATGTTTTTTAGATTAATAATTTATCAAAATTATTAAGGTGATAAAACATTGAATTATTTCAATAAATGTATAAATAATTGTCCAAAGATAAATTTTAAAAAATTTTGAAATGAAATTTTTTGAAGATAATTGCATGAAATTATAAATGATGATTGAAAAAGAAATAATCTAGTGATAACAATATATATTTATCAAGGATAATTTAAAATATTTTGTGGGAATTAAATTTATCAATGTAATCAATAAATTTAAATCTTTTATATCATTATTATCATCACATTTTAATTTTCCAATGAAGATAATTACCATTGTATGTGTTTCTAAAATGATAAAATTTTAATTTAGATTATCAACGCTTATGAAAAACTGTTTATCATTTTCTGTGATGTTTTAAAAATGATAAATTTATAATTTAAATTATCAAATAATATGAATTGTTTTTATCATTTTATGTGATGTTTTAAATGGGTAAAGTGATAATTAAAATTTATCAATGCGTCTAGTAAATTTAACGATAATTTGATAATTATTCAAGAGAGAGAAAGAATAATTACATGTGATGTTTTGTATCTTTGAAATAAAATAAATAAATATTATGATTCTTGGAAAACCATTGACATACCTCAATCACAAATGTTCCAATAGCTTGAGACTTTGAAATATCACCCTAACATCATAAAAACTATGAGAGGTCTTCCATCTGTTAAGGTAGGAAGTTCCTTAACCATTTGTGCTTGTTTATAATTGATTTCTATTAATATGATAATGTGGATACATGTTTAATGACTTCTATAGACACTAAATTCATTTGGGTATGTGTATAGACCAAGAATCTCTTAATTACACTTGATTCTAAGAGAGCTTCCAGAAATTTATTCACATTACTTTGTGATTAAATGTTCATTGTGTTCTACTTTACTCATGATGACGTGTTATTCTTGCACACACACACAACGAGATATATATACATATATATTCTACCATTATATGTATACCTTGTTGTTCTATTCCTATAGCCAAGACCAGTGGATTGTCAAATTACATTTTCCTTTGGAAGAGGGATGTGCATCACTAATGATCACGGTCTGATTCATGGGATATGCACGTGATGATGCCTAGGAGATTCTATGTTGTGGACCACTATGACTTGTGTTATCCTTTGGAGGAGGGATGCACATGATGGATTATGAAGGTCCAATACCTAAAGAACGCACATGATTATGTATTTGGATGCACTCGATGTCGAAGGGACGCTGAATAGATCTCGGTTCCTAGTATGTTACTTGAAATTGTGCTTCGATGACAAAAGAATACTGATTATCTCTCTTTCCTTAGTTTGTCAACTCAATGATTAACGGGAGCTGATTATCTCCCATTTCCCATGCACACAAAGAGTACATATATTCTTGAAGATCTTTGATAATATATCGCAAGATGATGCTGAGAAACATGATTCATTATCCAAGTTGATAATCATTAATTCACGTCAAAACTTGGTGATCCATCTAAAATAGAGCCGAAGCAGGTAAGACTGTGGGTTGTGGCAGCTTGGTTAGCACACAAAATCTCGATTTTTGATTGTGTGTTTAATTTTCACTATTTATTATAACATACACTTTTATTTTGATCACATCAGGTTTAGGATGCATTGGTGGTTTTTTACTAAATCTTGTACACACACACACACTACTAGTTCATTTTGGTGCATTTTTAGATTTCTTGACCAGAGATTCGATGAAGGGATAGGTCCCTATGGTGGATGGTTGAGTGGTGGATCATGGAGAGGGAGCGTACTGGGATAAGAACCAGTTCACTCAGAAGATTATTGTTTATTTACTTTTTAGTTTCCCATATAAAATTATGTTTTTTTATTAAAAATTTTGGAGTCATCAAATTACATTTATCCCATATTTACTTTTTAGATTTGTATTCTGAGTTATTAAATTTTTATATATCTGATCCTATGACATGGTACAGAGGGTATATTTTATCCAAGGTTCCACTTGAGACCTTCACTACCAGTTAGAAACCTCTTGTGTATGGTGTGGCCTTCCGGAGGCCATGTAGCATTCTAGATCAAATCGAGTGATTTAGGTCGGGAAGTTACAGTTGTGATGGGGTTAGACCTGAATGGCAGAAGTGGGGCTCGATTTTTATAGGAGTGGAGTTGTGCTATTGGGAGGCATGTAAGATCCCATCATTTTTCAGGTATGTTTCTTTCTGATTTTTTCGATTGAGCATTGGTGTTTGATTCTTATTTTGAGATGGTGATTCTTTGTTGGATAAAATGACCTAATGTTTGAGGATTTATCCGCATTTGAATTAATGGCGTCTAGGTATAAATGTTACATTGTGTTAAAATGGGTTATTGGTAGGTTGATAATTTTAAAGGGGGTTTTAGGTTTTCTTAAAAGGGAAATGGCCTGAAAAACAATTGCATAACATTTACACATCATGTAAAGGGATTAAAAATCATATAAAATGATTTCACATTGTGTAAGGTTTTAATAAAATAAATCCAAGGTGATGGGTTTTTTATATAATACCATTAAAAAAATTTACATGATACGTAATCATGTAACATGGTGTGTAAATTCCTGACCTATTGTTTTAAACATGTTTTGTGGACAAAAATCATTATGTTTTAGTTACAGATCCTTTCCTCTAAAACCTAGTGCTTTATCCATAAAATTTTGAGGTGCCAACCTCCCTTTTATATGTTTCATTTATATCTTCAATCCCTAGAAATATCCTTTGGTTAGTTTTCTTATTTCTTCACTTTGGTTAACCAACTTTTGCGGTGAAATCAATTTTGGTGATTGCATTGTTATTTTTGATCCTAATTAGTATTGATTTAGGAATATCTTGAAATCATATGCACATTCTGTCTCATGGGAATTGTTCATTGGAGGTATTGTTGGGTCGTCTGTTAAAGGTAGAGGGTCTAAATCTCAACCCTATAGTATGATTATTGTTAATTTTATGAAATATCATGATCACACCATTGAAGTATTCACAAAAAAATTAATGAATTACAAATGGTATTATTATCTGAATTCCATTTTTTTAATTTTCATCTATCATCACTTATTGCTACACGTTAGGTGGGAAAAAATTTGAATATTAATGATTTGAATAATGGATTAAAATATGTTTTACCATGACATGAAACCAAGGATAATTTTTTGTTATAGAATCATGAAATTATGGATTAATGCTTATTTATATAATTTTTAATCAATTTTGAATTGAATTAGAAAGTGTAATATGAAGTAACCATGATAATTTTTATAATTATCCTTTGAGAGATACGATTTGATATTGTGATATCCATGTTGTATGATAGGAATTGTGTTCTTTTCTAAGATGCTTATATAATGGGATAGGACCATGCACTTTCACACATATATATTGTAATGATAATAGTGTGGGATTTTGGTGAAGTCCATGTTGTAATGCTTTTATAGAGTAGGCTATGCCTAGTCCCATGCTATAATGCATATAGTAATTTTACCCAGTTTTTTTGTTGTGACTATACCATAGTTATATGGATTTGACTGGCATGGTGGTATGACATGGTCATAGATATTAAGTAATGGTGTAGAAGCATGTTATTTACCTTGGCTATATGGATGTGGTATTCATGGTTGTAAGACTTGCTCAGAGATATTTTGGTATAACACAGAAGACAAATATTTACAATGATTATATGGTTGCCATTGGAATGGTTGTAAGACATGCTCAATGATATTTTGGCATAGTGGTGAATCAGGTCATTTACCATGTATATATGGTGGTGATTGGCATGGTTATAAGACATTCTCAGGGATATTACATCATAGGGATGAAGTAGGTTGTTCTATTTATTTAATTGTTGAATTAATTAACATACATGTTTATCAAATTATTGCATACACTTCTCATTAGACTGGTTTTGTTTAGACATAGTGGTTTCTACATACTATATCTTACTCACACCCTATATAGGACACTATTTGGCACGTGTTAAGAATTTTTGGATGTAAGTTTAGACCAGGGAAAAGGACCTTGTGGTTGATTTCTTATTTGTTATTGGGATGGAATCTGGAGATGGAACTGATGTGGGATTTGGGAACCGATAATTTGAGTCTTTTATTGAGTCTACTATTAATTTTATTGTATCATTATAGCATTAAATTTAGACATATTTCATAATTTTGGTGCATTATTCATTTACTAGTATTAGATCATTTAGTTGGCCTTTATTTTTATCTTCTATTGTGTCCTTAATTTGATTATTATTTCCATTTTTTTTTATTTTTTCTACAACTATGAGACTTCATAAAAAGTTTGTATGGTCTCTCCACTATACTATTCAAAAACCTACTACTTTTCGATAGCCTCTGGCATACGAGGAGGAACACTTGAGATCCTGTAACCATCCATTTCGGGCAATGTGAGAGGGTGATAGATTGGGGGACATTACAAAGTGGTATCAAAAGAGAATGTTTTCTTTTATATTTCCTTATGTTTTGGGAAAGGTAGAAAGTATACTAGGATGTTTTGGGACTTAGTAATGAGCTTTTGAGTGTGAGTAGTTAACCCATGTATAGGGGAAATCTATTTACCCCGGGATGGGATTCATTTTTATGTTGTGGGATTGTTACAGTTGATGTTATTTCACATTGGGTGATTCACATGTTATTTGAGGATTATTGTTTTATGGTGTTATTGTTCCTTGAGATTTCTACCCTTGGCCTGACATGGTGTGAGATGAGAATACATGCATCATAATAGGCGTATTGGGATATATTGGCAGGCATTTTCATAAAAAGGCCATATCTATTTTTTCATGTGATATATACTTATATGATAAACCATGATATGAGATATATGTTTCATAAGATAAATGAAATGAGTTTTCATGTCATGTTAAAATACTTATAATTCATTTCTAGAGAGACTAATAGTTATTGTTTCTCTATTTTATTCACTTTTTGGGTTGACCTTGTTGATAGAAAGTTCTTTATGGCATGCATTGTCTTATAGATAATATGCCTCTGTGTCATCTTTGACTTGAGTGTTAGGAGAGTGCAAATAAGTATGCTTTTAATGTAGCTAAACTATAAATTTCTATAGTTACTAAGGAGAATATGGATGTTCAGCTTCATGATATATTCTTGTGGATCATGCGATTCATGTAAAGGAAGATTGTTCAAACCATTCCTTTGATGTCTAAACTGACAATAGAGTTCAAGCTTGATTATCCACTTATGTTTACTAGGGAAGGGGGACCCTGTGTAGCGGAGTTCAAGATTGAGTCAATCCAAAAAATCTTAAAGCTTCTTGAGACACTCGCAAATAGGAGGTTTAATTTTGTTGTTTATATTCTTTATAGACCTTCCATGAATTGGTGGGATATTCTTGAAGAAGATGGGTAGTAGTATGACTATCTTTGAAGGACTTCAAGAAGATTTTCTTGATTAATTTCTATCCCGAAACCTTAATTGATGAAAAATTTCTTGATTTCATGAATCTTATGTGGTAGGGTTTTCGATGCTAGAGTATACTATACTTTTTACTAACGTACATTGCCTTGCACTATCTTCGGCTGCTGAGGAAATCTCCCAAGTGGTAAATTTCTAGAACAGTGTTTTCTATGTGATCAGGTCGTAGGTAAACATTTTTCTTTTAAAAATCTTTAATGATGTAATGAATCAGGCTCTCATAATAGAAGGTAATCTGAGAGAGGATCCAAGAAGAATCAAGGATATTTCCACAAGGCTGTCTGGGAGTTCTTATTCGAGTGGTAGGATGTACTGTTATGACAATTTCCACCAAAGTTGTAGTGGTAAGAGTATTCAGGTAGTAGATAAATATCTCAGGATCATGTTTTATTATAGTTATATTTCTGTTGATTTTTTGTTCAGAAGTTTCCATAGTATCCTTACCCCACAGTTTTGTGCCATATCTATATTAGATTAGGTCATCTCTAGAGGTTTTGTTAAAACTATCCAAAAAATACCAGTGGAACAGGATCAAAAAAAGCATCAGAATTAGTATAGGTCTCAACTATACCTCAGTAGGCTGGTATTTGGAGTTCCATATGTTTTTTGGGATGAGGAAGAATATGTGGTACCCTGGTGCAGGAGAAACCATACAAAGAAAGGGAAATATATTAGGGTAGTCATACTAGAGCCCAAGGAATATAGACAAGTTAGTTTCATGCTATGAAGAACAATCCAGCTACCGTGGATGCAAGGCCTTCTACCATCATAGGTATGGTTCTTTTATCATCTAACATTTCTTATGTTTTGCTTGATATAGGAGCATGACATTATTTTTCATCAACTCGCTTTTTAAATTGTTTGAGCATTGATGTGGAAATATTTGATAGTGATTTAATCATTAACACACTATTTGGAGTGTGGTCTAAAAATATCAAACATTACATGGTGTGTTATTTAGATATTGGTGGTTTCCATTTCATTTGGGAATAGTTCATGCAAGAAATGACAAGATTTGTCTTTATTCTTGGTATGGACAAGTTAGTTCTATAATAGGCTCATATCAACTTTTACATGAGGGGAGTTACTTTCCTATCTTCATAAGGAAGAATTTATTCTCACTAGGGTGAGTGGAATATGTAGTCTGGTCATGTGGGACCAATTCATTTTAGATTGGATTGTCTCATGGATGAAATCACCAATCATGCTCTAGATAGTTTTGAAATTCATTAGGATTATTTTTCTATTGTGGTTGACAATTTTAGGGATGTTTCCCCTTAAAAGTCCCATGGAATACCTCACGAGCGAGTTGTTGAGATTATAATCGAGTTGGTATCGGGATTAGAGACAGTTTCTATCATGCCTTATATAATGGCACAAGTATAGATTTAGAAGTGGAAGTTTTAGTTGGAATATCTATAATCAAAAGGATTCATAAAGCTATGTAAATATCCTCGGGGTTCTCATATTCTCTTTTTCAAAAAGGTTGATGGATATTTATGCTTATGTGAGGAATATCAAAGGTTGAACCATATGATGATCAAGAACTGGTATCCTCTTCCAGGTTAGGATGATATTTTTCATTAGTTGAGAGGTTCCATTCACTTATCCAAAATATGCTTGCGGTCATGAAATCATCAGTTAAGCGTACCAATATCAAATATATCTAATTCTGATTTTAGGAGTAGGTATAGCTTGTATGAATTTGTAGTGATTCTTTTTTGGTTGATTAATGTGCATTTGGTATTCATGGCCTTAATGAATATTATCTCTCATCCATTTCTGGAACGGTTTGTGGTGGTTTTTGTCAATGATACATTAGTGTACTTCTATTCATACAATTATCATTCCAAAAATATTGAAATCATCATGAGTACATTGAAAGAGAATCATCTTTACACTGATCTATGAAAAATAAAGTGCACTTATTGGGCCATGTAATCTCAGAGATAGGAGTTCTAGTGTAACCAAAGAAAGTCATAGCCATGATATCTTAGAAAAAAACCAAGAACATCTTTATTAAATGGTGATTTTTAGGTTTAGTAGGTTATTACCAATATTTTATCCAAAATTTATCTTGAATGGAAGCACCGATGTCTAGGTTGACCATGAAAGGAGCGAAGTTTATTTGGTCTGATGCTTGTAAAAGTTCTTTCGTAGAGGTGAAAGGTAGGTTGTCCTCAGTACTTATCTTCACATTACGTATTTTGGGTAAAGCATATATTTCTTATTGTGACACATCTAGAGTTTGAATCAGATCATTTCTAATCCAGGAAGATCATGTGGTTTCTTATGGATCAAAGCATCTGATATACCACGAGAGGAATTTCCCTACTCACAATCTGGAGTTACTGACATTATTTCATGCACTGGATTGTTGGTGACACTTACTCATGGGTAAGAGATTTATGGTATACATAGATAAAAAAACCTTAGGTACATGTTCTCTCCATAGGACCTTAACCTTTATCATAGGAGGTGGGTCGAGTATCTGCAGTCTTTCGACTCTGAATCGGATTATACACTAGGTAATGGAAAAATTATTTTAAATGATTTAAGCTAAAAGACATATATATTGGTATTATGAGAGTCTTGTGATGTGTAGAAAAAATGTCCCTTTTGAAGACATGCATCAGATGTTTGTGAATCTTAGGGGTGAGGAGCTCTAAACTCGACATCAGTTATACATATGATTTTGGTCGGGATTAAGACCATGATTTTTTCTCATCTAAAAGTCTCAATTATAGGATAAAAACTATATGGTGGGAGATTCCATTAGGATTGTCTCTTAGTTGTAGTAATTATCCTCATTCCCATGGCTGAGTATGGGATCCTATGAGCTTACACGAGGAGTTGATTATGGAGTTTTATGCTTCTGAATGGGTGGTGCATACTTATTTAATAAATATGTATCATGATCTCCATAGATAGTACCGGTGGTCCAGAATAAATAAGGAGGTGAAAAGGTTCATAGCTAGGTTCTTTACTTTTCAATAAGTGAAATCCAAGAATTAGAGGATATCTTGGATTTTATAACCTTTACTCATCCCATAGTGGAAATGGGATGATGTCACGATGGATTATGTGATGGGATTACCTGGGATGACCATTAATAATGATGTTTTATGGGTTGTTATGAATATATTGACTACATTATACCACTTCATTACAATTATTGAAACCATTATAGTTGAATACCTTGGAAATATTAATGTGAGTGAGGTTGTTCGATTTCACGGTGTTCTAAGGAGTATCATTTAAAACATAGATCCTAATTTTACATCGTGTTTCTATAAGGGTCATTAAAAATCACTTAGATCACAAGTTATTTTAATCATATCCTATCATCCACAGTCTGATGGTCAATAAAATTGGACTATTCATGTTCTGGAGGATATTCTTCGAGCCTGTGTTTTGGATTTTGGTGGGTCATAGGTGCAGTATATGAAACATAAGGAGTGTTAATATAATAATATATTCCAAGAATTAATCCAAATGAAATATTTGGAGCCTTTGTGTGGAAGGATATACCATCACCTCTTTGTTGGAAGGAGGCAGGTGATTATGAACTTGTTGGGCCTAGTCTCCTACAGGTGACTCTTGAACAGGTTTCGTTTATTAAAAAGTGGTTGGTGACCACAAAGAATAAGAAGAATTCATGTTATGACCATAAAAGATAACCTTTGTAATTTTAGTTTGTTCTTTATGTTTTTCTTTGAGTTTTTCACATATTATGGAAACATTGTATCAGGAAATAAATAAACCAAGTTGTCAGGTTTTCCGGGCTGTTTACAATAGTGGTAAGGGTCGGTCCAATGGCATACAATCTAGGCCTTCTACATTGCTACAGTGCCATCAATGATGTGTTCCTTCAATCACAGCAATGAATATATCATCCATACACTTCGCATGTGATAAACATATCATATTTCTATCTTTAGGATGAGGCATCCTTTGAGGAACATCCAATATAGGTTGTTGTTTGTAGGGATAAATATCTTTGAAGTCATGTTATATTGTTGTTTCGATTGCAGTGGTATCCTGGGAGAGTTAATGAGGAGACTTGGGAGAGGGAGTGTAATATGAAAATATAGTGCCAAAAAAATTTTGTTGAGACCTCAAAGTGATTTTTGGAGATTCTCGGGGATGAGCTATTATAATGTGGGAGGCTTATAAGATCACATATTTTTTCAGGAACTTTCTATCTAAATTTTTCCTTTGATCCATAATAGTCAAGTCATGTTTAAAGATGAAGATACTTTGTTGGATAAAATTTCCTAATGTTCAGGTATTTATACTTTTTTGAATAAATGGAGTCTGGGTATAAATGGTAATTGGTTTTAAAATGGTTTCTTGGTAATTTTAGAAGTTTAAACGGGGTTTTGGGTTCGTTTTAAAGGTAAATGGTCTGAAACATCAATTCCAGAACATTTACACATCATTTAATTGTTTTTTTATTTTTAATAAAATAAATCCAATGTGATTGATTTTTTATAAAAGGTCATTGAAAACATTTACATACCTTGTAATCATGTTACACAATGTGTAAATTCCCAACTTACTATTTTAATGATGTTTTGCGGATGAAATTCATTATTTTTGGGTTACATAACCTCTCCTCTCGACCCTATGAATGTATCCATGGGATTTTGTCGTACCAACCTCCCTTTCGGAAAATTTCTGTGTGCCTTAAATCCATGGTAAGTTTCTTTTGTTATATTTCTTCTTTCTTTTATTTAGTTCTCCATTATTGTGGGGAAATCCTTTAGTTGATTGTGTTTTTGGTTTTTAACTGGATCAGTCTTGATATAATAATCTCTTACAATCATCCACACCTTCTTTCTCATGGGATTTGGCCATTGGATTATTTTTTTGATAGTTAGTTAAAGGTATGGGGTCTAAATCTCAACCCTATGGTTTTATTATTTTTAAGTTTATGCAATATCATGACCGCGACAGTGGAGTGTGTTCCAAAAATTAAATGAATAAAAAATTGTATTATTCTTTGACTTCCCTTATTATAAATTGGAATCTAAACATGGATATTTCTACCCGTTGTGTGGTAAAACTTATGAATATTAATGATTTTGATAATGGATTAAATGTATGTTTTAGCATGACATGAAATGTATGATGATTTCTTATGATAGAATCCCAAAATTTTGGCTTAATGTTTATTGATATAATTGTTAATTTATTTTGAATTGAGTAGAAAAGTGTAATATAAAGGAATCGTAGTAATTCTAATAATTAACCATTGATATATATGATGTGATATTGTGATATCCATGTTATATGAACGAAATTTTGTTCTGTGCTGACATGCTTATATAATGGGCTAGGCCTTGGAACTTTTATAGGTATATATTGCAATACTGATAGTGATCAAGCTCATCCCAGTCAATGCTATAATGTTTATATAAAGTGGGTTACGCCTAGTCCCATGTTCAAATTCTTATATGTATTTGACTCGGATTGTTTGTTGTGACTATTCCAACGTGATATGGATATGGTTGACATTGTTGTAAGACTTGCTTAGAGATATTCCAGCATGGGTCCAAAGTAGGTTATTTACCTTGGTTAAATAGATGTGGTTGGAAGGGTTGTAAGACATGCTCATAGATATTTTGGTACGGAAATTAAGTGGTTTATTTACCTTGGTTATATGATTGTAGTTGGAATGGTTGTAAGACATGCTCAGAGATATTTTGGCATGGCACTGAGGAAAGTTATTTACCACGGATATATGGTGGTGTTTGGTATGGTTTTAAGAAATGATATGAGATATTATAGAATGGAGACTAAGTAGGTTGTTATATTTATTTAATTATTGAATTAATTAATATACATGTTTATTTCTTTATTGCATACACTATTTATCTAACTAATTTTGTTTACAAACAATGGTGTTGACCAACAAATTTTATTCAATCCCTATTTGGGCCACCATTTGACCCCCACGAAGACTTCATGGATGCATGTTTGGATAAGGGAAAAGGACCTTGATTTTTATTTCTTATTAATATTGGGCTAGAGTTTAGAGATAGGAATGACATGGGATTTGGGACCTGAGACTGAGTATTTTATTGAGTCTTATGTTATTTTTATTTTATCTTTATATCATGAAATTTAGTTACATTTCAGCACTTCATTACATTATTCGTTTATTATTATGGGATTATTATGTTTGATTATATTTTTATCTTCCTCTTTGTCCTTATCTTTGTTTATTATTTCTATTTTATTATGATTTTTTCTACTACTATGACACTTTATACCAAGGGGCATAGTCTCCCCAGAATACTATCCACACATCAGCTTCTAGTCATTAACATATGGAATACAAGGAGGTGCGATTGAGGTCTCATATCCAACCATGTCTACCCATATGAGAGAGTTCTGGATTGGTGGATGTTAAAAGGAAGCTCTTGATCTGGTCTTTCTGGTTTAGATTATAGTTTTTCCAACCTCTATCTCATCAGTGAGGGAGATTTCATTTGATGGAATCTACATGGGGTTATATAGAATAGGATTTTGGGTGGGGTCCATAGTGGTCGAATTCTTAACAATTGGTGGTAGTGGACAAGGTAGGTGGTGATGACAACGATGAAAGATGCTTTTGTTGGGGCTTCACGGTGACCCAAAATTAGATGATAGTGCAGTCATGATTTTCTTGTATTAGGGTTCTTCCATTGGTTCCTTATTCTATTGGTATTGGGCCTCTAGGAAATGATTTTTTTCTTCCGGCCTCGATAACCCTGGTTCAACACTTGTGTGTTGCAGTTGGCCTGACTATAATCATAAAAACAATTTGGCGCATCAGGAAGGTGGTGAAAATAGATATCCAGGTGTGTGTATTCACTTTGAGGGTATGTCTTGTTGATTCTCATCATCTTATGTTTCATCCCTATTGTGGGAAAGAGGGGTGACCTTCCTTGTGACTTTCCAACTTAGAACTAGTTTGAAAAATGTAGTGCAATAGGAAGGTGATGCAAGTAAAGGGAAACACATGCCTCACTGGTGGTCGGTTCAAAAGAGATATGAGTGTGTTGGAACCCATCATCTGGCCCTCCTCCCACACCATGGATGGAGGAGTTCCTTTCCTCAATGCATCTTTCTAGAATGATTAAATAGGAAGCTTACATAGTACAAATATTGATTTTCCTTGTTAGATCAAATAAGAAGCATAACAATTGAGTAGTAGAGATGAGCAGAGGACCTCTCCCCCATTCTTCAACTTACCATGACCTGCCATGATAAATATCACCCTTTTCCTAATTAACTTCTTCTCTCATTAAAATAAAATTTAATAAATTTTAAAATTTATTTAAGTGGAATGAGATACATTACAAATAAAATCATGAAGCACAAAAACCAGGGAAGTAATTAGTGTGGATTAAACTCAAGATCTCATTGAGACCCATAAATAATGCTACCACTGAGCTACACCACAAAGGGAAATATAAATAACTATAATAATATCCACCAATTACATATCTAACTGTTATAATAATAGTAACAATAATAAAACCCATAATATCAACCAATTACATATCAAAATATTATAAAAATAAAACCCAATAACCATAATAATAGAATACTAATAATAATAACAATGATAGAATGAAAATGATAATAAAAAAAATAACACATTGAAATAATAAAACCCCTTTATCCACTTAAAAATATTATAATCACTGTTGAATAATTTTAAATGACCTTTAATGACTTTTAAAAGTATCGTAAAAGTTGTAATACAATTCGTAATTTATCTTGAGTGAAAAATATATGTTCAAGGAAATTTTAAAATAATGAATAATCACCATGCATGATCCCAAGACTGTGAACAGAGACAAGAATTTCAAACTAGACAAGAAGATTGCATATAATATCACTATTCACTATCCCAGGACCATTCACCTAACTATGAAACACCCCATTTTTTAAATTCATATTGTTTACATTCTATTAAAAAAATATATTAATAATGTATTTATAAATAGGTGTATGTAAAAATATTTTAATAATATCTGAGTTATTTTAGGTGAGTTTTTAAAATTATCAAAAAGGTATCCAAACAAATATATTGTTCATGAAACCTTAGATTTTTTATTAACTAGTATATCTTAACCATGTGAATAATTGTACGTAGGGTAAGAGTTAACATCATAATATGATGGTGAATTCTCCCATGGATCATAAAATTAATTTGACTGATAATGGTAAAAATTTAAAAAGAAAAACTTGAGAACTCATAGAGGCGAAATTTTATAATATATATCACACACAATGGGTGGGTAGATAGGTTGTTTATTGTATGTATTCAGAGATGACCACACTATTATAGTCTCTTAATTGTCTTTAACTTTTCTTCCAAAAAACCAAATCACAAAGAGAATAAATCTAATTTTACTTCATTTTTTATTTTTAAATGATTAAATATCCCTTTAATTTTGATTTAAAGATATAATATTCCTAGTAAATAGAGAAAACATTTGGTATTCATTTTAACATCATGACAAGTTTCAAAATTTATAAACCAATAAATATTATTGTATAAAAATTCTGGTTTATCCCATTGGGAGAATATGTGTAGTCTCCAGTAATAAAATATCTTAAGAATGTTTTGGTAGAAAAAGTTGTCAGTAAAGAAATTTTGATGTCTAGAAGTTAAATAACTATCTAAATGACTAAAACAAACTAAAAAACCAAATAAAGAAGGAAATTTCATTATTAAAAATCTAGATCATGTACATACATAAATAAATAAATACTACCCAATTTTGAATATTTATTCCCCAATCATCACCATTTCAAAAAGCTATGTTATTATTAGGAGACCGAATATCTCTAGAAAATTTATCAAAATTCTCAATCACTAATATTATGAATATGGTGTCTAGTATTTAGAACTGAATCTATTTCTGAAGTAATAAGAAATGTTTCTCATAAATTCAAGGTATTTATCTCTATCATGACCCCCTCACATTATATTACTTATCAATTCTCAATTTTAAAAGTGTGAAAAGGTATAAACAATATCAATTCATCAATTAAAATATTTATTTAATTTGAATTCTCTAAAACATAACTGGTGATTACCTCATGCATACAGCAGAATATAAACTAAAAAATCTATGTTGTTTTTCTATTCTAGATTAATTATTTCGTATTACAAAAAATGGGCCCAATATCTTGTGAATAAATGTCCGATAAAAATAAAAAATATATTTAATCAGATGAACAAAATTTTGATCAAAAAATAGTTTATCTAGTAATTAAATATATATGATAAATAAATAATCATGAAACTGTTTTAATGTTCATAAAAACTCTAACACTATTGAGTTAGATAAACATGAATATCATAATGAAAGAATGAAAAAATATATATATTTATATCAGTATTACTACTATAGAATTTCAAAAAATAGGTGTTGGCTTTTATTAGCGCTTATAAAAGTAAACCTTTATTAATGCGAAAAATAAGAACTAATGAAAGTCAACTTTTAGGAGTGCCTATTTTTTGCGGTGACAAAGAACATTATTATGAAAATTTTATTTTGAATTTATAAAATATTTCTCTAATTGTTTTTGAAATATTTATATATTTTTATTATAATGAATGATATGTAACATAATGTTTAATATGAATTAATTAATCTTTCTAAAAAATTTCAAATTTTCTGATGAATTGTGGTATATTATTGATATTATTATATATATATGATATAAATTTAATAAATTTGTTTATAATGTAATTAATATTCTATTACACAGAGATTATAATAAAATTAATATTATATGCATATTATATATAGTTTAGATATAAGCACGTGTGTGTTGGTCTCACCTAGACACTTATATGTATTTCACACACATGCATGTATTAATAAAGATGCACTATCTTATATATAAATTTAAATAGTAATAGATTCGACTAAATGAATTTATGAAATTGTATATTTCATAATTAATATATATATATATATATATTATTCCATTTTAATTAATATTATTCTTCATAGAAATTCTAATATAATTTTCTATATGATTACATTATGTAATATATTTTAAAAATATGAAATATTATTCATATAAAAATAATATTAATTTTTATTTTATATATAACTAAAAAAATTTCAAATATATAAATAACAAATTAAATGTAAATAAAAATGAATATTATATATATATATATTGTAATAAAAATGATAATAAATATAATTAAGAGTGATATTTAAGTAATTAAAAAAATTTATTTCAAATATTTTATTGTAAATATAATTATTTTGAATATAATTATACATTTATATAATTAATGAAATATTTTGAAAATACTAATTAATTTTTATAAATAATAATATTGGTCAATATACATTATATTTTTTATATTTAAATATTAATTATTTTATTTTTTATATATAATTAGTAATATATACATATATATAATTAGTAATTATTTTAAATATTTTACTTTTCTAAAATTTTTAATATTATAATATTTTATTAATAATCAAAAAATTAATCAAATATATATCCTAAAACATATTTATTCATTTATTTACATACTAATATATTTTTAAATATAATCAACAATAGTAAAACATAATTAATAATTGTTGGTTTGAAATGAATAATTATTAATTTTATATTTTATATATATATATACACATCTATATGCGGGAAATTGAAAATTTAAGTAAATATAATTATTAAAAATTTTACTTTTAGTTTTACAATTTTTATAATTTATAATAGATTCTGAAAACATTTGTACATTAATATTTTCCATAAAATTGATAAAAAATTATTATATTATAAAATATGTAATTTATAAATTTTAAAAAATAATTTTTTATTATTTTTAACATAGTTGATAGCAAATATAATATTTATATTTTTAGTAATATATTGAAAATAATCCTTGTTGGCACCTCCTTATTTTAATGCTCACGGATCATGATTCATATTTTTCTATTGAGCATGATGTTTTATGATAGTATATCATTTTTTTAAAATAATTTTGTCTTAATATAAAAAACTCTGACCATTAGTTCAAATATGTTTCCGTTAGTAAAAATGTGCCACCATCAGTATATATGTGCTACAATTAGATTAAATATTTATACTGCTAGATTTTCTACCACCAAAGTGATGCCACTATTATTTCAATTTATGCTTCCACCAGAACTCTTCTACCATTAGAATTATACTACCATAAGAGTCATTTTACCACTATAGTTTTGTTACCATCAAACTCTTGCTACCGTCAGAAATTACATCACCGGAATCCACTACCACCAGAATTTTCTACCACTAGGTGTGTTACCGCTAGATTGTGACATTATCACCCTTTCTACCATTTTTGTTCTACATCATTAAAATTTAATGCTTCCAATGGCTAGTTTATTGGAGTTAATGCAATGGATTTATTTAATTATTATTCCTAGGTCATTCCACATATGCATTGAAGGAAAAATTAGATGTTTTCTATTCAGTACGAGGATCTAAGAAATATTTATGATCATTCTACAAGAATAATTCTAATCATCTATGTTATATATATAGCTATATATCAAAAGGTCTCCCTTGTGCGTGTAAGTTTTACCCAATGATTACATGTTAAAACATTCGACTATGAAAGAGAGGATTACATCGAGGATCAAGATCCTTTCATATACTAATTCAAGAGATCTATGTATAAGTTCTTCCTATATATCTACAAACAAAAAACTGAACTCCTTGACACTCTATTTTTCAGAACTTTTAGAGAAATTTATTCGATCTCCACATAGAGTTATATATGAGGACCCATAATCTTCTGAAGCATTACAGATTAAAAAGAACTACATTTCTTCATATCCTGTTATTTTCTATCTCAATTTTTTACTTTACTTATGAGTAGTGTATTATAATACTCTATATATCAATACAAACAAACTCTTGCACTTAAAATAAATAACATCCAATATTCGGTCAAACTTGTTTTCATGTGTTTTCCAATGAAAACTATGGAATAGGTCCTATATGGCCTATGTTTTATTTCATCCCATGTTTATATTTAGAAGAGACCTTGATCCTATATAACTTGTGTGTCATTGTGTGTATACCCGATCAAGTTTTTGGATCAGATTAATGGTTATAATAATCAACTTGGAATCAGTTGATTTACATGTGGAGAGTATTATGTCTCGACTTATGATTGAAACCCTTGTTTACTCTATTATTTCTTATGTTTTATTCCTTTATTTCAACTATTAAAATGATATTATTTTTAATCTATAAACAGATATTACATTGATATTTTATCTAAACATGTTTTTATAAAATCAATTTGATTAAATAAATCGATTTGAAAAGATAAAGAAATTTCACGTATTGTTTTAAATGATCCCTAATTATTCCTTGAAAAACATTTTAAAAGATAAAACATATATTAAACTTATATTTTGATTAAATGGGTGTTTATATTTAAATGAGGGGATTTTATTTTATGTGTTTTAACAGAAATTTTATTGGGAACTCAATTCACCCCATCTTTAGTTACTCACTCTAGAAAAAAGTTAGTATCAAAGGTTTTTTAAATGGAATATCCACTGAGATATAGTTATTATTTAAAATATATTTTATTTATTTTATTTATAAATTTAGTTCTTCATGGAAAATATACCTGAGGGGTCAATTAGCAACAGAACTAGTTATTTTAATGTTATAAACAATGATTAGTGGAAATTTTAAATGATAGTTCATATTGAGAGCATGGGAATTGAAATCTGGAATAATATTTTAGGCAAATATAAAATACCCAAAACTGATATATCTAGATGGTATGATCTTACTAAAGGTTCTTATAATATTAATTGTAAATCTATAAATGATTTTTATTATTCTTTGGGTGATGATGAATTTAATAGAATATCATTCTATATAACAACTTTTGATATTTGGGACACTTTAGTTGTTTCTTATAAGGGAATATATAATTTTAAATAAATTCACTTAAATACTTATACAATTAAATATGATACTTTTAAAATGAAACTTTATGACCCTATTTATGACATGGATCTCATGTTCAATGGGATCATATATACAATAAACTTATTTGGGGAAGCTTTTTTTGACAACGACCAAGTGATGCACCTATTTAGGTGTCTTCCAAAAATATGGATAGAAAATTTAATGTCAATTTGAGAACCATTTCATATTAGAAAGTTATATGTTAAGGATTTGATGGGGTAACTGATGATGTACAGAGAAGAACTCAAATTCAACAGAAAAGAAGAGGATGATCCAAAAAGGAAATATAATTCCATTAAAAACACTACTTAAAAACAATAGGATAAAATTCAAGCTGCCATTTCATGTGATGAGGAGTCACCTACTGAGAGTGATAAAGAGATGGACCATTTTTCTAGAAGATTAAAAAAAATTACAAGAGGTGGAATTTCATTAAGGAACCGATTTATAAGGGTAAATATGAAAATAGAGGAAACTAAAGAAAGGACTGGAAGAAATATGATTCCTCAAATAAAATAATCTTCTATGAATTAAAGATGAAATTTCATGACAATTAGACCCTAATATTTTGTGGTATATTTTTTTCAAATTAATTTAATATTTTGGATATTTTTCATTTCATGCAACACAATAAATATTTTCTTTTATATTAAGGAACTATGTTGGACTTGTGTTATACGCCACCCCATGTAAATAAATCACTGCACATATTATAATATTTATCATTCTCCATATAGAACACTGAGGTTATCCTGCGTTATACGCAACATTTACTTTCCTTGATTGCTTGCATAACATGCAAGACTGAGTTTTAACAAAAGATAATATATTATTATTTGATATAATAAGATATAACCTAGAAATTAAATTATGATTTATGACTATTAATAATTAATTTATTAAAATATATCGTTTAAAAAAATAAAAAAATAATTCATAGGTTACAAATTAATTAGAAATGAATATTAAATCCAATTGAAAATAAAGGGAAACATTATTATTTTTATGGTTATAAAGACGTTTTACCCTGATAAATTAAATTAATTATAATTATTGAGTGATATTAAGGAAATATATATGTTATATAGTTAATAATTTATTTAAGTAATCTTATATATATGATAGACCTTAGATAAGAACAAACCTAATTTCTTGAAAAAACCTATATTTTTTATAAAGGTAGTTTTACAGCCTTTTAATGGAGAACCAATTTTAAAAACAATTTTTTAATCTATTATTTTTTTAATATGTAAAACAATAATTTATATTTGCATGTGGAACATAAAAATTCGGTTAAGATAACTTTTTGTTCTTTTTCTCTAAGGTTTCATTTTAAAATGAATAGTTAAAGTTAATGAATTTTAATTCAAAACTGATTTTTCATCTAATTTATTTATAAGGATAAATTATATTTTAAATTGTTTAAAAATTTTAATTCGATATTATTTTTACCAATTAATCTGATTTAGGATATTAGAACCAATTTGACAATGAAGTTGAATATTAAAACATAGCAAAACTTTGATCATTTTCCATAAAAACACGTAGTGTCGTCCCATCCACTAGATTAAATTTAAATTAATTTCGACCACTTATATTATTGAAATATAGAAAAATGTATTTCATATTTGGAACCATAATAATTTATAATATATAAAAATGGAAACTTAGTTTTTTAGCAAAAATATTATTGAAAGTAATTTAAATTAATAATATCACTTTATATAAAATTAAGTTTCATTATAGACTAAATCATAAATTTAAGATTCAAAACCACTTAGAAACATGTAAAAAAATCCATTTAATTGATATTATTAGTACATTAACCATATATTATTATTATTATTAATTTTTATGACTTTTTATATGTAAAAACATGAGTACACCTACCTTGTTTTCCAAAATGCCAAGTTTGTCCTTTCCCTTCCCTATAAATGGACACCATATGTACCTCTTCTTAATACATCTCAAACCACTTAATTTTGGCCAACGTCTGATAGATACACTTCCCAAAATCCATCCCTTCTTCATTGAAGTGTCTCTTTGGTCATAAATTCTTCCAAGTAATCCTTTTTGTACAAACCAAAAGGATTTTTCCGATTAAGATGTAACACCTTGTCACCAACTCCATTATTTTATTTTACTTCTCCACCCATACAATATATTTATTACATGATTGTATAAAAACACTAGTATCATAAATATAATATTATTTTTTATTCTATTTTTTTAACTTACACTTACCCAAACCTCCATCTAATGAGTAAGTAACATACTATTTACGTGTACGGTTAACTACCGCCTCACTAAACGATAATTGTTCATTTTTCTGTTATCACCCATAATGGTGGAAATTATGATGGATGATCCATTTATATTTGTTATATATTATATATATTATGTATTTATTCTTATTTATAACTTTTATGACACATATCCTTTTTACTTTCCATTTTGTGGGAATACGATAATTTCGTTTGAGGAACTGTGGACTACTGCCCCCTCAAAGTGATGTGATTCATTCACACACTACAAGCAATTTATTAAGGATGTATTTAGTGAAATTATAAGATATATATAACATTATAATGATACATAAATTATATATATATATATATGTAGTTTTATTTATTTCATTCAATATGATAATAAAAATGGAATCAATGTTCATGCGTACGTAAAGATTACCATCTCCATGAACAATGTATTACATTTCATAATTTAAATTTTATAGATTGAAATAAAAAAATACTGGATATAAATTATATTTATATATTTTTTACATTCTATAATCATTATATAAGCATAAGGGCCAACGATGTAACAAATTAAGACATATGTGATAAACAAAGTGAATATTATCCAAAGTGAAACCTCAACATAGGATGTAACAAGAGGGTAATATAAGGTCATAATCAAACAATATATGTGGCTATATATAATAATATGGTTCTGTAAAATAATTATAATAAATTGATATTTATTATATAGGTTGTTTGAACAAGTACAACAAGTTTCAGGACACAAGGTAAGGGGATTTCATCCCACTTTTTATTTTTGTGAGATGCATGTTTTATTCACAACAAATTCAATTTTTATGGTGTATGTCCCAAGAATGTATTATATGTATATTATATTTAAATTTATTAGTATTAATATATCCACTTTAAGATCTTTCGTTCTTGGTTTTTATGTCTAAAAATTTTACAAATCGGTAAAATAGTTTTGTCCGAATTTTCATTCATTGAGACTCATGTTTTTTGTATGCACCTAAATTCTTTTTGTTCTGTATATAGTTAAATTTTATATTTTGTATCATAAATATCATTATTTTAATTATATTTTAAACGTCATGTAATTTTATTTCCTTACATGGAGAGTATGATCTCATGTTACCAAGTGATAATAGTTTATTGGAACAATCACATCACTTTTCAAAATTATTTATGTTTATGCATCCTTTGATGAAATATTATAATCCTTCTCTCAAGAACATTTTTGAATTATATTCTCATATAGTTATTCTTGATATATTCATGTATCGGTACTATATTTATATGCTTTAGAACATAAGATAGTTTATAATTTGTTTTTAAGAAAGCCCGGCTTTACCCTCTCTTAGGTCGGAAATATATATTCCTTCAAACCCATGTTTTATAAAGAGAGTTTTAAAGAATATTATATTAAAATTATAATAGATTTAAAATAAATTTTTACCCTTTTCGTATTTTAAAAATTATTTCAAAGGAATATTCTTATCACATTCTGAACGAAGAATTTTTTCTAACCTTTTTACCATGCAAAAGGAAGGTTCTTTTTACCTCATATGACATGTACTAATTTATCTGCGGTCAATTAATTGAAGATTTCTTTCTATTTTTAAAATGATAATTTTAATGAAAATATTTTTAAATTTAATTTTCTAGGAAATCATTTTCAAAAAAATTTCAACCAACTTTTATAATATTTTATTGAAAATTGTTTTCAAAATGTTATCACTCATTATTTAAAAGTTCTCAAAGTATTTTCAAATATATGGTTTTCAAAGTATTTTCAAATAAATGGTTTTCAAATTATTTTCAAATAAATAGTTTTAAATATTATTTCATATGATTTCAATTAAGCATGTATTCAATACTTTTCCAAGATTTATTTATGATTTTTCAATTTTTTTTCAAATAAAAATGTATTAAAATTTTTAATGATTATTTTGTAAGTTTTCAAGGAAAAAGGATTGCGAATGATTTCAGTTATTCATTATATTTTTTCAAGGTATTTTAAAAGGTAATTATTTTAAAATGGTTTGATGTATTAAAAATCACTTTTAAAAAAATGCCAGATATTTTCCACAACAAACATTTTTAAAATATCTTCCAAATTATTTCCCATATAATATAACATCCTTTGGTGTTACTCATGCCTTTGTGGGGAAATTATTCATTTCTTCATTCATATTATATCTCTAAATGGATTATGTTTTGATGGAATGGTGTTTTTGAAACCCATTTCCCTTTCACAAGTTATATTCTTTTGGAACCCTTCTATTTTCATGGGATATGTTTATGATCGAATGAATATGAAGCCTATCTTTTTCCATAGTTTATGACATGATTAAATATTTATAATACCCATTTAATTTCATGGGTTATGATATGATTATTTATGATCTTAGGTAATATATATGTATGATTTTACTATGATATGGTTGGGACCTATATCTCCCTCCAATGCATTGGGTAATGATTTATATCTCATGAGATAGATATGGATGGAATGGGAAATTAAATCAGTTCAATATTAGAGAGCTGGAATGGGTAATGAAATAGGTTCAATACTATTGGTATGGAACCTGGAGTAAACTCAATTCTATAATATATGGATAGAACAGGGTGGGAACCCTATTCAATAAAGGAATTTTTCTAGTTATATGGTCTCTGCATCAATTCCTTGACTACTATGGAAATCATTATATATTCTTATGTGTCTACTATAATTACATGTTTTATTCCTATATTCTGATTTCATGGCTTATGTTCTTTATTTTCTAATGATTCATATCTTGTTAACTAACCAGATTTATGCCATGATTAATGTATATGTTCTTTGATATGTTTTATATGATCTTTTATTTTCATTATCATATTCTCATACCCTTATACTCATGATTATTCATACATATCTTCCTTTTTTACCCTTACTAAGCATTTGATATCACCCCTTTTTATGTTTACTTCCCCAGGTTATGAAGACAGGTATTATGTTTGATGTGTCTAATAAGGGAGATAGTCAATAAGTACCTAGTGGGAGATAATGTAGCTCATTTTTGTTCCATTGTTTGGGTTTTACATGTTTTAAAAGGCACTATATTAGTATGGTCTTTGGGAATCTGTTTGTATATTTTTTTAAGTATTATAAAAAAGTTATGTATTTCTCTTGTATTAAAAGTGAGGGTCGCTATAGTTGGTATCATACCAAAATTTTAGTTATCCTTTGGAAACTAGGATTAAAAACTTTAGGGATATCCCTAAGAATATTTCTAAGGATATTTAAAGGGATGTCTCTGAGGATAAGTATAGGGATGAGTTGTTGTTGAAGAAAATTTCCTGAAATTTGGTAAAGGATAGAGTGGGTGGTCACCTAGTAATACATTTCTATAAAGTTAATACATATGGATTATTCTATGGCACAAATTTACCTAGGGGTAAAAACTCTTACAAGATGTTCTAGGACAGACTCAGGGTAATCTAGTACAAGACAACGTGCCTTGCTTCACACCTGGTTTGACACTCCTAGAGGATATGCTTTGGGAAATCACAAAACTCTTTACGAAACATCATGAAGGATTTAAATAGACGGTATATATTAATATCCTATGATAAACCTAATGTAGCATAGATTAAATAACTATGATCCATGATTTAGTAACCTTATAAGTAATTATTCATTGTTATTTGATATCCTAATTTGATAAATGATTCTCAAACAATGATTTCTAGTTTAATTAAATAGAGAGAACAAGATGTAACATGATTAACATTTAATGCTTCAAATGTGAAAAGTGTGGACATTATGAAAATTTATTTCAAAATTAGAAATCTTATAAATAAAATTAGGAAGGTGGTATGAGTATTGGTTATACTTTGGATGTTAAAGAGACTACAAACAACATGTGAAAGGTATGTGATTTTATTCCAGTATTGTTTACATTCTAAATAATAATCACGACTCGATTGAGGTTGAGTAACCTTAAGACAAGATTCATATTTCATATTATAATAAATAAGTATTTAAGAATAATTTGTTGAAACCCGAGTAATGGTTTAAGAATAATGTTTGATGAATTAAGTAATAATGTTTTGGAATTCAATGATTATGTTATATAACTCATGAAATATATAAGTGATTTCAGTATAAGATTTCATTTAGTATTGAAAATGATGTGTTTAATGGTGATAAATGCATAGATAACTAATATTTTGATTAAGGTAAGGTAACCCTTAATATGATCAAGATGTTGAAAAAAAAAATTTCTCTTCGATAAAGAGATGATTGATTTGAATAATATAAATTGGATAGCACTGATTACCATGGATCTGATTATTGATTAGTTTAAAAAAAATATTTATGTAATCGTGGAAAATTTTTACATCTTCTAGGATCTAGAGAATATATCCAGTGTCCTATAAAATAAGTAATCATTCATGTTTTCCTAAAGTATTTATGGAAATTTCGGTTATTATGATGTATCAAGAAAATATATGATGATGGTATCCACATGTTTGTAATGTGACAAATAAGAGCTACTTTTTGATATATTGGGTATCAATGTTAAGCTGATTTTGTGACTTATTTATAATGTTTTGGATTTCCATATTTATTAAGGGTTATAAAGATAACCATTTTTGTAAATATTATGTTAAAAATTGGATGAATTTTTTGATAATAAATCATTATCTTAGCACATGAGTATTTAATCATATTGGATCAAATGAAAAAAAACCTAGTGTTGATGATAACTGATGACATATGGGATAGAATATCATGGATCTCATTATCTGTTAGTGATTTGAGAATGAAACATTGTCCTTACTTTTTTGAGAAAGAGGTGAAGTGGATTTAAGAACAATAAAGAGTGATGTTGTCCTAAAATCATGAAAGTATATACTTTCATTAAAGTTCTTTGACATTGGGGAAAATGATCTTGAAACAAAAAATGTTGTCCTAGTACCTCTATTTCTGATGAATTAGATGACCCCTTAGTTCATCCTAGATTTATGGATTTCTAATTATTAACTTTCGCATGACCTTATTCTCTATAACCTTATATCATAACATGGTTGTTAGATTTATATTCCATTTCCACATTTTCACTTGTCACCAATATTCTCCCATTTTGAAACCCAGTTATATGTTACTTTGGGTAACTGTTATTATTATAACTTTCCCTTTTAAAGGGCTGTGTTAGTATTCAGATTTAAGATTTGTGTTTCTATGAATGAAATATTAAAATATTAAACCATTGATAACCTATATTAATTTTTCGGTTGAAATTAATTTTAAGGGGGTATGATGTAACACCTTGAGATTTAGTGAAATGTTTTTTTCTAACTAATTCAATCTTTCTGATATTTTCCATTTCACACTACAGGAAAAATATATGAATTTAAATTAAATTACTAAATTTGGATTGAGTTGTTTATAACACCAAGTTAATCATGCACTACACATAACATAATTTTTAGATTTCCCTATACATAACACTGGGTTTATCTTGCATTACACACAAAAAATGACTTTCTTTGAGGTTAGTGTAACACGCATGACAGAGTTTGGCAGAACTATGATATATTATTATTTGATATAATAAGACATAACCTTTCCATTAAATTAGTTATTATGAAAATTATTAAATAATATATGAAAATATATGTTTTACACATATATTATATGAATTCATAGGTTACCAATTCATTATAAATGAATATGAAAACCAATTGACAATCAATGAAAAAATTTATATTTTTATGGGCCTAAAGCTATTTTACATTAATAAATTAAATTAATTAAAATTACTGAGTGGTATTAATGTAATATATATGTTATATATTCAATCAAATATTTTTGGTATTCATATAATATATTTTATAGACATAATATAAGAACAAACCAAGTTTTATGCATAAACCCTTATATATTTTTATAAAGGTAGTTTTATGGCCTTCTAATGGAAAACCCATTTTAAATAAAATTTTTTGAACATTTATAGATTTAATATGTAAAAATTAACATTATATTTTTAATTTAATCATAAAAATTATCTTAATACATTTTTTTGTCATTTTTCTGTAAGGTTTTTGGTTTTTATGAATATTTAAAAATACTAAATTTTAATTCAAAATTGATTTTTTATCAAATTTTTTTATGATGTTAAATTATATTTTATATTGGTTTAAAAGTTTAATTATGTAATATTTTAATCAATTATTCCAAATTAGGTAGCCAGAACCAATTTCACATTTAATTTGGATATAAAAACTTTGAAAACTTTTCAACATTTTTACTTTAAAAAACTACAGTGTCATCCTGTTAGCGAGTTTAAATTTAAATTAATTTATTCCACTTATATAATTGGAATTTTGATAAATAGACTCAAAATTTTGAATCATAATAATTTATAATGTTTAATAATTTTAAATTAGTCTTTTACCAAAAATATTAGTGTAAGTAATTTAAATTCATTATATTGCTTAAGGTGAAATTAAGCTTAACTAAAGATGGAACCTTTCATTTAAGACTCAAAACAACTCAGAAACTTGTCCAAAAACATATTATGACCATTATTAGTCCATTATCCTAATGTATTTTAGTTTTTATGGTCTTTTATAACATATGTTATGTAAAAATGTGGGTACACCTAACTTGTTTCAAAAAATCCCAAGTGTGTCATTTCCCTTCCCTATAAAATTCCACAATCTATCCTTATTCTTAACACCTCTAAAACCACATAAGATCAGAAAATATATACTAAATAAAATTATTAACATAACTCTTTACCTCCACGAATCATCCATTTGTTAATAAAGTCTTCCAAGGAGTCCTTTTGGAACAAACCAAAAAGAGTTACCTGATTAATAGGTAATGCCTTCTCTCACACTTTCTTATTTTATTTTCCTTCTAAACCCCCTAAAATATATTGATTACATGATTATAAAACAACTCAAGTATCATAAATATACTATGATTTTTTATTTTATTTTTTAACGTACACTTACACACACCTCTATCTAATCAATAACAAACATACTATTTTCGTGTACGGTGAACTACCACATCACTAAATAATGATTGATCATTTTTATTTTACCACCTATCATAGTGAAAATTTTGATTGAAACTCCATATATATATATTATATATTATATTAATTATTTATTTAATCTTCTGTATTCCTTTTACAACACATAACTTTTTTACATTCCATTTGGTGTAAGTACAATAATTTCGTTTGTGGAAGTGTGGACTACCACACCTTTAAAGCGATGTGATTCATTCACACACAACATCGAATGTATAAAGGATTGTTTTAGTGAGATTATTTGATATATATAACATTATTATTATACATAAATAATATTATATACATATATTCCATTTTCTTTCTTTCTTTCAATCTGACAGTAAATACGGAACAACGTTTAGCCGTACATACGACTTACTCTCTCCATGAAAGGTGTATGCCATTTTACACTTCAAATTAAATAAATTATTATCATACACATATACTTGATATAAATTATATTTATATCATTATTTACATTCTAGAATCATTATATAATTATAAGGACCAATGATATAACAAATTAAGACACATGTGAAGAACAAAGTGAATATTATCCGAGGGGAAACCTTAACATAGAATGATTAACAAATAGGTAATAAAAGGTCGTAATAAAACCATATATGGTACTGGATAAAATAATATGGTTCTATAAAATATTTATAATAAATTTATATTTATTATACATGTGTTTCATATGATTACGATGAGATTCAATACATTGGGTAAGGGGATTTCATCTCACTTTTTTATTTCTGGGAGATACATGTTTTATTCACCGTCCATTACTTTTTTATGGTGTATGTAATGCCCATGAATGTATTTTATGTCTCTAATAATTAAATTTATTCATATTCACATATCCATTTTAATTATCTTTATTTCATGGGGTTTATGTTTCAAAATTTACCAAATTTGTAAAATATATTTGTTTCAATTTTTATTTCATTGAGACTTGTGTTTTGTTATGAACCTAAAATACTTTTTAAGTGTATATAAATCCATTTTACACTTTATAACATGAATCTCCTTATTTTTAATATATTTTATTCTTCATGTAATTTATTTTTCTTACATAGAGAGTATGATCTCAATTTTCCAAGTGATATGAGTTTTTTGAAACAATATCATCACATTTCAAGATAAATTATGATTAAGCTTCCTTCGATAAAATATTATAACCTATAATACAAGAATATTCATGAAATTTATTCTCCTCCAGTTTTAATTATATATTCATGTATCGGTACCATATTTATACTCTTTGGAAGATAATATTGTTAATAAAGTGTTTTTAATAAAGCCTAACATTACCCTCTCTTTGGTCGGAAATCTACGTTCCTTAAAAACCATGTTTTCTAAAAGGGTTTCCAAGAATATTCTACTAATATAATATGATAATTTAAGGAAATGTTTTCCCTTATTATCTTTAAACAATTATTTCAAAGGAATCATCTTATCACATTCCAAATGGGCAATTTATCTAACCTTTTTTCATGTAAAGGGAATGTTCTTTTTACCTCGTACAACATGTATAGGTTTACCCGAAATCATTTCATTGATGCTTAATTTGAATTTTTAAAAGATTAATTTTTAGAAAAAAGTTTTTAAAATTAATTTCCATGTAAAATTGTTTTCAATCTTGATTTATTAATTATCATGGAATGTTTTTTAAAAAAAATCAAGCCTTATTTTTATGTTTACAATGTATTTTCAATGAAATGTTATTCAAAACATTTTATTGATTGTTTCATATTCATTCAAGTAAAAAGGATTTAAAATAATTTTCAAGATTTTATTATAATTTTTTTAGTGTTTTCTACAAAAGAAAAAATTCAAATTTTTTGAAGCTTATTTTATAAGTTTTAAAGAGAAAAATGTATTCAAATGATTTCATTTATTCCTTATATGTTTTCATGTTATTTTATTAGAAAATGATTTTCAAATGATGATTTTCATAAAAAATCCTTTTTCAAAGAAAAAATGATATCTTCTAAAAGAAAAAAATTGAATATATATTTCAAAATTATTTCTCATATAAGATAAAAATCATTTATGTCACCCATTGTTTTTTGGGGAAATTATTAATTGTTTCCATTAATTTTGTTTCTTTGAATGGATTGTGTTTTGATGGCATGATTTTTATGAAACATTTTTCTCTTTCATGGGTTATATTATTTTGAAACCCACTTCTTTTCATGAGTTATGTTTTTAATTAAATGATAATGAAACATAAATTTTTCCACATGTTATGATATGGTTACATTTTTATAATAACCATTTCATTTCATGGGTTATGATATGATTATTTCTGATCTTGTGGCACATGTATGTATTATTTCATTATGAAATGGGTCAGACCTGTATCTTAATCCAATGCATTGGGTGAAGATTTATATCTCATGAGATAGAAATGGATGGAATATGAAATAAACTCGGTTCAATATCATAGGGCTAGAATGAAAAATGAACTGAGTTCAGTATTATAGGGTTGGAATGGGGAGTGAACATGGTTCAGTGATATAAGGTTGGAACATGGTGTGAAACTAGTTTAATAATGGAATTTTTCCACTAATATGGTCTTGATAATAATGCCTTAACTACTATAGAAAACATTATATATGATTATGTGTTCACAAAAATTCCATGTTTTATTCCTATGTTTTGCTTTTATGGCTTATGTTCATTATTTCCTTATGATTAATGTCTTATGAAGTTCCATGTTTTATGACATGATTCTAGTATATGATCTTTCATATATAGGGTATGACCTTCTATTTTCATGATCATGTTCTCATGCCCTTATGCACAAGATTATGCTTAAATATATCCCTTGTTTACCCTTACTGAGTATTTCAGATCACACCATTTTATATTTCCTTTCCTAGGTTATAAAGATATGTATTATGTTTGATGTTTCTAAGAAGGGTAATAGTCAAGAAGAACATAGTGGTAGATAATTTAGCACATTTACGTACAGGTGTTTATGTTTTACATTTTTTCAAATAAAATAGACTAGTATGGTCTTTGGGCCACAATTTTTATAATATTTTAATTATTCTGCAAAAGTTATGTAATTTCCAATGAATAGAGAGGGATTAAATAATGAAAAAGATGATTATCCTAAGATAAAATTGAAGAATAAATATGATTATAAGGATAAGAGATAAAATAAAGTAATGAATGAAAAATAAATTTCTTCTGAATATAGTTCCATTGATTCAAACTCAACTCTTAAGGATAAGCATGACAGATCCCACATGAGTTCTATGAAAAAAACATCTGAAGAATCTAATTTTTTCCTGCTTCTCCTGTTAATATTTATAATCACTCTGAAGATGAAAAAAATGATGAAAAAATATATAATGAAAAAAATTTCAACTACAATAACATTTTGGAAGATAATTTTAATGAGATTAAGGATAAATATAAGATTATAAAGAAGCATCATGCCTTGAATTCTAATTTTAAAACTGATCCAAGTATTAAAAAAATAGAAAAATGATAAATTACTAAATGAGATAAATGAAATAAATTTGACTAATGATTAACTAAATAAGGATCTAGAAAGATTCACCAATTATATATATAGTATTACTTAAATTCTTGAAAAAAAATTCACCCAAAATCAATATTGGTATACAATATCAAAGGGAACTGATGATTATTTTTAAGAATAGATTTATTCCATGTTCATGTTCTACTACTAGTTTTTACTCTTCTGGGTCTACCAAACTATATATTTGTAAAATTTTAATTTCTACTTATAGGAAACCTATTAAGAAAGTGTGGGTTACAATTTATTTGATAACTAAAACTTTTGTAACCAACAATATTTCAGTACTAAAGTATTTTTTTGTGTAAAATTTGTTTTATATGAAACATTCTTCAAAATAATCATTAAGAACGTATGGTACCTAGATAGTGGTTCTATAGACACATTGTTGGAGATTATTCAAAATTCAATAAATTTATTAAATTGGATGGTGAACATATCACTTTTGGTGTAAAATCCAGAGGAAGAATTTATTATTATTCTCCAAATTGGTAATTATAACACTGTTTTAATTTCTAATGTTTTATTTGTAGATGTTTTAAAGTTCAGTTTTCTTATCATCTTAGAGCTATGTGTTGATGGTTTTCATGTTTTTTCTGAAAATAATTCCTTCAATGTTTTTCCATGTAAAAATGATTTCATTTTTTCTAATTTAGGAAAAGAAACTATTTATGTCTTTAATTTAGATTCATTATTTTCACATAATACTTATTTTCTATGTGCATATCACAAATAATCTTGTCTTTGGAATAGGATACTAGGCCATTTCAATATTCATACACTTGTAAATATAACTAGGAAATAGTTTGTAAAAAATATATCTAAACTATAATTCCTAAATGATAAATTATGTAACTCATGTCATAATGGGAAAAAAACAAAATATCATTCAAATAAATGAAATAAGTTTCATCTCATTAGTAATTAGAATTGGTTCACATGGAATTATTTGGACCTTCTACAGTTTATTTTTTATATGGGAAGCACTATGTTTATGTCCTTATATATAAATTTTATAGGTGTACATTGGTATTAATTTTATCTCACAAAATTTAATCATACATTTATTTTACCAAGTATTCTGAATCATTAGAAAATATTAGTGGACATAGGTTTATGACCATTATAAGTGATCATGGATATGAGTTTGAAAATAAATTCATTGATTTTTTTTCACAAAAAAATGATATTATCTTAACTTTTCTACTTCTTGGACTCCATAGTAAAATAGTGTTTTTGAAATAAGAAATACTACCCTTAAAGAAATTTTCTAAACAATGCTAAATTAGTATGGCATAACTATTTATTTTTGGGAAGAGGCTACAAATATATCATGTTAAAAAATCAATTTGTTTTTAATTAGACCACCCTGAAAGAGAACATCTTATTGACTACAGAATGGTAGAAATAAAAATTTTAATTACTTTAGAGTTTTTGGTTGAAAATTATTTATTCTTAACCCTTTGAATAATATTGAAAATTTTATTCCAAGAGTGATAAAGGAATATTCCTTGGTTATTCTACATATAGTAAATCATATATGAAACAATTCTTTGGATGAATATATTCTTGTGAAATTTGATTAGAAAGACCAACATGATTATAATACCTCTTTAGAAAACCTTGAGGTTGATATGTTAAATCATAATATCAATGCAAAGCCTTATGAAAAACCTGTGAAACAATCATAAAATTCATATAGTTATAAGGAAAAACGTGAACCTAAACCCAGAGAGGACCATGCGTTTTCGAAACCTTCTTTTCCTAGATCTATTAGGACTCATATATACCATATTCTATATGTTGTGGTTGGATACCTATATAGTGGTACACATACCATATTTTCTATCATAAATAAGGTCGAACGTCAAGAATTATTTTCACATATTGAACCTAAGAACTCCAATGATGTAATTAATGATGATTTCTTGGTGATGTAAATTCAATAAGAAGTTATAAAATTTGAAATTAATATAGTTTTGAACTTATAGTTAGACCTAAAGAAACATTGACCAAGTGGAGTAATTGGGTTTTTAGAAAAAAGTTGATGAGTTAGTTACTATATTTATAAATAATGATAGATTGGTTGTACAAGGATATATTCAATAAGAGGATATTGTAAATGAAGAAACCATTTCACTAGTGGATAGACTTGAAGCCATTAGAATAATTTTTTCCTATATAGAAAATATGGAATTCAAACTATATGAAATGGATGTAAAAAGTAACATTTTAAATTTTTATATATTTGAGGATGTCATTATTGAACGACCCCCTAAATTTAAAACTCTTCATTTTCCAAATCATGTTCTTAAAATAAAAAAACTTTATATGGTTTAAAACAAGATCCTAGATCTTAGTATGATAGTCTGAAATCTTTTCTTATTTTTAATGGTTTTTCAAAAGTCATTGATCATCCTACTATTTTTATAAAAATAGTTTCTAATGATTTTTAGTTTTTCTAATTTATGTTGATGATATTATTTTTAGATCATATAAAAATTATTTGTGTACTGATTTTACAAAAATGGTGAAAAACAAATTTGAAATGAATTTAATGGGTGAATTTATATTCTTTCTTGGTTTTCAAAATTTTTAAAATAGAGATAGAATTATTTTAAATCATATTTAGTACAGTAAAGACCTTCTAATACAATTTGGTTTGTATAGAACTAAAAGTAGTGAAACTCCCAAGAGTACAACCTGTAATTCTAGTCTTGATGAATCTAGAAAGGTAGTGGATCAAACTAGTTATAGAGGTATGATTGAAATATTTTTATACATAACATCTAGTCGACCTTATATTATTTTTAGTATATTTGCATGTGTTCATTTTCATGAAAATTCTAAAGAATCTCGTTTACATTCTGTGAAGACATGGAATTTCCATGTATTTTTTTAAATTATATGGGAATTTTACAAGACTGTGAAAAATTACGGTGCGTGATTCCAAGGCCCGGTGTGCCCAGAATGAATTTATGAACTTTTTTTCTAGTGTGTTCCGTGAACGTACGAGTGGGATTTTCTAACATTTATACTAGTACTCAGAAATGAAATCTGAGGGCAGTTTTGAACTCACAGTGCTTGTATTCACTTAAGTAGACGTTCACGTCATCCATAGTGGGTCAAGGGTGAAAGTTAGTTTTTGTGTTTTTCATTTAAGAATAAAAGAAAATAATTTTTTTAAATTTTTTTTTAAAACCCATCAACATGGTTTATGGTGGTGGGGACCACCCGATCCTACAACCCCCAGTTTGAATTCTAGTGGTGGGGACCACCCGGACCCTCTTATTGGGACAAACCCCTTAAACTCCCTTATTATTGAAGAGTTAACCCATGGACTCCCTCCAACATTAATTATGCCAACACATTTCATTTAATTGAGTCAATTAAGTGATCCAATTAATTATGTCAATGTTCCAACATAATTAATCTATCCAATTAAAATTATATTGGAACCTATTTCTTTTGAGTGGATTTGGTTGTAAAAGGAGATGGAGAGAGCTTGGAGAACTACTCTCCAATGAAGAACAACCTCCATTGAAGAGCAATTATCCGACGAACCGACTAATGAGCCCGAGATCGGAGGCATGTGGCTGGTGCGATGAATGTCTACATCTTTAAATTCCTTCCTATGCCAACATCAATGAACCTTATAGGTAGGGTGGTTGTTTTGATTTTTTTCCCCGTACCCATTCATGAAAATTCTTCATAAATCAAGAAGAAATTATAGTTGCTTGCTACCGCTCTAACGCGGAGAGTGAGGTCCAAAAAAACATGGCCCAACCTCTCCGCAATGCTTGTGATTAATTTTTTTGTTCTTCGTAATGGAATAAGAGAGAAAACAACACTGGTGGGGCATAAGAAAAGTGGCTGGCACCACGGCCGGCTGAGACTAAGGAGTCGACGCAACCATGCTGCCCGACGGAAGAGAACTGCAGCTTGTGCCACAGCCGCGAAAGGAGGATGGGCGGTCGAGCCAGCCACCAGCTGATCCAGCCACCGGCGAAGGCCTAGCGCACAGCCGCACCATGGGGAGAGGACGGTTGGCCATCTAGATAGCCTCGGCAGACTGCCGCATTATGGCCCTCGCGCCACCCCATGGACCCTGCGCTACCTCGTGTTCCCCCGCGCCGCACCGTGGCCGCCCCTCCGCTAGGCCAGGCTGCCCAGAGTGGGCCAGGACAAACCCAGTAGGTCAGGCTAGAGCCAATTTTCTAGGTGAACCTGAACCGGGTCGGGTCAGCCCAGGCCAATTCGTGCTGGGTCAGACTGGACCCGGACTATCTTCGACCCATTTAGGCTCTTTTGGCCATTACTTTGGCACCGAATGTCCATTTAACAAATCGTCTATGGCACTGGTAACCTTGGAGAAAGATAATCACTTTGTTATACACCACATGAGATATTGATAAAATTGGGATGCGGTCAGGTTGGATCGATCACGAATCAAAATGGGCCCTCGGGACTAAAAGGCTAATAACATATAGACCGGGCGTCATATTGATGAACCGTCTATTACGTTGAGACCCCTATGATGTGGTTGTCCTTTGGGATAATTATTTTTGGGACTTTGTTATGGTTGGAGTATCAATCAGTGGATTGAGGAGCGGACCCTCCCAAAGACAAGAGACCTTAGTGCGAGAACATTGTAGCAGGATGTGATGACGTACTGACGATGTACTAGGATCCTGTGTGGGTCTAAAGATGTACTTACAGGCTAATAGGATCCTATGTGGGTTTTAATACATACATACGGTGTACTATGATCTATTATGGGTTTGATGACGTACTGACGGTGTACTAGGATCCTGTGTGGGTCTAACGACGTACTGATAGTGTACTAGGATCCTGTGTGGATCTGACGATGTACTAACGGTGTACTAGGATCCTTTGTCGGTCTGACAATGTACAGATGGTGTACTAGGATCTTGTGTGGTTCTAATGACGTACTGATGGTGTACTAGGATCCTGTGTCGGTCTGACGACGTACCGACGGTGTACTAGGATCCTTTGTGGGTCTAATGATGTACTAACGATGTACTAGGATCATTTGTGTGCCTGGAAATGTACTAGGATCATGTGTGGGTCTGAAGAGGTACTATGATCTTGTATGGGTATGAAAATGTACAACATTTCTCTGTGGGTCTGATGATGATTTAGGATCCTTCATGGGTCTGCCTCTTAACAGAGTAAGATGAATTATTAGTTACATCGAATCATTTCTTCTACTATACTTAAATATACCTAGTGTGGGCTAAGTCCGTACCTGTGTGGTACTCTCCTTCATGGTAATACCTTGTTGGTATTCTTCTATGTGTTGTACTGGTGTGGTACTTACCTTCGCGGTATTCCTACCTTTGTGGAAGAGTTGATATTTGGGCATTTGGGTTGGACCCTGTGTTACCTCATGATTGAGATGAGTATACTTGATAACTTAGGTATATGTATGAGAATATACCTAAGTAGGTTTTTCAGTTGATTTCATGCTTTTTTGTTTATCCTTTCAGGATTTTGTGAGACCATGAGGGTCTCGGGGTCCCTACTGAGTAGTGTTATACTCACCCTTACATGGGCTATGCCCGCACCTTATTTTGTTTGGTGAAAAAGATGGACAATACTGACTGAGGACAATGGTATTAGGACAGGAGGTAGCTCAGAGGTGGAAATTAGATGAGGCATACCATAGAGATGACCATTAGAGAGCTGTACCTACCCTTTAGGCAGGATCCTTCGAGGGTGTTCACAAGAGCTATTCCAGTTTACTTTTACTTTTCAGTTTTCATGTACTTTCTAGTTGGGCTTGTATTCGTTCCCTTTTACTTACTGTACTCACTCCTTTTACTATACAGTTTTTTTGTGTTCATATCTTGTTGTGTGATTTTTTGGGTGTGCTTACATGTTATAACGGAAATGCCTTCCTGGTTTTAGGGAATACGCCTTTCAGTGCTAGTCGCTAGCCCCTGGCCTATGGAAGGCGGGATTGGGGTACTCACGGTACGGGCCCCAGGGGATGGGTCATGACAAATTGGTATTAGAGGAGTCAGTTCAACCATAGAAAATTGGACTCTAATCTTTTTTAACGGCAATAATGTTAACTGTAGTAAGTGTAGTTATCAATTAAGGGAATCCAGTGTTAGTGCGATGATTGACGTATCCATACACCAGGACCCTGACTTCTGAAATCCGACTCAGTGCATGAAAACACTGATTGCGTGTGTGTTTTCAAGAGTCTTCTTAGGGAACTCTTTGGGTTAGCTCACCAGGTATAACTTATTGACAGTGGAACACCTATTTCTTTTCATGATTCCTCTACTCTGACAGCTAGCTAGGGTTCCAGGTGTAGTACAAACTGATAGCCCACCGAGTGACGAGGCCTCAGTGTAGGACCCTCTTCCAGTAGAGGCACCAGCGGAGGCACCATCGGTACCATTAACCGTTGGGCCACCGATGCACCAGCACCAGTAGTAGAGGGTGCACGCCGCTTGAACGTGTTGCATGAGTTCCAGCAACAAAGGCCACCTAGGTTATGGGGAGATACAGACCCATAGGCAGCTAAGGATTGGTTTGAGGCCATGGCGAGATTATTCAGACTGGTAGGGACACCAAAAAATCTTATGGTGATCCTTGCCACCAGTCTTCTACATCCAGCTGCAGGAAGATGGTGTATCTTGATGCTCTAGGTTCATGACGAGGTGACGCTTCTCTGGGCACACATCGAGAGCTAGTTTCGGGCATAGTTTTTCCTAGTTCCTCTTCTTGAAGTATGCATACAAGGAGATTCTTTATCTGTAGAAGGGAAGTATGACTGTGGCTCAGTTCTCAGTGAGTTTCACTAACCTCTCATGCTACTCCAGCGATATGGTACAGTACCCATTCTTTAGGTCCCAGGCCTTCGAGCAGGGACTCCGGCGGGAGATCAGTGATTCGATGATTTCTCTCAACATCCCGATGCAGGAAGGGGTTCTATAATGATCCCTCTTAGTGGAGAGTTTTCCTAATAATCAGTCACCAGCAGTAAGACCCACAATCGTAGGTCACGTAGCAGAGACTTCTACAGCTAGTAGCAGACAGATGTCACAGAGGTCCAAGAGGACCAGACCTACAGGTGGACGACCGCATGAATCAGAATCGGTTGTGCGGGGTACCGGAGACAGAGCCAGTCATGCGAGGAATAGGTAGTGTTTCACATGTGGCGGGCAGGGTCACATGGCTCGTGACTACCTGAACCTCCATAAAGATGATTAGTAGACGGTCGAGGGACCACCTAGAATGACACAGAGGTTTGACCGAGGAGGTTCGTAGGGAGCAAGTGGACGCGGTAGAGGAGTTGGCCATGCAGCTGGCAGTGGGTGACTATTTGAGATGTTACTGACACCACCACCAGGAGGTACATGCCAACTACATGGAGGAGGAGGACAGGGGAAAGCTCAGCTCCAGGCAGCTGAGGCCTACAGTCAAGGTGCTTCAGAGATGATAAGATATGTGTTCTATTTCTACTCCACCTTAGCTGCAGTAATTATAGACACAGGTTGCAGTCATTATTTTATTTCCACTACCCTCGTTAGGAGCTCGGAGACTCCGATAGATTCGTTGGCTTGATCCTTACGGCTAGAGACTCCTACGAAAAATGATTCGATGATTACGTACTGGTGCTGGCAGTGTGAGCTTACTCTAGGAGGAGAGAGCTTCAGTTGGGTACTCCAGATAGTGGCGTCGAGGCCTTACAACGTCATCTTGGGTATGGACTTGTTATCTACAATTCATGGTCATATTCACTGTATTAGGCGCAAAGAGCGGTGTGTCTGCAAGGATGGAACTGGGTTTACCTTCACCAGTGATAAGGGAGCCTTTTAAACACAGGATGGACTTACTCGGATGAGAGTGTATCCGATCACTCATCAAGTGGCTATCCTTACCCTTCGAGCATTTTATGTGGAAAGAATGAGTTATCCTATAGTGGTGGACCAGTATGCAGATGTCTTCCCTAAGGATGTTCCAGGTCTAACTCCTCACAGAGAGGTGGACTTTTACATTGACTTGTACCCTGTGATGAAACCGATATCTACACCAGCATATCGGGTGACTCCTGCGGAGCTTCGTGAGCTGCAGATACAGATGGAGGACTTAAAGGAGAAAGTGTTCATCTAGCCTAGTGTTTCTCCTTGCGAAGCCCCATTTTTTCTTCATGAAAGTGGATGGGAGCTTGAGGCTTTGTGTTGACTATCTGTTCCTGAACCAGGTGATCATGAGGAACAAGTAACCACTCTTGAGGATTGATGATCTCTTTGATTAGCTGAAGGGAGCATGGTGGTTCTTGAAGACAGACCTCAGGTCAGGTTATCACCAGCTCCGAGTGCAAGATAAGTATATGCAGAAGATGACTTTCAGATGTCGGTATGGCCTTTATGAGTTCTTTGTTATGCCATTTGGTGTGACCAACTCTACATCAGTGTTCATGGGACTCATGAACCTGATCATTCAGACATACCTTGATTACATTGTTTTGGTCTTCATCGATGACACTCTGATCTACTCTACTAGTGAGGAGGAGCATGCATTTCATTTGTAGATATTACTGGACACACTCTGGGAACACTAGCTTTATAGTAATCTCTCAATGTTCCAGTTCTGGATCTGATAGGTTCACTTTCTGGAACATGTCATCTTAGAGGCTGTAGTTGCGGTGGATCTAGTGAAGATTGAGGTGGTACATTCTTTGGAGCCACCGAGGAGTGTGACGGTGGTACGTATTTTCCTGGGTTTAGCTGCATACTACTGGAGGTTTGTGCCAGATTTCTATAGAATTACATCACCTATATCATCATTGACAAAGTAGGTAAAACCCTTCATTTATTTAGAGATATGCCAGCAGAGTTTTTAGGAGGTTAGGCAGAGGCTGACTAGTGCCCCCATCTTGAGGCTACCGGAGGAGGGCGTAGGGTACGTAGTCTACTGCAACTCTTCAGGGACCGACCTCAGATGTGTTCTGACGCAGGAGAAAATAGTGATCTCATATGGTCCTCGATAACTGAGACAACATGAGCAGAACTATACTTCCCATGACCAGGTATTACTAGCAGTGGTCTTCTCCTTGAATATGTGGTGACATTACTTTATGGGAGAGCGTTTTACATTCTACTCGGATCACAAGAGTCTCAGGTATATTTTCTCGCAGAAGTACCTGAACCTCAGATAGCGGCATTAGCTTGAGTTCCTCCTAGACTATGATTTAGAGATAGTCTATACTCTTGGTAAGGGGAACATTTTAGTAGATGAACTCCTCAGGAGATCTAGTATACAACTTCTAGGTGAGGTGACAGAGTAGCTGGCCGCTTGGCAGATATCCTCTGTGGAATGAGATGGAGCAAGTTTTCTACGGTCTCTTACAGCCAGTCCCCCACTTCCTAAATGATTCAGGGAGGAGCAATGTGGGTACATTGAGTGTGAGGATCGACGTGATCATATATCCATAGGACAGGCACCTGATGGATTTTCTGGAGGTGGGGAGCACATCATCCTATTCAGAGGACGTACCTTGGTACCAGTGTCTCTTCTGGATGAATTTTTGAGGAAATTACACACATCCCCTATAGAGGTACATACAATAGTGTTGAAGATATACTAGGGTCTCCGATGATAGCATTGGTGGTCGGGAATAAAGAAATATGTAGCAGAGTTTGTCTCACGGTGCCTCACTTTGTCTGCAAGTGAAGGCGGAGCATCAGGTACCAGCAGGCTTAGTTCAGCCCTTATAGGTCCTAGAGTGGTAGTGGGATGGGATATCCATGGAATTCATGAAAATAATTACACGTACATACAGGGGTCATGATTCTATCTGGGTGATCGTCAACCGACGTACCAAGTCGGCCCACTTCCTACCGATTAGAGAGTGGGGATCAGTAGGGAGCTCTAGACGCCTCTATGTGCTGGAGATTGAGAGGCTACATGGAGTACCCTAGATGATTGTCTCCAATCGTGATACATGTTTTACTTCCCGAATATGGAAGTGGTTGCATGAGGATTTCTATAATCAGCTTCGTTTGAGCACCACTTTCCATCCTCAAACAGATGGTCAGAATGAGTAGACCATTCAGACCCTCCAGGACATGCTATGTGCTTGCGTCCTAGACTTCGGTCACATCTAGGAGGATCACTAACCTTTGGTGGAGTTTTCATACAACAATAGTTATCACTCCACTATTGGGATTACACTGTTTGAGGTGTTGTACGGGCGACCTTGCATATAACCTTTATACTGGACTGACCTAGGGGAGTCAACACTCGTTGGACCAAAGATGGTATGGGATACTATAGAGAAATCACAGATCATCTAGGAGCGGATGAAGACTACACAGAGCAGGTAAAAGTCTTATGCCTAAAGGAGATGGATACCTCTGGAGTTTCAGGATGGTGACCATGTATTTCTGTGGGTCTCACCTCGACGAGGTTTATAGAGATTTGGTCGGGGCATCAAGTTATCTCCAAGGCTCATTGGGCCTTTTTAGGTCCTCAGCAGAGTTAGCGAGATGGCTAACCGCATACCTCTTCCACCTCAGTTGCACCAGGTTCACAACATCTTCCACGTATCCCAGATAAAGAGATATTTGCAAGACCCATCTCACATCATCGACCACAGCAAGCTGGACAATGATGATGGAGTGACATTTACGGATGTTCCAGTAGATATTGAGGATTGAGAGCAGTGGTTCCTTCAAGGGAAATCGATACCTCTGGTACGCGTTCGATACCAGCACAGGAACCTCCTGGAGAGAACATGGGTGCAGGAGGGAAAACATTGTTCTCAGTACCCCCACTTGTCTTCCTAGTTTTGTGATGTGGCTTTCAGGGACGCAAAGACCTGAGGTGGGGAGACTATAGAGACATGGAATTTTGATGTATTTTTTAATTATATGGGAATTTTATGGGTCCACAAAAATTTATAGAGCATGATTCTGAGGCCCGGTGTGCCCGAAATGAATATTTGACATTTTTTTCTAGTATGTTAAGTAAACATACGAGTGGGTTTTTGTAACATTTAAACCGGTGCTTAGAATTGAAATCTGAGGTCACCGTTGAACATGTAGCACCAGTATTTACTTAATAAGACCTTCACCTAGTCCGTAGTGGGTCAAGGGTGAAATTTAGTTTTTGTGTTTTTCATGTAAGAATAAAATATATTAAAAATGATTAATATTTTTATTTTCAAAACCCCTCAACATAGGTTATGGTGGTGGGACCACCCATTCCTAAAACCCCCAGTTTAGATTCTAGTGGTGGGGACCACCCGAACCCACTTAATGGGAGAAACCCCATTAACTCCCTCATTAATGAAGTGTAAACCCATGGACTCCCTCCACCTTTAATTATGCCAACACTTTTCATATAATTGAGTCAATTAACTAGGCCAATTAATTATGCCAATGCCCCATCATAATTAATCTAGCCAATTTAAATTATATTGGCACCTCTTTACTTTGATATAATTTGGTTAGTGAAGGAGAAGGGTAGAGCTAGGAGAACTACTCTACAACGAATAACAACCACCATCAAGGAGCAATTACCCGACAAACCGATGAACGAGCCCGAGATCAGGGGCGTGTGGTGGGTGCAATGAACGTTAAAATATTTGAATTCCTTCCCGCGCCAACATTAATAAATTTTAGAGGTATGGTGGTGGTTTAAACTTTTCCCCCTTAAAAGTTCTTGAAAATTCATTATAAATAAAGAAGAAATTGTAGCTGCTTGCTACCGCTCTAAAGCGTAGAGTGTGGGACAAACGAAAATGGTTCGACCTATCCGCAATGCTTGTGATTAATTTTTTTGTTATTCATGATGGAGGAGAAGGGAAACCAAAACCAGTGGGGCATGAGAATGGCGTCTGGAACCACGGATGGCCACAATGAAGGCGTCAGTGCAGCCGCACTGCTTGACGGAAGAGACATGCGACTTGTGTCGCAACGGTGAAGGGAGGACGGCCGTTCGAACCAGCCACCGACGAAGGCAAGGCATGTGACCGCGCCATGCAGAATGGATGCTCTGTCATACGGCCAGCCGTGGCAGACCTCCACACCATGGACCTTGTACCGCCCCGTAGACACCGCGCCACCCCGCAACCCCCATGCTTCCCTACGGCCCTCACACCGCACCGTGACCCCCCACACTGCATTAAGTCCCGTGTGCCGCCCCACAGCCAGCACGTCGCACCGTGGCCGCCCCACCTCCATGTTGGGCCACCCAGCATGGGTCGGGCCAAACCCAACATGGGTCGGGCCAAACCCAATGGGTCGGGTCGACCCGATATGGGTCAGGTCGATCCAAGTTGGGTCGGTCCGGGTCAGACCGGAATCGGACAAGCTTTGACCCATTTCTGATCTTTGGCCCATAACATTGTCACTGAGTGTCCATTTAATGAACCATTTGTGGCACTGGAATCCTTGTTCTGATACGTTCCCTTTGTTATACCCCACTAAAGATTTGGATATTTTTGGGGTATGGTCGTGTTGGATCGAGCACAAATCTAATCGGTCCCTCGGGACTAAAAGTCTAATAACTTATAAATGAAATGTCTGATTAATCCACCATCTATTGCGTTGGGACCCCTATAACGTGGCAGTTGTTTGAGATAATTCTTCATGGGACTTCTTGATAGTTAGAGTATCGACCGTTGGTTTGATTAGCGGACCCTCTTGGAGACAACGGAGCTTTGTGTTGGAACCTTGTAGATGGTTGTGATGATGTAATGAAGACGTACTGGGATGTTGTGTGGGCCTGACGACGTACTGACGGTGTACTGGGATCTTGTGTGGGTCTGAAGATGTACTGATGGTGTACTAGGATCCTATTTGGGTCTAAAGACGTACTGACGGTGTACTAGGATCCTGTGAGGGTCTGACAACGTACTGACGGTGTACTAGGATCCTATGTGGGTTTGAAGAAGTACGGACAGTGTACTAGGATCATGCGTGGGTCTGACGACGTATTGACGGTGTGCTAGGATCTTCTGTGGGTCTAACAACGTACTGATGTTGTACTAGGATCTTGTGTGGGTCTGACGATGTAGTAGGAATGTGTGTGGGTCTGACAATGTACTAGGATCATGTGTGGCTTTAACGATGTACTTCGATCCTCTATGGGTCGGATGATGAATTAGGATCCTTCATGGGTCTACCTCTTAACAATGTAAGTTGGATTAGTAGTTATATCTAATCAAGAATACCTGGTGTGAGATGAGTCCGTACATGTATAATAATTTCCTTCATGGTAATACCTTGGTGGAATTCTTCTATGTGGCGTACCGGTGTGGTACTTACGTTTTTTGTATTCTTACCTTTGTGGAACAGTTGAGCTTTGGGATTTTGGGTTGGACCCTGTATTACCACATAATTGATATGGGTATACTTGATAACATAGGTATATGTATGGGCATATACCTAAGTAGGGTTTTTAGTTGATTTCATGCTTTTGGGTTTATCCTTTGAGGATTTTGTGGGACCATGAGGGTCTTGGGGTCCCTACTGAGTATCGCTATACACACCCCTGCATGAGCTATGCCTGCACATTATTGTGTTTGGTGCAGACGACGGACAATGTTGACTGAGGAAGAGGGTACCGGGACTAAAGGTAGCTTGGAGGTGGACATTAGACGAGGCATACCATAGATACAACCTTTCGAGAGCTGTACCTACCCTTCAAGTAGGATCCATGGTGGGTGTTCACAAAAGCTGTTCTAGTTTACTTTTACTTTTCAGTTTTGATGTACTTTTCTGTTTATCTTTTATTATGGCCCCTTTTAATTACTGTACTCACTCCTTTTACTATAATTCATGCTTGTGTTTGTATCTTGTTGTGTGTTTGGTTGTGTTTGTTTACAGTTTATAAAGGAAACGCCTTCACGGTATTAGGGAATACACCTTTCGATGCTTGTCGCCAGCCCCTGGCCTATGGAAGGCGGGCTTGGGGTAGTCATGACATGTGCCCCGGGGGATGGGTCATGACACATTCTATTAAAATAATTTTAAAATACCTGAATTATACTACCAAATTTGGAAAATTCTATCCTAGGATAAAATTTGACATAGTGAGTTTTTCATATATGGATTTTGGGGTTATAAGTTCGATAGAAAAAGAACCTCTAAAACATGTCATCTATTGGGAAATTATATAGTATATTGGTGTAGTAAAAATAAAAATTATGTAGCACTATCTACTGCTAAAGGTGAGTATATAGCTGCTAGGAGTTATTGTGTAGAAAATCTATAGAGTAAAAAGACATTACTCGATTATGGATATCGATTCAGACATGTCTCTATAAATTATGAAATCACAGGTGTAATAAATATTTCTATGAATACTACATCCAATTTTCAGACAATGAATATTGATTTATGAAATAACTTTTTGAGATATCTTTTAAAAAATTGTTATATAACTCTCTCATTCATAAACTAAACATCATATTACTAATATTTTTACAAATACCTTTAATTATGACAGATAAAACGACATCAAACATGAATTAAGAATGATAAATTTTAAATAAATCCTTATTTAGAATGATCCAAATTCTGAATGATCTATTATTGGAGTGATCCACAATTACAATGATCCACTATTAGAATGATCCACCATTGGAATGATCCACCGTTGGAATGATCCATTGTTGGTTGATCTAACGGTGTCTATTTTGTTTTTTTACTTATAAGGACCCGACCTTATTACATTACATATTCTTCAATTTAGTCAAGAAAAAACATCCTTTAATAGTGAGGATATTTTCAAGTTTAGAGCTTTAAATATTGGGAAATAATGCATTCATAACATTTCAAATTAAATATATACTGGATACCATAAAAATAGTATTCATTTCTTCCAAAATATAAAAATTTTAAATAATACATGATTTATTTTAAAGTTCCTCAAAAATTTATCTTGGATTCATTATTTGTATTAAACATCCTTATAACCTATGAAAATCATTTAAAAAACATGGTATGAGCACAAAATTAGTAGTAATGGATATAAAAAGAAGGAAAGAAAACATTAGTCCATGAATACTTGTAGCATATGAAATCATTTTCAAAAGACATTCTTGTCACCCATATATACTTAATTTTGAAACATGATATTCCCACAAGATTCCAACAATACATAATAACATATATATAACCATAAAAGTTTCTTGGGTCATTACTTACATAAACCTGAAACTATCTTGGCTACCATATAATTTGTAACCCTCATGACAACCTTACCATTTGTGTAACCATCGTAGTTACACTTGGAATAACCGTACGGCTGACCTCAAAATTACAAATACCAAATCCATTAGTGGGAGATATCTATCCCACAATTCATCAAAAACAAATCCCAAGTACCAAAACATAATCATACAACATGAATAATAGCATAATAACATTTCTTTTGACCTTTTTAAAATAGATTTCTGAAATTGGATTTTAAAAGGAAAGTCTCTTATAAATATCATATAATTGAAGTGAGACTTAATAGAGGGGATGGAATATGTATATAAACTATAAATATACATAATTAAACATAATATAAACAAAACCGATAATGAAAACAATTTTAATACCTCATAAATAATGAAGTAGAAGATTAACCCAAAGAATGGAAATCTGGTTAAAAATTCCCTTACCTCGGGTTTGTCTTACATAGAACTAGTTTAATCCTCCTTTATAATGGTAAAAATAGTTCTATGTAAATATTAAATAAAAATATCCATCTTTTAAAGACCTTATGTGATCATTTAATTACATAATTTCAGCCTTTAATGTTTAGTATTTTGTTCCTTCCATTGTTTTTTATGTGCTCTTTACAGGATTTCCATAATCGGTTCCTAATGGATGTTCTTTTCGATTGGAAGTGAAACTCCAAAATTTGAATATAGTTATGTTAAAATATTTAATGAACCATAAATTATAAAATTTATCATTTTTAATTCTTACATTAGGATGACTCATAATTTTAAACATTATTGAGATTTTTTTTGGTCATTTTGGCGATTCTTCTATCATAAAGAACTCAATTTGTTTTTTGAATTAATAACATGTGTGAAAAATGATACCAGAATGTTATATAAGATATAATACATTAATTATATTCTGGTACAATCATAAAAAATTGTTTCATGAATAGTATTTAAGAATGTAAATGAAATTGAAATAAAATTGTCAACAATGATGGAAAATCGACACATCACGGACGGTGTTTTAATTTCTTGAATAAGTTTGAAAGGAGAAGAAATATATAGTGATTCTTCCATAAAAATGATGAAATACACAATATTTAAGAAACTGGATAATTAATTCCTATTGGATAAGAGGAGATGAGGAAATAAGAAGAAAATAAAGAAACTCAAAATAAAAGAAAAGTTATGAAATTCATTATGATAATTCGGCAGCCTAACAGTGTCGCTTAAAATTTCATTAAAATATTTTGATGATAGAAATGGGGTATCTCATAATTATTACATAATATGGAATGAAAGGGGGATATTGAATGAAATATCCCAATATAATAAAAAGGAAATTTAAAAGGATAACATAAAATGAATGAGAAGAAAGAAAACAAAAGAGGATGTATACCTCTGGATCTCATCTCCTTGAGATCCTTCTTAAGGCCTTTGTTTTTTGGCCTTTTGGTCATACCAGTAGATCTAGGAAGTGGGTAAGAGCCTTGGGAGGAGTGTTGGACTTAATTTAGGTAAGTCTCAAGGCTTGAGAGGTGTGGGAGGAAGAGGGAAATGATGGTGATATTTATAGTTGAGGAAAGGGGGTATTTTTCTTTATTTTAATTATTATTATCATATTTTTTCTCTAGAAAATGAATAGTCTTAATTCATGTGACCCAAAATAGTAATAATGGAATATGAGTTTGAACCATGTGGTCTTACATCAGCCTTGAAACATCTATGATGCAATAGAGCCAGTATTTAGCATTTATCGTATTTTATCGTATTTTACTATTCATCAAAAAATTGAGAATTTTAGAAAATTCCCAAAAATTCACCTGAACCATTTATCAACATATAGAATTAAAAAATGAACTCCATTTTTTTAATATAAATTTTTAAATATTATTAATTTAATTTTAAAATATAATCATTGTTTATTAAAAAATTTACAATTTCAAAACTATAACTGCTTTTTATATCACATTGAAAAATTAACCAAGATTTCAATATCTTAAATCCTTAAGAATATAAAATAATAATACAATTTACTATTCTTTATTGTCATATTACTATTCATATTACTATTCATAAGGGTATGTTATTATTCACCAAAAAAATAAGTTGGTTCCATTAGACTCCGTATAACTTACTGAACATAATTGTAGATGACTGTTTTTCAAAATTAAAAACATCAAAGTGGAAAAATTATGTTTAAATGATAGTTATAATTTATACATAAAACAAAGTTTCATGAATTTTAATTTTTTTTAAAACTTGTGGTTTTAAATTATCCCCACCTACTGTAAATTTTGTCCCCACATTTTTATTTAATTATTAAACAAGTTAGGGAACCTTTCCCTCATAGCATTTTCAAACACCCATGTTACTTCTTCAACCATGTGGTTTATCCACAAAACATTTCCCTAGTGGATTACCATATACCTCAATACTTTCTACCTTCGATCAAGAATTTGAATTGGTTTCTCTTTATAAGAAAGGTTCTTTCCAGCTGAACTGCATCTTTGCCCAAAAGAGGAGTTGAATCTTGCCCATACTTTCTCAACATAAAAACTTGAAAAACATTGTGTACCTCGGACAAACTCAGAGGAAAAGCTAATCAGTATGCAACTGGTCCAACATTCTACAGGATTCCAAAAGGATCGATAAACCGTGGACATAGCTTTCCTTTCTTAACCAAACACATCACACTTTACCAATGTGAGATTTTAAAGAAAAAATGGTCACCTGCCTCAAAAGAGAAGTATTTCCTTTAGTTATTGGCATAACTTTTCTGTCTACTCTCAGTTGTCCTCATGTGCTGTTGGATCATCTTCACTTTCTCATCCACTTCCTCTACTAATTCTGGCCCCATAAACTTTCTTTCACCAACTTCATCCCAAAATGCTGGAGTCCAACACCGGTTCCTGTATAATGCCTCAAAAGGTTCCATTTCTATACTGGAAAGAAAATTGTTATTATAAGAAAACTCAACAAAATAAATATGTTGATCCTAGCTTCTCTAGTAGTCCATTGAACAAGCTCTAAGCATATCCTCCAAAGTCTGAATCGTTAATTCAGACTTCCCATCTCATTGAGGATGAAAAGTTGTACTGAAATTTAATTTTGTAACCAACAACTTCTGATTCCCCTTCCAAATGTTTGAAGCGAACCTGGGATCCTGGTTAGAAGAAATTGAAAGAGGAACTCCATGTATCCTAAAAATATCTCGATGGTACAATCAAGAAAGTTGATTCAATGACATTGTATCTCGAATAGAAAAGAAATGTACATATTTAGTCAGCTGGTCAACAATAACCCAAATTTCATTGTTACCTTGAGAAGTTTTAGGTAGTCCCCCAAAAAAGTCCATGGATACATTCTCCTATTTCAACTATGGCACTCGCAAAGGTTGATTCATCGACTTTGATAACTGTCACTCTGGTTTAACATGTTGACATGTCAAACATTTCGTGGTAAAATAAGAAATTTCCCTTTTCATTCCATCCCACCAGAAATACTCCCAATGGTCTATATATATATTAGTACCTCCAAGATGAACCTAAAATGGAAGCCTATGAGCTTTACACAGCAAATATTTCTTCAACTAAGTATCACAAGGAACACATATCCTTTTTCCAAATCTTAACACTCAATATTTATCAAGGTTAAATTTTGGAAACATACCCATTTTATCCAATTATACCTTTTTATGTATCTCATAGTTTTCCTTATGTGATTTCATAATTCTAGCTGACAACAATGACTACACTGAAACTTGAAACAAAACAAAGGTATTTCTTTCACCAACAATATATAAGCCAAAATTTATCAAATCATTAATCTGGGGATCATGTTCCAAACGTAACATGGTTAGTGATGCATGTTGTTTTAAACTAAAGGAATCCACTACTTTGTTTTGTTTTCCTGGATAGTAATTTATAATGAAATCGTAATCCTTTATCAGTTAATGACATCTTCTTTTCCTCATGTTTAATTCATTTTGAGGGAATATATACTTCAGACTTTTATGGTCAGTATATATTTTACATTTGGCTCCATATAAATGATGCCTCCAAATTTTTAAAGAAAAAACCTGAGCATCCAATTCCAAATAATTTCTGGGATAATTTAACACATGATGTTTTAGTTGTCTTGAAGAATAAGCAATTACCTAATGATTATACATCAAAACACAACCAAGTCCCTTCAAAGAAGCATCACTGTAGATGAAAAACTCACCATTTTGGGAAGTCAAAGCCAAAACTGGAGTATTCACCAATCTATTCTTCAGTTCCTGAAAACAAAAATCACATTCTTGTATCCCAATAAATTTAACCATTTTTCGTGTTGACTTGGTTATCAGGATACATAATTGTGAAAAGTTCTTAACAAACAATCAGTAATATCCTACTAATCCAAGAAAACTATGAATCTCTATAACATTTTTAGGTCTTGTCCATTCTTCAACCACTTTTGTTTATGTAGGATCAAATATAATTACATCCTTATTTACAATGTGCCAAGGAAAATAAATCTATTTTAATTAAAAAAATCACACTTTCTGAATTTTTAATACAGTTTATTTTCCTTTTAGGTTTGTAAAACAACCCTTATATGTCTTTCATGATATTATTTACTCTTAGAAAATACCAGATTTTCATCAATAAAAAAACCAAAAACATATCCATGAAATCATGAAATATTCTATTCATAATATTTATGAATACAATTGGTTCATTAGTAAACTCAAACAACATAATAATAAATTCATAATGCCCATATATAGTACAAAAGGCTATTTTCATGATGTCATCCTCCTTCACCTTTAGCAGATGGTACCCAGATCTCAAGTCAATCATAGATAAGTCTGAGCTCCGTGGAGCTGATCAATCAAGTCATTGATATGAGGAAAAGGGTACTTGTTTTTTATAGTTATATTATTCAAATCTGTATAATCAATGCAAAGTCTCATGGAACCAAATTTCTTTTACACGAACAAAATTGGGTCACGCCATGGTGATGTGATAGAACGAATGAAGCCTTTATCAAGAAAATCATTCAAGTGATTTTTCAATTCAAGAAATTCTATTTGAGCCATACAATATGTGGGTTTTAAATTGTCTTAGAATCACGAACTAAGTCAATTGTAAATTTGACTTCTCGATCAGGTATGACACTAGGTAACTCATCCGAAAAAACATCAAGTTATTCATTCACCACTAGATGATTATTAATCTGAATAGTTCCCTTATTTTCAACAATGTGATAAAGTTGACTTTTATTTCCATCTTTCAACTATTTCCCATCTTCCTGATATGTTATCAATTTTATGGATTCATTCATGTATACAAAGTGAAACTCTTTCTCAAAAATGACTTCTTTTGCTCTACAGTCAATCTTAGCATGATAAAGAGAAAGCCAATCCATTCCTAGAAAAACATTAATCTTGACTAATGGAAAAACAATAAGGTTTTTATGTAATATCTTTCCACATACCACAATAGAAATATTCTTATAATTCCAATTTTCTAAAATATTTACCCCCTTGTGTTTAACAATAATTTTTTTCTCATTTTTTGAGGTGATATTTCCAATTTACCAAAACATTTCTCAGAAATGAAAGATTGTGTAGACCCCATATTGAACAAAACTTTATAAAAATATGAGTAAACCAACAAGGCACCCAATACAACTTCATTAGATGGCTAGAAATCTACTTAAGTAGTCTCAAAGGATCTCACTACACCTTTCTAATTATATTATGGCTTCTTTTAATCAATCAGATCTCTCTCTGGGTAGGAATTTTCATAATGACCCTTCTCAACACATTTAAAACACTTTAAATTTTTCTTATCAGGATTAGTATTTGGATCATTTTCATTAAAATATTTGGCCATATGTCCAAAATTACCAAATCTAAAACACTTCCCAATTTTAGTAAGACACTCCCCAGGGTGCTTCATTCCACACTTTTCACAAACTGGAAACTAGATTTTCCTACCATCAGATTTCATTGGTTGATTCTTACCCATCACTTTCCATCAGGTCCTCTTATTCTATTTTTTCAATGTGAATGTGATCACCAGTAAACTAAATCTCTACCCTCTCATCACATTGGACAAGTTTCTTATAACTTTTGAATTCATGGGAGGACAAATTACTTCGATACCTTGGGTTAAATCATGAGAAAAAGAGGTTGATTTTTCTACTAAGTTACAGAATAAAATTTAGAGCACACATCTCCATTTGGGAAAAATTTTCTTCATACAAAGCCATTGAATCCTCCTTTGTTTTCTTAAATTCAAGGAATTTCTTCTCCATCCTAAGTCACACCACCTTAGGAAAATATGTTTCAAGGAAAATACTTGTAAATTCATCCCACTCTAAGGCATAAGTATCCTCTCTATCCATGATATTCCTTACCATTAACCACCAAGTATTAGATTCACCTTAAAAATGATAAATTGAAAGACTTACCTGTTTATTATACAAAAATCCCATAACATAGAATATCTTTTCAAGGGATTTAATCTGTCCTTCAGCCGCTACTGGGTCAGAAGATCCATTGAAAGAATGTGGGTGTTGTCTCATAAAATTTTCCACTATTTTCAAGTTCTGTTATGGTGCCTCTAGTAGTTCTATTTCATGGATACGACCAAAATTTATTACCAAAGTTAGCTGAACCATTACTGTCATAAACTGCTCAGTTCCAATCCATACCATTCTAGGTTACAGATTCGAAAGGATATTGTTCTGTCGGTGCCTCTCTTCTTCAGCTTCCCTGTTTCTTCTGCGGACAACCATTCTGAACAAACATATCTTAGTCAAAGAAACATGTTAATATTTAAATTATATAACATTTCAATTAATCATATAGTAAAAATAATTTATGTTATTATATTAACATCACCCAAATCCCTAAATTTATCTAAACCATCCTCTGATGGAAACTACAAGGACCCGACAATTTTACAATACATAATCTGGATTTTAGTCAAGAAAAAACATCCTTTAAAATGAGGATCTTTTGAAATTTACATCATTTGATATTGGGATATAGTAAATTCATAACATTACACATTAAATATAGAGTGGACACCATAAAAAATTGTATTCATTCCTTCCAAAATATAAAACTTTTCAAATAAAACAAGATTTATTTGACAGTTCTTCAAAAATAAAACATGGTGTCCTTCTTCGTATTACACATCCTTATAACCTATGAAAATTATTTAAAAAACATGTAATGAGCACAAATATCTTAGTAATGGATAAAAAAACAAGGAAATAATACATTCTTCCATGAGTACTTTTAACATACGACATCATTTTCAAAGGACATAATTGTCACCCATATATACTTACATTGTGAAACATGATATTTCCAAAGATTCCCACAATACATAAAAACAAAAATAGAACAATAAAGGTATCTTGGTGCATTAATTACATAAACCTTTTACCATCTCGACTACTTTAAAATTTTTAACCCTCACGGCTACCTTACAATTTTTGTAACCATCACAGTTACACTTTGAGTAACCATACGACCATCCTCTAACTTACACATACCCAATGAATTGGAGAGAGATATAGGTCCCACCCTTCATCATAAATAATTTCTATTAACCAAAAAATAATCATACATCGTGAATAATAGCATAAAAACATTTCTTTTGAACTTTGTAAAACATCATTTTAAAAGAGGATTTTAAAAGGAAAGTCCCTTTTAAATATCATATAATTGAAGTGAGACTTAATAGAGTGGATGGAATATGTATATACATTGTAAATAAACATAATTCATCATAATATAAACAATACCCATCAGACAAACAATTTTAATACCACATAAATAATTAAGTAGAAGGTTAACCCAAAGAATGGAGATCAGGTTAAGAATTTCCTTACCTCGGGTTTTTCTTACTTCAAAATCATTTAAAAATCCTGCATAATTGGTAAAATAGAGTTGTTAATATATTACAGAAATATATTCATCTTTATAAGATCATATGTGATCATTTAATTGCATTATTTCACTCTTTAATTGTTAGTATTTTATTCCTTTCATTGTTTTGGGTGTGTTCTTTACATGATTTCCATGATCGGTTCTTGATGGATGTTCATGTCGATTAGAAGTGAAACTAAATAATTGGAATGGAGTGGAATTTAAATATGTCCAAAACCATAAAATATTAAATTTATCATTTTTAATTCTTACATGAGGATTATTCATAATATAAAACATTATTTAGATTTATTTAGGTCATTTTAGCGATTCTTCGATCATAAAGAAGACATTTTGTTTAATAAATTAATAACATGTGTGAAAAATGAATCCAGAACCTTATATAAGATATAATACATAAATTATAATCTGGTTCAATCATAATTTTTTTTTCATGTCCAGTCAGAAGAAAGTAAATCAAATTAAAATCACAATGTCCACGATGTCGATAAATCGACACATCACAGAAAACGTTTTAATTTCTTGAATACGTGAGAGATGAGAAGAAATGTAATGGTGAGTATTCCATAAACATGATAAAATCCAGAATATATAAGATACTAGATCATTCATTACTCTTAGATAAGGTTAGGTGAGTAAAGAAAAAGAAAATATAGGAATCTTGAAATAAAATAAAAGTTGAGAAATCCCTTACGAAAATTTGGCAGCCTAACGCCATCACTTAAATTTTCATAAACTATTTTCACGGGAGAAAAGGATTCTCTAATAATTATTACATAATATGTGAAGTAAGGGGGGAATATAACAACATATCACAATATAATCCAAAGTAATTTAAAAGGGATAATATAAAATCGAAGAAAATAAAGAAAACAAAAGATGATGTTTACCTCCTGATCTCTTGTCCTTGGGATCCTTCTTAAGGCCTTTAGTATTGGCCTTTGGGTGAGACTAGAAGATATAGGACGTGGGGAATGGCCTTGGGAGTAGTATTGGTCATAACATAGGTAATGATCAAGGCATAAGATGTGTGGGAGGAAGAGGGGAATGAGGGTGGTATTTATAGTGGAGTAGAGGGGGTATTTTTAATTATTTTATTCATTATTATAATATTTTTTCTCAAGATAATGAATTTTCTTAATTCATGTGACCCAAAATAGTAATAATGGCATGTCAGTTCAAACTACATGGTCTTATGTCATCCTTGCATCAACTATGATTTAGTAAATCAAGAATTTAGCATTTATTGTATTTTATCGTACTTTACTATTCATCAAAAATTCTAGAATTTTAGAAAATTCCCAAAAATTCACCCAAACAATTTATCAATTTGTAGAATTCAAAAATTAAATACATATTTCGAAAACAATTTTCTAATTTTTATTAGTTTAATTTTTAAATAAAATCAATCTTTATTCAAAAATTAACAATTTTAAAACTATAACTACTTTTATATCACAATGAAAAATTAACCTTGATGTCATTATCTTAAATACTTAAGAAAATAAAATAATAATATAATTTAATATTCATTAGGTTTTTATTAATATTCATAAGGGTGAGTTACTATTCACCAAAACTTAAGTTAGTTCAATTAGACTCCAAATAACTTACTGAACAAAATTATAGATGAATTTTTATCAAAATTCCAAACATAGAAGTGGAAATATTATGTTTAAAGGATAATTATAAATATCTAATTAAAACAATGTTTTATCCATTTCAATTTATTTTAATAAACATGGGGTGTTACACTATTGGTCACCATTTTAGTTTTCCTATTGTTTCTAATTCTCGGTGTTATAAATGTTATTCAATTTATTTGATTATATTTTATTATATTTTTCCAATTCAAGTCCCTAAATGATAAATCTGACTAAAAATCCAATTTAAATTCACTCAATTGATTGTGCCTACTCCCTTCAAATCATTTCTCCTAACCTTTTTTATTGAAATTTATCTTTATCACAACCTTACAACAACCTTCATTTCACTACAATAGGGATAGTTAACAATCCATCAGATTCATCTTCATAAGTATCGAGTTTTGTGAAAATATATTGAGGGTAATTGAGTCATGCTATTGTCAATATGAGAAACCCCCAACTTGTTAACCATGTGGTTATTGAAGAAAAACAAGTAGATATTAAATGGGTATTGTCAAGTAAATTGTTTGTGCTCAGGGTGATCCAAGATTGGGTATGTATAGATTGGTTCTCAAGAAATGACCAACCTTTTTATCCAAGGTTGGTTCATCACTCCTATCAATATGTAGAGTATAGTTTTGGAGAAAACAATATTTCATTTGACGTTTTAATGATGGACTATAGGTTAGTTTTTCATAAAGATATTGGGATAAGTGCATAAATTTACCTCATCTAGGTGTTTCTTATTATTATCAAGGATCTATTCTGAGTGATAGTGAGATTTTTGAATATAAGGATGCACTATAAGTGTATACTGATGATGGTAATATGATAAGTCCTTCTACTACTGAAATTGATGGATAATACAGACTTCTATTAAAATTTATTCACAATATGTTATGTTCCAGAAAATGGGATTTCTGTACTCTGAGGTATTATGACGTTTATATTCTATTCCTTATGAAAATAGGGGATGAGATTAATCTCTACAGATGTATTATGGTGAATATGATGGAGATGTTCAAGTCATATTTCAGTTTGAATTCATTTATTTTCCCTAAAATTATATTAGATATGCTAGAAGACAAAGGCTTTGTTGATGGGGAGGAGTAAGTTGATGTAATTTGTGGTGGTTTATATTTAAGAAAATGTACCTATAAAACAATGATGGTGAACTGGAATCCATGGATTGAAAGTGGGTTGAAGATAATGATGTTATCTATGAGGATTTTATTCCTATGGACAATCATACCAGAATCAATAATCTTGTTGACCATGTTTTGGAGCCAGATGATATGGTAGTTTATTCACATGAAGAAGAATATGATGAATATGATGTTTTTTTGGATTTAATAAGAGGAATTGTATACCTCTCAGATGGTTATAAAAATGGAGATAATGGTGATGATAGAAATGATGATGATGATGATGATATGGAGATAGACCTTACTACTAATAAGATCATGATGGTGACACTGATGTTGCTGATAATTACGTTGAGAGGGATTATTCACATAATCATTTTCCCATTGTTTCAGTTTCTTCTAGGTTTATAGAGATACCGAGATCTGTTTATCCTACTAATGATGATGTTACCTATGTTAGAGGTGATCCAAGGGAATCTGTTGAGGGGGAGGAATCCCTTGTCCTTGTAAGCCCAATATCCAATCCTAGAGTTGAACCTTAAATTTATATGGAGGATGTTGATTTATCAATGGGGGATCCATCACCCTGTTAAAATTTTCTTGGGATTTAATATCTTGACATGGTTAGAGATGATGTCAGGGATAGTGATCACAACAGTCCACCAGAGCATGGTGGACCTACTATATTTATTTCTGTTGGGATGGGTCCTAAGGGATACCTTGTAGAGAAGATTGATGATACTAGTGAGCTTCATTCCTTCCCTTCAGATTCACCTTCAAGATCAGAGCTGTAGATACATTTTTTCATAGTACAGAGAGAGTTAAGTCTCATTTTCCTATTTTTCCTTTATGACTTTAGATTATGTGTCTAGAACTGACTAGGATGGCTTCAGAGAGATATTGATCTATAATTTTAGTGGTATATTTAGATCCCAGGTACTTCCAATTACTAATCTTAATGAAGCTATTTCCCTGATACTTTTTTAGTTGTTTTTCCCATAGTTACACTAAAATTATTTTCAAGATTTAGGAATTTGAAATTATAAATAGGATATTATCAAGTGATATGGAGTCCATGAAATATATTATAGATGAGATGAGAACCTCCTTTACTACTAATTAGGATACTATTTGGGAGAGAATATAGTGATTAACAATATTTTCATCTACATCCATTGATCCACCTCCTTCAGCCTCAGTTCATGGTTAGAGAATCAGATCCATAGTGAAAGAGGAGCTACAATCTATTATGGGTGATATTCAAGCTTCTCATAAGGGGGATCTCCACTATATCTAACAACTTGGTGAGAATATATATAAATTGGAAAGAGAGTTTTTGAATGAATTATGATTTTATAGTTAAACCATTACGAAGGATATATATTAATATATTTATAGGATATATAAAAATAATGAGTTTAATTTTCATTTCAATTTTTTAGTAAATAACTTAATAATTCCTCATGTTACCATGGATTTCAAGGAACATGTTGACCCAATAAAGGTTATGACTCGTCTGCTCAAGTTGGTCATAGAAGATAAGAAGGACTTCCTCAGTGTTATAAATAAAGGAAGAAATATTATCATGGATTTTGTAATCTTATTGAAACCTTTCTAGTATATATCTGTTACAACATTGGTTACACAGGAGTCTATTCCCATGTCAGCCTTCACCGTTACCCCATCCTATAATCCTCTGTCTCCTAAGTATAAGTCATTCATTGGGTCTCTAGTTGATGTAGTTTGACATATCAGACCAGTGGTGATTTGTGAGATGCCTTAGACTACCTTAGCCCCCTCACATCTACCTTAGTTCCCCCTGCCTTTAGCAAAGGCAGGGTACCTGATGATCATAACTCCCAATCTGATAGTAATTAATATTAGTATTGGTTTATAATAGGGGCAATGTTGTATTTTTCTTTTCATTAATCTTGGGTATGTATTAATATTGACTAACCTATTTATTACTATATATCATTTCTTAATTCGCATCCTTTCATGCATTTACTTATATTATCTTTTTGATGATCCGAGAAGGGGGAGAAATTATTCTTTATGGAATTTAATGAAACTTTAGTGTCTGTTTGTATTTTTTTAAAGCTCACATTTTGTTTTGAACATTTGATCATTGTATGTAACATTTGAAATTTAAAATTTTAACCAAGATATTACTTTTAAAATTCATATATTTACATGTTTTAAAAATCCATTATTTTTTATCATAAAAAGGGGGATAATATTGGAGTATACTTATTATTATGCTCACAAATCATGATTAATATTTCTATAATGATCATGATATTTTAAGATGGTATATAATTTTTTAAAATAATTTTGGATATGTATAAAAAGTGAAACCGTTAGTTAAAATATAGTACCATTAGAACAAATGTTATACCATTAGTATACATGTGCAACCATTAGTTCAATATTTCTACATCCAGATTTCGTACTACGAAAGTGATACCATCATTGATTGAATTTATGCTACCTCCAAAACATATCTGTAACTATAATTTGTCTACCATCCAAGCCATGATACCATTGAAGTCTTGCTATCTTCAAATTACTTCTATCATTATGCATACCACCACCAGAATTTGTTTCCACTAGAAGTTTTTTCTACAAGAAATATCAACCTCCATGTGTGTTACAACTTATTGTGATATTGCTTGACCATGCCACAATCATCTTTTCTACCATTTATATTTTCCATCATTCAAATTTAATGATTTCAAGATATATTTAATGGGAGTTAATATAGTGGATTTATTTAATATTTATTCCTATATCATTCCATGGATGCATTGAACAGAAAGGTCGATGATTCATTTTTAGTATAAGGAACCAAGAAATTATTTTAACTACTCTTCAAGGGTTATTTAGAATCTATAGAGTTGTATATTTCTTAAGATCTCCCTCATGTGATTATGTGTGACCCAAATCTTATATTCTAATACTTTCAACTATCAAATATTGGATTACTCCTTTAATATACTAATTTTAGACCTCTATGTATAATTGTTTTCTAAATACCCATAGATAGAAAACCAAACTCCTTAACACTCTATTTTCCATCACTTTCAGAGAAATATTTTAAAGCTTCACAAAGAGTTAAATCTAAATATCCTAGATCTTCTGATGTATTACAGATCGAGTAGCACTACATTTCACTATCTCTTTTTTATTTTCTCTATTTGTTTTTTCTTTATATTTGAGCAGTTTGTTGTCTTGCTCTGTATATCTCACACAATGACTCTTGTGCTTAAACTAAATAATACCTTATATTCTCTAAAACCACTTTCATCTCTTTACCCATGGAAACTATGGAAGAGGTATTACATAACTGGTATTGTATTTATTCCCATGTATAAACTTTTAAGAGGACCCAATCATGGACATCTTTTATATTGTTGTGTGTGTACATTAACCATGTTGTGGATCAGATTATTGTTTATAATAATATAATTAGAATCAGGTGATTAAAAAATAGGGGAGATTAAGTATCAACTTGATACTGAACCCCTTTTTTAATCCACTATGTGTTTTAGTGTTTTTTCCCTTCATTTCAAATTTTAAAGAACATCTCATTTTAATCTATAAGAAAAACATACTTTGATAGTTAATATTAACATGTGTTTATATAAAATATTGTATTAGGCTAATTGATTTCAAAATTTAAATTAATTTCAATTATGGTTTCAATTAATCCCTAATCACGCTTGTCGAAATATTTTAAAATGCCATACTTATATTAAAATATTTTTAGATTAACATGTAAATTTTATTTAAATATGGAGATTTAATTTTAACTTATTTTAATAGAAATTTTATTGGTAACTCAATTCTCCCCCATCTTGAATTACTCACTATAACCAATAATACTATTTAAATTTAAATATAGTTATTATTTACTATTCAAATTCAATATTTACTAATAGTTGAAGTCATCAAAGGTGGAATTATGAGGGAATCCCCTCAAACTATATTACTACAATTTGACGGAAGGAAATTTCCATATATAAACAGCTGGATCTCATCATTTGAATTACATTTATAGGTTAGAAGATATGAATCCTTATTTCCCTCTCATAAAGTGTGATTAATCTCAATGTTACTTCTAATGAAACTATTGAATCCATTGAGAAAGAGAGAAATAGAGTAGTGGAATGACTCAAAACTGATCAAGAATTTGATAAGATGAGTTGATTCTGATTCCACATCCAAAAGTGAAATATTTTAGAGCTTGGAAATGAGAATTTTGGTGAGAATTTCTGAGGCCTCATTTATGAGTGAATCACCTTCCCTATATAAAACATTAAACCCCAACACAATAGTCCCATGTTCATCTCAGGTGACACCTACTCCTCACATGCATCCATGAGTGTAGGCACCATCAGTGTTGAGTTTCAAACCCAAATTAATTTTATTCAAAGATACATAATCACCTAGATTCATTATGGTTTCACCTATCCTAGGACGAAGGTGCTACATATTGGGATGGAGTGAGGTAAGATCCCCACTATTCAATGGATTCAACCAGTTGATTAGGAGTAGCGCATTTATCTTCAATAGGGTCATACTATCCCAACTACCTTGATACCTAACATCACTATGAGATTCCCAAATTTCCAAAACCCTATTAAAAAATAAACACTAAAAACCTATCTTATTTTGGATGAGAGGCCCACATTTTAGAAACAAATAAATTTTAACTACTTGATAAACCCATGCAACATTAAGATACCCAGGTAACTTCTAAGGAGGTTCAATAAGAAAAATGACAAAAATCCTCCAATGAAGAGTTGATCATCTAATTCCATGATACTATAGTATAAATATGAACACATCAAATCTATGGTAATTCCATTTCACTTGATACTTGTTGAAAATCAGCCCATTTATTAGAGAGAGTGAAATTAATTTATTAGAGAGAATTCTTCCAACATTTATAACGGAGTTTATCTCAAAATTAATAATAGTTATTCTCATAGTAAATGGATATAGAAAAGTAACACTAACCAAATTATTTTGTGATATGAACCTAATGTCTATGTAAAGGATGTGTTGACATATTCTATGAGTTGATTTCCATAAAATTTACTCCATAAAGATGAGGAAGTGGGATGTTGCATTAGTGGGGGCTTGTGTGGATCATCAATAATGGAAGACACAACTTCAATGGTGTAACTCTGATGTGATGGCCTGCTACATTTGAGGTAGCATATTAGGATTCTCATCAATAGAAAATTCATTATTGATGGTGGATATCTGATGTGGTGGGATTCCGTGTTTGTGGTAACATGGGTGTATTTTTCACCAAGATGAATTTTAGAGAGTCTATTGGTCTCGGGCATAGTGGAAGCATGCATTAGTTGGCAATTTATTAAAATTTATTTTAATAGTGAGTTTTAGAAAACCCGAGGTGAGGATCTTCTTTGTATAATTTATAATTGATTTATTTAATATCATAGAAAACAAATAATTGGGGTTAGGATCTTTATTTGATGTGAATGTTGATCATCTGAAAGACACTTTCATATTTCCTTTATTTCACTATGAGGATTCAAGGATAGGATCTATCTAGCAGTGATCAATATTTGGTCCTCTGAACTCTAAGATATACCAATCGATCTTGGGGTTATATCGCGGTGAATAAATGGTCCTACATTATTTTAGTTGATCAATCAACCTTCAGTCTAGAAGAAATATCTATTGTTATTCTCATTCCTTATTTGGAGATAGAATGAGGATTTGAGATATATTTAATTGAAAATTTCTCTATCTTTGATTTCACACCATGTACAATAGCCAAAATCATTTATTTACAGTGCTCGGGTCTAGTTTAGAATGCATATTTAATTACAAGTTTTCCCTTAAATAATATTATAATATTTAATAAAACCCATTCCACATATAATAATAATAACTTTTATTATTATTATTATTATTATTATTTGGTGCATTCCAACATGCACAATAACAAATATTATTTAACCATTTTGTTAAATAATATTTTTACCAGACACATTTTTGGTGCATTCTAACTCCTCTAGAATTTATTGAACACCTGAATAAATATTTAATTTAAATATATCATTCATAAATAAATATTTTTGATTCCTAATATGTGAATAAAATTATCCATATATCTTGAGAATATTATTTATTATACTAATTAAATTCAAATATAATTTAATTAAGATCATTAGAACCCCTAAGTGTGTTACCCTCTAGGATTATTTCTTTTTGGAATTAGGTGGGAATACCTCAATTCAAATATTACTATCTAGTAATTGGTCAAGGAATCCAATAGAAATAACATAATTCCATAATTATTATAACCACATATGAACACTCCGTATGTAATATAATATCTTAGTCGTAATATCCCGTAAACCATGTAACACATTTGTGCCACCAACCCATATGCTCGATATGTTTGCCTTTGAATATCTGAAATAAACCCATCATCACACCCTGGATGTGGAATTTAGGGTCAAATTTCTCTTCCGATCAAATTTATGATATATCAACTTCCATTAAAATGGAATGGAAAAATCCTTCCTTAACATTTCCATTAATGACATGACAATCGTGACACACCCAACGTTCACTACCTCACAATGAACATATGCCATCATGGTTTTTATTAGAAGATCTACGTGTGTGAGTCATTAAATACATTAACGATAATCTTAAAGTGTATGTACCATTACACACACTCATATATAGAAATATCCAATGACACCAAAACATGTGAAATTCCTACTTTCAGGTATGTTATCATAATCTCCCATATAAGATATTACCAAGAGGGAACATCATAAGGAGAATCCTCATCCGCTTATGAGAACTCATACCTAGATGTCTATGGACTATGTGTCTCATCATATTATATTATCAAATCGCAAAACATTATTTTAGAATATCTTCATAGCACTTCAAGGTTATCATCAGAGTGGGTAACTGTTATGACCTTATCAATGAGATGTATACTCTAGGACATTTTTACATTAGAGTAACAAAGAACATTTAAATAGATGTTATATTAATATTCAATACATAAAATATACATATAATCACATTAAAAACAGTAGGTCCAAGGATAATAAATCCAAAAAACACCAACATGGACTTGAGAAAACTGTCTAGGACTTTTAGTCAGTTAGACCTCACATGATAATCATGTTTTTTTATTCAAGTCTCTAGTCAAGGGGTCTCCCACATTTTCATATATGGAAATAATTATCATAGTAAATTCACCTATCTAAGAAAATTACCTCAATAGATGATACTTCCAAAATACATGCTTCATCCACTGATGTGAACTTGTCTCTTTTGTGAGAGCAACCATTGCAATATTATCAGAGTAGACCATGATAGGAAATTTACTACTAGTATAGTGATCATAGCCTGTATCTCATAATGTTACATGATTTTAAGCATAACTAAACCTCAAATTACATGACAAGGATCTACAATTCTAGTGTCTATGGAAGACTAGGTACATAAAACTGAAAACATTGGTCTAAATTAACATTAAGTTATTTAGAATCCATTATGAGCTCCTATAAATCCTTCAATCCCTTACATGATCATAGGATACCCAAGGAAAACATGAAAAAAGGGATGAGCTAAAAAGCACAGCATGGGAATAAACAAAAGAATAAAGATTAGCACATGGGTTAGAAGGCATAACATAATTATATAAAAATTCATGGAATATAAGGAATCATAACTTGTTTAATGTAGGATTTTATAATCATGGATTCAAAGTAAGGTGTAAGCAACATAAAACATAAATTTAGCACGAGTTGTGGCTCATTTCACAGATACTCTGAATGTTCCAAAGGCCTTATTTTTTAATTTTATTATGGATAATCCTCCTTTTAAGGGTTTAAGGGGAACCCGTACATGACCTGTAGGCCGAAGGCACAAGGCCCGACATGACATGAAATACATGACCCAAAGTCCTAGAGGCATACCATGCCCAATACATGACCCGTCGGCCAAATACACTAGAACATCCCCTCCCCAGCTTCTGTATCATTGATTTTCGAGCTCCCCACCTTGCAATACTGATCGGCTAGCGTTGCCCCAAGAGAAGGTGCACAAAGCCTGGTCTCCATGGTAGTTTCCATACCCTCTCATCTTCTAATCTGATTATCTCTGCTTCTGGTGACTGATATTCTTGTTGCTATGATCCTCTTCTGGGGATTTCTCTTTGTGAATTGGATACTCCATGGTTTTAATAGCCTGAATTCCATGTGGCCCGAAGGCCTTTGATGTCCCGAAGACCCATGAGGCCCATAGGCCAAAACTGGTGGCCCGAGGTCCCAAATAGGGTGAATAGTTCTGGTTGCTACAACACTAAACTGTAACTTCTATAGTTCCTACTATAGTACCTGCTATGGTACTTCACAGTACAGCTACAGTACCCTAAAATTCGCCTCCACCAAGTTTTGAACCTGGGTCTCTTGGATTCCAAGAAGGATCCCTCACCACTCAGGTATGAGCTCGTTGGCCATGTTGCATATATAGGAGCACAATTCAAGGCCCGTTGAACATACAAGATCACAAGTCAAGGTTAACTGCCAGGACCATTACACATGGAGCACGAGTCAAGGAAAACAACCAAGACAGTTGCACATAACATCTCATGACACTAAAATTTACCCAATGGATTAGAGTGCTATCTGGTTTCAACCATCATAACATGTTCATGAATATTCATTCCACATAAAGAATCATACATAAGTAATCAAACTTAAACATAAGGTTTACCTATGGAATGAATTAGGTGTCATAATCATTTCAAAAGCATAATAAATGGTTGAATCATAAAAGAGTTCATGAAATAAAGGAATTAATTCATACATAGACATTCATAATGGAATATAGGTATATATGAGGATAATTTATGTCAAACTAATGTTAAATTATTGTTTAAGAAACACTATAAATAATATATTTTAGTGAGGTTTTAAAGAAAAAACTTAAGGAATTTAATAAAGAAAGGCGGAAAACATTTTATATAAAACTGGAAGTGAACCAAGCTGGATCTCATAAAAATATAATAGATTTTATAAAAATAATGGTGGTTTAAAACAGAAAATTTAGTGCACTTGAAAATTTGTATGAATTTGGGAAGTTCACATAAACAGCTTTCTTATCGAGATGTATCGAGAAGGAAACCCCTTAAAAACATGTATATCCCCACAGAAAGAGGATTAAAAGATCTTGATACATGATTTTGAAAAATTAAAAAATTGTTTATAATATTTAAATAGAAAACAAAATATATTATTATTTGGTTAAAAAGATAGTAAGGGAACCTGATGGAATAATATAGGTTTGTTTAGAATCCCTTACCTTATCTTCAAAACGGTTTCAAACTAGATCATATGTCCAGAATAATAAAATTTGATACATTAAAAAATGTGTACAAAATAATTTATACATTTAATTAATTTATAATAATTTTATTTAGTTATTTTATTCCATTTATGTGTTATAATGTTCAATTTTATCATTCGTGTGTGCTTGTTTTCTTATTTTTCATGATCGGCTCACTTATATAAGAGTATGGAATTTCATGTAAAATGTAAATTGAAGTGCAGAATTGAAGTCATATTTTATTAATGATAATACATATTCTTAAGTGACAGATAAGTAATTTGGTTATTTTGGTTTATCATGAGTTTATAGATATAAAATCAATGATAAAGGCTTGGATTATTTTGAGCAGTTTTGCTGAAAACAAACTTGTTTTGTTTATTATTTTTCATCATGTGTGTATAATTATTATATGAAATTAAATAATAAATAATAAATATATTATGATCTGTTTCAACTATAAAAATGGCCTCATGACCATCCTTGAATATAGTTATATAAATTGAAAACATGTCATCCTTGAATGCGATAAATTATCATATCTCCGCTGGTGTTTCATTTTTGGTATAAAATGAGGGGGAAAAGAGAGATAATGATGAATTATTCCCTTAGAATGAAAAAAATCTTGTATATTTAATTTAATATAGTTTTCAAACCATTTTGATGAAGGTGAGTGAGGAGTGAAAATAAAATAAAGGAATTTGAAAAGAAATTGAAAGAAAATTAAAAAGGTTTTATCCTCTTGATTATTTCTTCTTGATACCCTCCTTAGTGGAATGGTTATGGTCATTTAATAAGATCAAAATATCCTCGACTTGGGGAGGGGATTGGGAGGCGATTTGATTAGAATGTGGACAAGTCACAATTCATGGGAGTTGTGAGGAGAAGTGGTGGTGAGGGTGGTTTTTATGATAGAGGAGGGGTGATTTCTCATTATTTACTTCATTAGTTTATTATTTTGATCAAGATATGAAATGGTGATGGTTACTAAGAATAAATATAGTAACTTGGGAATTTTACATCGAAACAATTTCATATACATCCTAAAAATATCTCCCATGACTCAGTAATTCATGTTTTTAGACAATATTATAAATTATTATATTTCACTACACAACAAAAATTCATGTATTTATGGAAAAAATCAAAAAAAAATCCCTAACTATTTATCATCATTTAGATTTAAAAAATAATATCCACTTTTCAAAAATAAATTTCTGCGTATGATAAATTTAATTTTTCAATTATATCAAAATTTACACCAAAAATGCATATTTTTAAATTAAAACTGATTTTATAACACACTCAAAAAATAACTAAGGATTTAAAAAATTATCCTTTAATCAAATTCCATAAAAATATTAATTTATGAATAAATTTTATGAAAATAAATTTTCTTTTAAATTATTAAATTATTCATAAAATTTTAATTAAATATTTATGAATTACCAAAATACCAACACTTAATTAATAATTTTTTAATTTTTTTTTACTTATAATATGATATAATTAAATCATATTTTCACTAATAAGATGGATTAATTTTATTTATAATTTCAATGTTGAGGTTCTATTCACATGTCCAGTTTACTATTCATAATGGTCACATTTCCTTTTGGAAGGTCAAGTTATTATTTCATCACTATAGGTTCCGTAACATCTAGAAATACCTTTTATTTAATTTATTCATCATTTATAAGGTTTTTATTGTGTTCTTAATGTGATTTTATGTGATTGTACTATTTGAAATAATTATAAGAAGGGAATTTCCATTGATAAAACATTGGGTCATTACATTGTTTCCCCAATGAAATTTCACCCTCAAAATTTGATTTTACATTCTAAGTTGAAAATAGGTGTGGGTACTTCTCTTTCATGACTTGCTCTGGTTCCCATGTTTCATCTCAATACTTATGGTTCCATCAATGTAATTTGACCAAGTGAGTGGTCTGGTTTCACAGAACATTATCTCTACAATCCAATATCATCACTGGCTACTCCACATAAGAAACATCATTCTCCAACTGTACCACCTCTGAAGTCAGTACATGTAAAGGATAAGGTATGTAATTCCTTAATAGGGATACATGGAATACATTGTGCACTAGAGACATGGTTGGTGTAAGTGTTAGTATATAGGACACAACTCTGATATGATCCAGGATCTCAAAGAGTTCAATGTACCTAGGACTTAGTAGCCCTTTATTCATAAATATCATGATCCTATTCCATGCAGATATGCGGAGAAATGCCATATCTGTAAATTTGAACTAAATGTGTCATAAATGATTGTCTGAATAACTCTTCTATCGTCCTTGGGATAACTTGATGTGCTGCTGAATGGTTTTCACCTTCTCTTGCATTTCATTGACCATTTCAGGTCTTAGCAACTTATTCTCACTAACTTCATCCCATCACACCGTTGTTCTGCACCTTCTCCCACAAAGGGCTTCATATGGATCCATTCATATGATTGAGTAGAAACTGTTTTTGTAAGAGCACTCCACCAGAGGTATATGTTGGCTCCATGCTCCTTTTAAGTACATATAACATTCTCTCAACATGTCTTCCAGTGTTTTAATAGCATGCACTGATTGGACATCATTTCAAGGATGAAAAGCTGTATTGAATTTGAGCTCATTTCATAGATAATGTTGGAAACTTTTCCATAAATTCTAGGTGAATATTGAATCTTGATCAAATACAATTTATAGTGGTACTCCATATAGCCTTACCATTTATTTGATGTATATATATTCAATTTGATCCAAATAGAAGTCATCTCAAATTGTGATAAAGTGAAGTGCCTTTGTAAGATACTCCCCAATAACCCATATAGCATTGTTTCCTATTGATTTCTTTGGAAGTCCAGTGAAAAAGTCCATGGTGATGTTTTCCCATTTCCATGCGGGTATGGGTAATGGTTTCATCAACTCTTTAGACCTTTTTATTTCATCCTTAACTTGCTGACATACCAGACACTTTTATGTATATTCAGCTATCTTATTCTTCATATTATCCCACTAGTAGTTCTCTTGGGTATCTTAGTACTTCTTTGTGTCCCATGGGTGAATAGAAAAAGTTGATCTCTGTGCATCATTCAGAAGCTCTTTCTTTATCTCTAGATTATATGGTACACATAATTGTGACCTAGATCTTACGAATCCATCCAAATATATTAGGAACTCTGTGGATTTCCCCTTTTTTATATCTTGCACCCTTTTTTGAATTTCAAAATCATTTATTTTAGAATCCTGTATTTTATCTATAAGGGATAGTTGAGAAATCATTTGAAAAAGTGTTAATGATTTTCATTTCTTACTATTTCTCATTTCCATCGTTTTAAGGTCTAATAAGATTGGATCCTTCTCAATTACCATCATTGATAAAGATGTGGGATCCTTTCAAATTAGAGAATCCTCCACCTTATTTACCAGACAATGAAGGTAGTGGATTGAGTAGTCATAATCCATGATTAGATCCATCCATATTCTCTGGTTCATATTAATATCCTTCTATGTGAATATATATTTGAGACTCTTATGAATGTTATATATCTCACACTTCTCCCCATAGAGATAATTCTACGAGATTTTCAATGAAACTATCATAGCTTCCAACTCTAGGTCATGCTTGTGATAGTTTTTCTCCAGAATTGTAAACTGAACTGAGGAATAGGCTATCACTTTATCATTTTTCATCAATACATATCCAAATCCTTCTTTTTAAGCATCATTGTACACCACAAAGAGTTATCTACTTTTTAAGAGTGTGAGTAATGTCATAGTGATAAGAATCTTTTGGGGCTCTTGAATGTTTTCCTCTCATTCTTGAATCTATAAAAACTTCACTTCCTTTCATTTCATCTTGTTTATTGGGTTTTAAAATCAGGATAAGTTCTTCAAAAATCATAGGTAATATCCAGCTAGACCAAGGAAACTATGGATATCTATTACAGATATTGGTCTGAGCCACTCTTCGATTACCGTTGTCTTAGAAGGGTCCATATATATTCCTTTTCTAGTGATAACATGCCCCAATAATGATAATTACTCTATCAAGAACTCACATTTACTATAATTTACATATTTTTCCCCCTTATCATAGTATTTATGACAGTATTCAAATTCTTTTCATGTTCTTCCTTTCTCTTGAAGTATATCATAATATCATCAACAAATACTTCCATAAATTTTTTGAGGTAATCTATAAATACACTAATCACTAAATCCATAAAAATGTCTACATAATTTGTGAGTCTAATTCCCATCACTATAAACTCATAGTGTCTATTCCTTGTTCTAAAGGTAGTCCTGGGAATATCTTCCTTCCCCACCTTTAATTTGTGATATCCCGACCAAAGTTCCACCTTAGAGAAATAATTATCCCCCTGTAGTTGATGAAACAAGTAATATATACGTGCCATGGGATACATTTTCTATATCATAATGATATTAAGCTCACTATAATCAATGCATAGGCACATTGATGCATACTTATTCTTAATGAAGAGGGCTGGTGCACCCCACAGTGAAGCACTCAGGCATACAAAATTGTTTTCCATATTCTCCTATAAGTACTTGTTTATCTCTTATAGCTCAACGATAGCCATTATAAAAGGTTTATTTGATTTAGGTAGAGATCTAGGAATAAGTTCAATTGGGAAATCAACCTCTCAGTCAAACAGAAGACTAGGAAATTCTTCAGCAAATACATTAGTGTAGTCCCTTAAAATAGGCATGTCCCTGATCATGATTCTCTCCTTTGTCTAAATCATTTGATCTAGATATGATTTCTCATAAGGAAATAATATCCACAATTTAGATAATTATTCTAAAGGATATCCATCCTCTTCATTACACTGGTACAAAATATTAGGATGCTTCGACATGTGTAGAGTTATCTCCCTTTCCCAATAGTCAATGTTGTCTTTCTATAATGATATATAATCCATGACCAATATAGCATCAAACTCTATGAAAAGGGTAATGACAATTTTTTTAGGAGTTTCAGTCCACAAACATTAATCAGGGAGTAGTTATGTACTTTGGATGAAATAATTGACCCATTTGTTTCTCTCACAAAACAATCAACATCCATATTTTGATGTGGTGAATGAATAATTCTACTAAACACGAAAATATAATATAATATGTTGAACCAAAATCAAATATTACATTTTCTATTCATGAATGAATAACATGTGTACCTGTCACTGCATCATTGTCTAGGACCACATTATTAATAGTGATAGCATATTCCTTTCCTTGTTTCCTTGGAAGTTGTTGTTGATTTCCTCCAAAAACCCTAGGCTTAGAGAATTGGTTGGAAAATTTCCAATGTTCCTTAAATTGGAAACACTACACTGTTGGATGAGCATTGATGAACCTTTCGGTATTCTTCCTCATTTGTGGGATTCTTCATATCCCATCAACAGTTCTTGGAAAGATTCCCCATTCTTCCATATTTGAAGCATTTCTTGGTCCCCATTAGACTATTCCCACGATCATTCTTCCCATAATTATGAAATGTGAGATATTATCGATTCTTTCCATCATGGTATTTATTTGTTGATCCATCCGTATTAGAATCCATTTTTGACTTTTTTTCACTGGACCCATGATACCACTGAGAGTATCTGATTTCTATTTCAACCTTGAGGGCACAATGAACAATCTCTCCATTACTACCAAAGTCACGAGTCGCCATCACTTTTCATAGACCCAGCATTAGTTTACTGAAGAAGTGACCCACCTTACTTTATTTTTCGTGACAAAGACAAAGGCATGTTATGAAAGCCTTGTAATTTTTTCTTCATACTCCCCAATAGACTCATCTTCCTTCTTCTTAAGTTCAAGGAACTCTATTTAAATTTTAAGACGGAGGGTTCAGGGAAAATATTAATTATAAGGAATTTTTCTTGAATTTCTCCCAATCCATGCCATTAATTTATACATTAAACATCATATTTTTTATCTATTTCTACCACTGATCAGCTTCCCTTTCAAAATGATAGACTGCCAGCATAAATTTTTATTATTCTAAGCACTAAAGGACCAAAAACATCTTTTCAATGGAGTTAATCCATTGTTCCATGAGGATGGGATTGTAATATACACTAAAAAGGGGAGGAATTTTTCATATGAATGATTCAATGGTAATATTATCTTTACATGGAGAAGGATGATGTTCCACATGATTAATGTTATTATTCATAAATTGATCTAGTTGAGCGAGTACTTTCATAATGTTTTGACCACACGTTTCCATCATATTTGGAATATCATAAGGGATATCCTCACATTTCCTTTCCCATTGATTATTTTAACATGTTCTTCTATTTAATTCCATTAACAATGAAAAATAAAGTGTAATTAGGGGGATTTAAAACTTATGTAATAATTATATAAAAAGGAAACATTAAACCTAAAAGGATAAACTTGTAAAAGAAAATTATATCCTAACTTGTGATTCCCTAGGTTCAAATCTAGGTTATCCTTAATCTATTTCCAAATATTTATTCTTATGATCACTCTATTTTTCCATAATAATGGTTTATAATGAGCTTATGAATTTTCCAAATTATATATCCCATGTGCGTCAGACCATGTGTAGATTAAGGACCCTTTTCTTGTACTACGTTACCTCAAGTCAGGCCTGAAACATCATTTCGGGTTTATTACTCATAGGTAAATCTGTGCTATAACCACATCCACTTGTAGTATCCAAAAATGTACTTATTTTCTAGATAATTAACTTAATATACACTTACCAAAATTTAGGGGTGTTTTCTTATACTTAATCTTATCCCTAAAGTTATTACTAAAGAGATCTATTACTAATCTACAAAAATAACTAGGAATTCCTCTAATACTAACTATATTAATCCTATCCTTTATCACATAATGTAACATGATTTTAAACATAAACAAACCACAAATTACAAGACAAGGATCTAAAAGTCTAGTGTCTTTAGAAGAATGGGTATATAAAACTGAAAACATTGGACTAAAAAAAATTTCTTTATTTAGAAACCTTTATGAGCTCCTAACATCATTTGATCCCTTACATAAACCTCGGATACCCTAGGAAAACATGAACTAAGGGATGAGCGAAAAAAAATAATAGAATAAATATAACAATAAATCTTAGAACATGGGTTAGAAGGCATAACATAATGATATAAAAAGGCATGGAGCATAAGGAATCAAAACATATATAACATGGGATTTTATAATCATATATTAATATTAATGTGGATGAAATATAAAACATGAATGTATCATGATTTAAAGATCATTTTAGAAAAATTACCATGAGTAAAGTCTCATTGCACATATAGGATCACATGTAAAGGAAAACCACCAAGACCGTTGCACATAGTGCATAAGTCATGGCTAACCACCAAGACCATTGAACATAACGTCTCATGTGACTAAACTTTACCCACTGAATTGGAGCTCTATCTATTCACACCTATCATAACATGTTCATGAATATTCATTCCAAATAAATAATCATACATAAGTAATCAAACATAAACATAAGGTTTTCCCATATAAGGAATTGGGTATCATAATCGTATCAAAAATCACAATAAATGGGTGTATCATAAAACTATCTGTGAAAAAAAATGAATTAAATCATACATACACATTCATAAATGAATAGAGTCTTATATCATTTTAATTGGTGTCAAAATAAGTTTCAAATATTGCTTAATAATCTTTCGAAATAAAACATTTTAGTGCAGTTTTAATGAAAATACTAAGAACATTTAAAACATTAAAGGGAATAATATTTTAGGTAAAACCAGAAGTGAAATAATTTTTTTTTCAAAATAAAAATTATTTATTTCATAAAAATAATGGTGTCTTAAAACAAATTATTTAGTGCACTTTAAAATGGGTATGAATTCGGGAAGTTCCCTAAAAACAGCTTGCTTGTCGTGATGTATCGAGAAGGAGGCCACTTAAAAACATGTATATACCCAAATAAGGATGCTGAAAGGATCTTAATACATGATTTTGGAACATTTAATTTTTTATGAATATATTAAAAAAATTAAACTGAATTTTATTTGGGTAAAAATATAGGAATAGAACCTGAAAGAACAATGGAGGTTTAAGTAGAATATATTTCCTTATCTTCAAAATGTTTTGGAACATGATCTTAATATCCTGAATAATTAGAAAAGATTCATTAATAAATAATTACAGAACCAAATATACATGTAATTTATTTATTATACTTTTATTTAGTTCTTTTATTCCCTTTGGATGAGTTATATTGTTCAATTTTATCATTCATGAGTGCTTTCTTTCGTAGTTTTCATGATCGGCTCGCTTATATAAGAGTATAGAAATACATGTAAATTGTAAATTGAAGTAAAGAATTGATGTTATAATTTATTAACGATAATAAAAATGTTTATGTGATCATATAAGTTATTTGGTTATTTTTTGTGAGGACGAATCGTTAGATAAAACATTAATGTTACACTGGGATTATTTTGTGTGGTTTTTCTCACAAAGCATTTGTTTTGTTTTATTATTTCACAGCACATGTGCATCATGATTACATAAAATTAAATAATATATAAGGAATATATTATGATCTTTTTCAACCATAAATATGGTTTCATTACTGAACTATCATATGATAATATAAATTGAAAACTTTTCATCCTTGAATGTGATAAATTAACACTTCTCAGATGATGTTTCGCTTTTAGTATAAAAGGATGGGGAAGAGAGAGATGATGAAATGTTATTAAATAAGCATGAAAAAATTAAATTATATATAATTTACAAGAGTTATCAAATCATTTTAATAAGGGGAGGTGAAGAGAGATAAGAAAGGGACTTGAAAAGAAATTAAAAGAAAATGGGAGAGGGTTTTACATCTTGATTCCTTCTTCATTAAAGCCTCCTTAGGGGAATTTTTTTGGTCTTTTATTAAGGTAAAAGGATTATGGACATAGGGTAGGGGCCTGGGATGATATTTTAGAAAACTTTGGGTAATTATACAGGCTTGATAGGTGTGAGGATAATATGTGGTTATGGGTGGTATTTATAGTGCAGGAAGGGGTGATTTCTCGTTATTTAATTCATTAGTTTATTATTTTTCACAATAAAGAAATAGTTATGAATTTTGAGACTAAATAAAGTATCTTGAGAATTTGAGTTATAAAAAATTGTTCTTACATCATAATAACATCATCCATGACTCAGTAATTCATGTTTTTGGACAATATCATAAATTATCATATTCCACTATTCACACAAAATTAAAGTATTTCAGAAAAATCCAAAAAATTCACCCTAATGATTTTTCGATGTGTCGAATTCATAAATGAACTAAACTTTTTGAAAATAATTTTATATGTATGAGAAATTTATTTTTTAATTAAAATCATAATTTACTCAAAACATACATATTTTAAATTTACAACTGATTTTCTAACACTTTGAAAAAATAACTAAGGTCACTTAGAATTATCCTATAATAACAAAACATAAAAATAATAATTTATGAATAAATTTTATGAAAATATATCTTCTTTTAAATTATTAATGTATTCATAAAATTGTAATTAACTCTTTGTGACTTATAAAAACCCCAACATAATTAATAATTTTTAAAATTATATATTTACTTATATTATGATATAATTACATCATATTTTCACTTATATGATTGATAAATTTTATTTATAATTTCATTAGTGAGGTTACTATTAATGTTTCTAGTTTAATATTCATAATTGACACATTATTATTTGAAATCTCACGTTATTATTTCATCAGTATAGGTTCCTTCAATTCTAGAAATGTGTTTTATTTCATTCATCAATCATTTATAAGATTCATAATGTGTTATTAATGTGATTTTATGTGGTTGTTCTATATGAAATAATAATGAGAGGGTAATTTCCATTGCTAAAACTTTGGGTCATTACAACTAGGTACCATGGAAAGAATCTTGGATAAATTTTTGTATCCATAATTCTTTTTTAGATTCCTAAGAATCCCCAATATACTCAAAAAACTACTATATAATCTACAACTATAAGCTAATTTGATATTTTCCTACTCATAACACCTTCACTCAAAGTGAATATATATCCTGATTGTGAAATCATGTCATCTTCATCAATTTTAAGACTACCTTATTCATATTATCTAATGACTAGCTCCTAATCTCCTCTATAAAATAGGAATATATCTATAGTATTCCTCATATACTTATGTATAGTATTGACTACCATCCAATGGTGGTCACTTAGGTCATCTTGATATCTTCCTACTTCACTTAATGCATATGTGACATCTCGCCTTGTACATAGCCTATCATACATGATTGACCCAATCAATGATGCGTATAGAATCATTTCCATTTTATTTTTTTCTGCATGTTTCTGATGACATATTTTCCTAGAAATATTAATTTTATGTGTCCCTAAAAACAATCCCCTCTTGGATTATTCTATACTTAATCTCTTCAGTATCATGCCAATGTATGTAAATTTATATAGAATAATCAATCACTTGGATCTATCATGATATATCTTCATCTAAAGAATATATTCCACCATTCCCAAGTCTTTTATAGAGAATCATTTATTAATATATTCCTTTATAGATTTTAAGACTCCTATTTCGTTTCGACTAAGTATTATGTCACAGACATATACTATTAAGAAAATGACTGCAATCCCACTATCCTATCTATAGACACAAGTCTCAAAATCATTATTTTTGAAAATAAATTTCATTATGTCTTCATCAAAAACAAATTTTCCATGAATTGTATTTTTGTTTTAATACATAATTTTATATTTACAATCTAAATTTTTTTTGGAATCCATTGGAGTTACAAAACCTTCAAGTTGTGTCATATAGATGTCTTCCTAAAGGTTTGTGTTAAGGACGAATGTTTTGAGATATATTTTTATAATATCATATTCCTGGAAGGACAAAAGGAAAAGTATAATTTTGATGGATTTCATCATTGAAACTAGTAGAAATGTTTCATTGTATTAAATTATTTAAATTTGTTTGAACTCTTTTGCAAAAAACCTCACCTTATATATATATTGACATTCCCATATTTATCTATTTTATTATTAAATACACATTTACAACCAAAATAATTTACCTACACCAAATAATTGACCAAAATCCAAACCTTGTTTTAGTGTAGGAAATCCATTTCATAATTCATGGCTTCTTTCCACTTGCAAAAAACTATGCCACTTACTACTTTCTATAGGTGATAGGATCATTATTATCAACTAATAATGATTCACCATCCTTTATTACCAGAAAACCATACCATTATGGTTAACTAACCTGTCTTGTACTCATATGTAGTACTTGTGTCTATGGAGTAATTTCATATTCTATGGGTCTTTGTTTAATCTGTTCATGTGCCAAAAATTTTGTACCTTGAGTCCCAACTATAGCGAGATAAATTTTCAACCCACTATATCTTTTATATATGTTATCCCTCTCATGGAATATATAATTCCTTTCCACTATTACCTTTTTTATGAGGGGTCATATATGTAATATCCCCTTGTTTATTTGAGTTATCCTATAAGGGAATACTTTGTGCTTTAGGATGCAAGTTTGTTACCTAAATAGGCCTTAAAAATTCTTCTCAACCCCACACATGTATGTATAACAACACAGGTTTTTCTCCATTCCATAAATTGTATGGTATACCATCTTCAACATCATTTGGGACTTTGTTTAGTATTTGTGTTGTTTTTTGTAACATGTATCCCCATAAGGATAATCTAATACTTGTATGACTCCTCATTGATCTCATTAAGTATGTCAAGGTGGGGTTCCTCCTTTCACTTACACTGTTCCAGTGAGGTGTATACGAAAGGGTGAGTTGAGATACGATCCCAAAATCTCATAAGTAATCAATGAAGTCATGATTAATATATTCTCCTTTGTGGTCTAATAAGAGTTTTGTAATATTCTTACAAATATAGTTCTCAACTATATTCTTTTATTCCTTGAATTTATCAAAATAAAATAACATAAAACTCATTATGTAAAAATATTCATATCTAATAAAATCATCATTAAAAGTTATGAAGTATGAGTACCCGCCCCTTTCCTCACTTGGAAATGGTCCACACACATCAGTATAAAATAATTCCATAAGCTCTTAATCTCTTTAACCTTTCTCACTAAATGGGTATTTGGTCATTTTTCCATGTAAACATGCATGGAATACAACAAGTGGTTTTAGTTCAAAAGATTATAAATATCCATCTTGCGGTAATTTATTCATACATTTTAAATTTACATGTACTATGTGGTGAAGCGAATGTTTGGTGTGGTATGATTCATATGAAGTATCTTCATTATCAATTTCCATTACTTCGATCATGTAATCCAACACATGAATTCCATTATTTAAATGTGTCTTTCCCTAAAAATGATATCTTTATAAAAAAAAGAAAAATTTCTTCCCAAATTTTAAAATAAACCCATCTGTATCAAAACTGGATGTATAATTAGTGTTTTTGGTAACATATGGAACATAATAAAAACCTTACAAAATCAATATAATTCTAGTCAGCAAGATGAGTTTGTATCCCTCGATAGTTATATCCTCAAGTTTAGCTCTTTTGGATACTCATAGATATACCTCCCACAAGTATATCATTATAAATCTACTTAGTTCTTATATTTTAATACATATGTTGGAACCAATTAATATATCTAATCAGACATTTGTAGAAATAGTTAGATTTCACTCAAAAATAAACACACCTAAAGCTTCCCGTTGATTATTTGGTTGGGTAAAGTTTTTCCACCAGTCTCTTTTCATGCCACATGTAAAATAGACATCATCATTTTCAATTGATTTCCCCTTGATATTAATCTTCTTGTAAGTTCATGAAGAATCTTTGGACATAGATATATTTCCTTTCCCTTTATGTTTTTTCACTGAATGTACATAAGTCCATTTTCACTTGGTTTCTTTATCTGCTTTGTGAAGGAGATTAATAATATATAATAGAGACTTCTGAATATTATTTATATTAAAATTTACAACAAATATGGTGAATGTCTAAGAGATTTATAAAATAATGATATCAGTTCCTAGTTAATTGGGGAGGTAAAACCCAAGAACCTCTTGGTGATCAATGTATCTAGTGAGCTTGACTACATGAGGGCCAGCTGGGGCTCCCCCTCCAAGATTTTTCTACAAGAGTGCCATTGAAATCTCAAGTTATTCCACTCTAGATATCTCATGGTAAAGACAATGGAGGTGCTGAAGCATGCTATATGCACCCATGTTTTTATGAGACATCATGTGTTCACTAGACATAGATGGAAGCATAAAACATTGAATTTCGGTTGTGTTGCTCAAATTTTTTACATTGACAAGGATCTCTTTGTCACTCGCCTCCTTTGAAGGTGAATTATACATTGAGGATTATATCATGTAAGATTTTTTTTCACATTGTTGCACAAACCAAAGGAATCTAAAACACTCCAAGAAGTTACTTCTAGTGTGGAGGTTTTCTTTCTCCAATATTTATCATAGGGATAATGTGAATAAAGAGATTTCAATTTTATTCTACAATTTAAATATCATATTATTAGTAGTTTTTATTAATTAAAAAGTATGTGAGGAATAATAAATTAATTAATTTTACTAATTAAATATAATACAATTTTATCAGGTCTTAATAGTCCTCACCATTGAAATTGGAAATTCTTGTTTCTAATACATTATAGTGAAAAGCATCCACATTACTTTTCTTAATGATCCATAATTGGGCCACGAAAACCATAAGAAAGTAATTATGTAGCAGTTCTTTCTACGTATATGATTTTAGTTCCTTGATCCATTGAGTTGATCCCCCTATCTAAAAATCCAGGCTTTTATTTCCACAACACTTTCCTCTTAATTTGTATTGAACATACGTTTTCCATTAAACTCAATAAGAGTTGGGTTAAATCAAGACAGAACCCTCATGGGAACTCCCCGATAAAAGTAATTGTCCAAAATTTGGCCAAGTAATACACTTTTTTCTATTGTTTCATTCCCAATCAATTAATGGAAGGCTTAGTCTGACTTAATATTATGTTGCCGGATTTTAATTAATTAGGATTCAATATTATCCTATTTTATCCTTTACATTTATTGTTAATATTAATTGTATTGAACCTAATTAATTAACCATACTGGATAAATCATTTATGAATAATCCATTTATTTAAATTCTATCATTACATATTAATTCATTTATTTATGTGATTTAGATCTTGCGTCCATAAAATAAATATTTTTAAATATATAATTTATTAATTAATTAAATGTCCCATTAATGAGCCAATCTAATATTTTATTTAATGATCGGAAATTAAATAAACCTATGACCTAGGGGAAATAACTTTTAATGATGTTCTTAGAAGGAGTTACATCATTACACTTATCCACCAGTGTAACACCTGGGTTGGTATCGTTATGGTTTTATCTTGAACTTACTCTATTCACCTTGGGAAACTACATTAATAAAAATGTATTTATAACTCACATGTGTTTGAGGTGAAAAAAAGGATTAATTAAAGGGTAATTACATAAATATCCGAGGAAACATAGGTCCTGTATAATAATAGAGGGAGGGATGACTCATAGGCCATCATATTTAGTTTATTAATAAATAATTGCAAACCCTTTCAATAAATTAAATTAAATTAATTCCAACATATACACTATTCTTAGTATAGCTCATGAATGGCCATATATGAAACTTATACACAAAGTAAATAGATAACATTCATTTCATATTCATTCTTTATTATTAAGATAAATGTACTGGCCTTAATTAGTTAATTAACATTCATCTTAATGACTATTTGAATATTTTTGGAGATAACCATCATAAATTCATTAGTTGTAAATAAATGGAAAAACTAATATTTGTGCCTTTAATATAATAAATTAATTGTGAATTTAAAATTTTTTAATACCATTATTAAATTGTCAATAACATAATGTTTCAATCAAAGAAAAATATATTAATATAATAATTCTCCATTGGATGTAATTTAATTATTCTATTATTTGGGAGACTACACAGTGTGTACTATCCATTACACGCCATGTACCTCTGTTGTTGTGTATCCTGTCTCATGCCTAGGTATTCTTCATGTTGACTCATCCAAACTACATGGCATGTACATTCCATTTACATTATGTGTATATTCTTTTTGCGTGCTTGAGATAAGCGCATACGTATTAATCATGTATCTTGGTGGGATCTCACGGTGTGTTCAAGCCAGTTACACATCATGTTTTATAAATCTCATATTCCTTTTAAACCCATCAAAATAATCAGCATGTTCTCAAGTGATAGCATACATGACTTGATCCACAAGATACATTCCATTCATCTCTAATGTTGTGTGTTCATATAATAAGATTTAGGACTCGACATGTATCTCAGACATAGGAATTGATGAACTAAACATGGTGTACACCACATACACATCATGTATATCATAAATGCTTTGGGATGTAATTCTCTCATGGTGTGACCATTTTTTATAACCATAAGTATTGTACAATTTACACAGCTAATATATATAGACTACACATATTGTATACAATATACATGCTGTGTAGTCCAACATACAGTGTTCCATGTTGTTCAGTGAACACATTGCATAAACCACATGTAATAACTACGTGAAATGTCATGTATCACTTGGCATGACCAGGTGTAGCATACAAGGGTAAACAATGTGTATTCAAGTTGCACGTTGTCTAACCCTATCTTAACATCCAAAAAAATGGTAGTTCTCACTGGAATCTTTGGTAGTTATTCATCTGTTCTTAAACCTTTATAATAATGAATCACTGGAGAGATATGATTAATATGTCATTAACATGTTAATCCAAAATGGATTTAAGAATGAATAACATAAAATTAATATTCAATAAAAAAAAATTTGAATAAATAATCAAATAAATAATTATAGATTTAATTTTCATGACTATCATACCGCTAGTTGGTTCTATGAATAGCGAAAACATGCAATGGTGGGAGATTTATTAAAATTCATTTTAATATTGATTTTATCGAATCCCTAGGAGGGGATCTAGCATTAAAAATTCAAACATAATTTATTTAATTTCTAAAGGAATGAATACATGGGCTTAGGATATTTATTTGATGTGAATTTTTATCATCTGAAAAGAACCTTTCAGATTTCCATTATTTCATTATCAGGATCCAAGGGTAGAATCCGTCTAGTGGTGATCTATACACGCTACTGTTTTCTCCAAGACAATCCAATTGATCTCTGGGTGCTATCATAGTGAATCTATTGTCATGATTTGTTTTAGTGAATCATTTGGAATTTATTCATGAAATAATATTTCTTTCATTTCTTATTATTAAGAGGTATAGAGAGGTAGGAGTTGAGAGAGAATTTCTCCTTCAAATAATTATCTATCTTTGAATGTACACCCTATACAATAGACAAAACCATCTATTAATAGATCATTGATTTAGATTAGAATAATTGTTTAATTTCATTTCATCATTTAAATAATATTATATCCTTTAATAACCCTAATTTCACATAATAATATTGTTATTAATATTTTTTTTTTGTCATTTCCAACTTTCACAATAAAAAATAATATTTAACCAGCTTGTTAATTAATATTTTTCACCATACAAGGTCATCATCTGTTCGAACACCTCTAGAATTTATTGAGCACCAAAATAAATATTTTATTTAAATATTTCATTCATTAAATAATCTTTTGAGATCGATAAAACATGAATGAAATTATTCCTTTGTCTTGAGAGAAATATTTGTTCAATTAATTAAATTCAAATATAATTTAATGAGATTATCAAAACAACATAATGTGAGACCCATAGGGATTCCTTATCATTGGAATTATGTGGGATTTCCTAATGTTTAATATTATTGTCTAGTAGTGGTTCAAGTCTTTTGAGAGAAACAAATTAATGTCACAAAAATGATAAAAACACACAAATTCTCACCGTGTAATATAATACATTTTTCGCAAGAATTTCATTAAGCATATTGTACATCTGTTTCACCAACCTATATTCCTGATATATATTTCATTGGATATTTCAAATAAACACTTAATTACACCATGTCCATGGAATTTATGGGGACAATTCTATTCCAATAAAAAGTTTGAGATATGAAGTTCCATAAAGATGGAAGTGGAAAATCATTCCATGAAACATCCATTAATGAAATGAAAATCCTGAGACACCCAATATACCCTAAATTACATAAAATATATGTTTCTATAGTTTTTATCAGAAAATATGAGGGTGAAAGAAATTACATTAATTATTGATAATTTTATAGTCTATGGATCAATACACAACCTCTCATATAAGAATATCCAATAACCCCAAAATATGCAGAATTTATACTAGAGATTCAGTTCTTAAAGTCTCCTATATTGAAGATTACCAAGTTAAAACTTCATGATAAGAAGCCTCATCCTATTAAGAGTACCCAAAAATAATCGTCTACGCACTACTTTTTCTATCATAATAAGTTATCCGTCCATAGAACATTTTTTAAGAATATTGTGATAGAACTTCAAGTTTATCATCACAGTGTAAAACTACAATGACCATATCAATGTGACATATAATCTATGAAATTATTACATTAGTGTCATGTATAATAATGAGAAATATATAATAATATGTTTTATTAATATTTAATACATAAAATATACATGTAATCAAAGTGTTAAACAGTTGGTCCTAGGACACCAACTCCATGAGAGTCGATAAAAGTGTATCAGGAAGTGGTTTCCAAATAGACTCTTCTACACTTTTATTATAATATATTTTCGATTCGTGGATTGTATCTTTATACTCTCTGATTTTTAGTGTAATTTTCATAATTTTACTATGGTTTTTAAATCATTTTCATTGGATGGTTTTTCTACATTAATAAAATGTGCATTATTCTATTGTTTCTATCTTACGTATTTTATTAGGGAAATCAATGCAAGGATCATATTTCGTTATCAAAAATCTAATTTCATCTATCAAATCATGTTCTTCTAGATTTTTTTGATAGTGAAAATAGATGCTTCATTATAGATGAAATTGGAGTAACTTTGTATAACAAAGAGTCTTACCGATAAGTGACTTCTTAAGTAAATGATATACTCCCATCGCATGTATGAGGGTATGTCTATTTAAAATCATTTAGTAATTTTAAAATAAATTATATTTGATCTTCAAAATAGGGATGTCATATATAATGAAGATTATTTTGATTTAATTTTTTTATTAATTTCCCCAAATTAATATGTGACCTTTAAAGATATAATTCTCTATATTAATTATACACTTACTCTAGATGACATTTTTTCACTATATTTTTAAACTAGAAAATAAAAAAATGTTCGGTTGGTTCTAAATCCCGTGTAGAGGGTTTTTTTGTCATTGGAAGAACTAGTGAAATATATTTTTTTCCTAAAAATGAAAGTTCAAAATATAGAAATAAAGAAAAACCCATCAATTATTGTAAAAAATAGGAATATTAAAATTTAAGTTTTCTAAATGAAATATAAAAAAAGAATAAGGGACATATTGATTAGAAAGGAAAAAAAGAAGAAAAATATATTAAAGCAAGTTTTTAATATTATAATAATAGTGATGGGGAACATAAAGTTGGTTCTAACAGTGAATCTAAAGTATGTGATGATTAGATCCTTGATTCAGAATATACTTCTCATATGTATCCAAATCGAGACTGTTTTCAATATATAAAATTGTATAAATAATTGTTGTGTTGATGGGAAGTAATTCATCTTAGAGGATTTCTAGAATTGGAACAATAAATGATAAGATATTTGATTGCATTTTGAGAAAACCTAAAATTTTAAATCACATCCTTGATATGAAAAAAAATCATTGAGGAACCTTGATACAAATAGGTACAAGTATACTATTTAAGGTTTATTTTAAATGTTAGTAAAATATCACGTGTTGTGATAAAAGGGCATAAAAATTTTGCAGGTTCTGTGTACATTAAGGATCAATTATCATTAGTGATGCAACTATTTTTACACCTTCATTATCTAATGGTGATAAAAATTATGGCCTCTGATATTTGGGAATATAAGAAAAAAATAGAATGATTGAATTGAGTGAGAGGGTTCTTCTTGGTGGTCAGGTAATCAGTACGTTATAATTGTATGAGTACTATATATTTGGGAAGTAGAAAAGTGTTAACATCAGAAAGGGAACACACAATTCAATGGAGACACTTGAATATATTCATTATGATCATTAGGGTGTAGCTAGAGTTCCTTCTAAAGGTGGTGAAAGATACATGTTAATAATTATTGATGACTTGTATAAGAAATTGATAGTTTTTTTATTGAATCTATAAAATTATATCTTTGAAACTTTTAAGAAGTGGAAGGTTATTATTGAAAATTAAACATGCCATTTGGTGAAATTACATAAGGGGTAGAAATTTTTCCACTACAAATGAGTGTTCAATAGGAAAGAAAAAATCCATGGTTGTAGTTATTTGTGGTTGTTCTTGGTTTCATAGTTTTTGGTGGAGTAGTCAATCAAGGACTTAGGGGATGTTACAAGAAGATAATGATTGTTCCAGAGGTGTATCCAAAAGATAGAAAATACTCTTGACCAAATTAGGGCTCGAGGCATGTTCCATTTTTGGTGATAGTTTGATCCATGTTTTGAAATATATTATTTGGTTGTGGAATTATAGAAGTTATTTTCAATAGATTTAGTAGTGTATCAATGTTGGTGATAGACTTTATGGGGAAGTGAGATGTTTCATGTTCTTGTGTTGTTTAGTTAGATAGTGCAGATGGATGAATGAAAAATACATTGGAATTTAGATTATTTTATAGGGATAACTATTAGTTTTTATATCATAGATATAAAATAGCTTTTTTTATTTTTCTAAAGTGGATGATGGTTGGTACGATAACAACCTATTTTCAGTCGGACTGTTTTTGGTGCATGTTTTTACCTCTTTGATGGGCAGAAGGGGATGATTTTTGGCATTATACCCGTTTATTGTATAGAGAGAAATTAATTTAATGGATAGAATTTTTTTCTACATTTATAATGGGGTTTTTACAAACATTAATAATATTTATTATCATTATTAATGTATAGAGAAAAGAAAATTTGACAACATTATTTAAGGATATAGACTTGATGTCTATATAAAGGTTGTAGTAACATATTTTGTGTGTAGAATTTTTCAATATTTAGTCCACTAAGAGGAGAAAGTGGGCTGCCACATTTGTGATAGCATGTGTGTATTTTCAGTAATAGAGGATGCAACATAAATGGTAGATCTTCTATATAGTGGGTTTCCACATTTTTGGTAGCGTATTAGGCTTATCTATGATGGTGAATTAAACATCGATGGTGGATCTTTGATGTGGTGGGATGTTGCCTTTATGGTAACATGGGTGATGTTTTTCACCATTATGGTCTTTAGAGTGGTGAAAAAGATTATCAAGAATATATTTTCACATAGGTCCTTCTATGTTGTTATTTTAATTCATGTTTAGGTAGTTAGTGGGATTTTTATACTATTTGATTATTAGTTGAAATTTCATAATTTCCTTATGGTTTTTTAATCCTGCACATTGGAAGGTTTTTCCATGTTAAAAAATCAATTTGATATTTGGTTTTTCTTGCTTCCATATTTCATTGGGTTTCTCACAAATTCTGTTGCAATCTATTTTCATCCCAATATCGGAATTGGATCGTATCGATACTATTACATATAGAGATATCATTTTTTGTGGTACTCCAAACTAGAATGATGATCTTGGTAAGAATGATATTACACCACAACATCGTAACCCATGGATCTGATCCTTATTGAACGTTAATGATATGACGAAAATTAGAGTTGGAAAAACTACTAGAGCTAAATGAAGTGAACACGTGTCGTTCTGGTTCTATAGTCACTACACCAAAACCACATTTAACTATGTTTTTTTGTCATTTAGCGGCGATTTATACCCCCGTGAAATTGTTTCGTGATGGTTTTCCAAAATTACCACAAAATGTGATGTCGTGAAACACATTGTAATGGTATTAAGAACCCCCTCAGATCTTTTAGCAGTGGTTTTTAAATTTTTTTAATGCTTTCATTTTTAAATTTTTTATTTTTTATTTATGTATATAAATATTAAATTAATAATATATTTATTTATTTATTTCATATTTATTAATTTTTGATTATTATTTATCCCACCATGCATACATATGTCATGCATGCCATGTATAAATTCAAAAAATATTTGTGGTATGTGAGAGTTGGACATCTTACCTTTTATTTGCGCTCCAAAATCAATTACCGCTCCAACAAGTTCTTTGCATGATGAGTAAGAAAATTTTAATATACTTATATATATATATAGAAATATAAATAATTACATGTAAAGAATAAAATTAATTAATAATAAAAAACAAAAATCAAATAATACATAAAAAATAAATACAAAGTGAATAATTATTATAATTAGTAAATAATAAATAAAAAACAAATGATTAATAAATAAAAAATCATAAATAAAAAATTTATAAATAAATAATGAATAATCAATAATTAATTATAAATAAATTTTCAATAAAAATATATAAATCACATTTAATTAATTAATACTATATTAATAATAAATAATAAAATAATATATGATAAAAAAATAAATAATAATTAATTAATTAATAAAAACAATATTGATAAATTAATTAATTTAAATATACTAAATAATTAATAAATAATACTTTAATAATAAATTAATAATAAAATAAATAAAAATATATAATAAATATATAATAATTAAATAATAAAAAATAATAATTTAATAATGGATAATATATGAATATATTAAAAAAAAGTAGTAAATAAATAATAAATTAATATATAATAAATAAGTATTAAATTAATAATAAATTAATAATAAATCATAAATTAATAACAAATCATAAATTATTAATTAATAATATTTAATATTTAAAAATATATAATAAATATTAAATACATAAATAATAATTTAATAATAATTTAATAATAAATAATAACTCAATATATAATAAAGAAGTAGTACTTAATTAATAATAATAAATAATAATTGAATATATAAAAATAATAAATATATATATATAATTACATATCAATGTTTTTAAATATAGTTACATATATCTTATATAAATATATAAATATAAATAAATTTACAAAAAAATTATAAATATAAGCACTAAAATGCACACCCCAATCAATAGAATATATATAAATATAAATACCAACATCATTGTAAGAACTCGGTTCTTACTTTTGAGGTATGGGTTCTTCTTTTCTCTTTTCCTTAAGTGTTTTTCAAAAAAATAAGTGAAATGGGGAAAATCCTAAATTTTTGGACTACACGCCGTGTACTATTCCACACGCCGTGTACTTTGGTCGTGTGGGATGAGTACACAGGGTGTGTAGCCATGTCGGTGATGAAGGGTGTAAAAACTGACTACACACTGTGTAGTGGTCCTTTACACGTCGTGTAGTCAGTCGATAGGTGAAACAGTAAGGCAGTGGAAGCAGTCTCCAAATGGGTGACAGTACACAACGTGTAGTCACGAATACACGTTGTAAACTCATGTCGACAGATGAACAGTTTAGCGGTGCCGCCAGAGGAATAGTTAAATGAGGGAAGTACACACCAGGTAGTCAAAAGTACATGTCGTGTACTTTGTTTTTTTCGCTTAAAATGGGCAGTAGCCATCCCTGTTCACAGGATTGGCTTAGAATCAGACGGGAGCCCAGGAGAGGTTGGCCGAACCTTCGTGGATCAACTGATCGAGCGTCGTGAATCCGTTTCTACTTCCGTAAATTGGGTTGGAACCGCATGTGTAAGTGCTTATGTCTCCTTGTGTGTTTCTTCCCAATTATTCCTCTAAGAGAAGTTATTTTAGGTTGAATGAGAATTCTTTTACCTCGGATCTACGATGTTCTTGGATGTTTCAGAAGGTGTCATTCGCGTATACCGTTCTTGGGTGTTTAAGGTAGGTGTCTTGGTGTTTAATTTCCAACTGTTGTGCATTGTGTGTATTTTTGTTCTTCGAACCCATGTTGGGGTGTCGTGTGGCTGAGGCCATGGCTATTTTAAATACCTAGAAATGTATAGGTGATTAATTGTGATAATAAACTGCTGTTTGGGATCGTTACATGGATCCAGGCCCACCCTGGGGGTGCGTTCCTCTGTTTAGCCATTTGTTCTGGATACCAGAGGGTATGCCATTGTAATAATGTTTATTGAATTTCCTTGAGAGAAATGGTATGTGAATTGCTTATTTACATGTTGGGCATGGCCCGGTTACTTGTGCCTTAGGGAAGTGTTCTTTTTAGGTAGAGGGCTTTGGTTGTTTAGCCTGAGGGCATAGTTTGTTTAGCCTGAGGGCAAGGTACTGCTTAGCCTGAGGGAAACATCCTATTTCACCTAAGGGAAACATTTCATATGCTGGAGGGTTGTGACTTCTATGCTTTAGGGCGACACTATGTACGCCTGAGGGGAATTTCTGTTATGCCTGAGGTCAATGCCTGAGGGAAAGATTCTGATTACCAGAGGGTAAGGGTTACGTGTCTGAGGACATTGACTATTTACATAGAAATTCACTGTGGTGGTTTCTTAATAATAAATAATTAAATTAATAATAAAATGGAAATATAACTGGTTATGTTAGTTACTTTTCAGGACTGGTTAGTTTGTTGCATTTTCATTAGCACACTGTTGTTGCATGTTTACACGTAGTTGGGCATGGGCCTTTGCTGGGTGCCTACTGAGATTTTTCTCACACCCTGTTTGGGTCATGATTTTCGGCCCAAACTGATTATGTTTCTACAGGCGTGGATAAGCGCAAGGGTCCCTACACAGGTACTTGATTTCTGCTGAGGAGTAGGAGAGCATGGGACCGGGCTTAGGCTCACGATGCCACCGGCTATTTTCTTTTCTTTTGTGTACTCTGTATTGTATTGTACTGTTGTGTGACATGTTCTGGCTATTTTCTTAGAACATGAGGCATGTTGCATCATATCTGTATATCTGGTTGGTTATCTTTCACTGCAGTTGTTATAATAAATGTTTATGGTTTATTGCTTCTGTTTTTGTTGGTTTCTACTTTTTATTTTATTCTGATGCGCTACACTTTGAAAAATGAGGGCATAGTTTTCCCACTCTCAGACCTGGCCCCTCACTGCTAATCGGCAGCCTCTGGCGTTTGGGGAAATGCGCTTGAGGTCACGTGGCGATTCGGGTTCGGGGCACCCATTGAGTGGCACCCTAAACCGGGACGTTACAATGTGGTGTCAAAGGGGTACTTTCCTTTGACTTACAGTTGGATCCTTAGTCAGGGATAGGATGAGAATAATAGTTGGTAATAAGCAGTGCCCGGGCGTAGCTAACCTGTGTACAGGGAAAAGCCAATTTACCTCGAATTGCAATTTTTCTGATTTTTCAATTTATTGTTTATTTTATTTTCACCGTTGGGTGACGCACTTGTATTGTTCTATTTATATTTTTCTACTGGGTTCTATTTAGTTGCAACCCGGTGAGATGATGGTATTCCATCTCATGCATCATTTAGGCACATGATAGAAATCACATTCCATCCATAGTTCTATGCCACGTAGGTGTATTAGAAATTGCATGATGTTGTGATAGTTGTTATGCTAGAAAATAATGTTGTTGTGATAGTTGCTTTATAAATACATGTTATGTGATAGGGTATTTTTGTATGAGTCGATTTATAGAATGGACTCCAAACATTGCTTTTTGGGGAGTATAGGCCCCTATTGACCACAATTTGGTGGATCATCGATGGTTTATTTTTTTATAACACACATAAGTTGTCAAACATTGATTCGTCGGAAGTATGGGCCCTCACAGATCGTAATTTGACACTTAGGTGTTGTTTTGCAGTTCTCTAGTTTCCGGGGATGTTTTTGAGGCATTCTTTCCAGAAAACCTAGTATACACATCGTGTATTACCATAAACATGTCGTGTATGTCCTTCTGTTCAGGAAGAAAAGAAAACTTTTGGAGTACACGCTGTGTTCCCTGAGTACACACCGTGTAGTCTCTTCCCATGTCACAAACCGTGTGGGTGGCGACATGGGGAAGCGAAGATCATGGGGAAAACACACTGTGTAGCTCCTGTACACGCCGTGTAGTATTGACCCAGAGTCCTCTCGTGTAACAAACAACACGAATGGTGGAGACCTTAAGACATACACGCTATGTCCACTATGGAACACACCCTGTAGTATGACCTGGGGAACCGGCCGTGTAACTAAAAACACAGATAGGTGAAATCCTTTCGCATACACGCCGTGTGTATATAGATCACACCGTGTAGGGTGAGCTGTGTGTACCGGCCGTGTAACTAAAAAACATGGGGTGACGGAGTGCGTCTTTGTACACGCCGTGTGCCTCTAGGACACACTGTGTGGTCTTGTCCGAGGACAGACCATGTGGATTTATCTGTGTGGCTGGAAAACAGGGTGGTGTACACTCCGTGTTTGGGTGTCAGACGCTGTGTAGTATCAAGCCGAGTAGTTGTCCATGTCACAAATGACACGGGCAGTTGGAAAATACACCATACACGTCGTGTAGATTATGTACACGCCATGTAATCCTTGTTCAACAGGATCCGTTTGGATTAGCTGTGTAGAAGGACCCGGGCAGGGGAAGAGGAGCCAAGTACATGTCGTGTAGTCAGTATACACGCTGTGTAGTCTTGTTTTGAAAATCTTTACTGCCTTCTTCCCCCTGTCCCCCTTTTTTGTCTCTTCTTTTTTAGTACTTGATAAACTTGAATCTAAGGCATGTTTTGACCTTGTAGTGTCATGTCGCCGAGACAATCACGCATTTTTTACCAGGAGAGCGGCAATGAATATAATCGAGAGACGGTAGGCCATGGGCTACCGATGAATCCTCTAGTAGAGCCTAATGTGGAACCAGCCGTTATACCGGACACAGGCACAGAGGCGCAGTTTCGTGAAGGCTTAATGCGCTTCATGCAGACCTTTAAGGGAGCACCGCCGGCTGCCACGTCTATGGCCGAGCTGACTCGTATCTTCCAGCAGCAGCATCCTCCTACGTTTTCATGGGATGGAGGACCATAGACTGCGGAGTCTTGGCTGGGTTCAATGCAGACTATCTTCAAGCACCTTGAGACGCCTCCAAGGTAGAGGGTGAAACTCGTGAGTTATATGCTGCGTGATTCCGCAAAGAGGTGGTGGGATGTTACCACTCAGTCAGAGCATCACAGATACATGGCGTGGAATGATATTTAGGTTGTCTTCTATGACTTCTTCTTTCCTGAGATGCTAAGGGCAGATAGAGCTCGAGAGTTCATGAATCTGCAGTAGGGAGCTATGTCCGTGATGGATTATTCTGCTCGTTTCACCATGATTCAGCGTTTTTCACCTGTTCTTGTGGGTGATGAGACATTGAGGGCCAGACGCTTTGAGGATGGTCTTCAATATGACATTTGGGCACTGGTGAATTTTTTCAGGTTGCCTTCAGTACATGCCATTATGAACCAGGTGCTGATTACATATTGAAACCTGCGGGAAGCTAGTGGTGTAGGCCATAGCGGTTCAACACTAGTTTCTGGTACTATTTCTACTGGTAATAGGAAGAGACGAATGGACTAATGTCAGGGTGGAAGTACCAGCCATAAGAATTCTTCATATGGACAGTTCAGGTGCTACTAGTGTGGTAGATAGTGGAAAAAGAGACCGTAGTGTCCACATGATCCAGTGGAGTGCCGATCTTGTGGCAAGATGGGTCATCTGTAGCGCTTTTACAGGGAATTTTTACTAGTGGCTAGTGAGAGGGGTTCTGTTCAGACTCTGTGTGCGGGGGAGGACCAGCAACTTCTTATCAGTCGGGGAACTGGAATATGTCAGAGCGTGCAAGCAGAGATGGTGGTCTTGGCCATAGTAGCCAGACACCTGGATCTCTGAGGCAGCAGGGTGGGGCAGCTTAGGGTAGCTAGGTTGTGTTGCAGGGTCACGGCACTGGACATGCATAAGCAGTGCAATATACCCAGCAAGAGCAGGATCCCAGACCTTCTATAGTCAGAGGTACAATTCTAGTAGCTTCTGTCTTATCTTAAGTATTTTTTGATACAGGTGCTACACATAGTTTCATATCTGTAACCATTGTGGAGATCCTAGGGCTCTGTGTTTCTACTTCTTCTGATGTTATGGTTCTTGACACACCATTGGGAGCAGGAACTGCTGGTGTGCGTCAGTGAAGGGCTGCCCCCTTGAGGTAGGTGGGTGTCACTTCCTTTGGGACCTCTATGTCTTAAAGATGATGAGCTATGATGTCATTCTTGGGAAGGACTGGTTGGTTCCCTTTTGAGCCTTTGTAGATTTCTATCGTCGCAGGGTGCGTTTCATGTCACCAGAGGGTGGATAGTTTCTATAGAATGGTGAATGGGATGTTATGGTGAGTCGATCTGGACCAGAGCATCGTGGGAAAGGTGGAGTCACGGCCTAGATTGCGAGCTTATATCTGGACTATTGGGGAACTTGTCATAAGGATTTTCCTCCAGTTGTTGATCTTTTCAGGGATGTCATCCCGAGTGACTTTTTAGGTCTACCTTCAAAGAGTGAGGTGGATTTCTCTATTGAGCTTATGCCAGGAGTAGCACTATTGTCCATTCCTCCTTAGAGGATGGCCATGGATGAGCTGCAGGAGCTCAAGAGGTCGTTAGAGGAGTTATAGTCAAAGGGTTTTATCCAACCCAGTACTTCACCTTGGGGTTCACCGATCCTTTTTGCGAAGAAGGCGGATGGTACCCTCAGACTCTGTGTGGATTATCGGAAGCTGAACCAGTTGATTGTCAAGAACCGATATCCCTTTCCAAGGATTGAGGATATTTTTGATCAACTTCGTGGAGAACGAGTGTTCTCGAAGATTGACTTGAGATCAGGATATCATCAGCTATGCGTGAGACCATATGATATACCTCCCATAGCTTTCAGGATCAGGTATGGTCTATATGAGTATAAGGTTATGCTGTTCGGACACACAAACGTGCCAACAGTTTTCATGGATTTGATGAATCGTGTGTACCATCCTTATCTAGATTCTTTCGTGGTAGTATTTGGGGACGACATCTTGGTGTACTCTCACACTCGACACGACCATGCCACCCATCTTGAGATCATATTGAGTACACTGAGAGATCATCAGCTATATGCTATGCTCTCAGAGTGCCACTTTTGGATGGACCAGATTCACTTCCTGGGTCATATCATCTCAGATGCAGGAGTTGCAGTAGACCCAGAGAAGGTTAGAGTAGTAGTTTCCTAGGAGCATCCTAAGAATGTGTTTGAAATATGGAGTTTCATAGGGCTGGATGGTTACTACATATGCATCATACAGTACTTCTCCCGCTTTGCAGTGTCATTGATGGGTTTGAATAAGAAGGGTGTAAAGTTCGTTTGGTCAGAATCTTGCAAGACAGCCTTCCAGGACCTAATAGGAAGGTTGATATCAGCACCAGTCCTCATACGTCCAGAGCAAGGGAAGATCTTTGCAGTTTACTATGATGCATCAGGTATTGGACTGGGATCAGTGTTGATGCAGGTCGATCGAGTTGTTGCGTACGGTTCTCGGCAGTTGAGGCCACATGAGAGGAATTACCTGACACATGATCTCGAGTTGGCTACAGTTTTTCATGCATTGCGTTGTTGGAGACATTATCTATTGGGAGTGAATTTTGTGGTTTTTACTGATCACAAAAGTATCAATTATAGTTTTAATCAGCGTGACTTGAATCTGAGGCAGTGAAGGACGGTCGAGTACCTTCATTCCTTTGATTTTGAGCTTGCCAATACACCTAGTAAAGGTAATGCAGTAGCTGATGCACTGAGCAGGAAGACTCAGATACAGGCTGTGCAGGAGGCTAGTGATGAGTGGTAGCTTCTGGCTTTGTTCTCTGAGATGCATTTGGAGGTACACAACAGTTAGGGGCAAACTTATCTTTCATCTTTAATTGTGACTTATACCCTCCTGGATAGAGTGAGTATCAGACAGCTATCTATTCCAGAAGGCCTAGTTCTACAGGAGTCAGTGGAAAGTGAGGACCCTCCTCCTGGTTGGACGATAAGCGATGATGAAATTCTACATTTCCATGAATGAGTGTGGGTTCCAGGGGATATACACGAGGAGATGATGTGGGAGTTTCATGCTTTATCTAGGGAAGTTCATCTAGGAGTTACGAACATGTACCCTGACTTGAGACATCAGTACTGGTGGCCGGGTATGAAGAGAGATTTAGCTTGTTTTGTTACGAGGTGTTCCAGCTGTCAGCAGGTGAAGGCATAGCATCAGAGGCCAGCCAGACTGTTACAGTAGTTACCCATTCCATAGTGGAAATGGGATGATGTCGTGATGGACTTTGTGACTGGGTTGCTGAGGTCACCTAGAGGCAAAGATGACGTGTGGGTTGTTGTGGACAGACTCATGAAGGTAGATCACTTTTTTCTGACCAAGGATACCTTCGGAGTTGATGAGCTCTGTAAGTTGTATATCCGAGAGATCGTACGTATTCATGGGGTTTCTCATTCTATCATTTTAGATAGGGACACCCGTTTTACGTCTCATTTCTGGCAGGGTTTTCAGAGGGCCCTGGGTACACAGGTGCTTATTAATATAGCTTACCACCCTCAGACCGATGGCCAGTCAGAGCGTACGATACAGGTTCTAGAGGACATGCTGAGTGCAGGCTTCCTAGACATTGGGGGCTCTTGGGAGAAGCATATACCCCTAGTCTAGTTTTCATATAATAACAGTTAGCAAGAAACTATTGAGATGGAACCTTACGAGGCTTTATATGGTAGGCCATTCCGATCAGCTTTGTGCTGGTTAGAGGTAGGTGAGGCAACATTACTTGGACCACAACTCATGCAGGAGACTACTGAGCAGGTCCAGTTGAGTCAGAAGTGGATGGCTACTGCACAGTCTCGTCAGAAGTCTTATGCTGATCGCCATAGATGACCTTTGGAGTTTGTGGTCGGGGATTAGGTTTTCTTGCTTGTTTCACTGAAGTTGGGACATAAATGGATCAGGAGGCAGGGTAAACTTCCACCGAGGTATGTGTGGCCATTTGAGATTCTGGAGAGAGTCAGGCCGACTGACTATCGGTTGTAGTTACCACAGAGGTACCGGGCCATGCACGACGTCTTCCACGTATCTCCGTTGTTGCGCTATCATTCAGACTAGTCTCACATCTTTCAGCCCGAGGAGGTTGAGCTTGAAGAGGATGCATCCTTTGAGGAGCATCTGATTAGTATCGTTGATAGGAGCATGAAAGTTCTCCAAGGCTGGTCAGTTCCTCTCATACGGGTGTTATGGCAGCATGGCCGAGTGCAGGAAGAAACCTGGGAGCAGGAGACTGACATACATGCTCAGTGGCCAGAGTTATTCATAGCTACATCTTCACCACCCTTGGAATGGAAATTTAGGGAAGAATTGCTTTAAGGGGGGAAGGTTGTAAGAACCCAGTTCTTACTTTTGAGGTACGGGTTCTTATTTTCTCTTTTCCATAAGTGTTTTTGAAAAAAAATATGGGAAATGGGGAAAAATCCTAAATATTGGGACTACACGCCGTGTACTTTGTCCGTGTGGGATTAGTACACAGGGTGTATAGCCATGTCAGTGATAAAGGGTGTAAAAACTGACTACACACCATGTAGTGGTCCTTTACAAACCGTGTAATCAGTCAGCAAGTGAAACAGTAAGGTGGTGGAAGCAGTCGCTAGTTGGGGGACAATACACGCCATGTACTCATGTCGACGGATGAACAGTTTGGTGGTGCCGCTATAGGAACAGTTAAATGAGGGATGTACACACCGTGTAGTGAAAAGCACACGCCGTGTACTTTGTTTTTTTCACTTAAAATGGGCAGTAGCCAACCCTATTCACAGTATTGTCTTAGAACTAGACGAGAGCTCAGGGGAGGACGACCGATCCTTCGTGGATCAACCGATTGAGTGTCAGGAATCCGTTTCCGCTTCCGTCGATCACGTTAGAACCGCACGAGTAAGAGATTCCTTCTCCTAGTGTTTTTATTTCCAATTATTCCTCTAATGGAAGTTATTTGAGGTTTAATGAGAATTATTTTACCTCAGATCTACGATGTTCTTGGACGTTTCAGAAGGCGTCATTCACGTATACCGTTTTTGGGTGTTTAAGGTAGGTGGTTGGTGTTTAATTTATAACTTTTGTGCATTGTGTGTATTTTTGTGCTACGAACCCATGTTGGGGTGTTGTGTGGCTGGGGACGTGGCTATTTTAACTACTTAGAAATGTATATGTGATTAAATGTGATAATAAACTGTTGTTTGAGATCGTTGTTTGGATCCAAGACCACCCGGGGGGTGTGTTCCTCTGTTTAGCCGTTTGGCCAGGATACCTGAGGGTATGCCATTGTAATAATGTTTATTGAATTTCCTTGAGAGAAATGGTATGTGAATTGATTATTTACTAGTTGGTCATGGCCCGGTTACTTGCGCTTGAGGGAAGTGTTCTTTTTAGACTGAGGGCATTGGTTGTTTAGCCTGAGGGCATTGTTTGTTTAGCTTGAGGGCAAGGTACTGCTTTACCTGAGGGCAACATCCTATTTCTCCTGAGGGAAACTTTTTGTATGCCTGAGGGTTGTGACTTTTTTTCCTGAGGGAGACACTTTGCATGCCTGAGGGAAATTTCTTTTATGCCAGAGGGAAATTCCTGAGGGCAAGATTCTGATTACCTGAGTGTAAGGGTTGCGTGTCTGAGGACACTGACTGTTTACATAGAAATTCACTGTGGTGGATTCTTAATAATAAATAATGAAATGAATAATAAAATGGAAATATAACTGGTTAAGTTAGTTACTTTTCAGTACTGCTTAGTTTATTGCATTTTCTTTTGCACATCGTTGTTTCATGTTTACACGCAGTTGGGCACGAGCCTTTGGTGAGTTCCTACTGAGATTATTTCTCACACCCTATTTGGGTCAGGCTTTCCAGCCCAAACAGATTATGTTTCTATAGGTTTGGATAAGGTCAAGGTTCCCTATACAGTTACTTGGTGGCTTCTAAGGAGTAGGGGAGGATGGGACCGGGCTTAGGCTCACGATGCTACCGGCTGTTTTGTTTTGTTTTGTGTTCTCTGTATTATATTTTACTACTGTGTAACATGTACTAGCTATTTTCTTAGAACTTGATACATGTTGCATCATATCAATATATATGTTTGGTTATCTATCACAAGATTTGTTATAATAAATGTGTATGGTTTATTGCTTCTGTTGTAGTTTTTGTATGCTTTTTATTTTATTTAGTTGCACTACACTTTGACAAATGAGGGCATAGTTTCCCCACTATTAGACCTGGGCCCTCACTGCTAGTCGGCAGCCTCTGGCATTTGGGGAAATGCGCTTGAGGTCACATGGCGAACCGGGTTCAGGGCACCTGTAGAGTGGCACCCCGAACAAGGACGTTACAATCATATATATAAATATACATTAACATATATTAATATAAATAAATGGGTAGAAATATATATATAAATAATGAAATTTATATAAATATATATAAATACACATTTAAATTATATAAATATATTTAAATGTGCACACATATATAATTGTAGAACACTTTTCATGCATTTATTTGACATCTCATGGAGCCCAAAGTGACACTCGTATCAAAAGTTACATTTATTTAAAGTTGGAGTTCAATTTTACACTTTACTTAAAATAGAAATAAATTTTTTGTATTAATTATTATCAAATTAATAGATAATGTTGTTGTAGTTCATTTCATAAGCATTTTTTTACTAGTTTTGAAGTTCAAACAGACACCAAAACAAATAATTTATGGTGATTTCATGTTCAAGTCTCATTCTAAACTTATCCTATAATTAATTAAAGTTTCAAATAATTAATAAAAAATAATTATTAATAATTATTAATAATTATTAATTAAGACATACTAATTAAAAAATTATAGGTAATAAATAATAATAAATTGATGTTAATAATAAATAATTATTGATACTTAATATTTAATATTTTCTTCCATTAATTTGTTAGTGGTTTTCAAGACACTATTTCTAATTCATGACTATTTTTAAAAATTAATGCTGAAAATAAATTAAAAAATTAAAATTTAGAGGTTGTTTTTCAAAAACAGGGCTAAAAATGATTTTAAAATTTAAAAAAATAATAAAAAATAAAAAAATTTGATGGTTTATTAAAAACTGCTGCTAAATATTTTTTGCAATGTATTTTGTGACTATTTTGAAAACAGACATGAAATTAAAAGTTTCCTATAATTAGAATTCCTAATGTTCAATAAGAAGCTTTTGGGTAATTATTTAACACAATATAATTGTGCATTGGGTGAATAATGTCATTGTAGAATTTCATAGAGGGACAAGGAAAACCAAGAATGAAAATTGCAAACTAGACCAATTTCATTTATAGAATGAAATATCTCTTTTCCAATGATCTATATTCAATTTTGAAGATGCTTTTAGAGATGTCCTTTTAGGATGCACCAGATATAAAAAGTCATGGAATTTCTTTTTCATAAATCATTGATAATATTTCCATATTTGTGTTTGATGAAGCTCAAGCACATAGAGTTCCCTTCCAACAGATCAATACCATAGGTCTCACATTATCTAGTACTGACTTTTATTAGTAATAAACACAAAGAATTGATAAAAGGTTAACTTTATCATTTCTAGCTAAAATAATTGATTAATGTAAATTTTATCATCACTAAAAAACAGAGATAAATATTTACCCTTTATGAGAGCTTTTATTAGCATTGATAAAAACTTTTAATAAAAAATAATGTTAATATATATATATTTATCATATTTATATTCAAAAACTAATGTTTATTTATATAAATTAATTATAAAATACATGTATATAATTAATATAAATTTGATATATTAATATATATATATATATATTTAAATATTAACATTATTTTTATTAAAAGTTTTTATCAGCGCTAAGAAAATTGTTGTTAAAGATGCCCCATTATCAATGTTGATAAAGATGAAATTTTATAAATGCTCAGAAATGTTATGAAAAAGAGTAAACTTTTATCAATGATTTTTTAGTAATGATAAAATGTTTCTTAATTAGTGCTTTTAGCTATCACTAATGCATTTTACCTTTTTATCAGCTCTTTATTTTTACCACTGATAAAAGTTTCCAATGGATAATGCTTGATTAGTGGTAGGGATAAAGGATTTCATTTATATTTTTGATATTTATACCTCCTTCATCACAAGGTCTCTCCAATCTTTTATATCTCACCCAATGACCACAACCTTCTTGATGAGGGTCGCGCAATAATTCATTCTTGGAAATTTGGATTTTTTTCGATAACTTACATGGATTATTTAATGATAGATTAAATAGTCATGGGCCTTAATGTGATAATACTGTTGATAAGAATAATCCACTCCCTAAAGTATAACAATCATATATTCTAGAGTTATATCTAACCAATTATTCTATCCATTATACCATTAAATTATTGAATGATGCTATGTGATGTTAGAATCAATTCACCTAGATCAATCATAGGGAAAGTGCCTTTGAAGATGACCCATCCATCTTTTAATGTGAGAGGAATGATTTCTATAGCATATTTTAGAGATAAACATGTGTCTCGTACCATATATTATAATCTACCCACTCCATGAAAATTATGAATTCAAGATATATATGAAGTTTCTAGTGGATTTGTTCCTACCATTTGTAATGAACAACATGCCATCTGCAAAAAATAGATGAAAAATATCTATAAGATTATGTCTACATTTCAAAGGACTAATATCCCAATAAAAAAATGGTTTTTAATATTCATGTAGAGAATGTATTGTTCTGGTAAAAATAGACTAGGGGAAATTGAATCTCCTTAGAAAATACCTTGTGTTGACTTAAATAAAGAAAGCCTCTAGTCTATGAGCATGATTGAGAACCACTAAGCCAAGTGGCCATAGTAGAAGATGCCTCACACCCACTCTAAGAACTTGTATTGTCTCATTTACCTTTAATTTCAAGATCCATTCCATCCCATAAGAGGACTTCTCCTTATAAATTTAAACTATGGTATTTGTTCCAACTATTTTTTAGTCATGATATTCCACCATCCCTAGTGAGAGGCCTATAACACCTTTTGTGTTAATCCCTTTGATGAAGATATGTTGGTATTTAGATACTTGTTTGGGACTAACATGAGAGACACTATCAGTCACGATTTTACTATGAATTTTATACGATAATTGTATAAACTTATAGGTTGTCACTTCTGGAATGAACTCAGGTTCTCCACAATGGGAACGAACACCAATGTCATTGCAATGGTGACACAAGGTAGAGGTAATCCTATAAAAAAAATCATAAACTACCTCTATGAATATTTTTAAGATATCTCATGTAACAACATATATGGATCCTAGGTATCCATTAAAGCCTAGATTGACTTTAGGATTAAGTCTATTTTTAGCCTTATTTAGTTCTTCCTCCATGGGATGGGATTCCATGGAATAATTGGTATAATCTTAAATTCATCAGGTAATAATATTAAAAAAATATACCATCTCCATCCCCCCTAAATATCCCTCTAACGATCCCAATCTATTGGCGTACTATTATATTAGAGAATTAATAGATTTAATGAGTACTAGAAACATTGACATCTCTTGCAAAGGGACTCTCTTATATATGGAAATTAATGTTTCTAAAGAAATTTTTTTCCATGATGTATATATTAAATTGATCCATATTTATATCTCTTTACATTATACATAATGTGAAGGAATTCTTCGCACATCTGGCGAGTCATTATAAAAACATTAAATATAATGGGTGTTTTAAATTTTGAATGTGATAACCTCTTTTTTCTTTGGTTCATGTGTGATAGAGATTGATTTTTTATATCTATTTTTAATGGAAGTGGCCACACAAAAAATAAAATATTTGAGAAAGAAGGAAATACCAAATAGAGTGGGATGTTTTTCAATAGAAATGGGTAGTATCATGGGTGTAGAGAGTGGTGTGCAGTGGTGTAGAAAAAAAAGCCATGTCCACCAACTTGGGAAAAGGCAGAAGTGTGCAGTGGGAAGAAATGAGCAATGACAAGCTGGGGTTGTGAAAAAACTAATTTGAGGGTCTGAAACAACACTACATATTCAATTTTGATCTTTCAAGGGTGACATCTTTTCATGAGATAGTTATCAGAGAGGTGAAAAAGGAGTATTAGGGTGTTTATTTTCACTCAAGTTTTCTACACACTAATTTATAATTCATTTTTGGGATTCTACTTGGATTATACGTACTCTATGATTATTATTTGATTTTATCAGAGTTTCCCCAAGTATTTTTAATTCTTAGGATTGGGGGGTTTTGAAATGTTAAAATTTGTGTCCCCATTTATTTATTTCTATTTTATTTTATGCTTCATTTACATTGGTGATGATCACATTCTTTTGTCATAATTGAAAAATTATCCTTGGATCAATATTATTCTAATCCAAAAACTGTTATCAAAGGAGGTTATCTATGTTTTTTTATTAGATATGGGTGATTCACATTGTGGGATTTCTAACCACATTTAACTATTTAATGGGAAAAATTATTTTACTTTATAGATGTAATGAGTTAAAAATATTTTTTTTCTGAGAAGATAATAAAGGAATTTAAGAAAAAATTAAAGAATCTGGAGATGATGAGAATTGATGATTTCTAGGATATGAGAGATTTAGAGACAAGTAAAATCCAGATGTCTTTGGGTGATAATAAACTATAGGAAGTGATAATTCTGACAGACTCATAGGAGATTTTGGGAAAATATTGAAAGTAAGTATAAATCGAAATCCCTAAAAAAATATATCTAAAAAAATGATTTTGTCATTTGGAAATTCTATAGAATTGAGATTTAGGTAACCATATAGTTGAGTTCACCAATCTTATAAATGTGTTATCTTCAGTGGGGTTCAAGATTGATGATAAAGGTAACGTAGTATCCATTGAAATAAAAGAATAAGGAAATGATTTCATTCTTTTTGGTTCTTTACCTGATTCATATGATAATCTCATCACCGCATTACTATTTTGTAAAGAAATAAATAAGATAGATGATTTTATTTCTTTGTTTTTTATGAAAGAGACTCAGTGAGAGGCCAATGATTTTGAATATTTATTTAATAGTGGTATTCTGTCTATGGAAGATAGAAATAGTAATAAGATAGGTCGATCAAAGATAAGAATAAAGGTTAAATTCATATCTTTCAATAAAGAGGGTCATGTTCATTGAAATTTCAATGAATTTAAATGTATTAAGGAGGAAAATAAGGAACATGGCACAAATTTGAGGATATTAGCGTTAGACTTACACAGGGTGAGGGTTATTTAAATTCAATTTGTGTTGATTGTCACAAGAAAAATCTATACATTTAATGGGTGTTTGATTCAGTAGCATAATTCCATATTACAAATAAGAGGGAATTATTTTATTCATACAAAGAAATAAAATTTGGCATATTGATGTTAGGAAACATAGGTTCAACTAATTTAAATGGTGTTGGTGATATTTTTATCACTACAAATGCAGGTTGTATGCTGATACTGAGGGATGTGAGACATGTTCTAGGTATACACCATAATTTGTTATCTATTTGTGCTATTGATAATGATGGATTCAGGTGTTAGTTTAGAAATGTAATATTGACCTTCTCAAGAGGATCGATGGTATATGAATGAGTCAAAATAGAGGACACACTTAATAGGAAACATGTAAAGGCATCTGGTGATGTGACCAATGTAGTTACAAAGAAGAGTTAATTATATTTTTGGAACATACAATCATCATGGATGAGTTGAAGACCATTAAATAAGAATAAGAATGTTTTGAAGTTAAAGTAGGTCAGGTTATGTGTTTTAGATCTTACACCTAATTCTTTTTCTTCAAAGAGATGCACTGGTGAAGAAAGAATTAAAATCGAAGATCTTGGTGATGCACTAAGATTTTTAGAATGCTTGGAGGATGTTGATGAAGAGGGTTAAATTAATACCTATATGTGCTCCAGATTGTGCGATGATCATAGTTATGGGGGATCCGATTATTATTGATTCTGGTATTGAAAATGGATATACAGGTATGATAAATACTTCATAATTTGGATTTCTTTGGTTGGGGGAGATTTCAGGTTTCCATTTGAGATTAAAAATATGGGTTTCATATTTTCTACAGAGGATTATTGTTTGGGTGATACCTACCGGTCTATGATCTAAATGGGTTTGTTATAATTTATCTCTTTCTTTGATGAGATAAGGGGGAATTTATGGGGTTCAACTCGCATCTTAGGAATTGTTTTTCAAAATTTAATGATAATGAGAGTTTTAAATTTTGATCCTAGTATCCTCATTTTTCATTGGTTTATGACTGATAGAGATATATGTTTATTAAATATATTTTGAAAGGAATAGGGGAACAAAAACATCCTATATATGAGCAATAAGGCAGTGATAGATAGAGTGGCCAATTTTCAGCTAATGTGGGCAGTAGTGTGGGTGCAGAGAGTGGTGTGCAGCGATGAAATATAGAAAAATGTGTGCACTGAATTGTGAATATGCAAAAGTGTGTAATGGGATGCAATGATCAGTGACAAGCGTAGGTTGTGCAATTATTTATTTTTGGGATTAAAATAATGTCATGTGTTCAATTTTGATCATCGAGTAGTGATGTCTTGTCACGAGATGATTATAAAATATGTGACATAGGCATATCAGGGTGAGTATTTTCACACATATTTTCTATGCTCTCATTTAGAATTCATGTTCTTCCTTCTACTCAAATTATACATACTCTCTTTTTATTATTATATTTTATAATTGTTACCCTACTGTTTTTTAATATTCTATATTAGAGGAGTCTTCCTTGTCAGAAATTATATCCTTGTTTATTTTCTTTTATTTGGTTTTTCTCTTTATTTATGTTGGAGATTATCACATTTTTTTATCATAATTGAATAATTATCCTCGGACCAATCCAATTAAACCCCAATGTAAAGCTCTAAAATTCTCTCATATGGTTTTTTCCTCCTTAATAATCCACTTTTCTAGTATCATATTATTTTTATAATTAGAGAAAGGATATTTCATCATCTCATCTCTCATGTAATATGATATTAAGATGTTTTATCTGTAGTTTTAGACCTTCTGCATTGAAAGGGACATCTGTGTGGCCATCCTTTCAATCCATGATATTTATATTCAAACTCTTGATTCTATTATGAAAGGTAAACAATGTGTGGTGAGTTGAGGGAGCCCTCTATGACACTTAAACTTGCTAAATAAAATTATTATATTTGGTCCATTATTTGGAAAATAAATGATGATGTCTACCATCATTCTCATAGTAAAGTCTGATAAACAAAGGAGAGTGATCATATAATTCCATTAACACGTGATAAACAAAATAATCGAGGAAGGTGGAGATCCCTTATAAGTTTGATAAGCATATGTCCAGTCTGCACTAAATCATATAATGCTCATAGAAAAATTGAGTTCTAAAAGGATTTTACATAGGTTAAAAGCTTGGAAGTATTCTACCACTCTCTTTGAGTAATTAAATACACCTTCATTCTCCTCCCAGTTTAGAATATCATTGAAATCACTGCCCAAAACTATCTATGAGAAACTATATCAAAAGAATAGAGGGAGTTCCAAAAACTGTTTCTCCCTATTATATCTCACTTTGGTATACACAAAATATAAGATAATGGCATAAGATGGATACTTAACATCCAACATAATGTGTCAAGGGGAATATTTGATGAAGTTGTTGTTTTTTAGGTTATAATATATATTTTTTAAAATAACTTTGGTTTTTCTGTATTTATCATAATAAGTAGTAATATGCGTGAATCACATTAATGTATCTTGATTCAGAGTGGAAGCATGGATGGGGTGAATGCTTCATATTGGAGAAAATTTATAAAAATTCCACCCCTCCAAATATTCATCGAATCCCTAGTGAATTGGTTTTTTATTTCTCATAATATTATATACGGCCTATGGGAAGGTAATTTTTTGTAAAACTTTAGTTTTCAAACTGTGTAATTTATTTTTTTAGCAGGATTTTTTTATTTAAATTGTATGATTATAGGAATTTATGATTTATTTTATATTTTCATTAAATGATTTATAATATGTTTAATGATTTGAGAAATTTAAATATGATGTTAATATAATTTAAATTTTATTTCATTATAAGTAATTATGTATAAAAATAATATTATTTAGATTTAGAATATTATAATTTCTTGAAAAATTGTATATTTATAATTATAATTTAGAATATTAATAATAATATTTGAATATATTTATATGTAATTAATATATTATATATTATATTTAAATTAAAATTAATTAACAATATATTATTGGATAAGTAAACTAATTCTATCTATTTTTTTAAATTAGAATACTAAAAATATTTTTGTGAAAACTATTATTCACCTTATCTGAATATAATTATATATATGTTATATTATTTATCATATTTACATTTAATTATAATTACAATATAGTATTTTATATATCTATAGATAATATTATTGTTTTTAATCAAATTAAAAAATTACTATTAATAATATATTTTAAAAAATATTAATTATCAATGAGAAATAGAATGAGAAATTATATATAAAATGAAATTATTTATATTTTTAAAAATATAATTACTTATAAGAAATTATATATATATATATAATAATTAATTTTACCTAAATTAAAATAAGTGGAAAATATATTATTGGTTATATAAATGTAAATAATATTATCTTCTTTAATTTTAATAAAAAAATACAATTGATTAAAGTTTTCTAAAAAATCATTATATTATAATAATATAATGAGTAATTATGTATAAAACAAAATTGGTTATGTTTAGTAAATTATAATTGGTTGCAAAAATGTATTTTAATAATTTTAGTTTTGAATATTAATATTTACATTAGATTATATTATTATTCATATATAATGTTATATATTTTATTTAAATCAAAAAAATTATAATATATTATTGGATACATAGATAACTAAAATAATTTTACGTAAATATTTTTTAAAAATTATATTATTCAAAATATTTTATAAAACATTGTATTACATTAATTTTAATATGATTATATATATGTATGTTATAATATTTGTCATATTTAAATATAAAATAGGATGTTAATTGTACAATATATATAATTATATTTAAAAATATTATTATTATATATTGACTAGATGCAGAACTATCCGAAAAAATATATCACGTCCTCTCTAACTATATTTATGTCATGTTATAGGTCATACTCATAATAAATTTCCCAACATTGAAGAAGATACCTCCACTTCACTCCATCATTGACCTTCCCTATAGAGAACCAGTTGGGGTCTAGCCCCCTTTGTTGAATATGAAAAACAAAGGAAGATAAGATGGATTTAAAAAAAGAAGATATTCTATCATAAATTACAACCACAAAAATTGGAAAAAATCACAAGATTATATTTTTCTTAAACTCATTTACCATATTTATTTATTTTATCATCATTATGTAAAAAAATATTGTACATTGGTTTTTTTCATGTTTAATGTCCGAAATTCTTTTTTTAATTCGTTTCAATACTAGAAAGAATTTTGGTATTTCATGAAAGTTTATTATTTGAGATGAAATTAGACAATTTAGACAATTCATGAATAGTATATATATATGTATTTTTTAAATCAATAAAATAGTTTTAACATATCAAATAGGCTTAATATAAATTGAAGTATTAAAATGTTATGAAAATAGAGGACCGTAATTAATATTTAAAATAAAATGAAGATCATGTAAAGGGAGAGATTTTTTTGCATAAAGGTAAGCATCAAATTCGAAATGGTGTGTATATATAAAATAAACTTTTATAAAGATAATATATTCCTTCAAAAAGGTGAAACATTTCCACATAATGTAATTTAAATCTTGTATTACACTGACATAGGATTCACAAAATTAAAACACTTATAAATTCTAATTATGTACATAATTTTATTACCAGATATCTACCGTCATTATGTATTCTAACTTTGTACATCATTTTATTACTTTTATCTACTAATAAAATATTTTAAAAAATTTATTACACTAACTACAAATATAAATTACTATATAAAATGTAGATATGGTGGGCACTCATTTTCTCACCTTATCAGACAAATATATTTATTTTCTTTTCATAGAAGGTAATCATGTTCCTTCTTTGAGCATAAGTACGTCACACCACTTTTACCATGATACATCCCCTCCTTCCATCATCACATTTCTTCGACGTTCATGGTACTATAGTGAAGTGATGTGTGATTTTACCTTCACCAATAACCAAATCATTGGATCCCCTATAGAGAGTTAGAGGTTGGATACACATACATTTCATCTACCATAGGGAGATATCACAATAACCCTAGAGGATTTATCCCATGTGTTGGTTCTATTTATTGAGGGTATGACTATGACTCGATGATATAATAGTGATTTATTTCATTTAGTTCAAATATGACTGGGTATTGAGGTTCAGGATGATGGTGTGTTCATTTTTTGATAGTTTGTTATGCATACCATAGATAGATCATAGCTTCCCAAATTTAGCTGATGATGCTAGAAAGATCAATATACTAATATTTTAACACACATATACTCAAAGACTTATTGGTTTCATGATATTCATTGATCATTCTACTATATTTTTTCATCTGATGTATTTACCATTACATGATGACTTGGACTAGATTGGGTGACATGGTTGGGGGTATTCATGTATTTCTTATAAACAAAAATCACTATATAGTGCATGTCATATTGATAAGATACTGATTAGAGGATGCATTATTCGTATCAGGATATGGTTATGGGATTGAATCCATCTCTTCTCACCAAATGGGAGTGCACCGTTTCCTCCTGATAGATTACATGGTGCCTTGTGTGGATGATGGAATTCTTTTCTCTATGTAAAAAATCAAATTTATTTATTTTATTAAGAAACTATTAATCCAAAATGTTATTTGTAGGTGGAGTTAGTCTTATAAGAATTTAAATATCACCAGACATGATGTACACAATTACAAACTTTTTTCAAACATTCTTCAACTAGATTAAGTAACTAATTAATAATTATATACTAGAATTATAATTTTCTGGTATATATTTTTTCATTTGTTAATTCTATATTAATTTTTTTATATTCTTGGTTTCCTAGATACCATATGTGGGGCCAATCCTCTGGAGTCTCCCACATTACTATATGATGATTCTTGCTTCCAACACATGTGTCTTTTATCTTATTCATTTTCACATTTTTGAGTAGCACCACATTGATAGAGTTATGAGGGAGTTAAAATTACATCCTTCCATCCCTACACCACCCTATTAGTTTTATTCACTTTATTCCATAAAGATATCAAGGAAGTGAGATTTCAATATGAGGTGATATCATTCATACAATATTTAGATGAGAGATTGATGTTATGATTCCCAATTATGAGGGGTAGGCAAAGTACAGTGCATTTATTAGATCAGCCGGATTTGGGAACCTGGCACCACATGACCTCATTGATATATCTTACGTTAAAGGAATGTGTCTATCATAAATTGGAAATAATAATTCTTTCCACTTTTGAACAATTTTTTTATTAACATTAGTTAACTACATAATTATTTTTAATAGGATGCTCACATCGCACACCTCATTCACATCTCTAATCCCATTGAGAGAGGAACATTTGACTAGGACATTTTTCATGGAGTAGTGACAAAGCCGCTTCTTCCCGTGGATGATATTTTATCATGGGATTTTCATTGATGTTCTAGATGACTCTGTAGGTGATGAGCGTGATATAGTTATGCTAGAGGGTGAAAATCCTGTTATAGATGAGCCATATGAAGATTTGGAACGTCTGGAGCCTATCAATTTTAATTATACACATGATCGTCCACTTCTTATTTTAGATGATCCATAGCCACATGTTTTCCATACAGAGGTCCATGACACATCTTCTTATGATTCTACATCACTACCCCTTAAATTTTCAAATTATGTTGTTGTACTTGTAAATACCCAAACTTGAAGTACATGGACATTACATTACTTTTATGGAATACATAATACATGAAAGAAACAGTTTCCCAAAGACCATATTAGTTTAGTACCTTTGGAAACTAGAAAACATAAACAAATTGTTCATAAAACATATACTTCATCTCCTCACTTATCCTTCATGACCAGAATCCCTTTTTGACACATCTTACAAAATACCCTCCTTCAAATCATAAATAAAAATAAAACTTAAAAAATGGTGAGATCATATTCTCAGTGAGGGTAAGCATGGAAAACATCTTACAAAACATAAACATAGTAATGTAAAAACATGAACATAACTTTAAAAAAAACATGCCACGTTTAGCATATACCAAAATCTTGAGTCAGGAAATAAATCTTGGTAGTTCATAAGGCATAAATCATAATGGAATCATGGACCATGAGAAAATATCATTGGTGTAAAACATGGAATTGTGGAAAACAAATAATAAAATAATATTATTTCAATAGTAGCCAAGGTATTTTTTCCAAGACCATCATAGTGGACAAATTCCATTATTGGACCAAGTTTACTTTTCATTCCAGACATGTATTACGAAACCAAATTAACTTATCGTTCTAGCCTTGTATTATTGAACCAGATTTAAATTACATTCCAGTCGTGTCTATCTCATGAGATATAAATCCTTAACCAGTGAATTGGGGGGTGACATAGGTCTCATCCATATCATAATTAAATCATTCTTACATGTTCCAAAAAAACATAAATTATTCATCATAGCATAACCTATGAAATAAAATGGGTTTTTAAAAAATCATTCCATCATAACATAATCCACATAAAATATCATTACATTGTTAAAAAAATACTAGTAATAATAGGGATTTAAACATAACCCTAGTTAAAGATAATCATCTTAAATAGAAATATTTTTTATAAAACACTTGAACTTACTTCTTGGGAAAAATATTCTTTCTTCTTGAAAAATGTATTCTTTTCTAAAAATGCCAGAGAACATCAAAAGAAAAGAATTTAATTGAAATTAAACCTGAAATATTGTAAAATAAGATTAATGAAAATGAGGATTTATGAAAGCATAAAAATCCGTTCATGTCATATAAGATTAAAAAAGACATCCTTCTCGTACTCTTGCTGGAAAAGTCAAAAACTGCCTCATATCGAAAAATGACGAAATATTCCTTTCATACCATTTAGTCAAAATTTAACAATGGGTAAAATTTAATTTAAAAATTTGTATAATAATAAATATAACAGTACATACAATAGGAATCATGTAGGTGGATGAAAAATATACCCTAGTAAATACTTACGTATAATCAATCTTGGATAATAATGTTGTTGCAAAATTATCCCTTACCTTAGGTCTGATTTCTTTTGTATGTGTCTTAAACTCATTCATAGTAGGTTAAAAGATATTATTAACTTGTAAAATAAACATTATAATATTTATGATTTCATATATGATTCATTTATGACTTTTTATTACCCATTCATTTACCAATTCCATGTTCAAGCAATGTTTTTGGTAATAATCGTTTTATTTATCATACGTGTTTTGACTTTTTAATCTTGATCATATTTATTAGATCATGATTTAAATACGAACCAAATTTAAAAAAAATTATTTAAATATCATAAATATTTAGTATCTAAATATATAAAATAAATAGGCAAATGAAATGGAATACACCCTTAAGGATACGGTAGGCCGTATGTACGCATGAATGTTGTTTCCATTTCCATATTAAATTGAATTGAAACAAGTAAATGAAATATATATATATATATATATGTTCATATAAATAAATTAAGTGCAATTATTATGGCATATATTTCATTCTTATTTATTATATATATTTTGCAATCATTCTTGAATGGTTAACGTGCAGAATGAATCTCATCGCATCGTGGAGACGGTAGGTTATACGTACGCAGGAGCAACAATATCATTCACTTAATGGTTAAATGGTATCAGATTTGATGGTATATTAATTATACAGAATAATTATCATATTATATTCATTATTAAAATCCATTATACTCATCATTAAACCCATCTAAATTATGTATTGTTTAATAACAAATTACACCACGATGTGGATACGGTACGTTGTACGTACGCATACATAGTGATATTGTTATTAATTGGGTGGCTAAAAGGCGGTATAAGGTTGTACCATAATTATAATAACATCAAATAATGTAGAAGATACATGATTTATTACTTTAGTATGGGAAAACATAAGTGGAAGAAGTGTAAGTAGAAAATAATATTGAAAGAGGTGATAAAATAATATCCTCTTTCTCGAGTATCTTTATTTGATTTTCACAAAAGGTCATCATATGATGGATTTATGCCAAAATTGTGGCCTTGGGGATTAATTAAGGGGATTTTTAGAGGAAATTATCAGGGTACTTCTAAGCCAAAGTGCTTTATTGGTGTGATTAAAATAAAAGTATAGATGCCCTTTTATAAGAGTTGGGAGGCGCATTCTTTGAAATATCAAAACTATTAAATTAATATAAATTAATTTTTATATTAAAATTCCTCAAAAATAGATTATTTATAAAAAAGATGATAATGGGTCTAAATCCTCTCAAACAATTAAATTTAGACGTGTTTTTATTTTATTTAAACCTTATCATTTTGATTTATCCTTATTTAATCTATTTAATTTTATTGTGGTAATAATATTGGAAATATTAAATAGTTATAAATATTTACTTATGCGTTATCAATTGTCCACAATTGGATAATTTAGCATATTTTAGACCTTATAATTTTCAATTTTTTATTTTTAAATATTTTCATGATTTTAAAATAATTTAATAGTGTGTTATTTTTATAAAATATTAATAGTGTCAATTTTCACACTATTAATTTATTTGACTTCAAATAAAATCCAAAAAAACAAGATAAATCCAAAAAAATTAAAACACTACTAAAATTTCATAGTCACCTATAATATTTATATGGCACATTAATTAGTTTATATAATATTTATTTTAATATTTTTTTTAACCATTTATTTGATATTTCTTTTAAAAATATAATTTCTATATCACTATTGTATCATTATTAATGGTAATTATTTAATCAATAAAAATTAAAAATAAATTCACAAGATGTATATAATTTTTTAATATTTCTAGATACTTTATTTTATAAGTTTTATCATGTTTATCACTATATTAAAAATATTATACTTCTAATATATATGAGTGACATGTTGTCACTTTCTTTTGTGTTAATTATAATTACATTACTTTCATAGAAAGAAGTTAATTAAATGAATATGTTAAGTAACTTAGGTGATATTGTTTGAATTTAATTCATCCAATAGGATTTTGGAAGGTGTTAGGATAATTTTAGTATCTATATCATATTGTTTGTGACCCAATTTACCTGATTTACCTTTATCTCGGGTAAATAAAAATTACAGTAGTTAATATTCATAATATCCAAAAAAGTAACCCATTAACATAATTTCGACCAAATAATTCCAAATATGGAATCCATTTTACAAAATTCAAAACACATAGTTGCCATTAATTAATTTAAAATTAATCCCCGTTGTTAAAATCATAAAACAAGTTTTTAAGAAGTAAAACTATCAAAAGATTGACATAAGTTTATGTCTAATTTAAATGTGAAATTACATCAAATAAAAAATTGGATAAATTATAAAAAAAATAATAAAATTAAATTAAAACCAATTAAAATGATTGTCTAACTATATAAATAAATTATAAGAAAATGCATTTTTGAATTAAAATGAAGTATTTTTCACTATTCATTAAAATTTGAATTTCATCAGAATAATACCAAAATTTTATCCAAGGTAAATTTTTATGTCCCTATTCTGAATAAAATTTTCATTATATCAAATAGAACATATAATATTGTCAAAAACATGATTTAAAAAGTGTTCTCTATCAAAATGCAGTAAAATTATATTCCTTTGAAAAATACTTCTTTTATCCTAAATAATGAATTTGTTCTTATATAATGTATAAACAATACATAAGATGAATTTTAATGTCATATAAAATAATAAATGTTGTTAATAATATTTATAACTCCTAGTTTATATCCCAAGAAATTATAATATTTTAATAATATTTCATTGTTTAGTGAAACTCGATAATGTGTACAACACAAGCTATTAAGGATGGTCTATCTTCTGTGTAATAAAGACATGTCAGTGTTGTGTATAGTGAAAGCTTCCATTTGTGTTATATATAACATAATCAAAACATAGTTTGTTTTTATATTGAACAAAAACTATACGCAGTGTTGCGTGAAAATAATTATATCAAAAGAACATGAAATTGTGTGTAACAAAAGCCAAGTATAGTGTTTCCATTTGAGCCATGCATTAATAAATTGGATTTACTTTTCTTTCAAACCTTGTATTACTGAACTATATTTACTTTTCATTCTATTCATGTATATATAATGAGATATAAATCTTTACCTAATTAATTTGAGGGATATATTGGTCTCACCCATCTCATAGTGAAATTATTCTTACATGTGAGACAAAAACATAAATCATTCATCATAACAAAACCCATGAAATAAAATTGTATTCTTAAAAATTATTACATTATAAAATAATCCATGTGGAATATCATTCCATCATTAAAAAAATAAAATAATGATAATAATAGGGATAGAAACATAACCCCAATTAAATACCATCACCTTATAAGGAAAATAGTTTTGATAAGATACTTGAACTTAATTATTCAAGAAAATATCGTTTCTTTTTCAAAAATGTTTTCTTTTTTCAAAGTCCCATATAATTTTTAAAGAAAATAATTTTGTTGAAAATAAACTTGAAATCATGTAGAGTATTCTTCATGTAAATCAGGTGTCATGAAACCGTAAAAATCCATTCAAGATGTATAAGTTAAAAAAGCATTCTCCTCGTACTTTTGCTGGAAAAGTCAAGAAGTACCTTGTATGGTAAACAAAAGAAATATTCCTTAAATAGCATGTAGTAAAAGTAAAAAATGGGTAAAATGACATTAAACATACATAGGAAAATATCAAAAAATATGAAATATTTTTTTTAAAACATGGACATGGATGATAAATATATCCCCAGTAAATACTTACGTTTAAACAACTCAGATAAAAATGATATTGCAAAATTATCCCTTACCTTAGGTATGATTTCTTCTTAATGAGACTAAAACTTCTATATAGTGGGTATAAAATATTATAATCTTTTTAAATAACCATAATAATATTTATTACATCATATATGATTCACTTTTGACATTATATTACCCTTTCATTTATCAATTTCATGTTAAAGCAACGTTTTGGTTAACAATCATTTTATTTATCATATGTGTTTTGACTTGTTATTATTGATAATATTAATTATATTGTTTTTTTATTACTTCTAGAATGCAAACCATGATTTATATATCATATATATTCTGTATATAAATATATATAATAGATAGATAAATGAAATTGAAAACATCGGCCATGGAGATAGTAGGTCGTACGTATGCATGAACTTTGTTTCTGTTTCCTTATTGAATTGAATGAAATAAATTGAATGAAATATATATATATAAATATAAGTATAGTATAATTATTATTTCATATATTTCATGACTATTTAGTATATATACATTATAATCATTCTTGAGTGGTTAATGTGGGGAATGAATCACATCATGTCGTGGAGACGGTAGGTCGTAAGTACGCACGAGTGATGATATCATTCACTTAATGGTTAAATGGTATGGAATTGGTTGGTATATTAATTATAAAAAATAATTATAATTCTATATTAATTATTTTATTAAATTATATTCATCATTATACCCATCCAAATTATGTATTTTTGAATAACAATTACACCATGGTGTGGAGATGGAAAGCCGTACGTACGCATGCATGGTGATATTATTATTTGTAGATAAATTGAGGTAAAATTTTTTCCAATAATTATAATAACATATATTCAATTAGAATATACTGTAGTTTTTACTTTATTATGGAAGAAACAAAATAAAAGAACATAGAAGAAGAAAATAATTTTGAAAGGGGTGATAAAACAATGACCTCTTCTCTGGGTATCTCCTTTTGATTTTCACAAAAGGTATCCCTAGGATGTCTTTCTGCCCAATGTATGGATTACTAGAGGAAGGGAGGGGTTTTAGGAAGAGAATTAGGTAGATATTTTCGGAACTAAAGGGCTTTGAACTATGATATAAATAGAATAAGAAGTTCCCTTTTATAGAAGAGGTGATGGGCACTTTAGGGAAGTCTTGAAACATTAATTTATTATAAATTAAATTTCGATTAAAATTGTACAAAACTCATTTAATTTATGTATAAGATGATTTTTTTTGAACAACCATCATCCAATTTTTTTAGAAAAGTTTTTATTATTTTTTTCTTTGTCTTATTTGTTTGACCCTTATTTTTTCCTTTTTAATCTTAAATTGATATCATGTTATTTTCACATTATGGGTTAGTGTAATTACTATATCCTGTAAAAGGACCCAAAAAATAAATTTAGGACATATATGGAATTATATTAACCATGTTTATGAATGTTATAATTTTAGTAATTTAATATCATTTAATAAACTTTTTTATATTTTACGTTATGAATTCTATCAATTTTGGTTACTATTCAAACATGACTTTTTAAACAAATTCATAAAAACATGATTCCATTGAAAAGAACAATTAATCAATCATAACATTTGATATTCAACTAGAAAATTTATATGACATAAATTATATAAAATAATATTTATTTTAATATATATAATATCATTTATTCGAATCCTTTATTAATGAAGCAATAATTGCATCATCATTATGTCACAATTAAATTTATTTAATTATTGTCTAAAAATTATAAATAAAATATCATGATATAGGAAATAGTTTTATAATTATAATTAATAATTATAATCAAAGATGTCACTTATATAACCTCATATAAAAAAATTAGTTGGAAGATACATGTTTATGTTATTTTTCTCTTTACTTTAAATTACTTGTTATAACATGTCATTATCACTCCGAAGTGGATCCATGGGGTCATAAAATTGAACCAATGATTCCCATGGTTTGAAAAATTTCATAAAATAATATTATTTTACGTTTTAGGGTAGTTTTATATTATTATAATAATATTTTTACCCTTATTTACCTGATTTACCCTTAAACCAAGGTAAATAAAAAAATTACTGAGGTTACTATTCATAATTTCCAAAAATTAAAGTTACCTATTTAAGAACATTGGACCTTATAGTTCCAAATATGGAATCCTTTTTTTCAAATTTCAAACACTTAATTGGAATAAATTAATTTAAAATTAATTCCTATTGTCAAAACTAAAAAGTGGGTTTCCAAGAAGTAAAAACTATCAAATTATTGTCTTTTGTTTATATCCAATTTAAATATAAAATTATATACATTGAAAAAAATTAGATTAAATGAGAAAAAAATCCAATTACACTTTAAAACTAATTAAAAATAAAATCTATCTTTATAAAGAAATTAGATGAAAAAGGTAGTTCTGAATTAAAATGCATTAATTTTCACTATTAATTAAAATATGAATTTCATTAGAAATTAAAAAAATTTAATAAAAGGAAAATATTATGTCTCTATTCCAAATAAGAAGTTTATTGTGTCATATAGAACTTTTAACATTGTAAAAAACTAGATTTAAAATGGGATCTCCATCAGAAGGCGGTAAAACTGTATTTTTCTGAAAAAAAACTTCATCTATCATAAATATTGAATTCGTTCTTATATCATGTAAAGAAAATAAATAAGATTAATATTAATATTAAATAAAATTAAAAATGTGGTTAATACTATTCATAAAAGCTAGTTTATATACCTTTAAATAATGTTATTTTAAAAATATTTCATTGTTTTGTTAAACTCAGTATTGCATACAATGTAAACTATTGAGGAAGGTCATTGTTGTGTGTAACGCAAGACACTAATAGTGTTACGTATATTTCAAGATAATATGGTATTGTTTATAGAGCAATCTAATATTGGTGTAGAGTAAAACAAAATACATAAAAGAAATTAAAAATAATTAATCTCATAAAATATCAGGGTTTTACATTATACCCCCCGTAAAATGAATTTCACCCTAAAAAATTTTCAAGGTTATAAAATATTTTCTACTTTAAAGTTTATTTCATATAAACCCACATCATAAAAACAAGTATTGAAACATTATTTTAAAAAGTAATGTTAAAAACATAATGGTTACCCAATGTAACTCATCCCTGGGTTTCCACATCAAAGAACATAGGTGGGAAGTGAAAACATAGATATGGAAGAGAAATATAACCCTCATGTTCTGATGGTTTGTGATAGAGAACAAGGTTAGAAAACTTTAGTAACCAGAAATCCATAAATTTTTGATTATTTAAGGGACCATATGATTCGTCATATAAGAAGGTACTTGGATAAATTTATTGGTTTTCAAGATCCTTTCCTTAAAGTTAATAAATTGGGATAAGAATAAATACTTACTTGATTTTGGTAAAATATCATCATTGTTAATTCCTTGAAAAATTTATACTTCATATCTTATTTTAAAAAATGAAGTCGAATTTGAAATTCATAAAGTGTTAGCAATCCATATGATATAATGATAGGTCATTCCATCTGTCTCAACAAATAGGTTATCCTAGGTAATCAAATATTCATATGTCCACCTATAATTAGATAATACATTAATCTAACAAACATTAAATGGAAAATAACATATACAATCCATAAATGGATAAAATTACAATCCTTCGAAAAACAAAAAATATATAAAACATTATAAATAGGTGGACTAAATCGACATAACATTTATATCCCATGTCTCATAACGTATTTCTTTGTTTTCACATTCAAACATGTGAATACCTTAATCATGTATTCTCTTCGAACATAACATGAATTACCTTTGAAACTTAGATAAAACATGAATTCTTACAAAATTAACACTTTTAACACACTAAAAATACCAAAAATTATATATACTCATACCATGATATCACTTTGTCTTGTATTAGTCATGAGGTCATTAATACTATCAAACATCTCATTATATCACTATACCTTCATTATGCACATATAATGGGATTCCCAATATTATTTCAGTCACTTTTCATGGTTACCAATACCATATACATATGGAAAACCACAATAGACCAATATATAGATATTTTAGTATTTCATAACAGTATAAAACAGATTCTACAACACTATTTTGGAATCCCATTACATAAACACATAATCATTCCATCACTTTGTTGTCATACTCAACAAACCCAATTGTGATAGTATGTGATTTTCCTTTTTCTTTGGCCTTCATAGGTTTTTGGTGTTGATAATCGTATGTAACCCTTGGATTAGGGCATTGGTTAGAATAATGACTCATTTCCTTGCACTTGTAACCTCGATATGTGGGAGGTTCACTCTCTAGAGATTTCTATTTTTCCCATTACTTATATAGTAATATGCTTGATGACATTCTTTCCCACCCATAAAACATTTATCAGCCCCCTTAAGATAATTTCCTCCGTGAAACCTTCCACGCTTTCAACATAATGAAAATCAAATATTCTTTTCTCTATAAATTTTATAGATTCCTTTGAATTATATCATTTTTTTCTTATCATATCCAGGAGATAGATGAGAAATGAAAGTCTCCTTTTTTGTAAGAAGAATACATGAAGGTACATACTAAAAAATATGATCTTGAACTCATCGCAATCCATGAAGTCAATTTTATCTTGTTTCCTCATATTCTTGATAATGTTCCCCTATAGTTTTTTTTACCTTCCATGTAATAAGTTCCCATCCCAACCTTTTTATGTTTTGAATAATTTAGAATGAAAAATATATTTTTAAAGGTAAAAATGAATTTCTCTAAAACTAGTGGGTTGTTCATTCCACTAAAATAAGGTGTATTTTTCCTTAAGAAAGATTCCCAAGAACGTTGTTTCCACGATTGGTCATTTGGGAGCCTATCAGGATTTGTGGTCCTAGAAACAAGATTTTTTATTCGATATCCCAAAAAATTTGGTTATTCAGGATGATAATAATTTCATTTCTCATCTCATACAGCATTAACGTGGTTCCTTTGGGATCCATCCATTGTCTAAAACCAAAATAGAATAGTGTTAGAGGAAAAAATCATACTAGGAAAAAAATCCATGGGAAGTACCTTCAATAGCTAACATATTAGGTTTAATCATAGGTTATTCATGATTGTTATAATAGTTGTAGGACTATAACCTATAGTTAGACCTACCCAAAGGGGCATCCCTATACATACATCATAATTATCTCTAGGGATTTCCCTAATTTTTTTGTATCCCAGTATCCAAAGTTTAACTAAACATTCGCTCTGATACCAACTGTAATGACACAAGATTGAAGTACATGGAAATCACATTTTTTTAAGAATACATAATACATTATACAAATATACACCCAAATAATTTATTGTTTTACTGTCTTTGGAAACATGGAACATAATATTTTTTCTTGGTGAAAGATCTTCAACATCTCCCATAATGATCTTCCCCTTTTCTCCAACCTAAAACCTTTCTTTATATCATGGAAAAAAGAAAGCATAGAAATGGTGATCTCAAATTCTCAGTAAGGTTAAACATGGAGAAAATCAAATAGAAAATAAACATAATAATGTGAAAACATGAACATAAATATTGAATTCCAAAATCGTGAGACATAAAATAAATCTTGGCAGGATTTAAAGCATAGATCATAAAATAACATTTACCATGATAAAATAGAATTGACATAAAACATGGAATTGTTTCCAAAAAATAATAACATAATATGATTTCCATATTAGCTAAGTAATTTCTTCCAATACCATCATAAAGTACAATGTCAATTACTGATCTGGGTTTACTTGTCATTTCGTCCATGCATTACTGAACAAAATTTACTTTTTTTTCATCCCTATATTACTGAACCAGATTTAATTTTCATTAAAATCATGTATATCTCATGTGATATAAATATTTACACTATTCATTTGATTTATATATAGCTTCCAACCATCTCATAGTGAAATCATTCTTATATGTTCAACAAAAACATAAATCATTTCTTATAACACTACCCCTGAAATAAAATGGGTTTATTAATCATCATTACATCATAACGTAATCCATATTGAATATCTTTCCATAATTAACACAATAAAATCATGTTATTAATAAGGATATAAATGTAACCCCAATTAAAGAGTTTCACCCTATATTGAAAACCAATTTGATAAAATACTTCAACTTAATTCTTTAGAAAAATATCATTTTTTTAAAACAATGTTTTTTTTGTCAAAGTGATACAAAATTTTAAAAGAAAAGAAGTTTTCTGAAAACAAAATTGAAATCATGTAGAGTAATATTCATGGAAATAATTTGTCAAGAAATCTTAAAATTGCATTCAATCTGTATAAGTTAAAAAATATTCTCCTCGCACTTTTTCTGAAAAAGTAAACAAGTTTCTCGTATGGTAAACAAAAGAATGATTCGTTCCATACCATATAATAAAAGTAAAAATTGGGTAAAAATTAATTTAAATATACATAGGATAATATTAAAAAATTTATGAAAAAATTTTTAGAACACATGGAAATGGATGGAAAATATTTCCCCAGTAAATACTTACATATAAACAATCTTGGATAAAAATGAGATTGAAAAATTATCTCTTACCTTAAGTCTGATTTCATCCCTATGTGTCCAAAACTCTTGTATAGTGGGTTTAAACATATTATTAACTTATTAAAAAACCATAATAATATTTATGGCATCATATGTGATTAACTTATGACTTTATATTACTCATTCATTTATCAATTCTATTTTTAATCATCGTTTGGGTAATATTTCTTTTATTTATTATACATGTTTTGACTTATTATTCTTAATATTATTACATAGATCTTGATTTAAATAATTCAAGAATATAAAATATTATTTATATATCATATATATTTAGTTTATAAATATATATAATAGATAGATAAATGAAATGAAATACACCGTCTATGGAGACAGAAGGTCAGACGTACGCATGAATGCTATTTTTGTTTCTTTATTGAATTTAATGGAAGAATGTAAATGAAATATATATATATATATATCTAGTAGAATTATTATTTAATTTATTTAATAGTTATTTTTTATATATACTTTATAATCATTCTTGAATGGTTAATATAGGGAATTAATCTCATTGTGTCGTAGAGACGGTAGGCCATACATACGCATGAGAGACGATATCATTCCCTTAATTGTTAAATGATATGTAATTGGATGGTATATTAATTATAAAAAAATAATTATCATGTTATTTAATTATTTAAATCCATTATACTCATCATTATACCCTACCAAATTATGTATTGTTGAATAACAATTACACGACGACGTGGATACGGTAAGTCGTATGTACGCATGCATAGTGATATAATTATTAGTAGGATGAATAAAAGGATGTATAAGGTTGTTACATAATTATAATACCATATATTAATGTAGAATATATTGTATTTAGTACTTCAGTATGGAAACAACATAAGCAGCAGAAGTAGAAGAAGAAACAAATTTTGAAAGAGGTGATAAAACAATTACCTCTTTTTCGAGTATCTCCTTTGGATTTGAACAAAATATATATCTAGGATAGCTTTTTACCCAATGTAGGTATTCTAAAAATAAGGGAGGTATTTTAAGAAGAGTATTGGACTGAGATTTTTTGAACTAAAAGGATTTTGAAGTGTGACATAAAGAGAAGAAGAAGTGACCTTTTATAGAAGAAGTGAGGGACAATTTAGGAAAGTTTTGAAATATTAATTTATTATAAATTTAATTTCAATTAAAAATGCTTCAAAACTCATTTAATTTTAATATAAGATGATTTTTGTTTTAATAAAATCATATAATAATTTTTAGACATGTTTTTATTATTTTTGTATCCTTATCTTTTTCATTTTACCCTTATTTTACCCTTTTTTATCTTATAGTCATATCGTGTTATTTACACATTTTGGGTTAATGTTATAAACATATCTTATCAAACGACCCCAAAAATGACATTTAGGACTTATTGGCCTTATATTAAGCATTTTTCAGAATATTTTATTTTTTGGAATTTAATATCATTTAATAATCTATATTATATTTTAAGTTATGAATTTTGTCAATTTTGGTCACTATTCATACTTGACTTTTTTACAAATTCATAACAGCATGATTCCTTTGAAAAGAAAATTTAATCCAAACTAACATGTCAAATTCACCAAGAAAATTTGTGGATTACATAAATTATATCAAATAATTTTTATTTTAATATTTATATTATCATTTATTCTAATCCTTTATTAATGAAGCAATATGTGCATAATCATTTTGTCATAATTAAATTTATTTGTTTAGTGTCTAAAAATTATAAATAAAATATCATGATGTAGGAAATATTATTATCTTTATAATTACCAGCTATAGTCGAATATATCACTTATATAACCCTATATTATTATTTTAGTAAGAAGATACATGTTTATGTTATTTTTCTCTTTACTTTAAATTACTTATTATAACATGCCATTATCATTCCCAAAAACATCCATGGGGTCCTAAAATAGACACATGGATGCCCATGGTCGAACATATGTCATATAATAGAATTAGGACACATGTTTTGGTAGTTTTATATTATTATAATATGATAGTTAACTCTTATTTACCTGATTGACACTTTAACGATGGTAAATAAAAATAATTACAGAAGTTACTATTCAAAATTTCCAAAAATAAAATGTAACTATTTAAAAAAATTGGACCTTATAATTAAAAATATGAAGTATATTTTTTAAAATTCAAAACACATAATTGGCATTAATTAATTTAAAATAAATTCCCATTGTCAAAACTAAAAAAGATATTTTTTAGAAATGAACACTATCAAAATATTGACTTGTGTTTATGTCCAATTTAAATGTGGAATTACATCCAATTACCAAAATTAGATTAAATTAGAAAAAAAAAATCCTATTACACTTTAAAAAAATTATTAATAATATCTAACTCTATAAATAAATTTGATGAAAATGTAGTTTTGAATTAAAATGAAGTATTTATCACTATTCATTAAAATTTGAATTTAATCAGAAATATACCAAAATTTCATACAAGGTAAATTTTGATGTCCCTATTACAAATAATAATTTTATTATATTGTGTGTAACACAAGCCGGAAATATTTTTGTGTATACAACAAGATAATATGGTGTTGCATATAGTGCAAACTAATATTAGTGTAGCGTACAAAACAAAACATAAAAGAAATTAAAAATAATCTATCACAGAAAATCTTGGGTTTTATAGTAAACCTACCCATTAGCACTTTTTGGGTGGTCATTCGGGTTACAGATGCTATAAGTGGTATCAAAGGAGTTTCTTTTACCTCTTTTCGTTGTATTCCTATTTGGGATATGGAATACTAGAGATAGTATGTTGTCGGAACTAGATTTCTAACTCATGTTTGGGTGCCTGCAGCCCCATGTACGAGGGATGAATTGGGTTACCTTGTGTGGGTTATTCTTTGTTTATTTTTCTTAAATAACAGTGTTTTTGATTTCCACCTTGGTGGATCACATTGATTGATGATTATTGGTTGTGATATTTGTCCCTTGACCTGATCTGGTAAGGGAGAATTGGACCTCATACCGGTAAGTCAAGGCATAGTATTTTTTCTTTTGATAGGCACATTGTTTTGGGTTTTCAATTTCATATATGCATGTACAATTTAGGAAGTGATAATACCATGTGATATATATCAATTTCTATGTGAAAAGGTGAAATGGATGATATAATTTCCTGTGTTTTTCAATTTGATATGCCATTATTTAAGTTTATGTAAAATTCCATGTGGAATGGGAATTGGTCCTGGATCTCATAGGAACTAGAAGGTTTTATGATTTAGGTGATTTTGATCACTAGGATTGGGAGATTTGGTCATCAGACTAAGGAAAAGGTGGTTGTCAGGACGAGCATGACCTAGGGATATTGTGACAATTGGATATGTTAAGGGCAGGTAAGGAGGCTAGGAGGTTGAGAAGATGTGGGGCATGGATGCAATGGGGAAGAGTGAGGGTAGTGATGATGCACTAAATTTTTACTACTTTCCCTATATGTGTTTAATATATATATATATGGGTTATCTGGCCATTTTATGGTATTTAGAGGGTTCCATATAGATGGCTTGATGGAGAATTTGGCGGATGATGGTACAGTGCCACAGAGGAATGTTCAAGTTCAGATCCCTAAGGGGAAGGTAGAGCAGTAGCCACAGGTATAGGCTCAGGGGAAATATAATGTTCAAAATCTAGTGCAGGCAAGATAGCTTCTAGTCTTGACAGTATTCAGGCCATGGATCGAGGAGAAACTTTAGTCTAGCTTGGTATGGGTTTCCCAAGGGATCGATAAAGGTGGTTAAGGAATAGAGCCATTGATGGCCTATCTTACTCGGGAGTTTAGTCATAGCACCCACCTCTTTTCTAGGGAGAGGGTGTTCCATCGGCGACTGAGAATTAGATATAATGAAAGAAAATGATTCTTGAGAAGCTCAATACGCCTCCCTAGAGGAGGGTCAAGCTAGAAACTTATATGCTTATAAGTAAATCCATGCTCTAGTGGGATGTGCAAGTTCAAGCTTTTCAATATGAGGGACTGGCCTGGAAGGTCTTCAAGGATATGTTCTTCAAGCATTTTTTCATTAAGATGATGGGGGGAAAGAGAGCTAGGGAGTTCATGAGCCTTCAGCAGGGTGACATGTCCATTATGGACTATAGAGCTACTTGCATTTAGTTGTCTCTCTTTGCACCAGGTATGGTAAGCTATGACCCCTTGAGGTTGAGGTGCTTCAAAGATGGATTACATCATGCCATATAGGAGAAGGTAAACATATTTAAGCTAGCCTCATTCTCAGAGGTGGTGAATCAGGCACTCATATATGAGGGAAACGTAACAAATATGTCTCATTTGAGCCTGGTAATGGATTTATGTGATGGTTCAGATGGTAGGAAATGAGGAGAGGAATAGTTATAGTAGTTCAGTCAGGATAAAGACCCAGCTAGACCCACTCATGGTAGCTCAGTGGTGGTTTTATTTAAATATGGGAAACCATGGCATGCCAAGACTCAGTGTGATAGCCCTCCAATGGAGTGTCAAGCATGTCAATAGGTCAATCATCTTGTTATGTTCTTCAAGAACCATTTTAAGATAGCTGATATATAGGGACCAAGGTAGGTGAAAGATTTATATATCGGTTCAGGATAGGTACTAGGAGAGGATAGCTGAGGTTCAACTACATGTGGAGGACATGAAAAAGAAAGTGGGACCCAAATGTGGGGTCTGTGGTGAGTGAATGGTGCAACACTATAGGGAGGACATGCTTCATGTAGTAGTGTGTCATGCCAGGTACACGCCACGGAGATAGAAGGGGCTGAGTAGGCTAGTAAGATGATCAAGGTCTGAGGTACGCTGATGGTGTGGTTGTGATTCCTTTTGTTTTCTTTTAGCTTGGCCTGTTTAGGAATATATTTTTTGAGTGCCAAGGTGCACAAGATGTATATGGACAGACCAGACATTGGTAATTATGTTGGAACCATTTTGGTTGCATGATTAAACATATACATACATACATACATACATATATATATATATAAGAGGTTTTTTGCATCAGGAGCATCGTGGGATGCATGTTTTGAGGTGCTTAGGCATCGAGGCATCTGAGGGATGAATGCTACATGATGTTCCTTGGGAATCTAGGCATTGAGGATGCAGTTTGTGATTAAGGTGCAAGGAATAGTATTATTTTGAGAATCCATGGGATGTGGGACCTCATTCTTCCATGGGTTTCATGGGCTCAAGGCGGGCACTTATGCGGTGTGGGATGTGATTGGGTGTTGGGAGCGACACAAGAGAACCTGATGAGGATTAGGGGTTACGATATATCATGGGAGGACCATTGGTCTAAAAACAGGTCAATGGACCTTTGTGTGATTTAATTTTTGGTTAGGCTGAGACTAAGTTAGGACATTCCAAAGGTGGGGTGCCGATTGAGGAATTTGTCCAGAACCCTTGATATCAGGGTATTTTGGGTTCTTTGTTTCGGAATTTGTGTGTTAATCACCATATCTATGTTTTTTATAGCTTGGGGATGAGATATGTTATGGTTGGGATTTTTTAATGAACCAGGTTTTTGGAATAGGTCAAAATCCTCATCAGGTTGGAATTTTTCAATTACTGGTTATGCTACTTTTTGATTCATTGATCGGAACTCAATTATGAGAGTTCTATTGGCCTTATTTGGTTATTTTCAGTTTATCTGGAGGCTAGGAGAGAATCTCAGGTGTTCGAAGGGGTTTCGAGAGAATTAGAGACCTGAAGGTCCAGTTTTTGGAAAATAGATGGAGGCACATGGATTAGGGAAACTACGCAAGTTATGGAACAAAACCATGTTGATGCCTCTATAGAATTATAGAGGGTTACCTCACAGTTTACGCATGGTATGTAAAACCATGTGTGGTTTTCAGGAGGGACTGCGACCTTAGTCATTATCTTCCACACTTTATCTACACATTTTGGAAAACTATTCAGATAGTGTTGGGTTTTTTGAATATTTACTTTTCATTAATTTTCATATTTTTCTCTCTACTCCCTCTCCTAACTTCGTGGTCATTCGCATAATAGGGGAGAGCCCCCCCCCCCCCATTTCTAATCTATTAGATTTTGATCTTGTCTCTCCATATGAACTTTTTTCTTCGATATGTCAGAATCTATAGGATTGTATTGGTAAGGCTAACCTCATGCACCCTTATTCATTGTTTATCTTTCTCCATACAGACTATTGTTTCTGTCCGAGATGATTTCAAGGATAAATAAAAACTCATATCTATGATGATCGGCTTTGAATTGGATCACAATATTGTATGTGCCTACACCTATGAGTCTAGGGAAGGTGGTTCATACTTTATTTTAAGTTGTTGTGGACTTTTGGGTGGTGCGACCTACGACACGTTTTTGGGTATTTTGAGAAAGAACCCATTATACCTGTTTCATCATATCAAAATTACATTATGACCTATGGAATGTAGTTGGAAATTTCCAATACCTTTTTTGATTGAGAATGGGTGGGGTAGAGTTCATTTATCTATGGGGTATTTTGGCCAGGGGTGCCAGAATTTTCTATATTGAATTGTTTTTCTTCAAATTGTTTTGTTTAATTTAATTTGGATAGGTTAAATGAATTAGTCATAGTTAGGACCTCAATATTTAAATTATAAGGATTGTTTGAGTTGTTCATTTCAATTGACTAAATTGAATTTATTGTTTAACATGTTCCATTTAATTTGTATGTATGAAATTTCATGAATTGTAAGAAATGGGACCAAAGGGGTCATGAGGGGAGTGGGACGAGATGTTATTGGTTAGCATGGACATTGGGATTGGGCATCACAGATTTTATTTGAGGTATAGAGGCTATCAGGTTAGTAAATTCCCATGATACATGTATGGAATGGCCATAGGATTTGAGTTACATGGTCGTAAGGGCATGAGGTTCCTGAGATGGTATGGCTTAGGTTCTTATTTGGTGATTTCCGTTCACCCATGATGACCAAAGTGCTGATTGATTCATGTGTACATAGGTAGACACCAAGATGAGGTGGTTTTGATTACATGTGTGGGTAGAGGCCTCTGATAGTTTCGGTTTAGTTATTTATGGTTTGGAGGTTATTTACATAGAAATTAATGTGGAAGGTGAGGGTCCTTTGGCTGATAATGATGAGGCTATCAGGTTGGGGGTTAAGGCTCTTGGTGTTTGAGGCCATGGTGTTGAATAATTATTTGAGGACAGACATATTGTTCCACCAGTTGTTGTGTCATGGGCATATGTGAGCTTTCATGAAGGGGTCCCTGAGATAGGGATACCATTTTTTGGTAGGCCTTCAGGATGTTTTTACATTGAGACAAGGTGTCAAGTGGAACGTGGTGCCAGGCTATATGATTCTGGTGGAACATGAGGGTTCACTGGGACTTTCCAATTATAGGAGTACCTTGGACCATGGTCCAAGGAACCTATTTTCTTCTGAGAGTTAGGACTTGAATGAAGCAGGTGACACTCCCTGGTGGCTTCTGAGCACCAGTGGAGGTTGTGTTTATTACTACATAGTGCTATTTACTTTACTTAGAGATTCTTATCTGCATAAACACATATACAAGGTACGCCCCATTGGGTGGTATCCTACTGAGATTAGTCTCACACCCTGCATGAGCCGTTAAGGACATGTGTAGAATTTATGGATTTAAGTACATGTAATAGATCGACCTCATGATCTTGATCATAGTACTATTTTCCAAGGATATTGGAATGTACATCAAGGTCATTCCTGACTGGAGATTTACTTTTGTTTATCATTCACTCCTGTATTAACATGCTTATTTTGTATACAGTTACACTGGTTAGACATGGGATAACTTTGTATATTGACATTTAAAGACTTATATGGATGCATGCCTGGTTTTTTTTAGTATTTTTTACAAGTGGTGTTTAGCATGCGGATCTATTTACATTTTACTACTATTTCTGCTTATTTATCACCTCTTATTTTTATTAATATTGTATGTTCTTCTACTCTACAGGTTTGGTTTGGGTCTAGTCAGTGATTTATTTCTTCTACATGTTATCTTATTATTCTTGGACCTGTATTTTATCTATTCCCAGAGGTTATAGTTACCCACTATACCTATTTACACCCTTGCTACTAGTCAGAAGCCTTTGGAATTTAGGGAGGTTCACCTAAGTCATGAGGAACCCTACCTGTTAGCACTATTTGGGTATCAATTCGAGTCATGGATGATTAAAATTATATGTTTCCTTATATTTATGATATTTTTTACTAGATAAATGTTGTTTAGTGGTTCTCAAAGATTGATTATTGATCTGGTTATCTCCCATTGAGAATGAAATAATCTGAAATTCTGAAGATAGCCTTCCGGATTAGGTATTTTCATTATTACAATCTTGTTATACCATTTGTTCTAACCAATGCTCCTACAATTTTTCTTGGTTTTATGAATAAGATATTTCACGAGTACCTTGATTAATTCATCAGGTAATTTCTGGATGAAATCCTAGTTTACTCTTAGAAAAAGGAGGACAATGTGCATTATTTGAGAGTACATCTGGAATCCTTAATAAAGAATCAACATTATACAAATTTTATGAAATATAATTTCTAGATTCATGAAGTAAAGTTATCAGGACTTGTGGTCTTAGATCATGGTATTTCAGTTGATATTTATAAGGCTGCATTTTTTTGTAATGTGATCAACTGTGTAATATTTTTGAGATTGAGTACTTCTTGGTTTTGGGAGGATATTACCACAGATTCATCAAAGATTTATCAAATATGTCTTCTATAATGAATGCTCTTTCTTAAAAAGGAGTGAAGTTCATTTTGGTATGATAGATGTTAGAGTTAATTAGTTTTACTGAAAATTCTTTTGACTTCTACATTGGGGTTTACTCTTCTAGATGTTGGGCATGGCTATGTGGTCTTCTATGACAAATCATGTTTGGGTTTGGGTTGTGTCATTATGTAGGGAGATCACATGGTAGACTATGGTTCCATATAACTTAGGATACAAGAGAATAATTATCCAAACAATGATCTCAAACTCATAGTTATGATTCTTCCGCTAAATAGTTAATTCCATCACCTTTTCGGTGAACTTTTTCTATTTGTTTTGACAAAAAACCCATGAGTTACATCTTCACTAAAAAATATTTGAATCTTCAATAAAGGTGTTGGGTGGAGTCCCTGCAGTATTTTGATTTCAACATTTCCTACGCCCCTGTAAATGGGAATGTCATTTCAAGTTATTTATGTAATAATATTCTAAATCATGCCATAAAAGAATGAAAAGAAGATTGATTTTTTTTGGATCTCATTGATTAGTTTCATTTGGGAGTCTGAGAGAATGTGTATGAGATTTTTTTGTAAGGTATGCACATGGAAACCTCTTTAATCAAGATGATTCATTGGGAGCATCATCTTCATGAGGAATTATGTGGAATTAAGGGCCCTCGTTATGGTGGTGAGACTATTGGTGAGTGGTCATTCTCTATAGATGGTATCCTATGTTTCCAAAACTATTTTGTAGTACCTTTTATTGTGAGAGAGGTAGTGATGGGGGGGGCTTCCATATTTTTCAATGGAGGTGCAACCTAGAACTATAAAGATGTTCTATGATATGTGGTGATGGTTACAATGGGCAAGTATGAGATGAAACATCACTAGAATTGTATCACGTTTTTATACCTATCAATTGTTCAAATCTAAGCACCCGAGACCTTCAGGTTCACTTCAGCCACTTAAAATTATGACTTAGAAGTAGATTGATATTTATATGGATTTCATGGATTAATTTCAGCATACCCCTATAAGGAAGAATGTTATTTGGGTTGTGATCGATAAGCTAACCAAATTGGATCACTTTATACCCATTCAAGGCACAACCAATGTTAAGGACCTGGGAGATCTCTACATGCAAGAGATTTTCATATTTCATGGTCTTCCATCTTCTATATTATCTAATAGGGATCATCATTTCACTTATCTCTTCTAGAGAGGCATCCATGAGGCTATGGGATCCTAGGTATGTTTGGGAATATAATATTATCTACATATGGATGGCCAAATAGATCTAGGTATACAGATTCAGGTAGACATGCTATATTATAGTGTTCTTGACTTTAGTGGAGCCTAGGATGACCATTTGAGACTGGTTGTGTTTAATTATAATAATAGTTACTTGTCTTCTATCAGGATGGATTTTTTTGAGTCCTTGTATGGATGACCTTGCAGGTCTTTATTATTTTGATTAGAGATTGGAAAAATTACCTTAGTTGGACCAAGTTTATTCTAAGAGATGATGATAATGATTTAAATGATTATTTATAAAATATTAATGGAATAGAGATAGTATAGATCATATTATGGTCATAAATTATCATCTTTGTAGGTTTCAGTTGGTGACTAGGTGTTCTTGAGATTTTCAACTTGGTTAGGTCACTAACATATTAGAAAATAGGTAAATCATGCGCCAAGGTTTGTGGGTCAATTGGATATTGTTGAGTGAGAGCATAAAGTGGCCTATTGTTTGTCACTTTCACCATAATGTAATTCAATCCATATATTATTTCATATATCAAATCTTCTAAAGTATATTTAATACCCTTCTCTTATTATGATTAAGAAGAATATTTATTTTGAGCCTAATTTGTCCCTGACTGATTTTCTAGTAAGGATTGTAGATTCTGAGACAAAGGTTCTTTGTGGTAAGATGATAACTTTAGTCTATGTGCTATTGTAGCATGGTTTTGATTCACAAGAGATATAGGAGTTTGGGGATTATATGAGAGATAAGTGGCCTCATCACTTTGACATAGAAACTTCTTGATATGATTTTTGGGGACATACTGGTTTTACGTTGGGGAGGTTATAACACCACATAACCTTCTTTTAGGTACTTATTGACTCTTATTTTTTTCCCTTCCTATTTGAGGGAATTTTGATCTTTTTGATGATGCAGGGATTTATTTTTGGAAAATAAGCAAAATTTTGTGGGTGTATATTTTTTTAATTAATAGAGTCCAAGTATAACTGTGTAAAGGGTTTTAGAGGATTCCATTTTTGTGTATTAAGTGAGTTAGAAGTTGTTGGACGTTTCTATAGGATTTATTTCAAGGATCTGGCTGTAGAAAGAATTTATTCAAAAAATCCTTGATTTATGGCATAAAATATTTTTTCTTCCAAAAAAACATGATACTTTTTTATGGTGATAACTGATTTAAAATTTAAAATATGAAATTATTCCATAGATTAATCGCTCGATGTGTTTTAACCTGAGGTGACACCTTTTTCAGCATATGTCCAACTCAATGCATTTATGATAAGACCCCTTATTTGTGATGTAAACTCCTAGTTCCTGGAGATTTTATTTATTCCACACACCTAATTCCTTTAGGAGTGCTACATGTGTTCCACATGGGAACCCTAGGCCCCCTTCTATGTGTAGTGAGAAATTTATTACCTTCCAAACATCTTAGTTTGGCATTTGATCCCTAATTAGTTCCCTCACTCTAGTTTTCTCCTCCTCTCCACTACCCATGTTTTGATGCAGTATGGTCTTGTGTATTCCGATTAAATTGGAGTTTGATCTAGGAGTTTCTAATCTAGTATTTTCTTTGTTAGTCCCCTTTTCCTTCTTTCATAATTGTAATTTCCCATTATTCTTTTTTATTTGATCACAGATTAAAGGTTGGTGGTTCCATATGATTTTTCCCTATAGTTGAAAACATTAATTTCTTGATTGATTTGAAATGAGTTTTTAAATGATTTTAAAAACTAAAATTGGGATGATTAACATAGGATTTTGGAAAAAGGTTTAATGATTGATTGATTTGTGTCTATTGATGATGTACTATTTGGGTACTATTTTACCTATTTGATTTTTTAAATTTCTCCCTTTAGAGTATTGAGCATACTAACTTATATCTTCTATCTTTTGTGTTATTTTGGAAAAAATCATTCTCTCATGATTCTTGTATGATTTCTGGTTCAAGTTTCCAATCCATGGGGATCTGGAATCCCCATTGAGCCATTTATAAGAAATTTAGGTATATGGGTAACAAAGTTTTCGGGCTGGTTCATGACAGAAACAATATGACCCTATAAGTGTAAATCGAGACAGAAATTCACTTGGGATGCTATAAATAGATGCCTCATTAAGGAGACTGATGACCCCACCTACAAAAGGATACGATGAGGAAAGTTCTAGGAAAAATCCATTTCCATGTAAATATATTACTTCTTCATCTATATCATTATCATATTACCATCATTCCAATAGAGATAATGGCCCAGAGTGTTAAATTTGGAATGTTAATGATAAAAATTAAAATGTATTTATTTTTTGATTTTTTATGTCATCAATAATGTCTCATTTCATGTTAATTCATTTTATTATTTTTATTTATCATTGAATTGGTTTGGAAGCATTCGGGATTGTTTTTCCTTACACTTTCATGAGGGTGTTTACCCTTATATAAGCTTTATGTTAGTCTTTTGTGTGGTGGATTTACCTTTATGTGAGGGGTATGTTACCCTTAAATGTGCTTTATTTTGTAAGGATTACATTTACATGGTTTGGAAATTACCTTTATGTTGGGATTGGGTTACCCTTAAAAATATTTGGTAATGTTTTCACTACATTTACATAAGTTTGATGTTACCTGTACATGGGGATTGACATACCCTAAAATAGTGGATTTTCTTCCTTAATGTTACTATGATATGACCCTTATGTAATGTGTGTTGTGTATTATTTACCCTTACGTGGGATAGGTTGTACCTTTATGCAACATTAGATTGACCCTTATGCAACTAAAATTTCTGTGAGCTACCCCTACATTGATGGTTCACGGGTTACACTACCCATATACAGAAGTCAAGAGAACATTACACAGTAATTCAGTGACCCTTACATAGCACTAGTTCTCACCTTTATGTGTGTATAGGTATTAAGAGATCTACCTTGAGGTAGGAAACTGGTGGACCTATATGTGGTGTCTTAAGATCATTTTTTTTTCAATAACTAGTTCAGTGTGCTCCTCCGTCATACACATGTCTTGATGTTGTTGGTGTTTGATCGAGGTATTTATTCCATAGGTTTTAAGAAATTTATTCCTTACATGAGAGACATATAGATTGAAATATCATAGAGGTAAAACCGAGGGAGATCGAGATAAGTGAAGGAGATGTTCCGGAGTGAGGAGGGATCATTTGAGACTTTTTTGGTGATGATACTTATGGTTGAATGTTAACAGATTGATCTGGTGGAGACCTCGTATCTGTGTGAATTCAAATTGTTGGAGTTGGTTTCCTAGGAAAAACAATTTTTTTCATTAATTAACTTTATATTATATGTATTTAATATTAATAAAACTTTTTATTATATATTGTTCATTATTCATTAAGACTCTAATGTATTAATGTCCTATTGTATACGTCATATTGATAAGGCCGTATAAGTTCCCTACAATGATGAGAACCTTTAAGTGATATGAAGAGACTCTTAAATATATTTTTGTGGTCATTTAACATAATATGGTGAGAAATTTTGTATATATACAATCTGGTGTGAGTAATCATAAATAGATGAGGCTTCTTCTCATTAAGTTCACACTTGGTAATCTCTAATATCAGAGATTATGATAACAGAGTCGCTAAAAGGAATTCTACATGTTTTTGTGTCATTGGATATTTCAATCTCTAAGCATATATAATAGTCAAAATAATTTAAGATTATAATTAATGAATTTCATTACTTTTGTGCTTATATTTTCTAACAAAAAACATGACGACGTATATTCACAGTGAGGTAGGGAACATTGGGTATGTCATGGTTGACATGTCATTAATGGATAATTCAAGGAAGGATTTTTCAAATCCATATTAATAGAAGTTGATATCTCAACACTTTGATTATAATAGAACCATCCCCTTAAATTCTATGGACACGGTGAAACAATGAATTTATTTGAGATAGCCAAAGAAATTCGTGTCAAGAAAATAGGTTGATGACACAGATGTGAAACCTTATTGATGAGATATAGTGATTAGGGGATTATATTACACAATGAGCATTCATATGTGGTTATAATTTTTGGGGCATTAAGTTCTTTCTCATAGGTTCCTTGAACCATTACTACATAATAATCATGGACTTTTGGAAATCCCGCTTAAGGATAATGGGAAATAATCCTAGAGATCTATGAACTAAGTATTTTTATGATCTCAATTATGTTCTATTTTAATTTAATTAATTGAATAAATACTATTCTCAAGACTGAGAGATAATTTTAATCACATTTTATCAATTTCAAATATTTATTAATGAATAAATTATTTAAATTAAATATTTATTCAGGTGTTTAATAAATTATAGAGGAGAAATAATGGACTAAGATCGTGTGTGGGGAAAAATATTAATTAACAAGATGGTTGAATAATATTTTTATTATACAAGTTGAAACGCACCCCAAAATAATAGTAATATTTTTATTATTATTATGTGGAATGGGGTTTATTAAATATAATAATATTATTTAATGGTCGACATTCAATTAAATACAATTTTATCATAAAACATATCTCTATAAATAGATGGTTATGTTTATTGTGTATTATATCAAAACAATCTTTAGAATCATTGTGAACAACAAAACTCTCTCTCAACTCTTCCTTTATATCTCCCTCTTAAGATCATGATATTCAGGAGAGTTTCATTTAAGATCGAAGGATGAATGATCAACATGAATAATTCAAGGCAATTACTTTATCACTGTATAACCTGGAGATCAATTGGAGTTAATCTGATATCAAAAGAACATATGTGGATCACCACTAGATGGATTTTATCCTTGTATTCTTATAGAACTATTAAGGAAAACTGAAAGGGTATTTTCGGATAATTGGTGTCTTCATCAAAGAATGAAGACGCTGAATAGGTATTCATTTTATTTGATATTTAATAAATTAATTACAAATTTTTTGTGTATGATCCTTGATAGTGGTTTCAGGTAACTCAATATTAAAAAAAAATTGAATATATCACCCACCAACTGGCTCTTTCACTGTGCCTAGAACCTACAAGTGGTATCAAAGGGGTCTTGTTTAAATTTATAATTATTTATCATATTATTAATCCATAAGTAATTGTGGTTGAATTTTTGTTTCATATGATTCATTATTTAATATGTTTTGAATTAACATGTTATTTATATATTAATAATGTTCATTCATTGTTTCATTTTCTGAAATATCTAATATTATATGAACATCGACTAGAGATACCATCAGGAACTGCCAATTTTTATTTACTGATAAGATAGGATTACAAGGTGGGTAGTAGGTGTACACGTCGTGAACTCTAATGCATTGCACCTTTCCATTCCATTGGGTACACATCAAACCACATAGTTATTACACAATTTTTACACCGCATGTTGACTAAGAAAACTAGAACTTGGTGTGTTAGATTACATGGTGTGTATATGAAAAACACGTCGTGTAGTCTTCGTGGGTTAGCATCATAAATCCCACAATTTGTGTGGTCATTATACACAGTCAAACAACATGATACTATCAGCCTATATAATTTATGATATACATGACATGTATGAGGTATACACACCATTTAGTTCATCATTTCCCACATCCTAAATACTTAATAATCCATTCAGTTAGAACATTAGACACATAGAATACTGGATACATATCATGTTGTGGGATTGTACATGCCATGTGACCCCACTAAGATACACACTAAAGTCTGAGGTGAGTATCTCAAGCACATGGAAACTGGATACATGGAATGTAGCTATAATGTACACATCGTGTATTCTAGTCGAGTCAAAATGTTAAATCCCTAGGCATGTAACCTGGATACATGACAACCGAGGTGTATAGTGTGTAGTTGGATAGTACACACCGTGTAGTCTACCAATTACTAGCATAATTAAATTAAATTAAATTGAATATTTCAGCACTAAAATCATATTTATTTGACTGTAACTTTAAGTGTTTTACAATTTAATAAGGGTTTTAAACAATTTTAAATTCTAAATTAATTTATTGTAATCAATCATTAAATATTGGTTATATTATTTATTTTCCATTAATTCCCTTATGGTGGTAATCTTATAAAGGATTCATATAGAAATTAAGATGAAATAGAATTAATTAATTCAATAGTGTGCGAGATTTTATCTTAATAATAAATAATTAATAACAAATGAATTATTATCCATATATTTTGGCATATATTTTGAAAGTATGATCATTTTTTAGGTTAACCATGACCTATGTATGTGTTAGATGTTTTAATTTAATTTATTCCATGGGTTTAAAATTATTTATTATTTAATTAAATATGATGTCTGTAACACCCCAAGCTTCTACGGTACGCTTCTCTTTGAATAATGTGATAGCATGTGTTGTACTCAACACCGAGTTCTAACACACCATAACTAATCAAACTAGCCGTTATGAATAGTAATACCTACTTTTTGAAATTATATATATTTTATATTTCAAAATGGACTTCATTTTTGGATTCGGAATATCGAATTTAGCCTAAGGTGAAATTTTGGTACTTTTCAGATAACTTTAATATTTTGATGAATAGTGAAAATTACTAAATTTTAATTGAAAACAACTTTTTTAATTGAAATAATTTATATTGATAAATTATGAATTTGAGTGGTTTTAAAGTATATTTTGAATATATTTTTACCATTTAATAAAATGTTGATCATTGGACATAATTTCACAATTAAACCGAACATAAACAAGTATCAATCTTTTGGTAATTATTATATCTTAAAAACACGCTTTTTGTTTTGACAGTGGAAATTAATATTAAATTAATTTCTGCCACTTCTGTGTTTTGAATTTGGAAAAATGGATTCCATATTTGGAATCAGTTTGTTCAAATTGTGTAACTATGTAACTTTTATTTTTAGAAATTTTGAATAATTACTTCGGTAAATATTTTATTTACCATGGTTAAAGGGTAAATCTGGTAAATAAGGGTTAAAAAATAATATTATAATAATAAAAATTACCCTAAAACGTTTCCTAACCTTATTTGTTGATACAAGTTCGACCATAGGCATCTTTGGGTCGATTTTGGGACCCCATTGTGCCACTTGTAAGTGATAGGGACACATTATTTTAATTAAGCTAAAATGAATACAAAAATGACACAAGCATATATCCTTTAGAAAAACAATTTGTACATAGGGTTATATATGTTTGATTTTAGATTGTAAATATTCATTATAAAGATAAAGAGATTTAATACATAATAATATTTTATTTGTAATTTTTAGACATTAAATAACTTAATTTATTAATGACACAATGATGATGCAGTAATTACCATAATAGTGAAAAATTAAAATAATTGATATTATAAATACCCAAATAAATATAATATGAGACTTTTAATGAATTAAAGTAATTTTTAAGGTTAATATGACATGTTATTAATGATTTAATTAACTTTTTCGAAGTAATAATTCTGTTATGAGTTTTACAAGAATCAACTATTGAATAGTGTCAAAGTTGACATAAAAGAGTTTTTAAAACAAATATTATATTATTAATTGATATTAAATTCCTAAAAATCGAAGGTTCGGTCAAGAGACTTATATAATGATATTTGTATCATTAATGGACCACTTGTGGGTCGCTTGGATGTATATAGTATGTTTATTAACTATATAATATAAAAATACAAAGTTACATGGTAAATGTCAAACTAATTAACTAAGAGTTAAAACTAAAAGATAAGGCTAATATAGTAACCCAAACCTGTCCAAATTCTATTGGTTGAATTTTTTTAGACCTATCCCCACCTTAACCTTTGAATAATCATCTTTTGAGCCATTATAAACCGAATATGAATTTATTATAAATTAATATTTCTAGCTTTTCCAAAGGTGCCCCTCACCCCTCTTATAAAAGGGCACTCCCCCTTCTCATTACTTCACACCTTCAAAGCCTTTTGGTTTGTCAAAACTCTTCCCAAATAGTCTCTCAACTTCCCTGACTACAACCTAGAGGCCTTAGTTTGATCACAAAGCCAACATAAGGAGCCCTTTTGATCAAATAAAAAGGAAGAACCCGAAGAAGTGGTAACGTTTTCACCACCCTTTTCCAAGTTCATTTCTTCTTCCACTTCTTACTTCTTTGTTAATACCATTATAAAATAATAACTCCAGTATCTTATATATAATGTGATGTTATTATAAATATGGTACAACCATATTCAGTATTCTATCCACCCTTTGAATAAGATTTCACCATACGTGCGTACGTACGGCTTACCGTCTCCACGTCGTGGTGTAATTGTTATTCAATATATTAATTTTTGGATGGGTATAATAATGATTTGTCACTCATGTAAATAATAAATATAACATGATAATGATTCTGTATATATTATATACTTTCCAATTATATATTATTTTAATATCAAAAGAATGATATTGTCACTCGTGCGTATGTACGTACTACCGTCTCCACGAACGCGATGAGATTCATTCTCCATCGTATCCATTCAAGTATAATTATCATTTTATGATTTAAAAATAATGTTTAAGGACTTGATATCATTCTGGATATGAATAAGATACAACCTATCCATGACAAACATGGCTTACGTAACAAAACATATAAAAGAAAACGAGTAAGTTAACACCCGAAACGATGATAATACTAAGATATTATTAACAAAGCAATGTTAAAAGATAATATATGATATCATATTAATATATATGATTCATGTATAATTTAATAATAATTATTTCACCATTATATAGGAGTTTAACCTACCCCAACCAAGGAAAAGTACAAGGTAAGGGTTATTTCACAATCTCTTCACTATCTAGGGTTGTTTATACGTAATAATCTACTGGGATCTCTTTATCATCCACATCCATGTTTCATCAAAATGTATTTCAAAACATTTTACTATTTACAAGAATATGGGTTAAAGTCATTTATACCCTTTTTTGACTTTTTATAAGTGGTTTATAATGGAATCTTTCTGTCATTTTCCAAACACGGTGCTTTTTAACATTTTCGACAGAATTAAGGTAATAATGTTTTTTTAACTTATACGGTGGGTGCGGTTATTTTCCGCCGTTATAAAATCGCCGAAGCTTACCTTACAATCTTATAAGAATATTTTCAATGAAAATGTTTTATTTCATAAATATATGACTCTTAAATGATTTCAAAATAGAAAGAGATATTTCTCTAAAAAGAGGTTTGATTCTATCTATGTCAACATCCTTTGATGGATTTTACGCTTATTTGAAGTTGATTTATTATGATACAAAACTTCTATATTGTATTGAAGGTTTTGTGATATTTTTGACTGTGGATGTGCTATTTTTATACCATTCATATTTTATGGAGAATGTATTGACATTTCGTATGCTAGTTTTAATACAAATGTTTATGTTATGTTTAAACCTTTTCATATGGGAATGCATTGGACTTAATATGTGACGGGTGGAGCCCGCTATAGCTCCTCGATGCATCGGTATGTCTCATGAGACAAACTAGTGTCTTGGCACAAGGCCTTTGAAAAATCTTATTTGTAGTCTTGGCACGGGGCCTTGGCTATGTGGTTATGATAGTCTCGAATTATGCATTCCATCATTATGAAAGTGGTTATTGATATTGCATGTGATTATTCGATTAGTATAATATCCATGTGAATAAGTAAATGGCATTATTTCATTTTATTTTTTCCATACTATGTTGAAGTTCAAGTTTAAAAGTGTTTTGTTTTAGTTATACACTGCCTTAAATGATTATTCTTATTTATGAAAGTTTTTGCTATATTGTTATCCTTACTGGGAATTTGAGCTCACCACTTTTCTATGTTTTATTTTTCCTAGGATGTGAAGAAGTAAATTATGAATGACCTGCAGGGAAATTATGAGGGGATAATAGTGTGGATTATGGAGACAATATGTTGTTGTAGTAGTTTTTCACTTCATGATGTAATGTAAAACATTATGAATATATCTAGTGTTTCTGAGGCTACTAAACCAATCGGTCTTTCGAGATTTGATCTTTCTTGTGATCTTGCCAATGTCATGTAATAATGCACCGACTCTAGGTAACTGGGGTCGGGGTGTTACAGTTGGTATCAAAGGAAGTTTAGTACAAACCTTTCATGCTAGATTTAGATAAACTCTGATTAGAGCACGTAGAAGTAAGATGAACTTTGAGGATTAGTATAGAAGAACTTCCTAGAATTTTTGTATTGTAGAGATTTTCTGAGTTTTCCAAAAAATACATCCCTGTCTGGATACGAGCGGGTAGAGGTGGATCTGGCACAGATGTACCTGGGGGTAAAACCCGAAAACACCGCTTTGAGCTAGACTCGAACGGGAACTGGTGCACGACAACGGGCCTTGCTGCACTCTTGGTTATGACACTCCCAGGGGATATACTTAAGATAACTCTCATTTTATTTACAAATCATTATGAAGGTTTTATGAGTATATACTTCCTCAACGAAAACATTTTTATGATTATGTATTATATCCATAAATAGTTCAATTTATGTTAAGTGTTTTATAAGTATGGGATTATGTATTTTGATTCATAATCAGATCTAGTTTATGACATTGTTTAGAAATGGTGCCTAGTGGAAGAAATAGAAACTGTATCAATGCACGCACTCCATGTAGGGATTTCCCTCCTGATCAAGGTAACTATAGTGGAGCTAGTGATGCAACGGGTGCCGATCAGCTAATCACCATACTGGGACAACTTACTCAGGTTATGAATAATAACCTTACCCATATAGAGCACCCTGATCCGTAGCGTGGAGTATCAATGTTAGATCACTTCATGAGGAAGCAACCACAAACATTAAATGGGAGTAAAAATCCATTAGTAGCTGAGCAATGGATAAGTTCCCTAGAGAAAATATTTCAGGCTTTGGGGAGTATTGAAAGGGAAAAAGTTATCATGGCAGTTTACCGTCTCACTGGAGATGCTGATCAATGGTGGTCATTGATTCAAAATATGAAAGAAGATGATGAAGTATCAAATATGGAATGGAGGTAGTTCAAAGATCTGTTTTTAGAAAAATACTTTCCTCGCGACCATCGAGCAGATATGGAAAGGCAATTTCTGAGTCTGAGACAAAAGCAGGATGAGAATGTCACAAAGTTTGAGGATAACTTTACAAGGTTAGCAAGGTATGCTGGAGATTATATACATAACCCAATAAGTAAGATTGATCGTTTCATTGATGGGTTAAAACCATTTCTCCATTGAGCATTAGTCTAACAATCCTTCTCGTCGTACGAAGATATTGTCTCATGTGCTATCAAGACCGAAAAAAAATTCTCTAAGTCTTATGACTTTAAAGAAATGCAAGAGAAGAATAGATCTGTTGATCAACCTGGGAAGGGAAATAAGCAGAAGAAGGGAAATTTTGAATATCCATCCTGTGGTAAATGTGGGAAGAAACACCCCGGTACTTTCTTGAAGGGAAAAGGAGTCTGTTACAAGTGTGGTGAAAAAGGCCACCAAGCTCGTGATTGCAAAGGGAAGAAGGAAGATACCAATGTTCAGTGCTACAATTGCAGGGATATGGGACATTATGCAAATGAATATCCTAAGCGTCAGGGGAACATACCTCAGAAAAGGCCAAGGGATCAAGGCCAAGATTTTGTTATCACTACTGCTGAGGTAGAAGCTCCAAAAGACATGGTGGAAGGTAATTTAATGGTTTCCTCAAGTTTAGAAAATGCATTATTTGATTTTGGATCATTGCATTGTTTCATATCTTCCCAGTTTTCTAAGAAAATTAGATATTTCCAATTTGATTTAACAAGGCAGTTGTCAGTTAAAACTCATAGGGAAGTATCATTGCAACAAAGTTTTGTGAATCAGTCCCCATTAGAGCACATAAATGTTCTATATCTGCTGATCTCATCGTCATACATATGATTGAGTTTGATATAATCATTGGTAAGGATTGGATTTCGGGCTATGATGCGAAGATTTATTGTAAGAATAAATAGGTTACGATTATTGATGATGATGATAGGGAACACATTATCTTTAGAGCAGAATCATCACCACCTAATTCTTATCTAGATCTACCCCCAGTAGCTCAACTAAATTAAATTATTGGGGAGGAAGAGAATGAAATGACTATGGGTGAGGAAATTAATATTCAAATAGAGGATGTACCCATTGTTAAAGAATTTTTAGATGTGTTTCCAGACGATTTACCTGGACATCCTCCAGAACGAGAAGTTGAGTTTTCCATTGATTTAATTCCTGGATCAAGGCCTATATCGAAAACCCCTTATATAATGGACACTGTAGAATTAGTCGAACTAAAGAAACAACTACAGGAATTGAGTAATAAAGGATTTATTCTCCCTAGTGTTTCTCCATAGGGTGCCCCTGTTCTTTTTGTTAAAAAGAAAGATGGATCCATGATGTTATGTGTCGACTATAGGGAGATCAATGCTATAACAATAAAGAACAAGTATCCCCTACCTCAAATTGATGATTTATTTGACCAACTACATGGATCTCAATACTTTTCAAAGATTGACCTTCGATATGGATACCATCAGTTGTGTGTGAAGAAGGAAGACATTCCGAAGATAGCATTTTGAACCAGGTACGGGCATTACGAGTTTACAGTAATGCCTTTTGGATTGAATAATGCACCCTATGTATTCATGGATCTGATGAATAGAGTTTTCAAGGAGTATCTCGATGAATTTGTGGGGGTATTTATTGATGATATCTTGGTATACTCCAAAAGCTATGAAGATCATGAAAATCACTTGCGCATTATCCTGAAGACTCTGAGAAGACATGAATTATATGGAAAGTTTAGCAAGTGTGAATTATGGCTTAATGAGATTTATTTTCTTGGACATATTGTCTCTAAATATGGAATCTATGTTGATCCTTCTAAGACCAAGGCAATCCAAGAATGGCTAGCCCCAATGAATATAACTGAGGTATGTAGTTTTATTGGGTTGGTAGGTTATTTTCGACATTTCGTCCAGAATTTTGCCCGATTGGCTAACCCATTAACGAATCTCACACGTAAAGGGGTTAAATTTGTTTGGACAAAAGAGTGTGAATAATGTTTCGAAGAACTGAAGAGAAGATTACTCAATGCTCCTATATTGACTCTACCATCGGGGAATGATGGGTTTGTTATTTATAGTGATGCATCGAAGAAAGGACTTGGTTGTGTCCTTATGCATAATGATAGGGTTATTGCCTATGCATCACGACAGTTAAAAATTCATGAACAAAACTACCCTACTCATGATCTCGAGTTAGAATCTATGATCTTTGCTTTGAAGATATGGAGGCACTACCTCTCTGGTGAAAAATTTGAGATTTATACTGATCACAAGATTTTGAAGTATATTTTCTCACAAAAAGAACTCAACATGAGGAAAAGGAGATGTCTTGAATTACTTGAGGATTATGATTGTACGATACACTACCACCCGGGGAAGGAAAACAAGGTGGAAGATGCTTTGAGCAGAAAAGACCATGGAGTTTTGAACAATATGAGAATTGAAAGGGATCCAATTTTCATGGATCTAGTGAATATGGACATGAGAATAACCAGGGGAGGTGAAATATCAATGATTTTTCAAAAGGTTTCCAACCATCTTTACTAGAAAGAATTATGAGTTCTCAGACCGATGGTGAAGAATTTCAAAAGAATATAAAAGTTGTGAATGATGGGATATTGAGAGACTTTGTGTATAAAGATGGAATTTTGAAATTCGGGAAGAGGCTTTGTGTTCCCGATATACCTGATCTAAAAAGTGAATTGTTGGATGATGCTCATAGTTCCAATTTCTCTATACACTTTAGGAGCACCAAAATGTATAGAGATTTGAAGGAATATTTTTGGTGGGACAACATGAAGAGGGGGATTGCTGATTTTGTGTTAAGATGTATGGTTTGTCAACAAGTGAAAGCTGGAAGGCAATAGCCTGGAGAATTCATGCAACCTATTCCCATACCGGAGTCGAAATGGGACAATATTACGATGGACTTTGACATGGGACTACCAAAGACGCCTATAAAGAACGATGCAATATGGGTTATTGTTGATCGTCTTACCAAGTCAGCACATTTTCTTGCTATAAAAGAAGATCTACCACTGGAACATCTAGAAAGACTATATATTAATGAAGTTGTGAGACTTCATGGAGTACCCCTATTGATTGTTTCAGATCATGATCCCCGTTTTACTTCAAGATTCTGGAAGAGTCTTTAGAAATCCCTGGATACTGAACTTCATTTGAGCACTGCCTACCACCCTCAGATAGATGGACAATCAGAACGACCTATTCAAAACGTATAAGACATTTTGAGATCCTGCTCACTTGACTTTCAGGGTTTGTGGGATCAATATTTACCTATGGTAAAATTTTCCTATAACAATAGCTTACATTCCAGTATTCAGATGGCACCATATGAAGCATTATATGGAAAGAGATGTCTTACACCAACCTGTTGGGATGACGTTGGTGAAAGAAAACTTATAGGTCCAGAACTGGTGGAGGAAACGATGGAAAATGTGAAGGTAATCCAAAATCACATCAAAACAGCTCAAAGTAGGCAGAAGAGCTATGCCGATAATCGAAGGACGGATTTGGAATTTAAAGTTGGTGATCATGTTTTCCTGAAGGTATATCCATGGAATGGAGTCATACATTTTGGTATGAAAGGTAAATTGAGTCCCAGCTACATCGGACCTTTCGAAATTCTAGAACGAATTGGGGTTGTAGCTTACTGATTGGAAATGCCGCCAAGTCTCTCCAAAGTTCACGATGTGTTCCACGTATCTCTATTGAGGAAATACTTGCTAGACCCAACCCATGTACTCACCTATGTGGAGTAAGAACTGGAACCCGATATGTCTTACTGTGAAGAGCCCGTCAGGATTCTTGATACAAGAGAACAAGTACTGAGAAACCGGACGACGCGTCTGGTAAAAGTTTTGTGGAGAAACCATAAGATGGATGAGGCAACGTGGGAACCCGAGGAACTTATGATGAAGAACCACTCAAGTATTTTCATGTGATAGTATTCTAGAAATTTTGAGGACGAAATTATTTGAAGGAGGGGCGAATGTAACACCACAAGCTTCTACAGTACGCTTCTCTTTGAATAATGTGATAGCGTGTGTTGTACGCAACACCGTGTTCTGACACACCATAACTAATCAAACTAGCCGTTATGAATAGTAATACCTACTTTTTGAAATTATATATATCCTATATTTCAAAATGGACTTCATTTTTGGATTCGGAATATCGAATTTAGCCTAAGGTGAAATTTTGGTACTTTTTAGATAACTTTAATATTTTGATGAATAGTGAAAATTACTAAATTTTAATTAAAAACAACTTTTTTAATCGAAATAATTTATATTGATAAATTATGAATTTAAGTGGTTTAAAAGTATATTTAGAATATATTTTTACCATTTAATAAAATGTTGATCATTGGACATAATTTCACAATTAAACCGAACATTAACAAGTATCAATCTTTTGGTAGTTATTATATCTTAAAAACACGCTTTTTGTTTTGACAGTGGGAATTAATTTTAAATTAATTTCTTCCACTTCGGTGCTTTGAATTTCCAAAAATGGATTTCATATTTGGAATCAGGATGTTCAATTTGTGTAAATAGGTAACTTTTATTTTTAGACATTTTGAATAATTACTTCGGTAAATTTTTTATTTACCATGGTTAAAGGGTAAATCCGGTAAATATGGGTTAAAAAATAATATTATAATAATACAAATTACCCTAAAACATGTCCTAACCTTATTGGTTGATACAAGTTCGACCATAGGAATATTTGGGTCGATTTTAGGTCCCCATGGTGCCACTTGTATGTGATAGGGACACTTTATTTTAATTAGGTTAAAATGAATACAAAAATGACACAAGCATATATCCTTTAGAAAAACAATTTTTACATAGGGTTATATATGTTGGATTTTCGATTGTAAATAATCATTAGAAATCTAAAGAGATTTACTACATAATTATATTTTATGTATAATTTTTAGACATTAAATAATTTAATTTTTTTTATGACATAATGATGATGCAGTAATTACCATAATAGTGAAAAATTAAAATAATTGATATTATAAATACACCAAATAAATATAATTTGAGAATTTTAATGAATTACACTGATTTTCTAGGTCAATATTACATGTTAGTAATGAATTAATTAACTTTTTTCGAAGTAATAATTCTGTTATGAGTTTTACAAGAATCAACTATTTAATAGTGTCAAAGTTGACATAAAAGAGTTTTTTAAAAAAATATTATATTATTAAATGATATTAAATTCGTAAAAATCTCAGGTTCGGCCAAGAGACTTATATAATGATAGTTGTATCATTAATGGACCACTTGGGGGGTCACTTGGATGTATATAGTAAGTTTATTAACTATATAATATAAAAATACAAAGTGACATGGTAAATGTCAAACTAATTAACTAAGAGTTAAAACTAAAAGATAAGGTTAATATAGTAACCCAAACCTGTCTAAATTATATTGGCTGATTTTTTTTCGACCTATCCCCACCTTAACCTTTGAATAATCAACTTTGGAGCCATTAGAAACTGAATATGAATTTATTATAAATTAATCTTTCTGGGTTTTCCAAAGGTGCCCATCACCCCTCTTATAAAAGGGCACTCCGCCTTCTCATTACTTCACACCTTCAAAGCCTTTTGGTTCGGCCAAAATCTGCCCAAATACTCTCTCAAATTCCCTCAATACAATCTAGAGTCGTTAGTTTGATCATAAATCCAACCTATGGAGCCCTTTTGATCAAATCAAAAGGAATAACCCAAAGAAGTGGTAATGTTTTCGCCACCCTTTTCCAAGTTCATTTCTTCTTCCACTTATTCCTTATTTGTTATCACCATTATAAAATAATAACTCCAGTATCATATATATACTATGATTTTATTATAAATATGGTACAACCATATTCATTATTCTATTCACCCTTTGAATAACATGTCACCATACGTGCGTACGTACGGCTTACCGTCTCCACGTCGTGGTGTAATTGTTATTCAATATATTATTATTTTGATGGGTATAATAGTGATGTGTAACTCATTTAAATAATAAATATAACATGATAATGATTCTGTATATATGATATACTATCCAATTATATATTATTTTAATATCGAAATAATGATATTGTCGCTCGTGCGTACGTATGGACTACCGTCTCCACGAACGCGATGAGATTCATTCTTCATCGTATCCATTCAAGTATAATTATCATTTGATGATTTAAAAATAATGTTTAAGGACTTGATATCATTGTAGATATGAATAAGATACAACCTATCCATGAAAAACATGGCTTACGTAACAAAACATATAAAAGAAAATGAGTAAGTTAACACCCGAAACGACGATAATACTAAGATATTATTAACAAGGAAATGTTAAAAGATCATATATGATATCATATTAATATATATAATTCTTGTATAATTTAATAACAATTATTTCACCATTATACAAAAGGTTAACCTACCCCAACCAAGGAAAAGTACAAGGTAAGGGTTATTTCACAATCTCTTCATTATCCAAGGTTGTTTATACGTAATAATCTACTGGGATCTCTTTGTCATCCAGATCCATGTTTCTTCAAAATGTATTTCAAAACATTTTTAATATTTACAAGAATATAGGTTAAAGTCATTTATACCCTTGATTGACTTTTTATAAGTGGTTTATAAAGGAATCTTTCCATCGTTTTCCAAAAAAGGTGCTTTTTAACCTTTTCGACAGAATTAAGGTAAGAATGTTTTTTTAACTTATACGGTGGGTGTGGTTATTTTCCGCCGTTATAAAATCGTCGAAGCTTCCCTTACAATCTTATAAGAATATTTTCAAAGAAAATGTTTTATTTCATAAATATATGACTCTTAAATGATTTCAAAATATAAATAGATATTTCTCTAAAAAGATTTTTGATTTCATCTATGTCAACATCCTTTGATGGATTTTATGCTTATTTGAAGTTGATTTATTATGATACAAAAATTCTATATTGTATTGATGTTTTTGTGATATTTTTGACTGTGGATGTGCTATTTTTATACAATTAATAGTTTATGGAGAAAGTATTGACATTTCGTATTCTAGTTTTAATACGAATGTTTATGTTATGTTTAAACCTTTTCATATGGGAATGCATTGGACTTAATATGTGACGGTTGGAGCCCGCTATAGCTCATCGATGCATCGGTAGGTCTCATGAGACAAACTAGTGTCTTGGCACAAGGACTTGGAAAAATCTTATTTCTAGTCTTGGAACGAGGCCTTGGCTATGTGGTTATGATAGTCTGGCATTATGCATTCCATCATTATGAAAGTGGTTATTGATATTGCATGTGATTATTTGATTAGTAGAATATCCATGTGAATAAGTAAATGGAATTATTTCATTTTATTTTTTCCATTATATGTTGAAGTTTAAGTTTAAAAGGATTTTGTTTTGGTTATACACTGCCTTAAATGATTATTCTTATTTAGGAAAGTTTCTCCTATATTGTTATCCTTACTGGAAATTTGAGCTCACCCCTTTTCTATGTTTTATATTTCCCAGGATGTGAAGAAGTAAATTATGAATAACCTACAGGGATATTATGAGGGGATAATAGTGTGGATTATGGAGACAATATGTTGTTGTAGTAGTTTTTCACTTCATGATGTAATGTAAAACTTTATGAATATATCTAGTGTTTCGGAGGCTACTAAACCAATCGGTCTTTAGAGATTTGATCTTTCTTTTGATCATGCCAATGTCATGTAATAATGCACCGACTCTAGGTAACTGGGGTCGGGGAGTTACAATGTCCTTTGATTCATCCATATCTATATTATTATATAGTACACTTGTGTCGATTTTTGTTTATATAATTCCAATTATCCAATCCATTGGTTCCCCTCACCCAGATGTGTGTTACAAATACATGTAATTACTATAGTTTCCCATGGCACATGGAGATGGTTCAAGATGGAACCATAAGGATTGCAACCCATGTGTTACATAGTTGGATACGTGGAATGTTGTAAATCATTCAAAGATTATCAATAAGAGTTATTTCACTTGGGTCATATGTTGATTTAATGTATGCACATTAAATCAAACATTAGAGAAAGATCATGAATGGTTTATTTACTTATTTATGTATTTCATTCTATGCATTATTTAATTTTATTGATGAAATACCATGATCACATAAATGAATGATTAATGTGCAAAGATGAAATTTAAATAAATGGATTATGTGTAAATATTTTAACCATCATGGTTAATTATTTAAGTAACATCCAATTAATATTAATAGGACATGTAAAGGATAAAAAAAGATAAAATTTATGCAGAATAAATTAAAATCCTTCAAAAATATTTTAATTCAGACTTGGCCTTACTTCAATTGATTTGGAATCAAAGGCAAAGAATATAGAGTATGACCTACCCTCATTGGGACACTTACTTTTAATATGGATTTCTTATGAAGTTTATGGTTTGATTTAATAATATTACATCAAGAGAAGTATCCCTCTCTATACTTGATGTAACTTGGATGTATGTTTTTAGGAAATCCATCTAGATGTTTCAAGATAGGGGATCTACACAACGATTCAAGGATTTGAAAGATGAAAGTGGTAAAATTATTTCCAACCTAAATACATTCAACTAGCTTGAAAACCCACCGTTGGGATTATGTGAATAGATATATGGATCATTTCCACTGGAATTTTATAGTAACTAGACATTCCACGTTCAATGATGAGGGTTTTTGGTACATGATAAAATAGTGGGATATTTAAATAAATCAATTAATTTATTATTTATCATATAATTTTTAGTCAAGAAATGTACTAATAATATTGTCATTTAATTTTAGAATAAATAGAAATTTTGTTATCTACACCGACACTTCAATCTATATTTGAGAAGAAATATATCCTCACTAGAAGAAATTTTTAGTAGTGATTTAGACATTCGGGTTTTTTTCTCTTTAAATGGAAGTATTACATGCTGAAATACTAAATTCAAGATCCTCTTGGTAAGGATGAAAGTGATGTATACTTCTATATATATGAAAAACACATGAACGATGCTGTAAAAATTCAATGTTTAATGATTCTGTCTTTGTCTATTAAACTCATGAAGTCTCACCAAATCATGGATGTGTATAGAATTCTTGATAACCTCCATAGTCTTTACCATGAGAGAGATATCAAGGAACAGTTTGAGATTATAAAGGTTCTCTTTCAGATCAATCTTGGAGAGGGTGCCTCAGTTGGGTCTCACATAGTAATGCTCATTGGCTACATTGAGCACTTAAAAGTAATAGGGTTTAAACACCACAATGAATTGGGAACTGATCTCATTCTAGTATCAACCCATCATATCCTCTCTAGATTTTTTCTGTTTTTCAATATGAACAACATTGATAATTATCTATCATATTTTCTCACTCTTCTTCTCCAAGTAGATAATGAGAGAAAGTATGAAAAACCTTTTTTCTGTATGGTGAAAAAATTTAAAGGAAAAGAGAAGAAATTTAATCCCAAATCTTCTTCATTCCCCCTCCAAGAAGAGGAAGATCCAGTGGAAAAAATAGATAAGGATAATATTTGATTCACATGTGGGTAGAGAGGCCACTAGAATAAAAATTTCACCCAGCCAAGGAATCAAGGGAATGCTTTATGAGTGTTTTAGTTTTATTTAAATTTTTTCATTTCTAAAAATTTGGTATTAGATATAGATTGTGTTGCTCAAATATGTATTGAAATATAGGAACCAAGTAAATTCAAAATAATTAACTAAGGGGGGTAGATCTATGAGAATCCAATAGAGATAAACATGATATTGAAACTATCAGGGACTACAACCTCACATTGTTGAGTGGAATGATCTTGGTCTTAACTGGTATTTTTATGTTCCTTCAGTTACCAAAAACATTATATCTATATCCAGACTTCATACAGTTGGTTTTGTTATCAATTTTAGAAATTCATTTTTATTATTTTATAAATATAACATTATTTATGGTAATACACATTTAAAGACAATTGTTTATGTGTTGGATTATTCAAACCAAGATATGGAAATTGATGACAAAATATCTTCACATGACTCATACCACACCCAACTATGGCATCACCGACTATGTCTTGTAAACGTAACATCATTGAAAATATTGTACCAAGATGTAAATTTATATTATTTTAAACTAAAAACACATTTTCTATGTCCCACATGTTTACAAGTTAAAATGAAAAGATCCCCATTTTATAGAAGAGGTGAGAGGTCCAAATACCTTCTTCAAGTAGTTCATACAAACATGTGTGGATATTTCCTATTAAGGCAAGGGGTAGGTAATCATACTTCATTAATTTTACCAATAATTTATTAGATATTTATTTGTATAATTAAGGAGGTATAAGCCAAAACATTTTGATAAATTGAAGGAATACATGAATTATGTTGAGAACTAGATTGGAAAGAAGATTAATAAACACTAATTAGAAAGTGGTGGATGATATATTAAAAAAAATTAATTTGTTACTTATGAGATTTTGGGATCCTATATCAACTCACTCTTATACACCAAAGTGTAATGGTGTAAGTGAAAGGATGAACTGCACCAAGTTAGATATGGAGAGATAAATGATCAGTTATGATAGTCTCCCTTGTTTTCTTGGGGATATTTGTTATAAATAGTAGCAAAAATATTCAACCAAGTGACAACTAAAGTAGTAGATGGTATTCAATACCATTTATGGAATGGAAAGAAACTAATTTTTTCATACTTAAATGATTGGGTTTATGAATCATTTTTTAATTCCACATTAGGCGACAAACTTGTACCCTGAGGCACAAACCGTACCTTTATAGGATACACCAAAAGAAACAATGGGATATTACTTATATGTACCCTCAGAAAAAAGGTAGTAGTGTAATGACACACCATATTACATGAGAGCGAGAACATATCTAATAGAGATAATGGTAGTGAGATAGACTATTATGAAGTTGAGGCTCATGGAATATAATAGTTTTCATAGGAACAGATTCCATAAAGCCTCAAAGAAGAAGAAATTGTTCCAAAGATACAAGTACTATGTATGTTTACAAGAGAAGATATAGAACTATAATGGTATGTTTTTTCATTAATTGAGGATGTTGACTCTTTATTAGTTGATAATAATTACCATCTAACCTATAAAGATGTAGTGAGTGGAAAATATTCTTCTAAGTGGCAAGATTCCATGAATACTAAAATGGATTCCAAGTACAAAAACTGAGTCTAGATTTTGTTAGATCCTCCTTTGGATGAAAATCCCATTGGCTTAAAATGGGTATTCCTGAAGAAAATTTACATGGAAGAACACATAAGTACCTATAATTTTAAATTGGTTACAATAGGGTTTAAATAGTGTCAATTCATTGAATACGATGAAACATTTTCACGAGTTGCAATAATAAAATCTATCAGAATTCAACTTTTCATTATGTCTTACCCTGACTATGTGAATTGGAAAATGGATGTCAAAACATCATTAATTAATCATAAACTTCAAGAAGATGTTTATATGACATAACTCGAAGGGTTTGTGACACTAAAATAATCCAACAAGATATACAAATTTCAAAAAACCATTTATGGATTAAAGCAGCAATCACTGTCAAGAATGATTAATTTTGATGAATCCATAACAGGATTTGGTTTCATAAAGAAAAAGTGTGAGCCTTTTTTCTACAAATATTTTAGTGGTGTTGTGTTTATTTTCTTAAAAGTATATATCGATGACATATTTCTTATTGAAAATTAAATATCAATCTTATAGTCTCTTAAGGTATGGTTGAATAAATAATTCTCTATAAAAGACTTGGTTGAACCAGTATATATTCTTGGGATTAAGATCCATCATGATAGATCCATGAGATAGAAAAACCTATGTCAAAATACATACATTGGCAAGATACTGAAGAGATTCATTATGGAACAATCCGAGAGAAGATTATTGCTAGCATCAAATGACAGTCATCTTTTTTTGAAGATGTGTCCTTAGAAACATGAGTAAAGAAATAGAATGTAAGGATTATATGAACATTATTGATTAGGTTAGTTATGTAGGTTATGTTATGTAATGGGATAGATGTCACCTATACTTTATTTTTGGTAGGAAGATATCGAGATGACCTAGCTGACCACCATAGGATAGATGTCACCTAAGTATTTGAGGCAAACTAAGGATATGTTCCTAGTTTATGGAGTAGATAAAGAACTATCCATCATAGTATATGAAGATACTAGTTTCCAAACATTTAAAGATGACATGAATTCACAAATGGGATACAAATTCTCTTGGAATGGAGGTTTTTTGAGCTGGAAGAGCTGGAAGTAGGTTGTGGGTGGGGATTCTATAACTGAGTATGAGTATATTATAGCTTCTGAAGCAACAAAACAATTAGTATGGATGTGAAAATTCATTCTGGGGATTAACATACTGCCTTGAAGTAAAGATACTATCATGATCTGTTGTGATAATACTATAAAAATGGATCTCACAAAATATCCAAGGTCACATTAGTAGACAAATCACATACTTTAAAAGTATCATCTCACATGATATTATTCTCAAAGAGGTTAGTTTTTAGTGAGAAGTATTTACATGGATGAAAATGTGGTGGACCACTTGACTAAATCCTTAACTCTATAGAAGCATGATTATCAAGTGAGGTGTAGTGGAATGAATGTCCTAAAAAGTTGGCTCTAGTACAAGTTGGAGTTTGTTGGAGTTGGTGTCCTAGGACCAACTGGTTTTAAATGGATTACATGTATATTCTATGTATTTAATATTAATAAAAAATATAATTATATATTTTTTAATGTTTTCATGACTCTAATGTAATAATTTCCTAGAGTATATATTACATTAATAAGGTCATACTCATTCCTCACTATTATGAGAACCTTGAAGTGTTATGAAGATATTATAAAATATAATTATACATTAGGATAACATAATATGAAGGGACACATATTATATATAATTTTATGTGTGAGTACCTGAAAGTAGATGTGGCTTCTTCTCATAAAGTTTGCACTTTGTAATCTCCAGGATGAGAGATTATAATAGCAGACATGCCAGTAGGAACTCTTCATGTTTTAGTGTCATTTGTTGTTTCTATCTACAATAATGTGTAATGGTCCTTGTAATTTAATATTATAATTTATGCATGTCATGACTCATGCATGTATATTTTATGATGCCAACTTTTATTCCATATATTTGTGGTGAGGTATGTTACATTGTGTGTGTTACGATTGACATGTCATTAATGGATAAGTCAAGGAAGGATTTTCCCTTCCATTTTAAAGGATGTTGATATCTAAGCCCTTTTATTGGAATAAAACCATCACATTAAATTCTATTTCCATGGTGAAATGACAAATTTATTTTATATAGAAAAGGAAATACATATCTATAAAATAGTTTGATGACACATATTTGCAACCTGCTTGATGAGATATTGTGAAATAAGGGGTTATTTTACAGAGTGAGCATTCATATATGGATTTCATCTATATTACATTAATTTAATTCCCTAGGGTTCCTTGACCCATTTCTATATTGTAATATTTGACTTTTAGAAACCCTATCTAATTCCAATGAGAAAGAATCCTTCAAGGCCACACACATTGGGTTTTTTATGATCTCGATTAAATCTTATTTGAATTTAATTAATTGAATAAATATTATTCTAAAAAAACAAGGGATAATTTTATTCTGGTTTTATCAATCACAAATATTTATTTATGAATAAAATATTTGAATAAAATATTTTTTGGGTGTTCAATAAATTTTATAGGAGTTCAAACGGACGAAGATCATGTTCGATGAAAAATATTAATTAATAAGATGGTTGAATAATATTTTTTATTGTGCAAGTTGGCGCATTCACCAAAATAATAACAATATTATTATTATTATGTGGAATTGGTTTTGATAAATATTATAATATTATTTAAGGGATACAATGAAATTAAATAATATCTTAACCTAAACCCTATCTCTATAAATAGATTTTTGTTTATAATATGTATTCTATCCTGAAACCAAAACATTGGAATAATTGTGCACAAAGAAACTCTCTATCCACTCCTCCATTATCTCTTACTATTAAGAATGAGAAACAAAATATATATTCCTTTAATATCAAATGATTATAAATCAATATGAATAATGAAAAAAAATCACATTATTGCACTAGATCTTTGAGATAGATTCATGTTACTCGAATATCAAAGGAGCATTTGTGAATCCCCACTAGAGAGATTCTATCTTTGGATCCTTAAAACATAACGAAGGAAAATATAAAGGGTCATTTTGGAAGATCCATATCTTCATCTTAGAAAGAATCCTTAGATCAAGTATTTATTTCTTTCGATTTACATAAATTAATTATAAATTTTATGTGCAAGATCCTCTCTTGGGGTTTCTAGAAACTCAAAATTAAAATAAATTTTAATATATCCCTCATCAATCAGAACTTATTATTTGCCTAAAACATATAATGAGGTGTATGAAAGAGTCACAAACATTATAGAGGGACTTTAATAGGTGATTTTGATCTCTGATAAGAAGGTTTCAACCTGGTTTTCATCTTCAATTCAATTTTGTTACACTTTTTTTATAATTATTTTATTCTAGCATGCATGAGTGTTATTGAATTTTTCCTCTAGTTTGGTATGTATTCCTTGTTGTGTTCTCCCTTTATTTTAGCCCTTTTTGTAAGATTCCTTCATTTCTTTTCTTAATAAAATTGGTTTGGGTGGTGTTATTTCCATGGACTTGGTCCAATGTGGTCTGAACCAAATTATTTATTATTTCCTTTATATTTATTATATTTTTATATCTCTTGTTGTGGAATTTTCATACTATGGTTCCAATATTTATTGCTTCTATTTTTTGTATGATTCTTCTTGTTAGTTTTTAATCTAATTATTGATCCTGTTTTCATCTCTATTGTGTGATGGTTGGATGATGATACCTCCTACCTAGGGTTTCTTTATGTCTCTAGGGATATCCTCCAATAACATTTTAGTATTATAAGTTTTATTGAGCGTAATGATTTATTCATGTAAATTATATATTGATAATTTTTATGGAGATAGTGATTTCATTTTGTGAAGAGTTCGAATTCATGTCCTTCTTTTCCTAAATGTAGTTGATTAAGATTTCCCATGATCTGAGAAAAAAATTACCACCATCTCTACCATTGAGAAAATTTCAATTACTTTTGAGGAATGCAACTCTAATATTTCAAAGAATGATCATTCCCTATATTTATTGAACCTGAATTACAAGGTTTTGTGATAACAGGTCCATGAGACCTTTTTCAATTAAATATGGTTGAATTTAGGGAATATTTACATGATTATGTCACTTTTTTATGTTTATGAAAGAAAATGCATCTTTGTGATTTCAAAACATTCCCCACACTTCTTTATGGACTCATTTAGATAATTTTAATTCGGTGGTGTTAAAATTAGCCAATTTAGATGTCGAAATTAAGGATGATGACCAAGGTTGTTTGTTTCTTAATTCTTTGGATGAATCATTCAACCTAGTTAGATGTTACATGATGTATGGTATGGACTTCATCACTTTAGAGTTAGTAAATTAAACTATTTTATCTAGGGATATTCATATTCATGATTTGAATATAGAGGGAAGTGGGGTGAATTATGGGATCAAGTTTATTAGTTTGGATGGAAAACCTAAAGGTAAAATCAAATAAATGAAGGGTGGTAGTCAGTTTAAGAAGTTAATGTACTATTGGAGTGGAAAAACTGATCACATTAAGAGGAAATACTCTGAGGATACATCTTGGGATTGTATAGCCTAGAAAAATATGGTATACCCTGGTTGTAATGGTTCCAAGGTTCTGTATGTCTATCTTGCTTCCCTTAATATATAGTATTTGAAGCTCTAGGTTTAATTGGTTCAACGTTCCTAGGACTAGCTATCCATGTGATTTACATGGGGCCTGGTTGGAAGAGAGGATGTGGATAAGGCTAGTTTTCTTAGTTGTTTGAGATCAAGTGGAGGATTGTCTCATATTAACCAGTTGTGTTTTCTTGTTTTTTTTACTTATTTCATTAGAATTGTTTCACTTTTGATAATGTTTATACTCTACATTATTGTTTTTACATATTTATTTTTGTTTAAGTAATTTAGTAATGCTCTAGTTTCTTTGGATGACCTACCATCATAGAATAGATGAACAATACCTTTGACAGCATGTGTGCAGTTAGTTACATGTATGTGATAATGGATGCTCATGTAAGTGAAGGTATGAATTATGTTTAATGAAGTTTATTATATATTTTTTATTTTTTAGCATGTTTTTGTAGTTTTTAGTAGTAGATGTAATGGTATGGGTAGACATGTGCCACTATGGTACATGGTAGGAATTTTTTCAGGCTAGTCTGATCAGGTTTGTGCTTAGGGTCTGTTGTTAGTGAAGACTATCTGAAGCAGTTGATAGTTTAGGCTAGTGTAGGCTTTAGAATAACATCACCCCTATGTTTTTACATTTTGTTTTTTAAGGTGTAGATTTGTTAAACATTTCATATTAATGTTTCATATTAAAATGTATTTCTTTATATTTTTTATGTCATGAATGATCTATTGTTTCATATTAATTCATGTTTCATTTATTTTTCTTTTACTTAGATTTTTTTGGCATCATTATGGCTTGTTTTTCTTCACACTTATGTGAGGAAATTTACCCTTATGTAAGTTTTATGTTTCCCTTACTTGATGTGGTTTTACCCTTACATGAGGGGTATTGTAACCTTACATGTGATTTTATTTGTAGGTATTACCATTGTGTGGGTTGGCCATTAACTTTACTTATTAATTTTTTTTACCTTTATGTAGCTATGGAAAAGTATGTGATGCTTTTACGTTCATTGGTTGTTTCCCTTATGTAAGGATTAGCTTACCCTTACATAGTAGTTGTGATGCCTTTAGAAACATTGGGACAACCCTTAAATGATGTTTATTGATTTTTTATTACTCTTATGTGGGATATGTGGTTCCTTTACGCAATGGAGGATCGTTCTTTACGCGATGAAGGCTTTTGGCGAGCTACCCTTATGTAGTGGGTTTACGGTTCATGACACCCTTACACAGCGGTATAGAGACCTTTATGATACAGTCAATAAACCCTTACAAATAACCTATTCATAACTTTATACATGAATAAATATTAATATGTTATCCCTTACGTAACATGCTGGTGAAAATTTACATAGCCATGGTTGATTGAGTTTTTTTAACAACTTATCCAGTATGCTTCTTGGTTTTACATGTGTCCCAATGTTATTGGAGTTTGTTCAGGTTAATTTTCCCTCAATTTTAAGTGCTTGAGTACCTTATAGATAGTGATGTATTACAAACTCATAGAGTTAAATCCAATTAGGGAGGAGATGGAATAGTCCTAGGATAATAATTCGATTGGGAAAAAATATTTTGAGAATATCTGATTATAACAGAAGTCTGAAATAATTATCATGAAATAAATTGTGACATCAACTCTAACTTGGAAAAACCCCCTAATGTAGAGGATTAAAATCCATAGGGAAACATTGAAAAAACTCTACTAATAATAAGAGAGTACCAAATCATATATATTGATGAAACTTGAATTTCAAAAATACATTGTAGAAATCTTGTGTGAAAATCCACAGCCTAATACACCTTTGTATTCTCTATAAAATTTTCATCTTGAAAAAACATCACTTATCAAAAATAAAAACCTAAACATGCAGTTTCATTGGGGCACCTCCAATAATCCATTGCACAACCAGATTTGATATTGCTCACTATATCCCACTGCATGCTATTTCCCACACCCAAAAACCATCACTCACATATCTGTCCCCAAATAATTAAACCCCTATTTCTCCATTTATAGGTGAATTATTCCCTAAAGTCCATGTTCACAACATACTTTCAAATAAAAAATAAAAAATAATGATAATATCTTAGAAAATAAAAAATATATCTGTGAGATAAGTAAAAAATCTCCCCATTTTGAAATTCACATGATGACATCACGGAAAAAATAAAATCCCTTTATTTGATTTTATCTCTCTATTTAAAAATGAATCCATTGAACTAATCAATATCCACCAATATCTTGATAAAAATGGAAATGAATTTGAACGAGCTCAATTGAAAAAAAAACCAGGTTGGTTTCTCACCAACCATAATCCTCTGTAGATAATATGATGACACCCATTTGTAATTATAATAGAAACCTAAAAACTCCCCCTATAAAAGAAAACCAAACACTGAAGTCTTTTTTATACCTATGTTTGCACTTTCCTACTGAACAAGAATACAACCAGAAATACATATCTCCCCAGTAATATTTATCACCATAAAATCAGTATTACCTGTAAAAACTAATTGCTCTATATTCTCAACATCCTCTGAGATGTCTGTAACTCTCAGCGCATCACCACGATATTTTATTTTAATTCCTTTTTTATTAGTTGTACAATCTAAAGAAAAGAAATGAGGTTTAAGACCCAACACAGTTGACCTGAAATACTTTGGATTCAAAACATTCTTCATCCTATTCTATGGTCTTCAACTCATATGTGATGATCTCTTATTCCACAAATATGACTAATTCATCATCACAGTTTCATTCATCACTTCACGAAGCACCTTTAGATCCTTCCTATAAATAATTTCATCCATTTTTCATCATGAATATACCATAGATCCTATAGATAATTTCTATATTCTATTTGAAAATTAACTATTAATTCTATTATTATTAATTAAACAAATAGATAAAAAAATTGGGAATACACATAGAACATGTTGATCATCCCCCCGGATCAATGTATAACTTTATTTTCTAGAGAGAAAAATATCACTAAACCTAAAAATATCAGAATAATATCTATTTTCCATATTCAATCTACCAAATTCACCTTCCTTGTATGAATAAAATAAATATATCTTTTTTATAATATGGTACAAAGATGTTAAATCAATCATATAAGATCACATATTTTTCTAGGCATGTTTCTCTCTATGTTTTTTGTTTGATCCCAAGTAGATTATTCTTGTTCAGATATGGAGAGACATTTTTGGATAAAATGCCCAAATGTTTAGTGATTTATGCTTTGTTGATTTAATGGTGTCTGGGTATAAATGGTACTAAGAGTTAATATGGGTTCTTGGTAATTTGAGAAGCTCTAAATTTGGTTAAGGTTTTTTAAAATAAAAATAGGATAAAAAATAAATTGCAGAAAATTTACATATCATATAAATGGATTACATTTCATTTAATTGTTTGAGGGTTTTAATAAAAGAAATTCTAAGAGACAAGTTTTTTAGAGTATTCCATAAAAATCATTTACACAACATGTGACCACATTACACACCGTGTAAATTCTTGACCTACTATTTTAATCTTGAAATGTTGATAGAATACATTCTATTTCATCGCAACTCCTCTCCTCTCATCCCTAGGGAATTATATAGGAAATTTTTGAGTTCCAACCTCCATTCTAGATTTTTTGTTTGTGTCTTCAATCCTTGGTATGTTCCTTTTGTTAGGTTTATTCTTTCTTCCCTTTGGTTCTCCAACCATTACAGTGAAATAATTTTCCTTATTGCATTTTTTGTTTTGATCTTGATCATTTTTGATATAGGAACCTCTTTTCAATCATCTTCACTTTATTACTTGTGGGAGTTGTCCATTGGAAGCATTTTTGGATAATCATTTAAAGGTAGGGGTCTCAATCTTCACCCTATGGTTTGATAATTTTTAATTTTATACAATATTTTTTTTGTGCCATCATTGCATGCATCTTAATCCATTAAATGATTAGATGAGATTATTCCATTAATTCCTTTGGTTTCACATGGATTTTTAATTGGATAATGGGTTAATGAAGTTTTATCATAACATGTGACCTAGGTTGATTTCTTGGTATAGAATCCCTAAAATGTGATATTATCTCATTAATATAATTTTTAATTAATTGTGAATATGAATGGAGGGTTTAAAGTGAAAGAATAATGGTAATTTTTATAATTAATCGTTTATAATTGTGATGTGATATTATGACATCCATGCTATATGATGGGAATTATGTTCCATTTTGTAATGCTTATATATCCGGCTTGGCCATGGTACTTGCACACTTATATGTTGTAATGTTGATATTGAGTGGGATCAACTCAGTCCATCCTGTAATGCTTATAGAGAGTGGGATATGTGGAATCCCATGTTGGTATGATTATAGGGATTTGACCTGGAAATGGTGTAATGTGTATAGGGATTTGACCCGAATTATTATTAATATACCACAATTATATGGTGGTTTCCAGCATGGTCATAAAACATTCTCATAGATTTTCCATCATGAATCCAATGTAGGTTATGTTACCTTAGTAATATGATTGTTGTCGGCATGGTTATAAGACATGTGAAGAGATATTCTGGAATTGGGCTGCAGTAGGTTTCTTAACTTGGTTATATGATTGTGGTTGGCATGGTTGTAATAAATAATCATTGATATTATAGAACATACCTAAAGTAGGCTGTTGTATCGATTTAATTGTTTAATTAATAAATACACATTTTTATCTGTTTATTACCTACACTTTTTATCAGACTAGTTTTCTTAGACATGGTGGTTTCGACCAACTGAGTTATACTCACAACTAATTCAGGTGTTCATTTGTTACTTGACCATATTATGTGGATGCAAGTTTGGACAAGCGAAAAGGACCTTGTATTTGATTGATTGTTTTTTGTTGGGTTGGAGTTGTGATATAAAACTAATGTGGAGTTCAGGACCTAGGACATTGAGTTTTTGGTCTTCTAGTATTTTATGTTTTTGTTCTATCATGGTATATAGTCACATTCCAGAATTTCATTCTATTATTTTATTATTATTTAATAGATTATTAAGTTAGTTTTTATTGTTGTCTTCTGTTATGTGTATACTTTTATTCTTTTTAGATTATTATGAATTTTTTTACTATTTGAAATCTCATACCAATGTGTATAGACTCCCCATGATACTATAAACACCCCCACAACTAGTCGGCGACCTATGTTGTATGTGGAGGTGTGTTTGAGGTCTTGTAACCAACCCTTTCTGACAACGTGAGATATTTTCAGATTGGGGGATATTACATCATAGTATCAGAGAATAAGGTTTTATTTTATTTTTCCTTATAGTTGGGGAAAGGTAAAAAAGAAGACTAAGATGTGTTAGTAGTTGGTAATGAGCTTGTGCATGGGTGTATGTAACCCATGTATGGGGGGAAATATGATGGACCAGTTTTGGTATTATTTTTTGTTTTATGTGCTTGTTATAGTTGATGTTATATCACCTTGGGTGAATCACTTGTTGTAATGACCCAAACTTGAAGTAAATGAACATTACATTACTTTTGTGGAATAATTAAAACATGAAACAAATGGATTCCCAAATACTGTATTATATTAGTTACTTTGGAAACTAGAAAACATAAACATCGTGTTCATAAAACATCTACTTCATCTCCTTCTTTATCATTCATAATTAGAACCCCTTTTTGACACATCTTACATAATACCCTTCATCAAATACTCATGGAAAAGAAAACATAAATCTGGTTGAGCTAAAATTCTTAGTACGGGTAAGAATGGATAACATATTAAAAAAACTTGTACATAATAATGTAAAAACATGAACATAACTTTTGAAAAAAAACATACCACATTTAACATATACCAAAATCTTGAGTCATGAAATAAATCTTGGTATTTCATAAGGCATAAATCATAATGGTATCATGAACCATGAGAAAATATCATTGGTATAAAACATGTAATTATGGAAAAATAAGAAAATAATATGATTTTCATAGTATCTAAGTAATTATTCCCAAGACCATCATAATGGAAACTGAACCGGGTTTACTTTTCGTTCCAGCCATGTATTACTAAACTGTATTTTATGGCCCTTCCAACCCTATATTACTAAACTGGATTTACTTTCCATTCAAATCATGCCTATCTCATGAGATATAAATCTTTACCCAATTCATTTTAGGGAGATATAGGTTCCACCCATCTCATAATGAAATCATTCTTATATGTTCCACAAAAACATAAATCATTCATCGTAGCATAACCAAAGAAATAAAACGGGTTTCTTAAACATCATAACGTAATCCATATAAAATATCCTTACATCATTAAAAAAATAAAATCATAGTAATAATAGGGATATAAATATGACCCTATTTAAATAGCATTATCTTATATAGAATATAATTTTGATAAAACACTTGAAATTAATTTGTGAGGAAAATATCCTTTCTTCTTAAAAAGCATTTTCTTTTCTCATAATATGGCACAATTTTGAAAGAGAATAATTTAATTAAAAATTAACGTGAAATATTTTAAAGGAATATTCATGTAAATAAGGCATTATTAAACTGTAAAAATCCATTCATGTTGTATAAGTTAAAGAAATACATTCATATCATACTCTTTCCAGAAAAGTCTAAAAGTACCTCGTATCGAAAAATGCCAGAAGATTCATTTCATACTGTTTAGAAAGAATTTAAAAATGTGTAAAATTGATTTTAAAATATTTTAGAAGAATAAAAAATATATATTATAAGAATCATTATGTGGATGATAAATATACCCCAGTAAATAATTACATATAAACAATCATGGAAAATAATGAGATTGAAAAATTATCTCTTACCTTAGGCCCTATTTCTTCCATATGTGTCGAAAACTATTATATACTGGGATTAAACATATTATTAACTTGTAAAATAATGATAATAATATTTATGATATCATATATTATTCACTTATGACTTTATATTACCTATTCATTTATCAATACCATGTTAAAGAAATTTTTTGGGTAATAATTGTTTTATTTATCGTATGTGTTTTGACTTGTTAATGTTTATGTTACTACTTCGATATTGATTTAATTAATTACTAGATGTAAAACATGATATAAATATCATAAATAATTAGTATATAAATATATATAATATATAGATAATTGAAATGGAATACACTATTCATGGAGACAGTAGGTTGTATGTACGCATGAATGCTGTTTCAGTTTCCTTACTGGATTAAATGGATGAAAGTAAATGACTTATATATATATATAAATTAATTAAAATTATTATATCATATATTTAATTATTATTTATTATATATACTTTAAAATAATTCTTGAATGGTTAATTTAGAGAATGAATCCCATCGCTTTCTGGAGACGGTAGGCCGTACGTACGCATGAGCGATGATATCATTCACTCAATGGTTAAATGGTATAAAATTGGAGGGTATATATATTATACAGAGTAATTATCATGTAATATTCATTATTTAAATCAATTATAATCATAATTATACCCATGAAAATTAATTATTGTGGAATAAAAAATTACAGCACTGCGTGGAGATAGTAAGTCGTACGTTCGCACGCATGATGATACTGTTATTCATAGGATGGATAGAAGGAGGTATAAAGTTGTATACTAATTATAATAACATAATAGCCTGTATAAGATACTAGATTTAATAATTTATTTTTTGAACAACCTATAAAGAAGAAGTAGAAGAAGAAAATAATTTTGAAAGAGCTGGTAAAACAATTACCTCTTTCTCGAGTATCATTTTTTGATTTTCACAAAAGGTATCATTTGGATGGATTCATGCCCAAAGTGTGGCCTCTTAGATGAAGTTAGGTATGTTGGGAGAGTAAATTGTTATGGTTTGGCAAAGCCAAAGGGCTTTAGAGGTGTGATTAAAAGAGAGTATATGTGCACTTTAATAAGAGAGGGGAGGGTCACCTTTGGAAATACCAAAACTATTAAATTAATATAAATAAAATTTTAAATTAAAATGACTCCAAAGTGGATTATTTAGAATATAATATTTGGATGGTTAGAAATACTCTCAACTAATAAAATTTATAAATGTTTTTATTTTCTTTTAAACCTTATCAGTTTGATTTATCCTTATTTAATATATTTAATTTTATTTGTGGTAATAATATTCTAAATATTAAATGATTATAAATATTTACTTATGTGTTGACAATTTTCTATAATTTGATACTTTATAAAATTTTATACCTTATTATTTTCACTTTTAAATTATTAAATTTTTTTTCATTTTTAAATAATTTAATAATATGTTATTTTTAAAAAATATCAATAATGTCAATTTTGACACTATTCCATTATTTGGCATTAAATAAAATCCATAGAGAAGATAAATTAGAACATAAATATTTAATACACTCCTAACATGTCATAGTCGCCTTAAAAATTCATGTATAACATTAATTAGATAATATGATATTTATCTAAATATTTCTAAAACCATTTATTTGATATTTCTTTTAATAAAATAATTCCTACATCACTATTCTATCATCATTAATGGTAATTATTTAATTTATAAAAATTATAAATAATTTCAAAAGATTTATATAATTTCATTATATTTTTTGAGGCTATTTATTTTTTAATTTTTATCAAGTTAATAACTATATTAAAATTATTATACTTAGAAGACATATGAGAGTGACAGGTTGTCGCTTTCTTTTGTTTTAATTATAACTACATCAGTTTTAATATAAAATGTTAGTTAAATGAATCAATTCTGACCCTTAGGTGTTATTGGTAAAATTTAATTCATCTAATAATATTTCTCAGGTGTTATGATAATTTTATTATCTTTATCATATTGATTGTTACCCAAATTTACATGATTTACCCTTAACTATGGTAAATAAAAATTACCTTAGTTAGTATTCATAATATCTAAAAAAATAAATTTAACCTATTAACATATTTTGGACGAACTTATTCCAAATAAGGAATCCATTTTTCAAACTTTAAAACACACAAGTTTCATTAATTGATTAGAAATTAATTCTTGTTGTCAAAACCAGAAAGTGAGTTTTTAAGAAGTAAAAACTATAAGAATATTGACCTGTGTTTATGCCAAATTTAAATATAAAATTACATCCAATAGTGAAAATTTTATTAAATGATAAAAAATAATCGAATTACACTTTAAAAACAATTAAAAATATAATATAACATTATAAATAAATTAGATGAAAAGGCAATTTTGAATTAAAATGCAGTATTATTCAATATTAATTAAAATATGAATTTCAATAGAAAAAATACCAAAATCTTAACCAAGGTAAATATTGATGTCATAATTCCATAGAATAATTTCATTATGTCAAATATAACTTATAAAATTTTCAAAAACAATATTTGAAAAGTTTTCTCCCTCAAAAGACTATAAAATTTTATTTCTTCGAAAAATACTTCTTTTATTTGAAAAATTGAATTTGTTCTTATATCATGTATAGAAAATATATAATATGAATGTTAATGTTATTTAAAATTCCAAATGTGATTAATACTATTCATAATGGCCGGTTTATATCCCAATAAATAATAATATTTTAATAATATATCATTGTTTAGTGATACTCGGTATTGCATACAACGCATGCTATCAAGGAAGGTTACTCATTCGTGTAAAGCAAGCCATGTTAGTGTTGCCTATAATGAAATATTACATTGGTGTTTTTTATAATATAATACAAACATAGTTATTTTATATATTGAACAAAAACTATACTCAGTGTTGCGTGAAAAGAATTATATCAAAAGAATGCGAAATTGTGTGTAGGACAAGCTAATTATAGTATTGTGTATACTGCAAGATTAGATTACGCTGTATATAGCATAATCTAATCTTGATGTACTATAAAACAAAATATATCAATGAAATTAAAAAGAATATATCTCATTATATCTCAGGGTGTTACATTATTCCCCCATAAAATGTATTTCTCCCTCGAAATTCATTGGGGTTATAAAAGGTTTACTTCTTAAATGATTAATTCATAGAAACCCACATCGTAAGAAGGAATACTAAAACATAATTTTAAAAAGTAAAGTTAGAAACATAACAGTTACCCAAAGTAACACATCACTAGGTTCAAACATAGGAGAACATATGTGGGAAGTTAAAACATGGATATGGAATAAAAATATAACCATCATATTCTGATGGATAATGATAGAGAACAATGTTAGGAGAAAGTTCACAACCATAAATCCATAAATCTGTGATGATTTATAGGACCATATTATTCATCAGATAAGAAGTTACTAAGATAACATTTTTGGTTTTAAAGATCATTTCCCTAAAGTCGAAGAGTTATTCATAAGAATAAATACTTACTTTATTTTGGTACAATGTCTTATTTTTTCCTTGAACAATTTTAACTTCATCTCTTATTTAAAGAAATGAAGTTAAATTTTTCATTCTTGAAGTGTTATTAGATCATGAGATATAATGATATGTCATTCCATTTGTCTCAATAGAAGGATATCAAAGGTAATCGAATACTCATAAATCCACATATAGTGAGATAATACATTAGTCTAACAAATGTCAAATGAAATATAACATAATCTATATATAAATGGATAAAATTAAAATCCTTCCAAAAACTAAAAATATAAAACTTTAGAAAGAGGTGAACTAAATTGACATAACATTCATCTCCCATATCTCATAAGGTAGTTCTTTGTTGTAACATTCCAAACATGTGAATACCTTAATCATTTATTCTCTTGAAACATGATAATAAAATTAATTATCATAGAACCTTAGTGAAAACATGATTTTTGTAAAAATTAACTCTTTACACACACAAAAATAACAAATATTATATATACTCAAACCATGATACCAATTTTTCCTTATATTAGTCAGGAGGTCATTAATATTGTCAAATATCTCATTATCTTTTTATCCCTTCATTAGGAACATATCATGTGCTTTCAAAAAATATTTCAATCACTTTTCATGGTTACTGGTACAATATATTAATGGAAAACCACAACGGAACAATACATATATATTCCAATATTCCATAATACTATAAAATAGATTCTACAACACTATTTTGGAATCCCAATACATAAAAATGTAATCATTCCACCACTTCGTTGTCATACTCGACAGCTTCAATACTGATCGAATGTGATTTTCCTTTAACTTTGGCCTTAAGAGGTTGTTGATGTCAATAATCATCTGTAACCCTTGGATTAGGGCATTGGTTATCATAATGCCCGATTTCCTTAAACTTGTAGGATTGAAGTGTGGGTGGTGCGTTCTCTATGGTGTTTTCTCTATTCCCATTGTTAGAAACCTTTTCCCCATTACTTCGGCACTAAACTATTTGATGAACTTCTTTTCCATATATAAAAAATTTTCTTGTCCATTTAAGACAATATATGCCATGCTTCTTTCCACAACATGATCATAAAGAAGCATTCATCTTTTTTAAACCATTTTTTTGAAATTCTCCCTTGAATTCCATCTTTCATTTCTTATCAAAACCATAATATTGATATGTAACACCAACTTAAATTTCTAACATGATAGTACAATGCACGATATCTTCATGTCTAGTCAAGTATCTTATAACTAATGCCCTTCTAAGCCTTGGTTTTAATACACTGAATAATCAATCAACTTTACTTTCAGGTTGGATGATAGAACTAGAAGCATACCTTGTAAGTCTTGTAAAATTTTCCTCATATGTGCCAATAGATTCATCATCCTTTTGATTAACCTCATATAACTCATTTTCCATTTTTTCCGAATAATACATGGGAAATACTTATTGGAAAATAAGTTATTGAACTCATACCCTTCTATGAATATAATTTCATCTTGTAGTTTTGTATTATTGATTAGAGACCACCACTGGTCTGCTTCACCTTATAAATGATAAATAGACAAAATGAATTTTTCATGTTCTGAACTGAAAAGGATAGAAAATATCTTCTCAATGGTAGAGATCCATTTTTCAATAGCAAGTGGATCAGAACACCCACTGAAATAAGCTAGATGTTTCCTCATAAGGGACTCAACAGAATTTTCTCCCCTTCTCTGCTAATTTGGTAGTCCATAATGATTCATAGCTTGTGTAAGTATAGCAATAAGATTTTTCATTCCATCTCCCATAAAATTTGGTTGTTCACGAGGAAAATCATTGCATTTCCAAATGGATTGATCATTAAAATATTTCCTTCTGGTTCCATCCATTGTGTAAAATCCAAAACGAATAGTGTGATAGGAAAAAATCATACTATGAAAACAATATAATCAATAAAGAGTACTTTCAATTTCTAAAATCTTAGGTTTAATCCTAGTTTATTCATGATTATTACCATAATTCTAGGACTGTAACATATAGTTATACTTACCCTTAGGTACATCCCTACACATACCTTATAAATATCTCAAGGGATCTCACTAAAGTCTTTTTATTCTACATTTGAAAGGTTAACTAAAAATTTGCTCTGAAACCAACTGTAAAGACCCAAGAAAGACATACATATACATTACTTTACTTTTTTGGAATACTTAATATATGACACAAACATATTCCCAAAGACCAAATTAGTTTAGTGCCTTTGGAAACTGGAAAACATAAAAAAGTGGTTCCTGAAACATCTAATTCTTCTCCTGCTTTATCCTTCGTAAATAGAACCACTTTTTGAAACATCTTACTTAATACCCTTCTTCAAATCCTGTGGGAAAAGAATACATAAAAATGGGTGTGATCAAATTCTTAGTAAGTTTAATCATGGAAACAACTTAAAAAACATAACCATAAGAATATAAAAACATGAACATATCTTTTGAAAAAAACATACCACATTTAATATATACCAAAATCTGAAGTCATGAAATAAATCATGGTAGTTCCTAAGGAATCAATTATAATGGAATAATGAACCATGAGAAAATAGAATTGGTGTAAAACATGGAATTGTGAAAACAAATAATCACATAATATGATTTCCATAGTAGCCAAGGAATTGTTTCCAAGACCATCATATTAGATAAAGTCCATTACTAATCCAGGTTTACGTGTCGTTCCATCAATGTATTACTGAACCAGATTTACATTTCGTTCCAGCCCTATATTACTAAACTAATTTTAATTTTAATTTCAGTTATGTCTATCTCATGATATGTATATATTTACCCAATGTATTGGATTGATATATAGATTCCAACCTTCTCAAAATGAAATCATTCTTACATGTTCCACAAAAACATGAATCATTCATCATACCATAACCCATGATATAAAATGGGTTTCTTATCATCATTCCATTAGAAAATAATCCATATAAAATATCATACCATCATTAACAAAATAAAATCATAGTAATAATTGGGATATAAATATAAACCTATTTAAATAGAACCATCTTAGATGGAAAATAATTTTTATAAAACACTTGAACATAATTCTAGAGGAAAATATCCTTTCTTCTTAAAAAATATTTTATTTTCTCAAAATTCCGTACAATTTTAAAAGAAAATAATTTAATTGAAAATAAAATTTCAATATTGTAAAGAAGTATTCTTGGAAATAAGTAATTATGAAAAATTAATTATCCATTCATTCAATATAAGTTAAAAAAATATATTCTTATTGTACTCTTGCCGGAAAAGTCAAAAAGTACCTCGTATCAAAAAATGCCAAAATAATCCTTTCATACCATTTAGTAAAAATCTACAAATGGGTACAATTGACTTTAACATTTTTTATAACAATAAAAATATATTTCATATTATAGGAATCATTTTTGTGGATGATAAATATACCCCAGTAAATACTTATGTATAAACAATCTCGTATAATAATGAGATTGCAAAATTATCCCTTACTTTCAGTATGATTTCTCCTATATGTGTATGAAACTCATGTATAGTGGTTCTAAACAAATTATTAACTTATAACTGAACCATAATAATATTTATAATATCATATATGATTCACTTATGAATTTATAATACCTATATATTTATCAATTCTTTGTTAAATCAATGTTTTGTTTAATAATTGTTTTATTTATCATACGTGTATTTAATTGTTAATCTTGATCTTATTAATTATAATGTGATTTAATTAATTGAAAATTTTAAAAAAAATATTTAAATATAATAAATATTTAGTATATAAATATATATAATAGATAGATAAATGAAATGGAATACACCACTCAGGGAGACGGTACTTCATACGTACGCATGAAAGTTGTTTCTGTTTCCTTATTGAATTGAAAGAAAGCAAGTAAATGAAATATATATAAATTTATATATATATTTATATATATTCATCTGAATTATTATGTCATATATTTAATTCTTATTTATTATATATACTTTATAATCTTTCTTGAATAGTTAACATGGATAATGAATCTCATCGCGTCGTGGAGACGATAGGTCGTACGCACGCACATGTGAGGATGTCATTCACTTAATGGTAAAATGGTATATAATTGGATGGTATATTTATTATATATAATAATTATAATGTAATATTCATTATTTAAATCCATTATTCTCATCATTTTACCCATCCAAATTAAGTATTGTTGAATAAAAAATTATACCACGGCGTAGAGATGGTAATCCATACGTACCAACATATGATGATATTATTATTCATAGGATAGATAAAAGGAGGTATAAATTTTTCCCATAATTATAATAATAACAAAACATGTAGAATAGTCTTGATTTATCATATCATTATTGGAACAACATAAGAAAAGGAAGTAGAAGATGAAAAGAATTTTAAAGAAGGTGATAAAACAATTATCTCTTTCTCTTTTATCTTCATTTTATTTTCCCAAAATGTCCCCATAAGATGGATTTATGCCCAAATTTTGGCCTCTTATATGAAGTGAGGGATGTTGGGAGAGTAAATGTGCAGTTTTTGGCCGATCGAAAATGCTATAGTGGTGTGATTAAAATATACATATAGGTGCCCTTTTATAAAAGAGGGGAGGGGAACCTTTGGAAATACCAAAACTATTAAATTAATATATATTAATTTTTAAATTAAAATGACTCCAAAGTGTATTATTAGGCATAAAAACTGTGTATGGGATTAAATAATATCATTCAATTAAAATTATACATGTTTTTATTTTATTTTAAACCTTATCAGTTGGATTTATCCTCATTTTATCCGTTTAATTTTATTTGTGATAATAATATTCTAAACATTAAATGGTTATACATATTTACTTATGTGTTGTGAATTTTCCATAATTTTATACTTTATTACATTTTATACCTTTTAATTTTAGATTTCTAATTTTTAAATATTTTTTGTGACTTTTCAATGATTTAATAATATATTATTTTTATAAAATATCAATTGTGTCAATTTTAACAATATTCATTTATTAGCCTTTAAATAAAATACACAGAGAATATAAATTCAAAAAAACAATTTAACACACTCATAACATGTCATATTAAACTCGAAAATTCATTTAGAACCTTAATTAGTTAATATGATATTTATTTTAATATTTTTGATACGATTTATCTGATATTTCTATCAACAAAATAATTCCTACATCACAATTGTATCATCATTAATTGTAATTATTTAATCTATAAAAATTATAAATAAATTAACATGATGTATATAATTTAATTATTTATTTAATATTATTTATTTTCTAATTTTTATTATGTTTATCACTACATTAAAATTATTATACTTGTAATATATATGAGAGTGACATGTTGTCACTTTCATTTGTTTTAATTATAATTACATCACATTCATAGGAAATGGTTGATTAAATGAATAAATTCAGACCCTTTGGTGATATTAGTCTAATTTAATTCATAAAATATGATTTTGATATGTTTTAGAGTAATTTTATTATGTTTATCATATTGTTTGTTACCATAATTTACCCAATTTACCTTTAACTGTGGTAAATAAAAATTACCATAGTTACTATTCATAACATCCAAAAAAAATAAAATTAACCTATTATTATAATTTAGACCCACTTATTACAAATAATGAATCCATTTTTCAAAATTCAAAACAGAGAACTTTCATTAATTAATTTAAATTAATACTTGTTGTCAAAACCAGAAAGCGGGTTTTTAGGAAGAAAAAACTATCAAAAGTTTGACATGTGTTTATGTCCAATTTAAATTTAAAATTGTATACAATGGACAATATTGGATTAAATTATAAAAACATAATACAATTAAACTTTAAACCCAATTAAAAATATAATCTAACTTTTTAAATAAATTAGAAGTAAAGGAAAATTTGAAATAAAATGCAGTATTTTTACTATTCATTGAAATATGAATTTAATTAGAAAAATACCAAAATTTTGACTGAGGTAAATTTTAATGTCCCTATTAAAAATAATAATCTTATTACATCAAATAGAACTTATTAAATTGTCAAAAAATATATTTAAAAAGGTTCTTTATCAAAAGGCGGTAAAATTTTATTTCTTTGAAAAATACTTATTTTATCTAAAAAAATGAATTTTTTCTTATATACAGTATAGAAAATACATAAAATGAATGTTAATGTTATATAAACTTAAAAATATGGTTAATAATATTCATAATTTCTAGTTTATATCCCATTAAATAATAATATTTTAATAATATATCATTGTTTAGTGATCTCGATATTGCGTACAACGCAAGCTATCGAGGAAAGTCACTCTTGCATGTAATGTAATCCAAGTCAGTGTTGTGTGTAGTAAAATATTCCTTTGTTTTTACATATAACATAATTCAAACATAGTTTTTTTATACATTGAAAAAAATATATACCCAGTGTTGCGTGAAAATAATTATATCAAAAAAACTTGATATTTTGTGTAACACGTGCCAAGAATTGTGGTGAGCATACTGTAAGCTAATATAGTGTGGTGTATAGCACAAGAGAATATTTTTATATCAAACAACACGAGACATCAAAGAAATTAAAAGGAATATGTCTCATAAAATCTTGGGGTGTTTCACTTGTTGTCTGGTGTTATTGTTTTATGATGTTATTGTTTCTTAAAATTTTTAGTCATTGCTCGATATGGCACAATATGAGAATGCATGCATCATAATATATATAGAGGGATATATTGACATGAATTTTTTATAATAGGGGAATATCTTTTTTTATGTGATATATACTTTCATTTTGAAACATAAAATGATATATCTGTTTCACTAGATAAATGAAATAAGTTGTCATGTCATGAAAAAAACATGGAATCCATGTATAGAGAGACCAAGAGTTAGTGGTTCTCCATATTAGTCACCTTTTGGGTGGACCTTATTGATATCTAGTTTTCTAAGGTGTAATTTTTTCTTATAGATAAATTTCATCCTCGTCATCTTTGACTTAAGAATCAATGGAGTGTCAATCAAGATGCTCCTAACACAGAAAAACTAGTACTTACTAAGGTTCATGAGGAACAAATAGATTTTCAACTTCGCAACACCTTTATATGGGTCATGCGATCCACGGATAGGGAGACTATTTATACTATTTTGTGGATGTATGAGCTTACAAGGGAGTTTTAACTTCAGAATATGCCTATATTTATTATTGAATGGGGAACCTAGGCAGCCATTTTCTGGATTGAGTTAGTCCGGACAATCTTCATTCATCTCGAGACACCCATAGATAGGAGGGCGAAGCTTTATATGTATATTATTCGTGGACCTGTCAAGAATTGGTGGGATATTATAGAGGAATCTAGGTAGTAGGATGAGCAATATTTTCAAGACATTGAGATGAAGTTCCTAATCCATTTCAATCCCAAAACCTTGAGGTATGAAAAATATCACAAGTTCATGCATCTATCATGGGAGGGTTTGTCAGTGATGGACTATGCTAGACATTTTACCAACCTACAACACTTTCTTCCATATTTAGAAGCTTATGAGATCTATACGGTGATACATTTCTGGGAAGGTCATTGTTATGATATTAAGTAATAGGTAAATGTTTTTCTTTTAAAAATATTTGAATATGTGATGAATTTGGCCCTTATCATCAAAGGGAATCTGAGAGAGACTCTGAGGAACGGCCAGTCAGTTTCAATAGGGAAATCTGGGAGTTCTTCTTTGAGTGGTAAGAAACATCATTATGACAGTTTTCTCCAAACAAGTAATGGGTTGTGTAGTCATGGAAATAGAATACCATCTCAAGATAATATTTTATTCTAGTGGTTTTAGTGTGGAATGTTTTTCCACAAGTTCCTGCAATGTCCTTCCCTCATATTTGAGTGTTATATCTATATAATACTAGGTCATATTGAGAGATTTGGTGTGAATGTTCCATAGTATAAAGGGGCATAGGATCAGGATAAGCACTGAAGTCGAGAAGGGTCTCAGCTACCCCTCAAAAAGCTGGTAGTTGGACTTCCATAGGTTGTTTAGAATGTGGTAGGGTACGTGGTACCCCAGTGCATGAGAAGTAGTCCCCATAACGGGAAATAAAATAGGGTATCCAAAATGGAGCTCCATGCATATGGAAAATTCATTTTTCACGTTATATAAACTACTCTAGCAAACATGGATGCATGACCATCTACCGTAAGAGGTACGGTTCTTGTATCATCTACCTTAGCTTTTTTTTTTTGATATAAGATCATCACTTTATTTTATATCTTCTATTTTTCAAAATGTTAGGATTGAATGTGTAATTCTTAGATGTTTTTTTAACCATTCACACACCATTGGATGTGTGTTCAGAGATTGTCAAACATTACAAGGCATGTTCGCCAGATATTGGTGGTTATTTCTTCTTTGGGGAATCATTCATATTGGAAATGACATTATTCAACTTGATTCTTGGTATGTATTGGTTAGTTCTATACTAGGATCATATCGACTATTACATGTGAAGAGTTACCTACATATCCCCATAAGGAAACGGCTATTCTCACTAGGGTGAGTGGGATATTTAGGATCATCATGTGGGGCCAATTCAATGAAGATTGGATTGTCTCATAGCTTGGATCACCGATCATTCTCTAGATAATGGTTGAATATAGTGGGAATATTTTCCTCCAGTGGTAGACTATTTGTTGTATGTTTTACCTAATAAGCTTCATGGCTTACCTCCTAAGAGAGAGATCGAGTTTATGATTGAGTTGGGGTCGGGACTAGAGCCAGTTTCAACCCCACCTTACCTAATGGCACCAGTCAGGCCTCAGAAGTTTTAACTTCAATTAGAAGATCTTGAATATAAATCTTTCATATGACATAGTAAATCTTATTAGTGTTCTCAAATTATCTTCACAAAAACGATAATGTATCTATGCGCCTATGTGTGGATAATCGGTGGTTGAACCAGATTACGATCAAGAACCAATATCTGCTTCCACACATTAATGATCTTTTTAATTAGTTTAGAGGTTCTAAGATATTATCCAAATTTAATTGAGATCAGGATATCATCAATTAAGGGTGATACTGTCATACATACCTCAAAATACTTTCAGGAGTACGTATGTCTTGTATGAATTTGTAATGATGATGTTTGGGTTGACTAATGTGCATGCGGTATTCATGGACTTAAGCAATAGGTTATTTAATCTTTTTTGGATCAGTTTGTGGTGGTTTTCATCAAAGACATCTTAGTGTACTACCATTAAGTAGAAGATCATGCCAAAAAACCTAACAACATCTTGATTTCATTTTGAGGGAATCAACTTTACACCAAACTTACTAAATGCAATTTCTTTCACTTATTGGGTAATATCATCTCAAAGACAGGAGTGTCAGTGGACCTAGAAAAACATACAGCCATTGAATCATGGGTAAAACCCAAGAACACATTCATAATTCTGATATTTATCGGTTTTGTAGGTTATTTTTTTCATTTTATCCAAGATTTATCCCGTTTGGAGCAATGATGTATGGGTTGACCAAGAAAGGGGTGAAGTTTATTTCGTATGATGTTTGCGAGAGAAAATTTAAAGAGTTGAAAGGAAGGATGACCTCAGAACCCATCCTAAATTTACTTATGTCAGTTAAGTCATCTAAAGTGTGCTATGACACATCTATCACTAGACATGGAGCAGTTATAATGCAGGAGGATCATATGGTTGCTTATGGATCCAGACAGCTAAGGTCGTATGAGAGGATTCACCCTAATAATGATCTGGGGTTAGTGTTAGTGGTACAAGACCTAAGATATTAGAGACACTATCTCATGGGTGAGAGTTTTTTGGTATTCAAATATCATAAGTGAAAAAATTACATCTTTTCTCTACGAGATCTTAACCTTAGGTAGAGGAGTTGGGTTGAGTATCTGCAGTATTTTGACTTTAAATTGGATTACACATCAGGAAAGGGAAAAACATTGCTAACTCTTTAAGCAAGAATAAATTGAAAGAGGTTGTATGAGATTCATTTGATGAGTGGTTAATAATGTCCCTTTTTTAGAAATGCATCAAGATGTTCAGAAATCTTAGGTACAAGTAGCTTTGACTATGACATCTGTTATACCTATGCTATTGGACCTGATTAAGACTAAGAAGTTGTCTGATCTAGATGGATCAATTCTGAGAGACATATTATATGGTGGGGATATGACTTAATATGGTCTCTAGGTAGTGAAAATTCTCTTCTTTTCCATGGATGATTATGGGTTCATATGAGCTTGCGCATGGAGCTGATGAGGGAGTTTCATGCTTTTATATGGGACATATATCCTACTTTTAAAAATAGGAATTGTGATGTTCGTGGATAGTACTAGGAGTTAGGAATTGAGATGTAGGTGTCAAGACTCGTGACTATATTCGTCCCTTGTCATCAATTGAAATCCCGTCTTTAGAGGTTATCTCGGTTTTTTCAACCTTTATCTATTCTATAGTGGAAATTGGATGATGTCACTATGGATTTTGTTACAGGATTACCCATGATGAACCATAAAAATTATGTTAAATGAGTTGTTGTAGATCTACTGAAAAAGTTAGAACACTTATTAACCATTATGTGAACCTTAATAGTTGATGATCTATAAACTATTTACGTGAGCTAGGTGGTTCGGTTGCACGGTGTTTTGAGGAGTATCATTTTAGATAGAGATCATCGTTTTACATCATGTTTTTTTAAGGGTCTTTAGAAATCCCTGGGATTTTGAGTCCTTTTAATCAGATCCTATCATCCATAGATTGATGGTCAATCTGAGTGGACTATTCTGGTTCTGTAGGATATTTAAAAATCCTATGTTTTTTATTTTAGTGGTTCATGGGAGAAACAAATGGAACTCGTGGAGTTTGCATATAAAAATATCATCCAAGCATCAATCAAAATGGAACATTTTTTGGCTTTTTATAGAAGGCCATTTATTTCACCTCTTTCTGGGATGTTTGAGGGTGAGTTTGCACTTGTTTGGATTAGTTTCATCCAAGAGAAATTTAAATAGGTTTAGTTGACTAGACAACAGTCGGTGACTATATAGAGCAGGTAGAAATCATATGCTAACAATCAGATAAAACATATGGAATTTGAGGTTTGTCATCATGTTTTCCTTTTGGGTTCACCTAGATTGGGGAAACGCTGTATTTGGAAATAGGGAAATCTAGCTACTAGGTTTTTTGGCCCATTTGATATAGTGGCAAGGTTTGGTCCAATGGAATACTATTTATCCCTTCCTCAGCACTACAATGTCATCCATGACATGTTACATGTTTCGCTACAATAAAGATATCATCTAGATTCTTCCCATGTGATAGACATAGTAGATGTTGAGATTATTGTTGATGCATCCTTTTAGGATCATTTTATATGGGTTCTGGATCATGGTTTGCAATATCTTTGGTGTTGGACTATACCCTTGGATCGAGGGCATTGGTAACATGGGAGATTTAAAGAGGAGAACTGGGAGAGGGAGTCTAGTACGTTAATAGAGTATCTAGAATTGTTCGTTGAGACCTCACAGTGATGCTTGGAGCAGATTGGGGAAGATTTTTTTAATGTGGGGAGGTTGTAAGATCCTAACTTTTTCGGGGTATGTTTCTCTCTGGGTTTTTCATTTGAGCCTTCGTGGTTGAGTCTTGTTCAAGGAATGAGATCCCTTGTTGGGGAAAATGACCTAAAGTTCAGGGATGTATTATATTTTGAGTTAATGAAGTCCAGGTATAAATGTTACTAAGTGTTAATATGGGTTCTTAGTATGTTTAGAATATTTAAAGGGGGTTCGGGTTGTTTAAAATAAGAACAGGCTGAAAAATAAACTACAGAACATTTAAACATTGTGTAAACGGATTGTACATCATGTAATTATTTGAGGGTTTTAATAAAATTTATTCAAGGATATAGGGTTTTTAGAAAATTCCATTAAAATTTTTTCACAGCATGTAAAGACATTACACATCATGTAAATGTCTAACATGTTATTTTAAACATGATATGCGGATGAAATTCATTCTATTTTTCTTTCTCTTCTCTCTTCTCAACCCTATGAAATTTTCCAAGTGATTTTGGTATTTCAAACCCTTTTATATGTTACTTTTTCATCTTCAATCCCTGTTAAGTTTTTTGGTTAGGCTTTTTCATTCTTCCCTTTGGTTCTCCAATCGTTGTTCTGAAATCCATTGGGTGATTACATTGCTGGCTTTTAGATTTATCAGTTTTGATCTAGGAAGCACTTTTCAATCATCTTCACCTTATTCCTCATGGGATTTGGCCATTAGAATCATTTTTTGATCATCATTATTGGTGGGGGTCTAAATATTAATGCTATAGTTTGATAATTTCCATGTTTATGCAATATTGGGATTGTTCCATCATTATGTGTGTTGGAATCAATTAAATAATTGAATGAGATTGTTCCCTAAATTCCTACTCATTCAAAAGGATTATTAATAGGATAATGGATTAAATTATATTTAGCATGACATGTGACCTAGGGTGATTTCTTGTTACAAAATCCCTAAATTGTGACTTTTTCTCATTAATATAATTGTTAATCACTTGTGAATTTTAATTGCATGTTGAATATGAAAGAAGAGTGGGAATTTTCATAATTAAACATTGATAAATGAATTTTGTTTCATTCTTGTAATGCATATATATAAGGTTCGTCCCAGGTGCTTGCATAATTAAATATCAAAATACTGATATTGAGCGGGCTCTGTATACTCCATGCTAAAATGCTTATAGAGAGCGGGATATGCCTAGCCCCATGATGTAATGCTTATAGGGATTTAACCTAGAAATTTTGTAATTATTATAGGGATTGAACTATATTTTTGTAACTATACTATTGTTATATAGTGGTGGTTGGCATGGTCTTATGACATGCTCTAAGATATTATGGCATGGCGCTGAAGTAGTTTATCTTTCCTTGGTTATACTATTATGGTTGGCATAGTTGTAAGACATGCTCAGATATATTCTGGCATGGCGCCGAAATGAGTTATATTACCTTGGTTATATCAATATGGTTTTCAGGGTTGTAATACATGTTTAGAGATATTCTGACACATATCTGAAGCAGGTTGTTTCATATATTTAATTTTTGAATTAATTAATAGATTTTTTATTGTTTTATTACAAAAACTTTTAATCATACTGGTTCTATTTAGTCATGATGGTGTCCACCTCTTTAGTTATACTCATGCCCTATTTGGGACTCTATTTTGAACATGGGTAGAATATGTGGATGTAGGTTTGTAAATGGGAAAAGGACTTTATAGTTGATTACTTGTTTACTGTTGGGTTGGAGTTGGGAGTTGGGACCGACATGGGGTTTGGGACTCTGAACATTTAGTGTTTTATTTGAGTATTCTAGTCTTTTATTATTATTTTCAAACATGAAATTTATTTACATTTCACCAAATCATTACATTATTACTTTATTAATTATTTTATTATTCAGTTTTATTTTATTTTTTTCTTCTTCTATAAGTATATTTTGATTATTTTTCGCTTATTTTGAATTGTTTCTACTATTATGAACCTTCATCCAGGTGGTATAGTCTCCCCACTAAACTATACACACTTTAGATATTAGTCGGTAGCCTTAGTAATATGGGGAGGCACACTTGAGTTCTCATAACCAACCCTTTCTGGACACATGAGAGAGTTCTGGATTTGGGGACGTTACAAATCACCCATTAATTGTACAAATCTGACCTACTAAAATATGCACCAAATGAAAGTAAATCACCATCACCTTTTATAATAATTACTCTAGTATCCTGTAAATCAGTTCCATTCATCATTTTTTCTTCTTTAAATTTTTTTGATGTGTATCAATTTCTATACGCACGACCATCTTTATTGCAAAATAAGCACTTAACCTTTCTTCTTATCTTTGACCGCCCTCTCTAATTACCATATCTATCTGTCTTAGCCAAAATACCATTAGTTCTTAAATAGTCATCATAATTGATCTTCTTCGGAGTTTTGTTCATAAAAAATGATGAAATCACATCATCTGAATTCAGATTGTCTTTACCAAACAATAATGTGGTGAAGAAATCATCATATAAATTTGGTAAAGAACACAAGGGAAGTAAATATTTATATTATTATTCTATTTTAACTGGTATCATGTTACCTTAATCAATGTTCTTGAATTCCACCAAAGATAGATCAATCATAAATTTGGTGAACTCATCCATATGGATAACTAAATATCAATTCTATGGTATTCAAAAATGAAAAAAAAAAATTGTTTTTTAGATGTAAACAATTTGCGAGGGATTTCGATTTATAGCCGATTTCTGGATTTTCCCAAGTCTCATATGGATCAGTCAAATTTATAACCTAATTTGGTGTATTATCTACCAAATATATATATATATATATATATTGTTGTTAACTCTATCATATCATGTCAATCAATAACTCTCATGGACTTTGACTTCTCTAATTTGTATTTAGTTCCTTAACTATCTTCTCATGAAATAAAATATTTTTTACTCAATACTATCATAGAGTAAAATCATTTTTCTTATTATGTAGTTTTATTTGGGAATAAATTTGTTTCAGTGGATAACCTATATCCAATCATCAAGAAACATAGATAACCTCATTTAATGCCAATTTTTGGGGAGGAAACAAATCATTACTAGGATAATAACTTGATTGAGAAAAAATAATATGAGAATCTCAAAATAAAAAAAGGGAAAGAATTAACAGTAAATAAATTGAGGTTCAAATTTTAATTTAGAAAAGTTATCTGATTTAAAGGATTAAAAAACATGGGGAAACTCTAAAAAAATCCACTAACAATCATAGAGAAGAAAATAAAGTAGAATCCTGAAACATGAATTTCAGAAATACAATATAGAAACCTTGTGTGAAAATATACACCCTAATAGGCCTCTATCTTCTCTTTGAAAATTGTATTGTGTCAAAATGTTACTTCTCATATATCAAAACCCCAACACATAGAGTTTTTGTGGAACCTCTAAAAAGTCATTTGACAACCCGACTTGTCCCAAATCATTGTATCCCACTGCATGCTTTTTCCCATGCTCAAAAACTTTCCCCCACATGTCTTCCCCCAAAGTAGCACACCCTTGATTCTCCCTTTATAAGTGAAGGACTACGAAAAATTCATGTGTAATACATAATTTCAAATATTCAAATAAGTTATAATGATAATGTCTTAAAAAATAAATTTTTTTTATGGGATAAGAAAAAAAATATCCCCATTTTTAACATCACATGCAACACTAAAAAAATTATTCCCTTTATTTGATTTTATCTCTACTTTGAAAAGAAACAAAAACATGGGATAAACCTATTAATGTCAAGGAATACTGAGAGAATGGATGGAGATGATCTAGATTGGAAAGGGGTCAATTGAGGATATATTGTTGTTGAAACATGTGGTTGCCTATGGAGATATTATTTTGGTGGATAGCTAATAGATGTGAGAGTTCTAAGGAGGAGGAAAGAAAAAACAATATTTTGGTAGGACTTCGACTGGTGAGGTCGATCCCAGATAAAAGGGTTTTGGCATAGTTATATTATTTTTCTAGATTGTGTTACCCTAATGTTTTTAGGATTCTTTTATTATTTTATACAGGGAGTAATTTTATTATTCACTATGTTGAGGGTGGTTTTGTTATAGATGTCCTCAATAATGGCCAATATGCAGAGAAGTGTTTTATATGTCTACTAAGTGATTTAAAAAATATTTTTATTACAAAAATATGAATCTATTAATAAGATAAGTTCTTTTGTTGCAATAGAAAATAAAAAAACTAAAGCACAATAAGATATATTGTGCTTCAAGTCAATGGGATCCTATGTTCATGGTGAGAAAAACACCTAATAAAGTTTCTTATTAGATAATAAAAATAAGAAATTAAATCCATGATGAAACAAAGTAAAAAATCATAGAAGCTATCTGATTAACTCAGCCATACTAAATCAGGTGGTGGTGATGAACTCTTTCACATGTAATTAGAACCATCCACTCTTGTATGGACTCACATACACACCTAGAATAATGGTTATAGTACTGGAAAACCAAATTGAAATTTCTCATAGTCCTAGATTTTAATATTGAAAACTAGTTGTGATTGAAGGTGTAAATCTAAAATAACCATGCTTCATGTGAGATTCATCTAGATTCAGTTCCCAACTGAAGTCTCCACAAATTCTCCTCCAAATGAGATGTCCATTTTTAGAAGAATGTAACTTCGTGAACTAGGGTACAAGGAGCCATGGGACCAACACCGAAACTCTTTGTTTTCCTCTTTGAGATCTCATTAGGAGAAACCATAAAGTTTCTCTTTTTCTCTCCAAGAGCCAAAACCAGAGCAAACACAATAAGATAAAAACACTAGAATATCTAAATGAATGAAAGAGACCCATAGATCCCATAATGTAATGTCAGGATGCATCAAGTGGAAAGTGCAGAGGCCATGGGATGGGCTTTGTGTGGACTAACCAAATCATATGGGTGGTTTAAGAAACCATGTGTGGAAAAGATGGAAGGAACATGCAGAGGGAACCTCATTGGAAGTGCAAAAAACATGGATTGAACTAGAGGAAAATAAACACACCTGGGAACATGCATGACAATTGGATCAAGATTTATCAATGGTTTAGATTCAATCCACTAATAAGAAAAACTATAGTCCAAATGATATTTATATCATGGATATAATCAAATTTAATGAAATCAATTTTAAATTAAATTTACATAACATAATAAATGTAAATCCCTTGAAAAATAATGCAGTATATATACTTCAAAATAAAATGAATATTTGAATTGAAATATAAGACTACCTAGTAAGGGGAAATTAACAAATCTTCATCTTGTAGTTTAAATGGTCAAATTTACTAATGGTGTTCTCACAACATCTATCACTGAACTAGGAGAAGGTTTATAATATCTAAATAATTTAAAATTTTAAAAAGGGGTACAACATTAGAAAAACTATCAGCTATATTATCCCCAGTGTGTATCTTAGTGACACACACAATCCCAAATTCAATTATACCACTAAAAAAGTGATGATTAATGACAATATTCTTTGATCGTCCATGGAAAACATAGTTTTTAGACAATTTTTATGCAAAGTTACTATCATAGTGAACAACTACACTTGAAGTATATAAAGATATCACATTAGTAATACATTTTAACCAAATATATTATTTAATTCATTTGGTTAAAGAAATATAATCAACCTCAATAATTGACTAAGAAACTACTGATTTCATGTTAGATTTCTATGAAATAGGACCATGATATGAAAGGAAAATAAAACCAATAATGGATTTATGAATGTCAAAATTAGCAGTATAGTTAGAATATTTAAATACTGAAATTTCATCATCATAACTATAATTTTCTGTCAAAATTAATGCATAAACCAAAGGACATTGAAACATACATGAGAATCGAATTTAGATAATTCCAGTGTACTTCTTCAGGTTTTCCCATAAACATGCTCAGGGAAATGACAACAAATTCAATATTAGGTCTAGGAAAAACCATTTTATACATAAGACTCCCAACTATATTAGAAAAAGGGATATTTCTCATGAAATCAATCTCAGTATCACTAATAGAGGACTAGTTCAAGGACAACTTAAACTGCTGTCCCTTGGGTTTGATTACTAGTTTAATTTTCTCAAATAAGTACCTCTTCAAAATATTTTTAACAAAATCATGATGATAAAAAAATATTTCTATATATTTTATGTATAATTATTTCCTCTAATTAAATGTATTTTTTATTTCCAAAATCATTCATTTAGAAAGAAGAATTCAATTGGGTTTCATATGGATAATTAACTTCCAGTTTTTACAAATAAATTACATGTCATCAACATATAAAAGTAAGTAAATTGTATCATTCTTAACGTGTTTTTAATAAACACATGCATCAAATTTTCTTCTAATGAAATCATTTTATCATAATTTAATAAAAACAATTGTACCAATTTCATGAATATTGTTTCAAACCATATAAATAACTTTGTAAGGTTAAAACTTGATTCATTTAGAAATTCATTGTGAAGCCTTCAGGTAGTCTCATATAAATTGTTTATTCCGATTTTCCAATTAAAAAATAAATTTTAACATCCAACTATTCTATCAGGAAATCATTCCCAATAGAAAAATAAATCATAACATGAATGGATGATTTCTTAACAATAGAGGAAAAATATCATGATATTCAACTCCTTTGTGTTTAAGGTACCCCTTAGTGACTAATTTGGATTTTTTTTTATTTTTAAATACCCAGTGTTAACTTATTTTTTCTTAAATACGCATTTATATCCTATCACCTTTTCATTTATGTGTTTTGTTACCACATTTTATGTCTTATTCTTAAGAAGGGAATTCATCTCATCATTCACGGAAACCCAAAACTATTGGTATTATTTATAATTTTGGACGTGATTAAAGGTTTGTGGTTGAACATTATACATATATTGACCAAATTAAAGGAATTTTCATCCATATCATCATAAATAAATTGAGCAAAGGTTTTAATAATCATCTAAGCTTAGTCTTGAGTTAATTGGTATACCCTAAGGTCACCCTATTTTACATTGGGGTTAGAACTAAAATCTAATTCAAATTCACCATAAATTTTTTGGGTGAAAATAAGGGGTAGGATCAGGTTCCAACGGAACCTGATGGTCTGAATAAACATCAACACTCAAGGGATGGGATGTATTGGCCCCTCTGGACTCAATAGGATTTCTATTGGGAAGACATGACTATTGGAACAAAACATCATGACTGATGGTGCATCTTTGATATCCTAGTTTCCATACCCACAATTTTTACCCCTTAACACCCTTTAGATAACGAAAAAAGATAAATTTTATTGTCCTGGGTTCTAAATAGTAATTCATAAAATGTGAATAAGTTGTGAATCCAAAAAATATAAGGTGATAAAGACCATGTGGATTTCCTATCTAATGTTATATTGGGGTTTTAATGGAATTTTTATATGATTGGAATTGATTTATTAGGTATACTATTGTGGTAACATACTCAAACCAAATGGACTTGGGGAGGTAGGAATTGGACAATATGCACCTATCACTTTCTAGGATGGTCATATTCATTCTCTCAGATAACCCATTCTATTTTGGGGATTCCACAATAGTTATATACTTATTCACACCCTCAGAGCTACAAAACACAACAAACATACTGGATATATATTCCAACCCATTTCCTATTCTTAATGATCTCAATTTATTACTAAATTCAGATTCTACACTAGCCTTCCAATTCCTAAAGGTATGAAATGTATCATATTTTTATTTTAGTATATAAATCTCAACTTTCTAGGAGTATTAATCTACAAAATTAACAAAGTAATAGCATACACCATGGGAAGCAGTCCTATATTCATCCCAATGATTATAATGAACACATTCAAAAGGGTTTTTGTATTTCTTGGATGACTTACTAAAACTCACCCACATAGACATACCATACACACCTTCCTTATAGACAGGTGAACTGCATAGATTAACATCAGTTAGCATACCTTGTTTTCTAAGTCAATCAAGACCCTTGTCATTAACATTCCGTAGTTTTCTAATCCATATAGTGGTACTGTATAATTATAAAACAACAAAAACAATTAATTTTTTCATGTGAGTCCTAACTTCTAAATCATTTTGTAACTTCCTAGATAAATGAAGAATATGAAATATTCATATTTATTAATATTTTTGAGTCAAATATTAGTTTTACTTTAAAGGGGTTTCTATGTTCGATAGCATACCCGATACGAAACAACGGGTTCCTTTGAAATCTTACGGTGCACACTAATAATATAATATTATTATTTTATATCGTAGTTAAATCCTAGTCGTTTTATTGGTGGGAATGAAAAAAACTAACTACAATATTATTATACATGTTTGTTAAATTTATTTACATTTATCCAATAAATGTTAGAGGATTAAAATGTGAATAAATCTAATTTTAAGCATAATTTACATTAAAAGGTCGATTTACCACCTTTTAATGGAGAACCATCATTAAATTTAATTTTGGTCACATTAAAACATTATATTTGACCAAATAAAATCCTTCATTACAATGGGGACATCAAAATTTACCTTGTGTAAATTTTTTTATTTTTTCTGATAAAGTTCATTTTTTTAATGAATAGTGAAAATATTGTATTTTAATTCAAAACTACGTTTTAATCTAATTTATTTATATCGTTATATTATATTTTTAATTTGTTTTTATATTTTAATTAGAATATATTTTTACCATTTAATCTAATGTTGGTCATTGGAATTAATCTCACTTTGAAATTGGACATAAATAAGTATCAATCTTTGGATAGTTATTGTTTCTAAAAAACATGCTATTTTTTATAACGGGAATTAATTTTAAAATTAATTAATGCCACTTCTATGTTTTGAATTTGGTAAAATAGACACCATTTTTGAATTTGGAATATCAAATAATGCTTAGGTGGAATTTTTGGTATTTGTCGGAAAAACTTCAATTTTTGATGAATAGTGAAACCACTTAATGGTAGTTAAAAAACGGACTTTTTTCATTTAAAGAAAATTTTACCAATTCTGTGAATTGAATTTCAAAAATACAACATACATGGTTGTTATCAAGAAGTAAAATGTGGTTCAAGAAGATAAAAATAATTTTTGGTGAATAGTAACTTTTGACTTTTAATTACCATAGTTAAAGGTAAATAGGTTAATTCAAGGTAAAAAGAATATTATAATAATTAGAAATTACCTTAAAACTTTTCCAAACCATATTGGTTGAGTCATTAATGACCATGAGCATCTTTGGGTCGATTTTGGGACTCCATTGAGCCACTTGGGAGTGAAAATCACAATTTAGATTAATTAGCTTAAAGTAAAGGTAAAAATGACAAAAGAAAATATCTTTTAGTAAATTAATTTTTACAAGGGGTTATATAAATTATATTTTCAACTATAAATATTCATTTAAAATATAAAAATATTTCCTACATCATGGTATTTTTTTTATAATTTCTAGACATCAAATAAATTAAATTATTTATGACACAATAATGATGCAGTATTTACATCATTAATAAATCATTTAAATATATAAGATTATAAATATTAAAATAACATCCAAAACCTGTCCAATTCGTATGGGATGATTTTATTTCGACCATGACTCGTCTTATCTTCCACTCTAATGATTTTTGGACCTTTTGAAACCAAATAGCATTATATAATAAAATAATATTATCACACTTTCCTAAAGAGCCCCTCCTCTCCCTTATAAAAGGAGACCACTTCTAACCAATTCCTCACACCTCCCAAGCCATTTAACAGTTTCTCTTAAATTTTTTTCTTTTATTTTACTTATCCAACCCCTATACTCTTTTTATTACATTCCTTTGTAACAAAATCAGTATCCTCAATATACTAGGATGTTTTTATGAGAAGTATTCGAGCTACACTTACATACACCTCCATCTAATGGATGAAAAACATAATGTTTATGTGGATGGAAAACTAATGCCTCCCAAAATGATGATTTTTCGATTATCTCCTAGAGCCTCTCATGGTGGCCATTATGATGGAACTATATTTATATATTATATATATTATTTTTATGTTTTCTTTATGCTTCTGTAATTTCCATTTATATCATACCTTTATGGTTTCCATTATGGGTAAACACGATAATCTCATTAAGAGGAAGTGTGGACAACCGCCCCCTCAAAGTGATATGACTCGTTCATACCATATGTGGAACATATAAAGGATGGATTTAATGATATTATATATGATAAAATACTGGAATCATAATACTACTATGTATCATTATGTTTTAATTTCATTAAATATGAAATAGAAATGGAATTAGCGTTCATGTGTACGTACGACTTACCGTCTCCATGAATGGTTCATTTCATTTATTACCTCTAAATGTTATGTACTATTATAAATACATGTATATGATGGATATATATGATATATATGATATCCAAATCATGAATATAATTCTGTATATAATGAACCATTGACCACATGAACAACATGTAATTATAAGAAGTCCATTTTTGACTCAAGTACCAAATATCGACAAAACGAACATTATTAAATTAAATGATTACATAATGTTTATAACTTGGTAATAAGTGATATAAGAAGGAATAATAAATTTTAAAAAGATTCTTAAGCAATTATAAATTGAATTTAGTTTATTATTCAGGATATTAAAGAACGATCGAGTCAAGTCGGACACGAGGTAAGGGATTTTTTTATCTCACTTTTAATTCTGTGAGATTTCCATTGTTCGCAACTTATTAATTACATGTGGTCTATTGTGTACTGACATTTGATATATATATTATCATGATTCTAATTATATTCATGTTATTTTGTGATTCATTTGGTGGATATTAACTTTTGGTCATATGACTTCATTGATTACAATGTGGTAAAGGGTTTCATCTCACTTTTTATTCCTATGAGATTCATGCTATATTTGCCACTATTTTCCTTTTGTGTGGTGTATGTACTGCCCATGATTGTAAACATTGTGTAATATACATTAATTTATGTGTATTTACATCTTCATTGTATGATCCTTTCTTTCATGTGGCATATTTTTTGTAAGTTACCAAATCGGTAAGGGAACCTTTCACCATCCTCTTTTTAAAAGTCTTTTTTTTGTTATGTCTTTTAATTTACATCTTATTATGTTGGTACATGTTCATCTATATCCTTATTGATGTAATCTTTATGTCCAAGTTATGAGATACCCTTTTTATCTCATCAACTCAATTTCGTAATTTTAAATTGACGTCGTTAGGATGTCGAATGATTACAAGGGAACTTCTTAACCCAATTTCAATTCTTTGGGTTCAACTTGTACTTCTTGAATTTTTTGTCATATGAATATGTGTGAATGACCTGTGATTGTTTTACACTTAATATCCTCTTATATTGGGTTTATTCGTATTTTTTACACATAATTATGTAATTGATTTATCCTTAATCAAAGGATACCATCTTTATAAGGGATTTAATCTCAATTTACATTGCCATAGAGAATTCATTGTTGTTATCCACCAATTCACTCTTATATGGTGTATATAATTTCCTTTTTCATATTATATCATGAATAAATTTATTCTCATGATATTATAAAGTTCTGATTAAAAGTTATTCCTCAATTATTTGTATTCAAGCGTATCTCTTTTTGTTAAAAAATTCTTTAACTAAAATATCATTTTAAATGTTTTAAAGATTCTTTCATCTAAATATTTCACATTAATTTCCATCTTTTAAAAATGGTTTTTAGGATTTCATTATAAGGAAATTAATATTTTCAAATGATAATTCATTAAAAGCTTCAAAGTGATATGGGACACTTTTATTCAAAAATATCTTTTTAAATGGTTTATGAAAATGGATTGATGATTTCAATATCTTGAAATTACTTCTTGTGATTGAAAATTAAATGTTATTAGTGAAATGTTTATATTTGAAATATTTTATGTTTTATAATGGTACTTGGACATTTGATGGGTGGTTACGTGATAAAACATATGACAGTTAGTGTCGTGAATACCAGGATGGGTGGTTACGTTATAACCTCCAATGCATTGGGTATGGAAGTCGGCCATATGGTTATTACAGTTATTGATATGTTTGGAAGTTGATCGTATGTTTATTCCATTTAAGTGTGTTTATGTCCCAAGTTACCTTTATATGTTATGTGTTCTTTATATGGGTTTTATGGAAATATTTTGGTTACAAATGGGTAAGTAATGATATTTTATTTAGTGAAGAGTATTTACTTCTTCATAAAGGTGAAAAGTATTACTTATGTTAAAGTATTTAGGTTTTACTTGTTGTTTTGAAAAACTAATAGTTTTTCCTTCTTTGTGTATCCCTTACTGAGCTTCTTATGCTCATCCCAAGTTTTTTTGAAATTTTTTTCATAGGAAATAATGTGTAATAGTGTCAAGGATGGGATCAAGGAAAATTCATGCTGTCTAAAACATGGAAATAGACATGTTTCTTTTTAAGAGTTTTTATTTTATGAAAAAATGGATACTGCGTAGTAGTGTCTACTTGTAATATTCAAGTTGTTGTGTCATAGTTATCACATAATTATCTAAAACTCTAAACCAAAAAATATCCTCAATGTGAATTTTTCATTCAATTCAAGATTATGAAAGGTTTATGTATGGGTCCTTACAGTTGGTATCAGAGGTCGTTTTAGATAACTTTAGTGGTTAGGGTATTCTTTAAGCATAAGTGACAATACCAAAATGGTTAGGATTTCAGAAAGAGTCAGAGTTTTTTTATATAAATTGAATGAGTTTAAGATAACATTAAAAAGTATATCTTAGGATTTATCCTCCTCATAAGATATTATATGATGATTTTACTGATATACTCACACATACCATTTTGATTTTACGCAATTGTTGGATCAAGGAGGAAACAAAGTAACAATGGATGTAAAGAAAACAATGACGATTTTCTGAATGAGAAATTGAATGAAATGGGAGCTTCAATAAGAACTCTTGTGGTTTTCTCAACCAGCTATCGTGAGTCATGATTGATAACCTTAACCATGGTGATTTTTATAAGGTGTCGTATATGCGAGAAACAAATCCCTACAAAAGTTTAGGTAATAATCATAAAGGTAAGTATGTTCAAAAACCTTTGTGTCAATGATGTGGAAAGAAAAACCTAGGAAAATTCTTCAAAGGGATGAGAAGATGCTATAGATGTGGAAATGAAGGACTTAAAGCAAGAACCTCTCATGGAAAAAGGAAGCATCTAGTTGACTCTAGGAAAGGGAAATAATTTCTTTCTGGGGGATCAATTGAATGTTTTAAATGTGGTGTGCTTGGTCATTATACAAACACATGTCCTAAGAAGATGTTTCAGGAATGGGATCACTAAGATCGTACAAATATTTGTTTACCAATACTTAATGCCATTCCAGTTGAGGATGAAGAAACTGACAATGACCAATGAAAGGTATGGATTATTTATTAACATATGTTTTGACATTATTGAATCTTAGGATATGATTCGTGATTCTGTTTGTAGGGAAGAAGTATTTTAGAATAATTTAGAAAGGAATGGTTAATGGATCATGAGGATTTTTTAATGTGTAATAATTCAACATATATGGGATTCAAGTGTTATGGTAGATTTTAGGATAGTGAAATGCTTAAAACTATTAAGGCTCTTTTGATGATGGGAATTAAATTAGAATACTTTTATAGTATGTGTAACCCTGATGTTTGATATATGAATGTTTTATTCAAGGAATAATTATCTTTTCTTTTTTTATATAGTTATAATGAACCATTTGGGTTTATATGATCCCTAAATTTGAGGAAATTATAGGTTAACAAATTTTTGGGATGCAAAATTAAAGTTATTAGAAAACCTTTGTGGTTAAATTTTGTTATTGTTATTTTTCATAAATTTATCTCTTTTTGGGAATGCTGTAAAATTATATAATTTTTGAAAAAAGGACAACAAGCAGACTGTGTGACAACCTGTCACGTCGGGCAAAGCTGCGAGAATCAAACTCACAACCAAAGTGTGACTGGTATTTATCACCTACCACTGGAGTACGTGAATTCCATGGTTCGTATGACTAATTTTTTTTAGTTAGATGATTTTATGAATCAAGAAGAAGTCCATTTTGGGTTATCTATGGTAATGATTAACCTATCATGGAGTATATGTGATTAGGTTAATTACTTTTCAATATGAGACATTAAGAGTAACTGATGTTATTTGGAGATAAATGTTAAGATTTATCTTGGAAGACTATGTGATTAGATCCTTTTGAGATTTGGGTTTAAATCTTAGTTTGGGATACTTTGAAGAATTTTATAGACAACTATTTATTGAATTGTCTTTGTTGAACTTTGAGTTTTGTCTGAAAAATATTGGAGATTAAGAGTAGTTTTTCTTTTTATAAAAGCTTATCTTTTTTGGGGATTATTTGATCTCGTGCTAACCATTTTGGTTTTGGATAAGGTCTAAATACATGTGAAATATATAGTTCAACTTTTTTAGATTATTTTATTCTATCAAAGTTGATTATAGAACTCTTAATGTGAAAACAATTCATCCTAAATACTCATCATTTGGATAAAATATTATTTTGTGTTAGAAATCTAGTAAAATATGAATGTCTTCATGACAAGTCAGTATATTTAATTAAGTTTTTAGTTATGCTCATAAATAAATTCCACAATGAAAAGTAACTTAAAATAAAAACCTTGTCGTTTAACTTTTCCTACTGGGAAATCAAAGACTGTTTAACCCATCACAAGTTTGTGATTTTCTGGTGGTTAAATTTATCCTAAACATGTTTTCTATCACCCTCCATCAGAACTTGATGGTTTTTTTTCTCCTCCAGATCCATGTATTCATGGAATCCTAGTATATTTTGTCTCGGGTAACCTTTTTACTTCTCTTCCTTTATTTTAAAGTGATTGTTTTATTGTATTTTTATCGTTGTGCGGCTTTCAATGAAGTTCTTGATCCCAATTTTAAAATTGCGAGGACACAATTCCTAAAAGGGGGGAAGGATGTAACATCCCAAATAAATGAAGAATATGACATTTACATATTTATTAATATTTTTTAATTAAATATTAATGGTACTTTAGAGGGGTTTCTATGTTCGATAGCATACCCGATACGCAACAATGAGTTCCTTTGAAATCTTACGTTGCACACTAATAATATAATATTATTATTTTATATGGTAGTTAACTTCTAGTCGGTGTATTGGTGGAAATGAAAAAAACTAACTACAAAATTATTATACATGTTTGTTAAATGTATTTACATTTATCCAATAAATGTTAGAGCCTTAAAATGTGAATAAATCTAATTATAAGCATAATTTACATTAAAAGGTCGATTTACCGACTTTTAATGGACAACCCTAATTAAATCTAATTTTAAACATTTTAAGACATTCTATTTGACCATATAAAATCCTTCTTTATAATGGTGATATCAAAATTTAGTTTCTATAAATTTTTGGAATTTTTATGATAAATTTCATTTTTTAATGAATAGTTAAAATATTGTATTTTAATTCAAAACTATGTTTTAATATAATTTATTTATATGGTTAGATTATATTTTTAATTTTTTTAAAAGTTTAATCAGAATATATTTTTACCATTTAATCCAATATTGGTCATTGGAATTAATTTCACTTTGAAATTGGACATAAACAAGTATCAGTCTTTTCATAGTTATTGTTTCTTAAAAACACGCTATTTTTTGATAACGGAAATTAATTTTAAAATTAATTAATGCCACTTATATGTTTTGAATTTTTTAAAATAGACATCATTTTTGAATTGGTAATATCAAATAATGCTTAGGCTGAATTTTTGGTAGTTTTCTAAAAAACGTCAATTTTTGATGAATAGTGAAACCACTAAGTGGTAGTTAAAAAATTGACTTTTTTCATTTAAAGGAAATTTTACCACTTCTATGAATTGAATTTTGAAAATACTACATACATGTTTGTTATCAAAAAGTATAATGTGGTTCAATAAGATGAAAATAATTTTTGGTGAATAGTAACTTTTGACTTTTATTTACCACGGTTAAAGGTAAATAGGTTAATTCAAGGTAAAAAGAACAATTTAACAATTCAATATTACCCTAAAACTTTTCTAAACCATATTTATCGAGTCATTAACGACCATGGGAATCTTTGGGTCGATTTTGGTACCCCATTGAGCCACTTGGGAGTGAAAATGACAATATAGATTAATTAGCTTAAAGTAAAGGTAAAAATGACAAAAGAAAATATCTTTTAGTTAATTAATTTTTACAAGTGGTTATATAAATTATCCTTTATACTATAAATATTCTTTTGAAATATAAAAATATTTCCTACATCATGGTATTTTTTTTATAATTTTTTGACATCAAATAAATTAAATTATTTATGACAAAATAATGATGCAGTATTTACATCATCAATAAATCATTTAAAAATATAAGATTATAAAAATTTAAATAACATCCAAAACCTATCCAATTCATATTTGATGATTTTATTTCAACCATGAGTCATCTTATCTTCGACTCTAATGATTTTTGGTCCTTTTGAAACCGAATATCATTATATAATAAAATAATATTATCACACTTTCATAAAGAGCCCCTCCTCTCCCTTTTAAAAGGAGACCACATCTAACCAATTTATCACACCTCTAAAGCCATTTGGCTCCTACAAAATCTGCCCAATTAAGCTTCCTACATCCCTATCCTCCTCCTAGAAGCCTTACCTTAGTCATAAGGCACTTCAATAAGTCCTTTGGTTCAAACCAAAGGGAGTAACCCAAATTAATGGTAACGATTTCTCTTAAATTATTTTCTTTTATTTTACTTATACATCCCCTATAATCTTTTTATTACTTTATTTTATAACAACATCAGTATCCTCAATATACTAGGATGTTGTTATCAGAAGGATTCGAGCTACACATACACACACCTCCGTCTAATGGATGAAGAACATGATGTTTCTGTGGATGGAAAACTAACGCCTCACGAAACGATGATTTATCGATTATATCCTACCACCACTCATGGTGGCCATTATGATGGAACAGTATTTATATATGATATATATTATGTTTATGTTTTATTTATTCTTCTATAATTTCCATTTATATCATGCCTTTATGGTTTCCATTATGGGTAAACACGATAATCTCATTAGAGGAAGTGAGGACTACCGCCCCCTCAAAGTGATATGACTTGTTCATAACATATGTGGTACGTATAAAGGATATATTTAAAGATATTATATATTATAAAATACTATAATTATAAAACTACTATACATAATTACGTTTTAATTCCACTAAATATGAAATATAAATGGAAGTAGCGTTCATGCGTACGTACGGCTTACCGTCTCCATGAACGATGCATTTCATTTCTTCCCTCTAAATGTTATGTACTATTATAAATACATTTATATTCTAGATATATATGATATATATGATACCCAAATCATGAATATCATTTTGGATATAATGATCCTTTGACCACAAGAACAACATGTAATTATAAGAAGTCCATTTTTGACCTAAGTACCAAATATCGACAAAATGAACATTATTAACTTAAAGGATTACATAATGTTTATAACATGGTAATAAGTGATATAAAAAGGAATAATAAACTTCAAAAAGGTTCTTAAGAAAGTAGAAATTAACTTTAGTTTATTATTCTTGAGATTAAAGAATGATTGAGTCATGTCGGACATGAGGTAAGGGATTTTCTTATCTCACTTTTAATTCCGTGAGATTTCCATTGTTCGACACTTATTAATTTCATGGGGTGTATTGTGTAATGCCATTTGATATATATTATCATGATTATAGTTATATTCATGGTATTTTGTGATTCATTTGGTAGATATTAACTTTTGTTCATACGGCTCAGTTGATTGCAATGCGGTAAAGGGTTTCATCTCACTTTTTATTCCCGTGAGATTCATGCTACATTTGCCACTATTTTCCTTTTTTGTGGTGTATGTACTTCCCATGATTGTACACTTTGTGTAATATAATTTTATTTATGAGTATTTACATCTTAACTGTATGATTCTTTATTTCATGTGGCATATGTTTTGTAAGTTACCAAATCGGTAAGGGAACCTTTCACCCTCCTCTTTTTAAAAGACTTTTTTTGTTATGTCTTTTAATTTACATTTTATTATGCTGGGACATGTTTATATATATCCTAATTGATGTAATATTTATATCCAAGTGATGAGATGCACTTTTTATCTCATCAACTCATTTTCTGAATTTTAAATTGACGTCGTTAGGGTGTCAAATTTTTACAAGGGAACTTCTTAACCCAATTTCATTTCTTTGGGTTCAACTTGTACTTATTTAATATGTTGTCATATGAATATGTGTGAATTCCCTATGATTGTTTTACACTTAATTTCCTATTATATTGGGTGTATTATTATTTTTCAAATATAATTATGTAATTTATTTATCTTTAATCAAAGGATACCGTCTTTAGAAGGGATTTCATCTCAATTTACATTGTCATTGGGAATTCATTGTTGTTATGCACCAATTCACTCTTATATGATTTATATAATTTACTTCTTCATATTATATCATTAATCCCTTTATTCTCATGATATTATAAAGTTCTGATTAAAAGTTATTCCCCAATTATTTTTATTCAAGTGTCTCTCTTTTTGTTAAAAAACTCTTTACCTAAAATATCGTTTTAAATGATTTAAAGACTTATTCTTTTAAATATTTCACATTAATGTCCATGTTTTAAAAATGGGTTTTAGGATTTATTTATATTGACATTAATATTTTCAAATGATAATTCATTAAAAGCTTCAAAGTGGTATGTGACACTTTGATTAAAAAATCTCTTTTTAAATGGTTTATGAAAATGGGTTGATTATTTCAATATCTTGAAATTACTTATTGTGATTCAAAATGAAATTTTATTAGTGAAATGTTTATATTTGAAATATTTTATGTGTTATAATGGTACTTGGACATTTTAAAGGTGGTTACGTGATAAACCATATGACGGGTGGTGCCGTGAATACCAGGACGGGTGGTTACGTTATAACCTCCAATGCATTGGGTATGGAAGTCAGCCGTATGGCTATTCCAGTTAGTAATATGTATGGAAGTCAACCGTATGTTTATTCCATTTAAGTATGTTTATGTCCCATGTTACCTTTATATGTTATGTGTTATTTATATGGGTTTTATGGTAATATTTTGGTTACAAAAGGGTAAGTAATGATATTTTATTTAGTGAAGAGTATTTACTACTTAAGGTGAAAAGTATTACTTATGTTAAAGTATTTATGGTTTACTTGTTGTTTTGAAAAAACAATAGATTTTACTTCTTTGTGTATCCCTTACTGGGCTTTTTATGCTCATCCCAAGTTTTTCTGAAATGTTTTTCACATGACATAATGTGGAATAGGGTCAAGGATCGGATCAAGGAAAAGTCATGTTGTCTAAAACGTGGAACTAGACATGTTTCTTTTTAATAGTTTTTATTTTATGAAAAAACGGATACTCTGTAGTAGTGTCTACTTGTAATATTAACGTTCTATGTTATAGTTATCACCTAATTCTCTAAAACACTATACCTGAAAAGATCCTCAATATGAACTATTCATTTAATTCTAGATTATTTAAGGTTTAAGGCTGGGTCCTTACACATATAGCCCATTCCTAAAGGTTCCTTTCCTAATAGTGAGAGATCCATAAGAAATTTTGAGACAACCAAAGCCAAATTTTATAGTATAACCATTCTCATCGATAATTCCTAAGTAAATATGGTTTATTTTTAGTTTGGGTACACACCTAATAACTTCATGAGTTCTAGATAGTGCATCATGAAGTTATAGAGAAACAAAACCTAACCCAATAATGTGACAACTCTTGTTTTTCCATTGGTAAACATCACCTAATTCGATCTCTCTTAATTTTGTGAAAGACTCCATATTCGGACACATATGAAATGCAAATCTTGAATCTATGATCCATTCCTAAGAGGTAGGATGACCACTAACATTCAACACATCATCCATGTTGAAGACTTCTTAAATTAATATAGAATTATCACTATTATTATTATTATAGTCATTATTTATATTTGGATAGCTTCTTCTTTTCATATTTCTAGGTTATTTAAAATGACAACTTTTAAACACTTAATTCTTTCTCTCAGTATTTTTATTCTTATACATATGATTTATTGACTCATCTCTCAACATTTATCCCTATGTTCTTTTCTACCTCCTATATTTAAACCTTCAACAAAATTCATAACAATGCCTTTCTTTTGAATTTATTTGGATAATAGAGTAGAATTAATCTCTTTAATAGATAAATAAATCCTACCATACATTATCAAGTCCTTAATAGATGTGAAAGACTCATCCAATTAAGTTAAAAGTATTGTTGATTGATCCTAACCCCCTATTTCAACATTAATATTTGAAATTTGTAAGTGGACTATATTAAAATCATCCAGGTGTTTCTTCACTGCAGTTCCGTGGAGAATTGTAAATGTATAAAGTCTTCTCTTTTTATACGAACTTCCAACTATAGATTTTGTCATGTATATGGCTTCCAATCTCGACCAGATACCAACGGAAGAGTGCTCAAAATCTACATCCCTAAGATCTCTATCACATAATGACACCAAAATAGGGCTGTACGTTTTTATAATTCTCCCAGCAGATACATCAACATAAGTATTATTGGTCTCTCCATCAAGGTACAGAGTGGTAGCCTTTTTCTTGGAACCACTGAGAGCATCAATCAACTCATTGTGATCTAACAGAGCATTCATTTTAATTATCCTTTCATAAAAATCATTTTCCCCATCAAATATTTAAATTTCAAACTTCATAGAACCCACTGTAAACTATTTATATTGGATCTAATACCAATTATTGAGGGAGTAATTTATGTTTCCATCCTACAAAATGACCAAGATCCACTGAGTCATTTTATATAGTTATAATGTTATTGGAAAAATAATATTATTTCAAAATCATGAATCGATTAACAAGATAAATAATCATGTTGGAACAAAAAATAAAAATTCAAAATAACACCAAAATATAACATTCTTCAGATCGATTTGATCCTATGTGCAAGGTGAGAACACCACCCAGGAAATATTATTATTAGAGAACAAAAAAAAATTACAGACTGGATGCAAGAAATTAAAAAACTAGAGAAGCTATCTAAGGAGGACAACTTTGCTAAACCAGGCGGCGGTGTAGAACTGCATTTTATGGAGTCATCACCACCAACTCTAGGATAAACTCATGAATTCACCCAACATAAAGGATACAGTAGTGGAAAACCAAAAATAAATCACCTATAAGTCCATATTTCAATACTAAAAAATGGTTATGATTGAAGGTGTGAATCCACAGCAACCATGATTTTTGAGAGAGTCATACAAATCAATTTCCCAACCAAATTATTGACCAGGTCTCCACAGAATGAGATATCCAGTTGAAGAATAACACAAATTAAAGCACTAGGAAATGAGGATTGATCTAGAGGTAAAGAAAAATTCCCAGGAGCATGCATAATCATTGGATAAATATTGATTAGTGGTCAAGGATTAGTCTTCTAAAAAAGAAAACAAATAATCCAAATGAAAATATTTATAAAAGATATAATAAAATTTAAATAGATCTATTTGAAATTTAAATCCCAAATCATAATACTGAAGGACCCCGGGACACCCTGAGAGGGGAGGGGTGAATTAGGGTGACCACTTTTTCTTTTAAAGTGATGGATCTTGTTCCCACATTGGTAGGAACTTGTTGAACCTGTATGATGATTATGATCAGAAAGAAAACATTCACATGCACAGAGAAGACACGACCATTTTTACTTGGTTCACCACTAAGGGCTACGTCCAAGGAGCATACGCTGACAAGTTGTCGGTCGTACCAAAATCAACTATGCTTCACTAGCGGTAGATTACAAAGGTTCGGGTACAGTAACTCTGTCCCAGGCTCACTGCCTTTACAAAGGTTCAGGGATAGCTCACTGCTTCCCTCGGGTCACTCCCATTGACTCCCCCTGGCTCACTGCCGTTGGTGATGTCCCACTCTGTTTAGAGACATGAAGGTCTCTACATCATTTGCATAAGAATGCATCCTTTGTTGTATGTAGATGCTCTATTGAAGTGTGATTCTCACCAGAAGAAGAATATCAATTTCCCTCGAATGTATCAGGTAGTCTCTCGGCTTTTGTGCAGCTACAAACAGGCTGATGGGATTCAGCAAAACCAAGCACGCTTCTCTAAGACAGTCACGCAAGTCCCACTACGGCGCTCAAGTCCAAACTGGCGTGCAAGTGTCATCAACGCACCTGTGCGACTCTTCCTTCCCCGACTGCAAACTTGCGCGGTCCACTTCCTTTCTCTTCCAAACCGCCTTGGGCGCACAGCCAACAACCGGCGTGCAAGCTCTACTTGCGCGACAAAACAACCACTTGCGCGGCTCGACCACCTGCGCGACGAGAGCTCAAACAATCTCGATGTCTTGAGCTCCGTGGGAAATGAGGAGGGGTGGTCCAGTATTTATAGGAAAACTGGACCCACTGCGCGGAGGCGCGCAAGTCCCTTAGTGGCGCGCAAGTCTTGTCTCCAGTAACCTCTGTCGCGCAACTCACTTGCGCAACCCAACCAACACGTGCGCGACCTTCTTTCCTTTTTGATGTTCTGATCCTCAAAAACATATGGCGCACAAGTATTTTATCCTACAAGATCTCGGCGCGCAAGTACCTTTTCCAAAAACACTTTACTTTATTGGCTAATTTTCAGGCCCAAAAAATTGGCAAACACTGGGAAACGGCACCACCTTCACTACTATTTTCTGCTTGAACGGTATGATATCTTTGTTGGTACACATCCTGAACTTCCACTGATGATTGAAAACAAACACAAACCATACTCCAAATCATGCTTTGAAGACCCTGGTTCCAACAATCTCCCCCTTTGGGTTTGTTGGCAATCAGAATAAATTCAATAGATCTCCAACCATGAGCAAACCCAAAACGCAAGAATCAACTCTGCCAACACTCTAAGTCTACGTGAGCAATGCTCGGTGTAGAAAACAAGAGAGGAAGCTTGAATTGGGTTCCGGTATTTTTGAAATTCTCCATGACGCCCGATTATATCCTTCTTATACTTCTCCTCACAGAAGCATTTCATGCCTTGAATTTATTCTTTTCTCCCCCATTGGAAATAAAACCAAAGACCGATAAGTTGTCCAACGTTCAGCTCAATCCATACTCCCCCTGGATAGTATCTCCCCCATAAACCTGCATCACATCCATAAGCAGATAAAAACAGTTATAGAAAATGGGGAGAGGGGATTTCCAGAGCCTCCTTATGCAGTAGGAGGTGGTTGAACACCAAGGTTCAACCAATGCTTCTCAAACACAGCCGCAGACAATGGCTTGGTCAGGATATCAACCACTTGCTCATCAGTTCCAATATGATCCATTCTAATCACGCCTTGTTCAACCTTTTCTTTGATAAAATGATATCGTATTTTAATACGTTTTGTACGAGAATGCTGAACCGGATTTTTCGTAAGATCAATTGCACTTTTGTTATCACAATAAATCACTATTGGTTGCTGCACCTTATCACCAATATATGTTAGCTGTTGCTTCATCCAAAGAAGTTTAGTGCATGCTTTTTTGGTAGAGATATACTCAGCTTCAGCCGTACTAAGAGAAGTACTTTCTTGTTTCTTTCTCAACCAGCCGACACATTTCTTCCCAATATAGAAAGCTCCACCACTAGTGGACTTTCTGTCTACCACATCACCAGCCCAGTCAGCATCTGAAAATGCGGATAATTCAGTGTCCCTGCCTACAGAAAAAAATAACCCAAAGTTATGTGTACCGTGAATGTATCTCATGATTCTTTTTTATGCTTCCATATGTTCCCCTTTGGGATTACTCTGAAAGTGGGCTGCAAGGCATGTGGCAAAGACAATATCTGGCCTTGTCACTGTCAGGTACAGTAGGCTTCCAATGAGTCTCCTATACATGGTGGGATCAACAGAGTCCCCATCCTCATGATTTTTGAGTTTAGTTCCAACTGAAATCAGAGTTGACATTGGTTTGGAGTTGTAACGCCCCGACCCTAGTTACCCAGAGTCGCTGCATTATTACATAACATTGGCATGATCACAAGAAAGATCAAATCTCGAAAGACCGATTGGTTTAGTAGCCTTGGAAACACTAGATATATTCATAAGTTTTACATTACATCATAAAATGAAAAACTACTACAACAACATAATGTCTCCATAATCCACACTCATATCCCCACATAATATCCCTGCAGGTCATTCATAACTTACTTCTTCACTTCCTGGGAAAAATAAAACATAGAAAAGGGGTGAGCTCAAATGCCCAGTAAGGATAACAATATAGTGGAAACTTTCATAAATAAGAATAAACATTTAAGGCAATGTATAACTAAAACAAAAGCCTTTCAAACATGAACTTTCAACATGGTATGGCATAAATAAAATGATATAATGCCATTTACTTATTAACATGGATATTCTACTAATCGAATAATCACATGTAAAAATCAATAACCACTTTCATAATGTTGGAATGCATAATGCCAGACTATCATAACCACATAGACAAGGCCTCGTGCCAAGACTACAAATAAGATTTTGTCAAGGCCTTGTGCCAAGACACTAGTTTGTCTCATGAGACCTACTGATGCATCGAGGAGATATAGCGGACTCCACCGGTCACGTATTAAGTCCAATGCATTCCCATATGAAAAGGTTTAAACATAACATAAACATTCGTATTAAAACTAGCATACGAAATGTCAATACATTCACCATAAACTATGAATGGTATAAAAATAGCACATCCACAGTCAAACATATCACAAAACCTTCAATACAATATAGAAGTTTTGTATCTTAATAAATCAACTTCAAATAAGCGTAAAATCCATCAAAGGATGTTGACATAGATGAAATCAAAACACTTTTTGGAGAAATATCTCTTTCTATTTTTGAAATCATTTAAAAATAAAACATTTTCTTGAAAATATTCTTATAAGCTTATAAGGAAAACATTGAAGATTTTATAACGGCAGAAAATAACCGCACTCGCCGTATAAGTTAAAAAAAACATTCTTACCTTAATTCTATCGAAAAGGTTAAAAAGGACCTTGTTTTGAAAATGACGGAAAGATTCCTTTATAAACCTCTTATAAAAAGTCAAACAAGGGTATAAATGACTTTAACCCATATTCTTGTAAATAATAAATATGTTTTGAAATACATTTCGAAGAAACATGGATGTGGATGATAAAGAAATCCCAGTAGATTATTACGTATAAACAACCTCGGATAATGAAGAGATTGTGAAATAACCCTTACCAATTTGGTAACTTATGAAACATACAACCCATGAAAGAGGTATCATACAATGAATATGTAAATACACATAAATTAGAGTGTATTACACAAAGAATATAATTATGGGCAGTACATACACCACACAAAAGGTGATGGTGGCAATATGGCATGAATCTCACAGAAATAAGGAGTGAGATGAAAACCCCTTACCTTGTACTTTTCCTTGGTTGGGGTAGGTTAACCTCCTGTATAATGGTGAAATAATTGTTATTAAATTATACAAGAATCATATATATTAATATGATATCATATATGATCTTTTAACATTGATTTGTTAATAATATCTAAGAATTATTGTCGTTTCGGGTGTTAACTTACTCATTTTATTTTATATGTTTTGTTACATAAGCCATGTTTGTTGTATCTTATTCATATCCAGAATGATATCAAGTCCTTAAAAATCATTTTTAAATCATCAAATGATAATTATAATTGAATGGATACGATGGAGAATGAATCTCATCGCGTTCGTGGAGACGGTAGTCCGTACGTACGCACGAGCGACAATATCAGTCTTTTGATATTAAAATAATATATAAATGGATGGTATATCATATATATAGAATCATTAACATGTTATATTTATTATTTACATGAGTTACATATCATTATTATACCCATCCAAAATAATAATATATTGAATAACAATTACACCACGACGTGGAGACGGTAAGCCGTACGTACGCACGTATGGTGACATGTTATTCAAAGGGTGGATATAATACTGAATATGGTTGTAACATATTTATAATAACATCACAGTATATGTGAGATACTGGAGTTATTATTTTAGAATGGTAAGAACAAAGGAAGAAGAAGTGGAAGAAGAAATGACCTTGGAAAAAGGGTGGTGAAATCATTACCTCTTCTTCGGGTTCTTCCTTTTGATTTGATCAAAAGGGCTCCATAGGTTGGCTTTCTGATCAAATTAAGGCCTATAGGTTGTAGTGAGGGAATTTGGGAGATTATTTGGGCAGATTTTGGCCGAACCAAAAGGCTTTGAAGGTGTGAAGAAATGAGAAGGAGGAGTGCCCTTTTATAAGAGGGGTGAGGGGCACCTTTGGAAAAGCTAGAAATATTAATTTATAATAAATTTTTATTCGGTTTCTAATGGCTCGAAAGTTGATTATTCAAAGGTTAAGGTGGGGATAGGTCGAACACCACTCAACCAATAGAATTTAGACAGGTTTGGGTACTTATATTAACCTTATCTTTAAGTATTAACTCTAAGTTAATTAGTTTCACTTTTACAATGTCTCTTTGTATTTTTATATAATATGGTTAATAAACATACTACATAAATCCAAGAGACCCCCAAGTGGTCCATTAATGATGAACCTATCATGATATAAGTCTCTTTCCCGAACCGTAGATTTTTAGGAATTTAATATCAATTAATAATATAATATTTGTTTTAAGAACTCTTTTATGTCAATTTTGACACTATTCAACAGTTGATTTTTGTGAAACTCATAACAGATTGATTACTTCAAAAAAAGTCAATTAAATCAATCCTAATATATCATATCATCTTAGAAAATTAGTTTAATTCATTAAAAGTTTCATATTATATTTATTTGGGTATTTATAATATCAATAATTTTAATTTTGCACTATTATAGTATTTACTGCATCATCATTGTGTCAAACATAAAATAAATTATTTAATGTTTAAAAATTATAAATAAAATATAATTATGTAGGAAATCTTTTTATCTTTCTAATGAATATTTATAATCTAAAATCCAATATATATAACCCTATGTAACAATTGTTTTTCTAAAAGATATATGCTTGTGTCATTTTTGTATTCATTTTAACTTAATTAAAATAAAGTGTCATTATCACTTACAAGTGGATCCATGGGGTCCCAAAATCGACCCAAAGATGCCCATGGTCGATCATGTATCAACCAATAAGTCTAGGACACGTTTTAGGGTAATTTAGTATTATTATAATATTATTTTGTAACCCTTATTTACCAGATTTACCCTTAACCATGGTAAATAAAATATTTACCGCAGTAATTATTCAAAATGTCTAAAAATAAAAGTTACCTATTTACACAATTTGTACATCCTTATTCCCAATATGGAATCCATTTTTCTAAATTCAAAACACAGAAGTGGCAGAAATTAATTTAAAATTAATTCCCGCTGTCAAAAAAAAAAGCGTGTTTTTAAGAGATAATAACTATCAAAAGATTGACACTTTTTTATGTTCGGTTTAATTGTAAAATTATGTCCGATGACCAACATTATATTAAATGGTAAAAATATATTCTAAATATACTTTAAAACCACTCAAATTCATAATTTATCACTATTAATTATTTTGATTAAAAAAGTTGTTTTTAATTAAAATTTAGTAATTTTCACTATTCATCAAAATATGAAAGTTATTCGAAAAGTACCAAAATTTCACCTTAGGCTAAATTCGATATTCCGAATCCAAAAATGAAGTCCATTTTGAAATAAAAAATATATATACTTTCAAAAAGTAGGTATTACTATTCATAACGGCTAGTTTGATTGGTTGTTGTGTGTGTTAAGACTCAAAGTTGCGTACAACACACGCTACTGTATTATTCAAAGAAAGCGTACCGTGAAATCTTGGGATGTTTCATTTTAAATTTTTGATGTCCCCATTTAGTAAAAAAGTTTAAAATATTGTATTTAAAAAGGGTTCACTATTAAAATTTCATAAAAGTGCAATACTGAAAATGAATTTGTTCTTGCATTATATCTAAGAAACTCATAATATGGATTCTAAAATTATAAGGATTATATAAAGTTTAAAATTTAGATAATACTATTCATAACCTCTTTTGAATGGATTTTTTTTGTAAGTCATGGTGTGATTGAACTCGGTGTTGCGTGTAGTGCAAGTTATTGATTTATTTTGAAGAAATAACACACTATTAATTCTTGGGGTGTTACATTCTCCCCTCCTTCAATAAATTACGTCCTCGCAATTTGAAATTGTTCTTCGAAAATAAAAGGTTGAAAGTAGAAAATATATTTGTGGGAAAACCCACATCGGAAATTGGGTTACTAAAATTTAGTCTTAATATGAGGAAAAGAGAAATGAAAGGGTCACCACCAAATTATGATCTCGATTAGGAGAACATTGGTGGCATTTAGAGACATATAATTGGAGGAAAAACGTAAATATTTATAGGTAGTGATTGAGGTCATCAATCACAAACAAGTATAAAATTGAGGTCCTTAAATTCATCAATCTATGATGATTTGAAATACCATCGGTTCAACAAAACATAGGGTATTAGGATAACACGTTTTTGACGTTTCAAAATATCTTAGTTGAAATCCCACATCGAAAAATGAATTAATGAGGCCTCTATTTTAAATAAAGATTCGAAAGTATGAAGATTACCGAAAATAACACATACTAGGGTTCCATGTAGGAAAATATGGATATGGAAGAAAAATATAACCATCAATTATCTGATGGAGAGTGGTAGAGAACATGGCTATGAAAAGGCCAACAATCCCAAAGCCATAAATTAGTGATGATTTAAGATACCATCTAGGACAAAATTTTTGTTCTAAGTTCCTTTTCTTAATGTTGAGGAATTTATTTATGAGATTGGATGAGATCATAAGGAGATATACTTACTTTATAATTAGAGTTTTATCCATTAATAAATTTCTACCACAAACTCATCTTTCACTCTAAAAGATAATAGAACGTAAAAAATTCTATTTACACCATTCGTATAGGGTTCCAAAATAAATGAATTTATAATTCATCTACATGATCTTTTAATAAAAACTAAATTATTTAATCCAGGACATCTCATGGGCCAGTGGTAGGTGATACACCCTTTTTGCCCTTCGGTTGCGGGTTCAAGTCTCACAGCCTTGCCGGACGCGACGGGTTGCCGCCCGACCTCCGGGTTGTCCTTTTATGGCAATCCAAAATAATCCAAACCTGAACTATCCAAAATACTTCTGTCCAAACTCACAGTCTAACATTTATAAGGAAGGTAAACATAATATAGATCCTTTTTACCCTGTAATAGCATATGAATACCTTCATAATGTATTACCATATTCCTTATTGATTACATTCATTCTTCCTTATTCCATATAGAATGCTGGATATACTTAATTAATCCAAAAATGTTTTAAACCCCAACAATGATGGAATATACAAATCATTAATCAGTTCCAAGGTAGTCAAGAATATCCAATATAATTTTTCCAAAACAATCACATATTATTCCAAAATCACTACCTCAGTATCAGAACTATATTATGATTTATCATTCTCTCAACCATATATTTTCCAAAAATTTATCCTGCAATTGAGTCACTTTTCTTTGTTCCACACAATCTCAAGTCCTTAATGAAATAGTACTGCAGTACAATCCTTATATACTCCATAATTATTATAACAAGTACATTGTTGATACAACACTCAATTGACATAATCAACATAAGAACTCTAGTCATTCCTCTTCATTTGTGGTAGTATCATAACTTGATTATTATCCAATAACATCATTTGCGGCATAGTCTGATGACTGGGACATAGGTTCGCGTAGTGTCCAAACTCCTTGCAAATGAAGCATTGTACATTTAAAACCATTTTCTTACCCTTGCAGTCACGTACTTTGTGCCCTTTTCCTCCACACTTATAACAAACTCTCATTCCTTTCAGGCAAGTTCCAGGGTGTTTCTTTCCACAGTTACCACATATGGGAAAATTCTTCTTTTCCCTCTTCCCTTTATCCATCTTTCTCTCTTCCATCCTTTTCTTCTCTTGCTTCCTTTCAAATCCATAGGACTCAGTAAACTCTTTACTTATCTTATCAACACATGATATTATTTCTTTATATGATGATAATACATGGGAGACTATTTCTCTTATAAATTCTAGAATGAGACCATGAAAGATATGATCCTTCCTTCTCTTTGGATCATGTGCATTTCTGGAGTTCTCATTCCTTCTACTGGGCTCCATTTCTAAAAAATGGCATACACTAGATCAGTTTATGAATCAAAATACATAATCCCATACTTATAAAACACTTAACATAAATTGAACTATTTATGGATATAATCCATAATCATAAAAATGTCTTCTTTGAGGATGTATATACTCATAAACCCTTCATAATGGTTTGTAAAGAAAATGAGAATTATCCTAAGCATATCCCCCGGGAGTGTCGTAACCCAGAGTGCAGCAAGGCCCGTTGCCGTGCACCAGTTCCCGTTCGAGTCTAGCTCAAAGCGGTGTTTTCGGGTTTTACCCCTAGGTACATCTGTGCCAGAGCCACCCCTACCTGCTCGTATCCAGACAGGGATTTATTTCTTGGAAAACTCACAAAATCTCTACAATAACAAAATTCTAGGAAGTTCTTCTACACTAATCCTCAAAGTTCATCTTAGGTCTACGTGCTCTAATCAGAGTTTATCTAAATCTAGCATCCAAGGTTTGTACTAAACTTTCTCTGATACCAACTGTAACGCCCCGACCCTAGTTACCCAGAGTTGGTGCATTATTACATAACATTGGCATGATCACAAGAAAGATCAAATCTCTAAAGACCGATTGGTTTAGTAGCCTTGGAAACACTAGATATATTCATAAGTTTTACATTACATCATAAAATGAAAAACTACTGCAAAAACATAATGTCTCCATAATCCACACTCATATCCCCACATAATATCCCTGCAGGTCATTCATAACTTACTTCTTCACTTCCTGGGAAAAATAAAACATAGAAAAGGGGTGAGCTCAAATGCCCAGTAAGGATAACAATATAGTGGAAACTTTCATAAATAAGAATAAACATTTAAGGAAATGTATAACTAAAACAAAAGCCTTTCAAACATGAACTTTCAACATGGTATGGCATAAATAAAATGAAATAATGCCATTTACTTATTAACATGTATATTCTACTAATCGAATAATCACATGCAAAAATCAATAACCACTTTCATAATGTTGGAATGCATAATGCCAGACTATCATAACCACATAGCCAAGGCCTCGTGCCAAGACTACAAATAATATTTTGTCAAGGCCTTGTGCCAAGACACTAGTTTGTCTCATGAGACCTACCGATGCATCGAGGAGCTATAGCGGGCTCCACCCGTCACGTATTAAGTCCAATGCATTCCCATATGAAAAGGTTTAAACATAACATAAACATTCGTATTAAAACTAGCATACGAAATGTCAATACTTTCACCATAAACTATGAATGGTATAAAAATAGCACATACACAGTCAAACATATCACAAAACCTTCAATACAATATAGAAGTTTTGTATCTTAATAAATCAACTTCAAATAAGCGTAAAATCCATCAAAGGATGTTGACATAGATGAAATCAAAACACTTTTTGGAGAAATATCTCTTTCTATTTTTGAAATCATTTAAAAATAAAACATTTTCTTGAAAATATTCTTATAAGCTTGTAAGAAAAACTTTGAAGATTTTATAATGGCAGAAAATAACCGCACTCGCCGTATAAGTTAAAAAAACATTCTTACCTTAATTCTGTCGAAAAGGTTAAAAAGGACCTTGTTTTGAAAACGACGGATAGATTCCTTTATAAACCTCTTATAAAAAGTCAAACAAGGGTATAAATGACTTTAACCCATATTCTTGTAAATAATAAATATGTTTTGAAATACATTTCGAAGAAACATGGATGTGGATGATAAAGAAATCCCAGTAGATTATTATGTATAAACAACCTCGGATAATGAAGAGATTGTGAAATAACCCTTACCAATTTGGTAACTTATGAAACATACAACCCGTGAAAGAGGTATCATACAATGAATATGTAAATACACATAAATTAGAGTGTATTACCCAAAGAATATAATTATGGGCAGTACATACACCACACAAAAGGTGATGGTGGCAATATAGCATGAATCTCACGGAAATAAGGAGTGAGATGAAAACCCCTTACCTTGTACTTTTCCTTGGTTGGGGTAGGTTAACCTCCTGTATAATGGTGAAATAATTGTTATTAAATTATAAAATAATCATATATATTAATATGATATCATATATGATCTTTTAACATTGATTTGTTAATAATGTCTAAGAATTATCGTCGTTTCGGGTGTTAACTTACTCATTTTCTTTTATATGTTTTGTTACATAAGCCATGTTTGTTGTATCTTATTCATATCCAGAATGATATCAAGTCCTTAAACATCATTTTTAAATCATCAAATGATAATTATACTTGAATGGATACGATGTAGAATGAATCTCATCGCGTTCGTGGAGACGGTAGTCCGTACGTACGCACGAGCGACAATATCATTCTTTTGATATTAAAATAATATATAAATGGATGGTATATCATATATACAGAATAATTAACATGTTATATTTATTATTTACATGTGTTACATATCATTATTATACCCACCCAAAATAATAATATATTGAATAACAATTACACCACGACGTGGAGACGGTAAGCCGTACGTACGCACGTATGGTGACATGTTATTCAAAGGATGGATAGAATACTGAATATGGTTGTAACATATTTATAATAACATCACAGTATATGTGAGATACTGGAGTTATTATTTTAGAATGGTAACAACAAAGGATGAAGAAGTGGAAGAATAAATGAACTTGGAAAAAGGGTGGTGAAATCATTACCTCTTCTTCGGGTTCTTCCTTTTGATTTGATCAAAAGGGCTCCTTAGGTTGCCTTTATGATCAAACTAAGGCCTCTAGGTTGTAGTGAGGGTAGTTGGGAGAGTATTTGGGCAGAGTTTGGCCGAACCAAAAGGCTTTGAAGGTGTGAAGAAATGAGAAGGAGGAGTGCCCTTTTATAAGAGGGGTGAGGGGCACCTTTGGAAAAGCTAGAAATATTAATTTATAATAAATTCTTATTCGGTTTCTAATGGCTAAAAAGTTTATTATTCAAAGGTTAAGGTGGGGATAGGTCGAACACCACTCATCCAATAGAATTTAGACAGGTTTGGGTACTTATATTAACCTTATCTTTAAGTATTAACTCTAAGTTAATTAGTTTCACTTTTACAATGTCTCTTTGTATTTTTATATAATATGGTTAATAAACTTACTAAATACATCCAAGAGACCCCCAAGTGGTCCATTAATGATGAACCTATCATGATATAAGTCTCTTGGCCGAACCTTAGATTTTTAGGAATTTAATATCAATTAATAATATAATATTTGTTTTAAGAACTCTTTTATGTCAATTTTGACACTATTCAATAGTTGATTTTTGTGAAACTCATAACAGATTGATTACTTCTAAAAAAGTCAATTAACTCAATCCTAATATATCATAGTATCTTAGAAAATCAGTTTAATTCATTAAAAGTTTCATATTATATTTATTTTGGTATTTATATTATCAATAATTTTAATTTTTCACTATTATAGTATTTACTTCATCATCATTGTGTCGTAAATAAAATAAATTATTTAATGTCTAAAAATTATAAATAAAATATCATTATGTAGGAAATATTTTTATCTTTCTAATTAATATTTATAATCTAAAATCCAACATATATAACCCTATGTAACAATTGTTTTTCTAAAAGATATATGCTTGTGTCATTTTTGTATTAATTTTAACTTAATTAAAATAAAGTGTCATTATCACTTACAAGTGGATCCATGGGGTCCCAAAATCGACCCAAAGATGCCCATGGTCGATCATGTATCAACCAATAATTCTAGGACACGTTTTAGGGTAATTTAGTATTATTATAATATTATTTTTTAACCCTTATTTACCAGATTTACCCTTAACCATGGTAAATAAAATATTTACCGCAGTAATTATTCAAAATGTCTAAAAATAAAAGTTACCTATTTACACAATTTGTACATCCTGATTCCAAATATGGAATCCATTTTTCTAAATTCAAAACACAGAAGTGGCAGAAATTAATTTAAAATTAATTCCGGCTGTCAAAACAAAAAGCGTGTTTTTAAGAGATAATAACTATCAAAAGATTGACACTTGTTTATGTTCGGTTTAATTGTAAAATTATGTCCAATGACCAACATTATATTAAATGGTAAAAATATATTCTAAATATACTTTAAAACCACTCAAATTAATAATTTATCACTATTAATTATTTTTATTAAAAAAGCTGTTTTTAATTAAAATTTAGTAATTTTCACTATTCATCAAAATATGAAAGTTATTCGAAAAGTACCAAAATTTCACCTTAGGCTAAATTCGATATTCCGAATCCAAAAATGAAGTCAATTTTGAAATAAAAAATATATATAATTTCAAAAAGTAGGTATTACTATTCATAACGGCTAGTTTGATTGGTTGTTGTGTGTGTTAAGACTCAAAGTTGCGTACAACACACGCTACTGTATTATTCAAAGAAAGAATACCGTGAAATCTTGGGATGTTTCATTTTAAATTTTTGATGTCCCCATTTAGTCAAAAAGTTAAAAATATTGTATTTAAAAATGGTTCACTATTAAAAGTTGATAAAAGTGAAATACTGAAAATGAATTTGTTCTTGCATTATATATAAGAAACTCATAATATGGATTCTAAAATTATAAGGATTATATAAAGTTTAAAATTTAGATAATACTATTAATAACCTATTTTGAATGGCTTTTTTTTTGTAAGTCATGGTGTGATTGAACTCGGTGTTGTGTGTAGTGCATGTTATTGAATTATTTTGAAGAAATAACACACTATGAATTCTTGGGGTGTTACAGGACTCTTGCATATTAAACTTCTTCAATAGCTCTCTTGCATATTTTTTCTGAGAAATGAAAGTGTATTCTTTCTTTTGAATCACCTGAAGCCCCAAGAAATATGTGAGCTCCCCAATCATAGACATTTCAAATTCTGATTTCATGTGGTTTGCAAATTCATCCACTGATTTTTGCCTACTGCCACCAAATATGATATCATCAACGTAGACAAGAACCATGAATTGATCTTTTGGGGAATTCTTCACATAGAGATTGTGATCAACTCCTCCTCTTTTGAATTCCAACTTCTTGAGATATGAATCCTACCGTGAGTACCATGCCTGTGGTGCCTGCTTCAAACCATATAGAGCTTTCTTCAGTTTACAGACCTTTGTTCCATCAGTACCCAAAAACAAAGCCCACTGGTTGTTCAATGTAGACTTATTCTTTGAGTACACCATTCAAGAATGCTGTCTTAACATCCATTTGATATACTTGATATCCTCTTTGGAGTGCCATGGCAATGAAAAGCCTGATTGACTCCAGTCTAGCCACTGGAGCAAAGGTTTCTTCAACATCAATGCCTTCAATCTGAGAGTATCCTTTATATACCAGACGTGCCTTGTTTCTGATGACACTTCCATGTTCATCAAACTTATTTTTGAAGATCCATTTGGTACCAATCACATTTTGACCTTCGGGTCTCTTGACAAGATCCCATGTCTGATTCTTGTCAATCTGATCTAATTCATCATTCATGGATTTCACCCAAGATTCATCATTAGCAGCTTCTTCAAATGAGGATGGCTCTGCAACTGATAGATATGCAGATTTCCTGTTATTCCTCATTCTCCTTGTTTGAGTGGGTGCACTCCTGTCCCTAATTATGTTGGATGGATCAATCTCAGCTCTTCGATTTCTCCTGCAAGGTTCAGTAGCATTTTCTTCAGTCATAGTTTCTTCTTCAGATTCTTCTTCTGAGTCAATATCATGATGTGACTGCTGAGAGTTTTGAACAACTTCATCTATTTCTGCATTTGTATTTTCTTCACGTTCACATTCTTCCTGAATTTTTATCACATCAGTATATGACGTCCTTGAAGTATTCGTGGTTTTCTCTTCAATTATCTTAACATCATTGCTTTCCACAATTCTTCTCAAACGCTTGTTGAAGCATTTTTAGGCTTTGCTGTTCATTGAGTAACCAAGGAAAATTCCTTCATCTGCATTGTCGCCATATTTCCCTTGATTTCCTTCTTTGTTTCTGATGAAGCATTTACTTCCAAAGACACGGAAGTATTTTATAGAAGGCTTCCGTCCATGCCACAATTCATATGGTGTCTTCGTCTCACCCATATAAAGTCATGTTCGATTCTGAATGTACATTGCAGCTTGAACAGCCTCTTTCCAGTAATGTCGTGGAATACGACTCTCAATCAGCATAGTTCACGCCATGTTGTTCACCTATCAATTCCTACATTCAACAACTCCATTTTTTTGTGGAGTTCTCACAGCAGCTACCTCATGCTGTATCCCATGCTTCTCTAGATAATTCTCAAATTCAATGGACGTGTATTCTCCTCCATTGTCAGATCGCAACACTTTGATTGTTCGTCCAGTATCATTCTTGGCGATTCGCCGATATGTTTTCATGTAGTCAAGTACTTTTCGTTTCCTATGAATGACCATCACACATGCCATTCTACTGTAATCATCTATGAAAAGGACAAAGTACCTTTTTCCATGTGTTCCGACAACATTTATTGGACCACAAACATCTGTATGAATCAGATCAAGAAGGTGAGATGCCTTTTTCTTCTTTGGCCAATATGAACTGCAGACCAGCTTCCCACAAATACAAGCATCACAAGATTTTTCACGCTCACGCTTCAGGTTGGGGATGTCCATGACAATTATCAATTTTGATATTTTCTCCATGTCTTTTTGATTGATGTGTCCCAATCTCCGATGCCACAAATTGTTTTCTTCTTCAACAGTAATGTAACAAACATTTTCTTCACTATCAACCTGATACAAGCTGCCTTCTGTTCTGCATCCTTTCATAAGTGAATTTCCAGTTTTTCCCTTGATAGTACAGCCTTTCTGATTAAAAGTAACTATAAGTCCTGAGTCACAGAGTTGACTCATGTTGAGGAGATTATGACGTAGGCCATCTACGTAAAGGAATTCAGTCTTCTTCAGTTCTCCATTAGCTAATTGGGTACTTCCACTCCCTTTGATTTTCAGAGCCCCATCATTACCAAATCTTACTGTACCATCAACATTCTTTATGATATTCGTTAGTAGGCCGGCATTACCCTTCATATGAGATGAACAACCACTATCTAGAATCCAGCTACTGTTGTTCTTTGTAGCTTTGAGGGCTACCTCTGCAAGGTTCGATTTCTCAATCTTCTTCCTTTCCTTCCACGATACATTAGATTGAGTATATAGAACGGATGGCCTTTAAACTATCTCTTCCACATACCCAGGTTCTTCATAGTCAAAGTCTTCTTTGAGAGGTGAGAACCTGTTTGAAAGAGCAACACTGTCTTGCTGACGAGACTTGACTTGTCTTGAACTTCAGTATGAGGTGTCTATGTCCCTTCTCTGCCTGCAATTAACGGCCTTATGACCAAAGTTAGAACAACGAAAACAATATCCATAGAAATTATTTATTCTATGAGAATTAGGATATGATATTGTTCTCCTTTGTTGAGCATCTATATCTTCTCCATTCAGATAGCTTCTTGCCTCTTCACAATAAGACATGGTATGGCCCAGATAGCCACAGAACTGACACTTTATGAGAGGAAATGTCTTATCACTTGAATTTCTCCTGATACCTTCTTCCTTGGGAGAATAGTAAGACTGTCTGTCATTTTTGAAAGCTTGAGGATAATTTTTGGGTCTCCTTTTAGTTTGGATTGAGGGTTCCTTTTTCAGCACTCTAGGAAACAGTTCATCATGTTCAACTTTCATCTTATCTTTCTTTTGGATCTTTTCACTTCCAGCAGTTGATGACTCAGCCTCACAGCCAATTCCACTCTTTCCCATGCAAGCGGGTCTTTGATCACTCAAGATATTTCCAACCCCATTTGAACCACACTTGGCTCTTGCTAGTAATTCTACATCTGAGAATCTTCCGAACTGTATTTTCTTCCTAGATTCTTTTGGAATTGATTCAGTCTCCAGTTTACTCTTTAGAGTAACTACTTCCTCTTCAAGACCCTCAGCTGTCTTGGACTGTTCATCTAGTCAGGATGTGAGGTCATTGGTGACCTTTGCCTGCTCTTCAATTCTCAGCTTCAGATCAACTACATCATCATTGCTTTCAATTATTTTAGACTGTACCTTCACAAATTCTTCCAGTCGTTCAATTTTAGCTTCAAGTTGATCAACATATTCATTTGATTCTTCTACAATTGATTTCCACTTATTACAGCTCTTACATTTAATCTTAAGCTTACTAACCACATCCTTAAGTTGCACCTCAGGATCTACACAAGTTCTCAGTTGTTTTTCTCCATCAGTATCTTCTGACTTTTCAACAGTGGCCATCATAGAAGCATGGTACCCAGTTTTGAATTCTGGTTCTTCTTCATCACAGAATTCATTGTCATGTTCTTCCTCTTCACAGACAAAACTCTTCCTTTGCATTTTCTTACCAGATTTGAAGTCTCCCTTTTTGAAGAATCTTCTATGAGGCTTCATGAAGTTTTCATCTTCACTTTCATCATCATTGATATTCTTCATGCACTGAGAGGCAATGTGGCTAACTTTTCCACAACAGAAACTTGTGAGAGGTAACATCCCTTTGAATTTCCCTTTCCCCTTCTGGAACTTCTTTGCAATGAGAGAAAGAATTTCTTTCTCTTCGTCATAATCACCACTACTATCCTTTGAGATTTTCAATTTATCCATGGCCTTGAATGCCATTTCCTTGCTCACCCGAGTCGTAGCATCTTCTGGTTTGACTCTCATTTCATATGCTACCAAGCTGCTCAGTAGATCATCTAGAGAATGTTTGGAAAGATCTCTTTCCTCAAGGGCTGACACCTTCACAATATATAGAGGTGGAAGTCTTCTTAATATTTTCTTTACAATATCAATGTCTTTGATTTCTTCGCCTAAACCCCGAATTGATCCAACCACTTCAGTAATTCGATTTAAGAAAGAGTCTGCATTCTCGTCTGGATGCATCTTCAGATCATCAAACCGATTGTGTAGCACTTGTATTTTCACCTCCATCACTTTGCTATCACCTTCATAAATATTCTCAAGTTTATCCCACATGGATTTTGCTGAGGTTAAATTCATCACATTCAGGTAGATCTGATCAGAAAGGGTTGCAGTGAGAGCATTCTGTGCTTTAGCATCTGCATCAAGAAGTTTCGTGTCTGCTTCAGTCATAGCCAGACCTGTTGGATCAGTGACATGTATTCCTTTCACAGTAGAAAAAAGAACTTCCATTCCAAGAGATCTTAGATGAGATCTCATTCTGTTCTTCCAGATCTGGAAATTGCTTCCATCGAAGTGAGGGACTCCCCTGACATTGACCGCGTTTTCCATGACGAAGAAGGACAGATTCAACACCAGCAAGCAACCTACCTCTGATACCACTTGAAGAACCCCGGGACACCCTGAGAGGGGAGGGGTGAATCCGGGTGACCACTTTTTCTTTTAAAGTGATGGATCTTGTTCCCACGTTGGTAGGAACTTGTTGAACCTGTATGATGATTATGATTAGAAAGAAAACATTCACATGCACAAAGAAGACACAACCATTTTTACTTGGTTCACCACTAAGGGCTACGTCCAAGGAGAATACACCGACAAGTTTTCGGTCGTACCAAAATCCACTATGCTTCACTAGTGGTAGATTACAAAGGTTCGGGTACAGTCACTCTGTCCCAAGCTCACTGCCTTTACAAAGGTTCAGGGATAGCTCACTGCTTCCCTCGAGTCACTCCTGTTGACTCCCCCTGGCTCACTGCCGTTGGTGAAGTCCCACTCAGTTTAGAGACATGAAGGTCTCTACATCATTTGCATAAAAATGCATCCTTTGTTGTATGTAGATGCTCTATTGAAGTCTGATTCTCACCAGAAGAAGAATATCACTTTCCCTCGAAAGTATCGGGTAGTCTCTCGGCTTTCGTGCAGCTACAAATAGGCTGATGGGCTTCAGCAAAACCAAGCACACTTCTCTAAGACAGTCACGCAAGTCCCACTACGGTGCGCAAGTCCAAACTGGCGCGCAAGTGTCATCAACGCACCTGTGCGACTCTTCCTTCCCCGACTGCAAACTTGCACGGTCCACTTCCTTTCTCTTCCAAACCACCTTGGGCGCACAGCCAACAACCCGTGCGCAAGCTCTACTTGCATGACAAAACAACCACTTGCGTGGCTCGACCAACTGCGCGATGAGAGCTCGAACAATATCGAAGTCTTGAGCTCCGTGGGAAATGAGGAGGGGTGGTTCGGTATTTATAGGAAAACTGGACCCCCTGCGCGGAGGCGCGCAAGACCCTCAGTGGTGCGCAAGTCTTGTCTCCAGTAACCTCTGTCGCGCAACTCACTTGCGCGACCCAACCAACACATGCGCGACCTTATTTCCTTAGCCAAATTTTGATGTTCTGATCCTCAAAAACATATGGCATGAAAGTCTTTTATCCTTCAAGAGCTCGGCGCGCAAGTACCTTTTCCAAAAACACTTTACTTTTTTGGCCGATTTTCAGGCCCAAAAAATTGGCAAACACTGGGAAACGGCGCCACCTTCACTAATGTTTTCTGCTTGAACGGTATGATCTCTTTGTTGGTACACATCCTGAACTTCCACTGAGGATTGACAACAAACACAAACCATACGCCAAATCATGCTTTGAAGACCCTGGTTCCAACAAATACATGTAAATCCCATGAAATATTGTATAGTATATATATTTCATAACAAAATAATTTTTTTAATTTCAATATAACAATACATGGAAATGGAAAATTAACACCATAGTTTGGTTTTTTCCTTTTCGTGTTTTCCTTTTTTTAGATACCTATTTGTAAGATGATTTTTTCTATTTTATTAATAAAATGGTGAGAGGTGGTGTTCTTTTTGGGGGAGAATCCGGATCTCTGGATAAAAAATTCTTATGAAACAATTTGTGACAAATCCAATGAAATAATAGAATGTAAATATTATGCTGGAACAAATTAAAGAAATCCGAATTTAGTATTTTTAATGTGGGAAAATCCTTTGATGTAGAGTATTAAGAAACCATGACATAATTCCAAAAAAATCCACAATGAATTCGAGAGTAAAAAATCCAAGTAATGTTTGAACATGAATTACAATGAGATCATAGAAAACTCTATTCGAAAAAACACACCATTATATGTCCCAATATTCCCACTAAAAGCATCTCATAAAAAAATTGGAAAGCTCAATCTATGACAAAATGTCACCCCTATATCGACAAAACCCAACTACCTTGGAGATATTTATCTGAACATGCATCAACCCCACACCATCTTTAAAAACCATATTGTTTTCTCTCTCTATCTCATGATATCTCCATCAAGATCTTTCACTGATCATCAACCGAGACACACCATCTAATCACCACAATCCTGAAGATGTTTGATGCATGGCCCCAATCAACAATATCATCGATGCTTCTTTACACCTATTCCATATCAATACACCACACATGATACCCCAAATATTTTTTCTCATCATATTATAGATCCATGGTTGATGTCTCATTCTCCATCTCTGATGAGCCACATAGTCTATCTAAAACGTTTCGTCCCCTTTACCCTTGATCTCAGTGGAATGCATCTTGAGCATCTCACTCAATGTTCCCCACTAGTTATTTCCCCTTTTAAAGCATTTATTTTTTCAAATATAAATAATATATAAAATATTATATCCTAAATTTCTAAATCACCATGTATCTTCCATGTTTAGAATAAAAAACTTATCTTATCTTTATATATATATATGATATATCTCATCTTAAGCATCACATGTAGCTTTATTTGCGTGTTAGGAAAAAATATTTCTCAAATTCAAAAAACAATCTTATCTCAAATTTGGAAACACCCATAGGATAAATATTATCAATCTCTCCCTTTATCCTATCAATGGATATACTATCAAAAAAACTCAATTGGAATGAAAAACTATTAGCATCACACCAACCATCATCCTCCATGAAAAAAATGATGATTCCCTTTTTCAACTCTGATTGAAACATAACTTCTCCCCCTATGAAAGAAATCAAAACTCAAAAGTCTTTGTCATATCTGAATCTTTATTTTCCAGTCAAACAAGACCAAAACAAATAATGTCTATCCCCATCATAATTGTGATCACGAAATAATCTATAGAACCTATAGGAAACGTTTTCCCCTCCTGAAAATCCAGTGTAGCTAACTCATCATCTCAATCTTTAATTTTAATTCTTTCTTCATAAGTCACATGTTTTGAAGAAATGAATTAGGTGTAAGAACTAAAACGCATCCCCCAACCTTTTTTGTCTTCCAAAACCATATCTTGCCTCACACACGATTGATCCTCTTGAAAACATCCAAAATTACCACTATAAATTGCAAGCCCAAAGCATCACCTTTAATACCAATTGTTGTGGGAGATTCCAATTCTAGGAATGAAAATCATTTAAAAAACAGTTTGGGAGGAATCTAATGAAATAATAGAAGTTAAATATTATGTAATAGAAAATAAAATAAATTATCACGTAGGATTTCTAATGTCAAAAAACTCTCCGGCATAGAAGATAAAAAAATCATGGGATGATTATTAATTATCCACTATAAATTGAAGAGTAAAAAATTCATGTAATTCTCGAAATAGAATTTCAATGAGAGCATAGAAAACCTATGTGAAAAACACATCTCAATACGCCGCTTTCATATCTATGAAAATCATCTCAGTCAAAACAAAATGCTCAAAAGATCCATTTGTGACAAACCTTCACCCTTCTGTCGACGAAATTCCACTAACTTGGGGATAATTATTCGAAAAATCATCATCCGCATACATTATTGCAACACCCAATGGATTTTTGTCTCTCTCTCATTATCTCTCCATCATGATGTATCGCCGACCGTCAATTGGGACACACCACCTGATCACCACAATCATAGAGACATTCAATGCACATATCATGTTTGTTCCATGTAAATGTTACGCACATGATACTAAAAACCAAGTATTCCATCACATCATAGAAACACTATTGATGTCTTTTTTTCATCATTGATGAGCCACATGGGATACTACAAATGTGGTGGGCCTTTTCTTCTTAATATCAGTGGACTTCATCTTGAGCAGATCTCTCTGAATTTAGCACCTGCTGCTTCGACTATAAAATCATTTCAAATATTCCTTTTTGAGATATAGATAATATATAAAATAGTATATCTTAAACTTCTAAATCACTATGTATCTTTCTTATGTTTTGAATCAAACACTTATATTATCTAAATATATATAATAAATATATTTCCTCAAGATAAATACACCCATATCTATATGTGTGATAAGATAAAAGATACCTCAAATTCAAAAACAATCTTATGTCAAATTTTTGGAACACACCAATGTGTTGAATCCTATTAGTTCTTTCAATGGATTTGGAAAAACAATAGTCTAAACTATGTTAATCAGAGTATTCTTTATCATTATTGTATTTATTTCATTGAGGGAGAAGATTTTTTATGGTATTGTGTCCATTATTGCTTATTTTTTTTGAATGATCTTTCTTGTTGTTTTTTCATCTCAGGCTCAAACTTATTTACATATATGTTTTTGGGGGGTTTTGTGTGTACTATTTTTTAATCCAATTACACAAAGAATCACCTACCCGCTTTAAAATCACTAGGTTGTGAAAGGGAATAGGGATCCCTAGAAGGTGGATCCACACCACTGTTGGATGTGGATTTTGACCCTCGTGAAGATCCATCCACTATCGAAATAGAAGGAAACGTCTTCTTCCAAAAACTCGAGAGTCCCCCAACCAAGAAGAAACTAAATTCCACAATGAGAAAATATGAATGTTGATAGAATGAGAGTTAAGAATAGAGATTTTTTTCAGTGACGTAAGCACCAAAGACACAATAAAACATTATAATTCCTACATATTGGGACGGTCTTTGAAATACTATGAAATGAGAGACCACTAGTGGCAGTCCAAAAAAGACACAAACTTGTCCCTCGATAGGCAAAATGATGGAAAACCATCTGCATGTTCCCAAACCATTCCCTCAAGGGATATCCTATGGATGAGTAGGAGTACTTTCTACTACATTGGACAGATGACACAAACCAGGACCTCCTTGAAGGAGAGAGGATATGGGGTAGAGATATACCTCTACAAGGATGCTTTCTTAACAAAGAACACATTAACGCTATATCGATGGGCTTTTGACATCCACAGAGGGAATTGGGGACAACCACTGGGTGCAGGCTAGAGAAGAGAGGAATACCTAATGAGAGGGAGAGGATATCCATGCCCATGATATCCAGAAGAGTGAGCATAGATGAAGGGTTAACTACAATGGAACCCTCTAATGGAAATTTCACCTATGAGGATGGGATCAGGAAGAGAAACCCACACCCAACAGTAAATAAATTAAAAAGGAGTTTGAAGGAACCTAGAACTCCCTAAGAGGGGATGGGTGAATTAGGGTGTCGTCTTTTTGTTTTAAACTGATGCATATTGTTCCCAACTTGGTAGGAACCTATTAAACCTATCTGATGAAAAATAGTAGAAAAAAACAATCACATTCAAAGAAAAGACACGTAAATTTTACATGGTTCACCACTAAGGGGTACGTCCATGTAGAATATGCCGATAGGTTTTCAGTCATACATAAATACAGTAATCTTCACTACTTGTGGAGTAAAAAAGTTCATCACAGTCCCTCTATGTTAGGTGCACTACCTTTACAATGTTTTAGGGATAGCACACAGTTTCCCTCAGATCACTTCTGTTGACTCCCCCTTCCTCACTATGTTAGGATGTATCTATACTCAGTTTATTGACTTGTAGGTTAATTCAATAAGTTCACATTAAATCATGCATCCTTAACTGTAGATATATTCCATGTTGAATTCTTGTTTTCACCTGTAGATGTATTCCAATTTTTCACGCACTATTAGTTTGTGAACTATTCCTCTGCATACTAATCTCCTTCCTCCGTGAACCCTACTACACCATGTACCATGATTGCTTCCTCTGCAAACTGATCCTTCTCCACTGTGCATTGCACTGCTTTTACTATGTACTGCCTTGCTCTGTGTACTAAGAGGCTTCTTATGTGTACTTCCCTGCTCCGCGTACTGCGAGGCTTCATCCACGTACAACCTTACTCTATGTATTGTGAGCCTTCCTCTGCATACTTCCTCTACAAACCACAAACATGTACTGCCTTCACAAACCACGTCTGCATACTGGTTCTTCTCTAAAGAACAACTCCTCCTCAGTGAACTTTCTTCCACGAACTGGCCATCTTCCTCCACATATTGTCTTCTGAAAACTATTCTGGACCTCAAAGAATTCCTTTAAAAATTTTAATTAAAGTATTTGTTGGGTTTTCTTCCTGAAAACTACTTCTAGATTTCTCTGATTTCCTCTTTGATGTTTAATCTCAGTGCGACACCCTAATACAAAGATTATTTCTCTTTATATATTCAAATAGATCTGTATGATCCTCTAAAATGAGATTTTTCCATTCTTGTGTATGGAACCTCCTTTACAACATACCATTCATCTCCCATGAACTACATTCCCTATGCAGTCCATGTACCTCCATTATCCCTACACGGTGGCACAAATCACAACCTTGTTTCTGTAAATGACACCCTTCATAGTTTCTAAAAACTCTACCTCATTTTCATGAATGACACACCATCCCATGAACCGTTTTATTTCCATAAACCATAGGCCTTTCTGTGAAACACCTATGCTCTGTGAACCATTCATCCTACATGGTCCATGTAAAATTTTATGTTCCACAAACCATCTTTTTCTGGTCCGCGTAGTGCCCTTTGTCATATGTGACATGTTCCTAGTACATGGTATGTGGTTCAGTCTCCAATTCAATACCACCTTCTTTAAATATTCCTTGATCAACCTAATGAGTATTGAAAAAAACCATACTTCATTTATAGCAATGAACACCCTTGGTTCCAATAGAGTGGGGGTGTGTGGGGTGCGACTAAAACAAACATATCATAGAAAACTATCCTTGTACTACAGCTATAGTTTGAATTAAGTATTTATTCATTTTTATAATTAATAAAATATTTTAAATATTTTCAAAAATATTTAAAAATAATTAATAATTAATAATGTTATACACACATATATATAATTAATATCATGTATATTTATATAATTAGTAATTTATTGAAAAAATATTTTATTTAAATTTAATTTGTAATATTTTTATATTTATTTACACTTTTATATAATTAATCATATAGAAAAAAATTAAACATTTATAAAATTAATAATATATTTTAAATTAAATTAATTATATTGAAATGTAATTATTATTTTTTTGTGTTTTTATATAATTAATAATATATATATATATATATTATTTTTGTTTTATCAGGGCTTATAATAACACTATTAAAATATCACATATGATTAAATGGCTCTTTGGAAAATATTCGTATGATAAAAATGGATCTTTGAGAATCTATGTAATATTAAACTACACATCTTAAAAGTGTCGAAATTAGCATTGATAAAATCTATTTTTATCAACACTAAAATTAGCTCTGATAAAATGTCACTTTATTATTATATATCTTTTTAGCACTGATAAATTCAACTTTTATCATTATTTTTTAGGAAATGATTATAATGGTTTAGACTTATTTTAAAAGGAATCCTAACCACACCACCATTGAACCCTATTCCTCAAGCATTAATGGAAGTCGACCAGTGACGTTCTATCTTCCAATCATTTTTGAATATGTGAGTTCAAAAACCTAAGGTATGTGATTTGAAATGTTGAAAAAATTATTATTAAGCTATCTATGTTCTTTTTTTGTGTTTTTATCAAATTTTTACCACACCGATCAATCTATATTCACAACCATTCTTTAATATGGTCAGGAACCTTTTTCTTATGACTTTCAAGTAATATTTTTTACGGTATTCGATTTTGGGTGTTGAATATGCTGAATTTTCAATTGATCATGGATTGTCTTTTCAATGTTTTTTTGTTCTTGAAGAACCCATGGAACTATTGAGGTTGTGTTGTATTTGTTTTCAAAAAAAAATTAGAGTTCTTGGAAGATAATTTTAGATAGTGGAATGTTTTTGAAGTTTATTTGACAATCCTAGAGATAAGTTCTAGATGTTTCAGATTTTAGAGAAATTACCCAAGGAAAAAACCGGAAAAAAGGGTTAATCTGCTTGATTTGAATGGTTCTTCATAAGAATTATGTTATAATCACTCTAAGGTGGTGCTAAAAATTAGCAGTGGGTAAAGGAACACGGGACACAATAGTAGTGTGAAAAATATGTAATTCAAATTTTAGGTTCATATTTATGTTAAATACACTATATCCAAAAAACATATTGCCTATATTTCTCAAATAATTAAATGCAATTCAATTTAATCATAACAAATAAAATCAAACAAAAAATGAAATAGTAGCTTATTCATTTGAAATCACTGGATTGATTCGCACACTATCAGTGTGTCATGCCTCAAAGGTGCCTGGCTATAAATCATATAGATCATACAAAAATTCACCAATGCTCTTAGATCCTCGATATATGATTCTCATGTGTTATCATGGGAAATATTAGAGCTTTACAATATCCCATCGATCGTGTGAAGAATGAGGACTCTATCAATAAGACGTGATCGATTTAACCTTATTCATTCTTCTAAATATCTCTATATGATCTTGAGAGGAGAGGAGAGGAGAGAATCTATATCTAAATGTGTCCAAATTATGGAGTTCACTATTAAAGGGGATAAAATGAGATTTTATACTTAGGTTATACATTACAAATTTTAAATTTGGTCCATAGAAATTAATAACCTTATTTTAAGAAATTTATGCACTCTTATGAATTAATAAACATTTCATAAATGTCATAAATATTTTATCACTCACTTGTAACACTTTTCCATTTAATCTGATAAAATATGAACCATTAACATAGACCATATTCTCCCCAAAATATTTTAACAAACCTTAAACATACTATGTTTTTTCAAAAATTTATAGTTTCTTATATTCACTTTTATGATCAAAAAACATTACATCAAAAAAAAATTCAATCATCATTATTCTAAACCTGAATAATAAAATATAATAATTTTACTTGTGATCGATCACACTAAGATTATCACCGGGCCCCACACGTGGGGCCCACATCATCCTAAACTCATATTTATCTGAATTGGTGGAATGTGTAGATACACATATTGTGTGACCCTATATGTTATTATATTGATATTAGTGAGTCCAAACTAAAAAACAAGAGAAAATTTTATCAACTCTTCAGGGACCCTAAGGAGATAAGAAATTCCATAGCTATGACTACCACCTACGAACATGTTCTATTTAATATAATCTGTTTATGTCATGGTTTCTCATAAAGTTGTATGCACATTCAAGTCATCATACTTTTGATGATTTATATATTTCTTGACCTTAATGTATAGACTTACCTTCTTATACTATGTTCATGATTTTAATAAAAATACTACCATCCTAGTCAACCTAGGACCAAGATATATCTCTCCTTTAGCTGGGATGTAACAAATTGTATCTTGATTATTCAACCAATTACTTACTGATAAAACACTATTTTGTTGATTATTTTATTGATAATAAATGATATAATTTCCTCACATTGTGTTAAATATTTTTATTTATAAAATATTTGGGATTTGATCATTCATTTGAAAATTTGGAGAAAATTCTAGTTTTACCCTTTATAGTTCACTGTAGTATATCGAAGATAAATATTTCTATATTTATTATTTGAATTTAAATGTTTTCTACAGTGTTTCTAACATATGTTTCTACAACTTTCATTCAGGACACTAGAGCTAAAAAGTTCATTTGGATGGAGTAAATTGTCCATTAATCGAATGGTGGGCTGGACTCGTCAGAATGGACATGGGTTCAGTATTTGGGCCATATCATCTTAATCCGGGAATGGATTAAGCCCCAATTTTGAGGAAAGATCTAGGACATGATTTGTCACAAATCATCCGTCTGGAAGGCCGGTCCATTCACGCGTTTTGGAGGTCAACTAGCCGGTTTAACTTGGAATAAAATATTTGGCCGAGTATTTCATTTCACACTTAAAAAGTTATGTATCCCTATCCCTAACAAACTCTATTTAAAGGGGGTTTTAACTCTTTGATAGGACTGGTCGAGGCTTTGGAAGGTGTGGCCGAAAGGGTGTCTCTTGGTATCCCCTCAAAACTCTTGGAAGAAGTAATATTTTGTGAAAACCTCTCTTCCAAAAAGGCTCTCTTCTCCCACCTCTTCTTTGTATTTATTTTATTTCATGTTTGTTTCTTGAATTTTTCTTCAAATAATCTTTTCTATTCTCCCATATTATTATTATCTTAATCTTCTTAATTGGTTTTTAATCAATAGTGGATACAAGATTGGGTTCTACCCTTTCAATCCTTTGCTTATGTAAAACGTCTCCATGATGACTACACCGCCAATGGAATAGTAGTTCTTTTTAGTAATCGATCGACCTCTATCCTTATTCATTTAATTATATTGAATCATTGAGATATTGTAATTCACTTAATATGATCCATGTATTGTGTTTTTAAATTGTAAGAAACTAAACAACAATTGAACAATTAACACAAGACACGCAAGGTCGGGAATTGTGTAAATTGTGAGAGCGCGATCTTAATCGGTAATACAAGACCATACGGGATAAATTTGTAGAGTTCAAATATAATCCCTAATAACAATTCATCATAATTTATAAAATGTATATGTGCCCTAATTATCCACTGATCATAATCTAACCTTAGAACAACAATCAAAGCTGGGTGCTGCGATTCCGTGTTCCAAAGCTAGCCTAGGGTTTAAGTAATTTCTTCTTTGTGGTTAAGTTAACTCTTGTAGGGTTTGAGGGATAAAAAATTAGGGGATCATAATTAAGTGGATATTGATTTAAATTATAATGATTAATAAGTGAATGAATATGTAGAGTTAGATCGATTACGCCTTTTAAAATATTTTCTAAAAAAACATCTTTTTGTTGTGTCATTTTAATCGAACATCATTTAAAAACTAAAAACATAAAAAAATACAATCTTTTCCAGAAATATTCTTCAAGATTCATAAACTATAACCAACCCCCATACTTCCAAATATTGTTTTTATTCTCTTTTATTTTATTTTTATAATTCCTTCAAAAAGTTATTCTAAATCTACTTCCTCCTTTGAGTGACGACCTTGGTCAGCCACTCTGCTGCACCTAAGTGCCCCAAAATCACACTAATCATTTGAGGGCGCCCACGACAACGCTCTATCAAATTGGCTCCGTTTCCGGGGAGGCAAGTAATTATTTCGAACAATTAGAGGTATTTATTTTGTTTTACATTTTATTCTCTTCCTCTCTTCTCTCTTCCATCTTTACCCAATCTGATTTTTTTCCTTCTTCTTCTATTTCCTTCTACTTCTTTTTGGACCATCAACTCAAACATATAATTTTTATTTTACTATGGTCCACTTTCTTTCATTTCATTTTTATTTGATTTATGACATGAACTAATCACGAAGATATCTTAGATCTTGACCCTGAGATTGAACGTAGCCTTAGGGAATGAATTAGACACTCTCGGTCTACGGGAAGTTTCAATATTCAACAAGTTGGTGAATTCCTCTCTTCTGGAAACATTGGAATTGGAAGTTATTCAAATTAAAACATAAAAGAGGAACCAATGGCTGCAAATAATGGAAATGGACTTAATAGAACCATTCGAGAATTGGCTGCACCTGATATTAACTATCAACCAAATTGTATTGCATAACCAAATCTTGAATCGGACTTTGAATTGAAATCTGGATTAATTCACCTTCTTCCAAAGTTTCATCGCTTATCTGGTGAGGATCCCAACAAACACCTTAAGGAATTTAATGTGGTTTTATCAACTTTAAAACCAAGAAATCTTTCTGAAGATCATATTAAATTAAGAGCATTCTCATTCTCACTTGATGGAGCTGCAAAAGATTGGATGTATTATTTCCAACCTAATGATGTAACATGTTGGAATGATTTGAAACATCTTTTCTTGCAAAGATTTTTCCTAGCATCAAGGATAACATCCATTTTAAAGGAGATATCGCAGATCAAGCAATCTCGAGGGGAGTCAATGTATGAGTATTGGGAGCGATTCAAGAAGTTATGAGCAAGCTTACCACATCACCAAATCAGTGAGCAATTACTCATCCAGTACTTCTATGAAGGACTCACACCTATGGAGAGAAGCATGGTAGATGTTTCGTCTAGAGGAGGATTGGTGGGAAAGACACCAGTAGCTGCACATGCGTTGATCAACAAGATGGCCCAAAAATCCCAACAATTTGTTCATAGAGGTACACCACATGTTAGGGGAGTACATCAGGTAAGTCCTTCTTCTCTTGAAAGTCATTTGATTGATACTAAGTTGGAAGAATTGACCACTATGGTGAGACAAATTGCTTTGGCACAAAAGAAATCTCTACCCCCTCCTTGAAGGCCTTGTGGTATTTTCACTGAGACAAGCCACCCAACTGACTGTTGCCCACAACTCCAAGAAACAGAAGATTGTGTAGCAGTGTTCCCTGGGAGACCATATCAGCAACAACAACAAAAACCATATCCCCAAAAGAAGTTTGATCCAGCATATAACCAAGGGTGGAAAGATCAGTTGGACATGAGGTATGGCTCTGGATAACAACAAAGTCCCCCTTTTCAACCAAACTTCCAGCAGCCTCCACCTTACTAACAGGGTTTCCAACAACCCCAAAGAAGATTCGAATCTCAAACATCAATGAGTCAGAAAAAAAGGAATATCCAACACAAGGTAGACTCAAGCATTGATGACCTTTTGAAACAAATTGTTCTTAATCAACAGAATGAGCTAAAGAGTCATGGTTCGGAGCTGAGGGAGTTAAAGACTCAAATGAGCCTGATTGCAACCGCCCTCCCTGAACTTGTAAGTAATAATTCCGAAAATCTACCTTCCCAAAACACTCCAAATCCAAAGGGGAATGTTAGTTCCATTACATTGAGAAGTGGGAAGCAAATGAACGATACATTTGTACCTACCATTCCACCAGGATTCACCTCAACTCCAGAGAAGCCGCATTCCATACCAACTGATGAGCAATCCAAGGAGATAGATAAAGTTAAGAAAACGATTGATGATGTTCCTCCTAAACCCCTTCCTTTTTCAAACAGGGTTGTTCAAATTAAGAAGACGGTTAAAGAAGCAATGCAAAAGGAGGTTTTGGACACATTCAAGCGTGTGGAGATCAACATTCCTCTACTTGAATCCATTAAGAAAATCCCAAGGTATGCCAAATTCTTAAAAGAATTCTGCACCAATCAAAGAGGGCTCAAGGGAAATGAGAGGATCAACCTTGGAAGGAATGTCTCGGCACTCATTTCACCAAATATAGCAATGCCAACAAAGTGCAAGGATCTAGGGACATTCACCATCCCATGCACCATAGGGGAGTTTCACTTTTCTGACGAACATTATGATATAGGTGCTTCCATAAATGTGATGCCTCACTCCGTATTCTCTTCCTTGCAGTTTGGTGAGTTGTAGCCGACAAGAGTAGTGGTGTAGTTGGAGAATAGAGCTACGGCATATCCAGCAGGAGTTCTTGAGGATGTACTTGTCCGAGTAAGAGACATGATCTTTCCAGCAGACTTCTATGTGATTAACATGGATGAAGATCAGGTAATTTCTCATGCCCCCATTATCTTAGGTAGGCCCTTCCTCGAGACTACAAAAACTATCATAAATTTAAATGAGGGTACACTTTCCATGGAGTTTGGAGATGAAGTAGTGATTTTTAATGTTATGGATTCCATGAAGTACCCCTTAGAGGACCATTCTGCTTTTGTTATCTCTCATTTTGAACCACCAAATAAAAACTCCATAGAATTTTATTGTCCTATGCTTAGGGAGATTATGAGTATTGGTTCGAGTTTGATGTCTAAGATAACTTCCACACATGTTTCTGATACACAATCCTTTCCGGGATTTGATTTTGATGTGGATTCATATTCTAATTTTGATCATGTTCACTCTGATTAGGACATGGCTGTTGAGTATGCTGATGGATTTGATACTTTATTCTCTGATTTTGATGATGTCGATTCTAATACTGATGCTCTTTGTGCACATATTTCAGTTCCTTCAGTGTCCCCATCCATACTACACCCTCCTTCATTAGAACTCAAGCCATTGCCACCAAATTTGAAATGCTCATTCATGTTGAGTGGTGAGAGATTACCTGTTATCATTGCTAACAATATACCTTTTGAACATGAAGAAAATCTTTTGAATATTTTGAGGGAGAACATCAGGGCGATTGGGTGGACCTTGGCTAACATATCAGGTATTTGCCCCTCAATTTGCATGCATAGGATTCTCTTGGAGGATGGGGCTAAACTGGTGAGACAACCACAAAGGAGAATCAATCCCACCCTCCTAGAAGTTGATAAAAAAGAAGTTGAGAAATTTCTCGAGGCAGGTATAATCTTTCCCTTTTCAGATTCTCATTGGGTAAGTCCTATTCAGGTTGTGCCTAAGAAAAGTGGTGTTACTGTTGTTAAAAATGAGAAAGATGAGTTAGTTCCAATGAGGGTGCAAAACAGTTGGCGTGTGTGTATTGATTATAGGAAACTAAATCAGTCCACTCGTAAGGACCATTTCCCCCTCCCATTTATTGATCAGATGCTTGAGAGACTAGCTAGGAAGACACACTATTGTTTCTTGGATGAATTTTCTAGATATTTTCAGGTTCCTATAGCTCCAGAGGATCAGGAGAATACTGCATTCACATGTCCCTTTGGCACATTTGCCTACCAGATCATGCCATTTGGACTTTGGAACGCCCCAGGTACCTTCCAGAGATGCATGGTGAGTATTTTTTCTGATTTTATTGAGACCTGCATGGAGGTATTTATGGATGATTTTACAGTGTATTATTTCTTCATTTGATGAATGTCTAATTAGTTTCGGAAAGGTTTTGAATCATTGTATTGAGAAGAATATGGTCCTGAACTTTGAAAAGTGTCATTTCATGGTAGAGCATGGCATTGTCTTAGGGCATGTAGTTTCAAAACATGGGATAGAGGTTGATAGATCAAAGGTAGATATTATTTCATCCTTACCATATCCTTCATGTGTGCATGATGTTAGATCTTTCTTAGAGCATGCAAGATTTTATTGGCACTTCATCAAACACTTTAGTAAGATTGCACTTCCTATGTCAAGATTACTTCAAAAGGATTCTGATTTTGTGTTTGATGTTTCTTGCAGGAATACATTTGATGAGATAAAACAACGTCTGACCACTCCACCAATCATACAGCCCCCACAGTGGGAGATTCCTTTTGAGTGTATGTGTGATGCCTCCAACTTCGCAGTTGGAGCAGTCTTGTCTCAGAGGGTGGAAGGACGTTCACATGTGATCGCCTATGCATCAAGGACATTGGATTCATCCCAATCAAACTACACTACCACGGAAAAGGAGTTTCTTTCAGTCATATTTGCTTTAGATATATTTAGTTCATATTTATTGGGCTCTAAAGTAGTTTTTTTTTCTGACCATGCAGCTTTGAGGTACCTCCTAAAGAAGCCAGATGCAAAGCCCAAGGTGATTCGATGGATGCTCCTTCTTCAGGAATTTGATATTGAGATAAAGGATAAGAAGGGTTCAGAGAATTTGGTGGTAGACCACATGAGTAGGCTTACTCACACACTAGAGGATGACACCTTGGACTAGGTACCACTTCGGGTCACTTTCCCTGATGAGCATCTTTATTTCATCTCAGGTACGCATCCTTGGTATGCAGATTTAGTTAAATACCTTGTTGCCTCTGAAATCCCTACAAATTGAAAGAAACATCAAGTCCAAAAATTAAATAGTGAGTCAAGATTTTATGTTTGGGATGATCCATACTTATGGCGCATGTGTAGTGACCATGTTATTAGGAGGTGTGTTCCTGATCATGATTTTGAGTCTGTTTTGCAATGCTGTCATACACTTGCATGTGGTGGACACTTTGGACTCCAATGGACAGCTGGGAAAGTTTTAGACTCTGGATTATATTGGCCTAGCTTATTCCATGATTCCAATGTGTTTTGTAAGTCATGCTCTCGTTTCCAACACACTGGAAATATTTCAAGGAGACACGAGATGCTCCAACAACCCATTTTATTCTGTGAGATTTTTTATGTTTGGGGAATTGATTTTATGGGCCCTTTTCCTAGTTCCTTTGTTTCTTTGTAAATTTTGGTTGTTGTTGATTATGTGAGTAAATGGGTGGAGGATAAGGCCACTAGGATGGATGATTCTCATGTTGTTGTGGACTTTGTCAAAGAACATATTTTTTGCAGGTTTGGAGTACCAAAGGCCATCATCAGTGACCAAGGGACACACTTTTGCAATAAGAATTTTTCTACCCTCCTTTAGAAGTATGGGGTGACACACAAAACATCAACACCATACCACCCCCAAACAAATGGACAGGCTGAGGTTTCAAATCGCGAGCTGAAACAAATATTAGAGAAAACCATGCAGCCAAATAGGAAGGATTAGAGCAAGTGCATGGATGATTCATTGTGGGCTTACAGGATAGCATAAAAGACACCCATTGGTATGTCCCCATTTAGGATTGTTTTTGGTAAAGCATGGCATCTCCCAGTGGAAGTCGAGCATCAGGTATATTGGGTTATAAATAAATGCAACTTGGATTTGGCCCAAGCTAGAATTCAAAGGAAGTTGCAAATTCAAGAGTTTGAGGAGATTCGACTGTCATCATATGAGAACTCAAGGCTCTACAAGGAAAGATCAAAAGCATCTCATGACAAAATGATCCAACAAAGGGAGATTCTTGTTGGAGATAAATTCCTTCTTTATAGTTCATGACTCAAGCCGATGCCTGGTAAGTTGTGTTCCAGATGGTTAGGTCCTTATATTGTGACTAATGTTTTTCCTTATGGTGAAGTGGAGATCACACAAGAGGACACTGGAAGGAGCTTTACAGTCAATGGGCAACGTTTGAAGAGATACATTGAGGGACTTCCTCCTGATGAGGTGGATTTTATCATACTGCATGACCCAATCATCACTTGAGCACGTCAGGCTATTCCTAACCCTTTCACTTTTATATTAGTTGTCCTGTTTAAAAATTTAGCATTTCGTGTGCATATATCATCTCATGGGTTCACATTTATGACAATGCAATACTTTAAGTGTGGGGGAGGGAACCTTTTAGTTTAGCAATTTCAATTGTTTTCCTATTAAAAAAAACCAAAAAAGATTGTGTGTTTTTTAAATTTTCTGTGTTTATTTTACAATTTTCTATGTTTTTTTTGAAACTTTTGTGCTGAAATGATTCTCATCGCCATTTTTAAATCCATATCAATGAGTGAAATAATTTATCCCAATAAACTGAGCTTAAATGAATGCTGAAATGACTTTGTTTTAAGTTCAATTATTTAGTAATTTCATAAAAAGTACGCTGAATTTTGAATCCCATGCCACATCTCACTGTCTTTATATTTGAAATCACTTTCCTATGAGGATTCTAAACCATTATTTTCATATTCTTTACATTCACCTCACTTCTTGAGAGAATCAAACCATGCTTGATTTAACCAGAATTTGATTTATTCCTGTCAAAACTTGAGGTTTTGAGGTACTTATGTTTAAATGATTGAGGCATTTGTTTGGTATTAAAGCCCCTATTTCAAATAATCCTTTTTTTATAATGGCCTAACTTGAATATTTAATCCTTTCAGCCCTTAGAAGCCATGCACCGCATGTTAGGTTAGCCACATTACAAGCCAATTTTCCCTATCCAACCAACTCTTGAAGTGAAATTGTATAATCTAGTAGAGCTTAAGTGTGGGGGAAGGTATGTTGTGTTGTACTACCACATTCTGTGAAACTTTGGGTGGAAAATTAAATTCTGAAGAGATGTGTTTTCTACTGAAGAAATTCATTATATTGAAATCTGTGCCTTTTCTGGAGTTTTCAAGACAAGTGAAGTTGTGCCTTTTCTGGAACTTCTAATTGAGGTGGAAAGTTGTCCCTATCTTGAGGTTTCAAGGAAATCATGTTTGAGAAGATTGACAGTTTTGATGCTGAAATGATGAATGGTGTAAACCTTTCATGACTTTTCATGATGATGGATCTGAATTGATTCTATGGGGATTAATGAGGAGACCATATTTAAGTGAAAATTAGATTAATGCAATTTTGCTTCAAAAAGAGTCAATCCATCCTTATTCAACCTCAGAATTTTTCACATATAAATACTACCAACCGAAAGACACAGAACAACCCTAAAAATTCCTCATGATAAACATATGTCCTCGACTCACATCGGGTAGCGATGTAGGAATCTATCAATCCTATGGTGACCCTTGTATGAGTTTGGATGAGAAAGACATTGCAAAAAAATTGATATTTGTGTGATGAGGGAAAATTCAAGCGAGGTAAGTGTTTTGTGCATGGGAGGATAAATGAAGTGTAAATATATTGAATAATATAAATGAAGAACTTGAAATAATGGTTTTTATGAGGCATGATATATTTTGTTTCTTGGTGTATAATTTTTTGATCTCAAGGATATGTGTTTTAAAATTGGTTTTGATTTGATATTGATGTTTACTTGAAATGAGGTTTTTCCCAGGAGTGAAAAAGCGTAAGTGTGGGGGAGTTGATAAACACTATTTTGTTGAATATTTTATTGATAATAAATGAAATAATTTCCCCACATTGTGGTAAATATGTTTATTTATAAAATATTTGGGATTTGATCATTCATTTGAAAATTTGGAGAAAAATCTAGTTTTACCCTTTATAGTTCAATGTAGTATTTCAAAGATAAGTATTTTTATATTTATTATTTGAATTTGAAATTTTGTAACAGTGTTCCTAACGTAATGTTCTACAACTTTCATTCAAGAAACTATAGCTAAAAAGTGCATTTGGATGGAGTAAATGGTCTATTAATACAATGGTGGGCTGGACTCGGCAGAATGGACATGGGTTCAGTATTTGGCCCGTATCATCTTCATCCGGGCATTTATTGAGCCCAAATTTTGAGGAAAGCTTGGGGACATGATTTGGCACAAATAATCCTGCGGGAAGGCTGGTCCATTCACGCGTTGTGGAGGTCAACTAGGCGGTTCAACTTGGAATAAAATATTTGGCCGAGTTTTTCATTTCACACTTAAAAAAGTTATGTATCTATAGCCCTCACAAACTCTATTTAAAGGGGGTTTTAACTATTTCAGAGGGCTGGACGAGGCTTTGGGAAGGTCTGGCAGAAACGGCGTCTCTTGGGAGCCCCTCACAACTCTTGGAATAAGTAATCTTTTGTGAAAACCTCGTTTCCAAAAAGGCTCTCCTCTCCCACCTCTTCTTTGTATTTCTATTATTTCATGATGGTTTCATTAATTTTTCTTCAAATAATATTTTGTGTTCTTCCCTATTATTATTTTCTTAATATTATTAATTGGGTTGGAATCAAGATTGTAGAAAAGATTGGGTTCTACCCTTTCAATCCTTTGCTTATGCAAAACGTCTCCACGATGACTACACCGCCCATGAAAGAGTAGTTCGTTTTAGTAATCGATCGACCTCTATCCTTCTTCATTTAATTATTTTGAATCATTGAGCTACATTAATTCACTTAATATGATCCATGGATTTTGTTTTTAAATTGTAAGAAACTAAACAATCAATTGAACAATTTACACAAGACACACGAGGTCGGGAATTTTGTAAATTGTGAGAGCGCGATCTTAATCGGTAATACAAGACCATACGGGATAAATTTATAGAGTTAAAATATAATCCCTAAACACAATTCATCCTCATTTCTAGAATGGATATGTTCCCTAATTTACCAATGACCATAAGCTATCTTTAGAACAATAATAAAAGCAGGGTGATGCGATTGCGTGTTCTGAAGCTAGCCTAGGGTTTAAGTAATTTCATCTTTGTGGTTAAGTTAACTCTCATAGGGTTAGAGGGATAAAAAATAAGGGGATCATAATTAAGTGGATATTGATTTAAATGATAATGATTAATAATTGAAAGAGGAGGTATAGTTAGATCGATTATGCCTTTTAAAATATTTTCTAAAAAAACATCTTTTTGTTGTGTCATTTTAATCGAACTTCATTTAAAAACTAAAAACAAAAAAAAATACAATCTTATTCCAGAAAACTTCTCTAGATTCATAAACTATAACCAACCCCCATAATTTAAAATAGTGTTTTTATTCTCTTTTATTTTATTTTAAGAATACCTTCAAAAATTTGTTCTAAATCTACTTCCTCCTTTGAGAGACGACCTTGGTCAGCCACTCTGTTGCACCTAAGTACCCCAAAATCACACTAATCATTTGAGGGCGCCCACGACAGCGCTCTATCAAATTAGCGCCATTGCTGGGGAGGCAAGTAATTATTTCTACCAATTAGAGGTATTTATTTTGTTTTACATTTTATTCTCTTCCTCTCTTCTTTCTTTCATCTTTACCCAATCTGATTTTTTTCCTTCTTTTATTTCCTTCTACTTATTTTTGGACCATCAACTCAAACTTCTAATTTTTATTTTACTATGTTCCACTTTCTTTCTTTTATTTTTTTTTTGATTTATGACACGAACTAATCTCGAAGATCTCTTAGATCTTGACCCTAAGAATGAACGCAGCCTTAGGGCATGAATCAGACACTCTCAGTCTACGAGAAGTTTCAATATTCAACTAGTTGGTGAATTCATCTCTTCTGGAAACATTGGAATTGGAAGTTATTCAAATTCAAACATAAAAGAGGAACCAATGGCTGGAAATAATGGAAATTAACTTAATAGAACCATTCGAGAATTGGTTGTACCTGATATTAACTATCAACCAAATTGTATTGCATACCCAAATCTCGAATCAGACTTTGAATTGAAATCTAGATTAATTCACCTTCTTCCAAAGTTTCATGGCTTATCTGGTGAGGATCCCAACAAAAACCTTAAGGAATTTAATGTGGTTTGATCAACTTTAAAACCACGAAATGTTTCTGAAGATCAAATTAAATGAAGAGCATTCCCATTCTCACTTGATGGAGCTGCAAAAGATTGGATGTATTATTTGAAACCTGAAGATGTAACATGTTGGAATGATTTGAAATGTCTTTTCTTGCAAAGACTTTTTCCAGCATCAAGGAAAACATCCATTCGAAAGGAGATATCGCAGATCAAGCAAGCCCAAGGGGAGTCAATTTATGTGTACTGGGAGCGATTCAAGAAGTTGTGTGCAAGCTGCCCACATCACCAAATCAGTGAGCAATTACTCATCCAGTACTTCTATGAAGGACTCACATCTATGGATAGAAGCATGGTAGATGTTGCGGCTGGAGGAGCATTGGTGGACAAGACACTAGTAGCTGCACGTGCGTTGATCAACAAGATGGCCCAAAATTCCCAAAAATTTTGTGATAGAGGTACACCACATGTCAGGGGACTACATCAGGTAAGTACTTCTTCTCTTGAAAGTCATTTGATTGATACTAAGTTGGAAGAATTGACCACTATGGTGAGAAAAATTGCTTTGGCACAGAAGACATATCTACCCCCTCCTTCAAGGCCTTGTGGTATTTGTACTGAGACAAGCCACCAAACTGACTGTTTCCCACAACTCCAAGAAACAGAAGATTGTGCAGCAGTGTTCCCTGGGAGACCATATCAGCACCAACATCAACTACCATATCTACAAAAGATGTTTGATCCAACATACAACCAAGGGTGGAAAGATCAGTCGGACATGAGTTATTGCTCTGGACAACAATAAAGGCCCCCTTTTCAACCAAACTTCCAGCAGCCTCCACCTTACCAACAGGGTTTCCAACAACCCCAAAGGAGATTCAAAGCTCAAACATCAATGAGTCAGCAACAAGGGAATCTCCAACATAACACTGATCAGATTTTGAAACAAATTGTTCTTAATCAATAGAATGAGCTAAAGTGTCAAGGTTCAGAGTTGAGGGAGTTAAAGACTCAAATGAGCCAGATTGCAACCGCCCTCCATTAACTTGTAAGTAAGAATTCCGGAAATCTACCTTCCCAGCCCACTCCAAATCCAAAGGGGAGTGTTAGTGTCATCACATTGAGAAGTGGGAAGCAAATGAACGATACATCTGTACCTACCATTCCACCGGTATTCACCTCAACTCCAGAGAAGCCGCATTCCATACCAACTGATGAGAAATCCAAGGAGAAAGATAAAGGTAAGAAAAAGATTGATGATGTTCCTCCAAAACCCCTTCTTTTTCCAAATAGGGATGTTCAAATTAAGAAGATGGCTAAAGAGGCAATGAAAAAGGAGGTTTTGGACACATTCAAGCGTGTGGAGATCAACATTCCTCTACTTGAAGCCATTAATAAAATCCCAAGATATGCCAAATTCTTAAAACAATTCTGCACCAATCGAAGAGGGCTCAAGGTAAACGAGAGGATCAACCTTGGAAGGAATGTCTCAGCACTCATTTAACCAACTCTAGCAATGCCAACAAAGGGCAAGGATCCAGGGACATTCACCATCCCATGCACCATAGGGGAGTTGCACTTTTCTGACGCACATTGTGATATAGGTGCTTTTATAAATGTGATGCCTCACTCTGTATTCTCTTCCTTGCAGGTTGGTGAGTTGAAGCTGACAAGAGTAGTGGTGTAGTTGGCGAATAGAGCTACGGAATATCCAGCAGGAGTCCTTGGGAATGTACTTGTCCAGGTAAGAGACATGATCTTTCCAGCAGACTTCTATGTGCTTAACATGGAGGATGATCAGGTAAGTTCTCATTCCCCCATTATCTTAGGTAGGCCCTTACTCAAGACTACAGAAACTATCATAAATGTCAATGAGGGTACACTTTCCATGGATTTTGGAGATGAATTTGTGATATTTAATGTTATGGATTCCATTATGTACCCCTCAGAGGACTATTCTTCTTTTGTTATCTCCCATTTTGAACAACCAAATAAAAACTCCATAGAATTTTATTGTCTTATGCTTAGGGAGATTATGAGTATTCGTTCGAGTTTGATGTCTAAGATAACTTCCACACATGTTGTCGATACACAATCCTTTCTTGGATTTTATTTTTATGTGTATTCATATTCTGATTTTCATCATGTTCACTCTGATTATGACATGGCTGTTGAGTATGCTGATGGATTTGATGCTTTATTCTCTGATTTTGATGATTTCTATTCTAATACTGATGCTCTTTGTGCACATATTTATGTTCCTTCAATGTATCCATCCATACTACACCCTCCTTCATTAGAACTCAAGCCATTGACCCCAAATCTGAAATACTCATACTTGTTGAGTGGTGAGAGATTACCTGTTATCATTGCTAACAATATCCCTTTTGAACATAAAGAAAAGCTTTTGAATATTTTGAGGGAGAACATCAGGGCGATTGGGTGGACCTTGGCTGACATATCAGGTATTAGCCCCTCAATTTACATGCATAGGATTCTCTTGGAGGATGGGGCTAAACCGGTGAGACAACCACAAAGGAGACTAAATCCCACCCTCCTGGAAGTTGTTAAAAAAGAAGTTGAGAAATTTCTCAAGGCAGGTATAATCTTTCCCATTTCAGATTCTCAGTGGGTAAGTCCTATTCAGGTTGTGCCTAAGAAAAGTGGTGTTACTATTGTTAAAAATGAGAAAGATGAGTTAGTTCCAATGAGGATGAAAAATAGTTGGCGTGTGTGTATTGATTATAGGAAACTAAATCAGTCCACTTGCAAGGACCATTTCCCCCTCCCATTTCTTGATCAGATGCTTGAGACACTAGCTGGGAAGACACACTATTGTTTCTTGGATGGATTTTCTGGATATTTTCAGGTTCCTATAGCTCTAGAGGATCCGGAGAAGACTACATTCACCTATCCCTTTGGCACATTTTCCTACCGGAGGATGCCATTTGGACTTTTCAACGCCCCAGGTACCTTCCGGAGATGCATGGTGAGTATTTTTTCTGATTTTATTGAGGCCTGCATGGAGGTATTTATGGATGATTTTACATTTTATGGGTCTTCATTTGATGAATGTCTAATTAGTTTGGGAAAGGTGTTGAATCGTTGTATTGAGAAGAATCTGGTCCTGAACTTTGAAAAGTGTCATTTCATGGTAGATCATGGCATTGTCTTAGGGCATGTAGTGTCAAAACATGGGATAGAGGTTGATAGATCAAAGGTAGATATTATTTCATCCTTACCATATCCTTCATGTGTGCGTGATGTTAGATCTTTCTTAGGGCATGCAGGATTTTATCGGCGCTTCATCAAAAACTTTAGTAAGATTTCTCTTCCTATGTCAAGATTACTTCAAAAGGATTCTGATTTTGTGTTTGATGTTTCTTGCATGAATTCATTAGATGATCTAAAACAACGTTTGACCACTCCACCTATCATACAGCCCCCACGGTGGGAGATTCCTTTTGAGCTTATGTGTGATGCCTCCAACTTCGTGGTTGGAGCTGTCTTATCTCAGAGGGTGGAAGGACGTTCACATGTGATCGCATATGCATTAAGGACATTGGATTCAGCCCAATCAAACTACACTACCACGGAAAATGAGTTTCTTTCAGTCATATTTTCTTTAGATAAATTCCATTCATATTTATTGGGCTCTAAAGTAGTTGTTTTTTCTGACCATGCGGCTTTGAGGTACCTCCTAAAGAAGCCAGATGCAAAGCCCAGGCTGATTCGATGGATGCTCCTTCTTCAGGAATTTGATATTGAGATAAAGGACAAGAAGGGTTCAGAGAATTTGGTGGAAGACCACATGAGTAGGCTTAATCACACACTAGAGGATGACACCTTGGACCAGGTACCACTTCGGGACAATTTCCCTGATGAGCATCTTAATTCCATCTCTGGTACGCATCCTTGGTATGCAGATTTAATTAACTACCTTGTTGCCTCTGAAATCCCTGCAAATTTAATGAAACTGCAAGTCCAAAAATTAAAGAGTGAGTCAAGATTTTATGTTTGGGATGATCCATACTTATGGTCCATGTGTAGTGACCAAGTTATTAGGAGGTGTGTTCCTAATCATGAGTTTGAGTCTGTTTTGCAATTCTGTCATACACTTGCATGTGGTGGACACTTTGGACCCCAACGGATAGCTAGGAATGTTTTAGACTCTGGATTATATTGGCCTAGATTATTCGATGATTCCAATGTGTTTTGTAAGTCATGCTCTCGTTCCCAACACACTGGAAATATTTCAAGGAGACACGAGATGCCCCAACAACCCATTTTATTCTGTGAGATTTTTTATGTTTGGGGAATTTATTTTATGGGCCCTTTTCCTAGTTACTTTGGTTTTTTGTACATTTTGGTTTCTGTTGATTATGTGAGTAAATGGGTGGAGGCTAAGGCCACTAGGACTGATGATTCTCATGTTGTTGTGGACTTTGTCAAAGAACAGAGTTTTTGCAGGTTTGGAGTACCAAAGGCCATCATCAGTGACCAAGGGACACACTTTTGAAATAGGAATTTTTCTTCCCTGCTTCGGAAGTATGGGGTGACACACAAAACATCAACACCATACCATCCCCAAACAAATTTCCAGGCTGAGGTTTCAAATTGCGAGCTGAAACAAATATTAGAGAAAACTATGCAGCCAAATAGGAAGGATTGGGGAAAGAGCTTAGATGATACATTGTGGGCTTATGGGACAGCATACAAGACACCCATTGGTATGTCCCAATTTAGTATTGTTTTTGGGAAAGCATGTCATCTCCTAGTGGAAGTCGAGCATCGGGCATATTGGGCTATAAAGAAATGCAACATGGATTTGGACCAAGATGGAATTCAAAGGAAGTTGCAAATTCAAGAGCTTGGGGAGATTCGACTGTCATCATATGAGAACTCAAGGCTCTACAAGGAAATATCAAAAGAATCTCATGAAAAAATGATCCAACAAAGGGAGTTTCATGTTGGAGAGAAAGTCCTTCTCTATAGTTCACAACTCAAGCTGATGCCTGCTAAGTTGCATTCCAGATGGTTAGGTCCTTATATTGTGACTAATGTTTTCCTTATGGTGTAGTGGAGATCACACAAGAGGACACTGGGAGATGCTTTACAGTCAATGGGAAATGTTTGAAGAGATACATTGAGGGACTTTCTACTGATGTAGTGGATTTTATCACACTGCATGACCCCATCATCACTTGAGCACATCAGGTTGTTCCTAACCCTTTCAATTTTATATTAGTTGTCCTATTTAAAAATTTTGCATTTTAGTGCATATATCATCTCATGGGTTCACATTGAGGACAGTGCAATATTTTAAGTGTGGGAGGGAACCTTTTAGTTTAGTAATTTCAATTATTTTCATGTTAAATAAAACCAAAAAAATTGTGTGTTTTTCAAATTTTGTGTGTTTATTTTACAATTTTTTGTGTTTTTTTGAAACTTTTGAGCTGAAATGATTCTCATCACCATTTTTAAATCCATATCAATGAGTGAAATAATTTATCCCAATAAACTGAGCTTAAATGAATGATGAAATGACTTTGTTTCAAGTTCAAATACTTAGTAATTTCATGAAAATTACACTGAATTTTGAATCCCATGCCACATATCACTGTCTTTATATTTGAAATCACTTTCTTGTGAGGCTTCTAAACCATTATTTTCATATTCTTTACATTCACCTCACTTCTTGAGAGAACCAAACCATGCTTGATTTAACCAGAATTTGATTTATTCCTGTCAAAACATGAGGGTTTGAGGTAATTATGTTTAAATGATTGAGGAATTTGTTTTGTATTAAAGCCCCTCTTTCAAAGAATCCTTTTTTTATAATGGCCTATATTGAATATTTAATCCTTTTAGCCCTTATAATCCATTCACAGCCTGTTAGGTTAGCCACATTACAAGCCAATTTTCCCAATCCAACCAACTCTTGAAGTGAAATTGCATAATCTAGTAGAGCTTAAGTGTGGGGGAAGCTATGTTGTGTTGTGCTACCACATTCTGTGAAAAGTTTGGTGGAAAATTAAATTCTGAAGAGATGTGTTTGCTGATGAAGAAATTAATTATATTGAAATTTGTGCCTTTTCTGTAGCTTTTAAGACAAGTAAAGTTGTGCCTTTTCTGGAGCTTCTAATTGATGTGGAAAGTTGTGCCTATCTGGAGCTTTCAAGGAAATCATGTTTGAGAAGATTGAAATTTTTGATGCTGAAATGATGAATGGTGTAAACCTTTCATGACTTTTCATGATGATGGAGCTGAATTGATTCTATGGGGATTAATGAGGAGACCATATTTAAGTAAAAATTAGATTAATGCAATTTTGCTTCAAAAAGAGTCAATCCCTCCTTATTCAGCCTCGGAATTTTTCACATCTCAATCCTACCAACCAAAAGCCACAGAACAACCATAAAAAGTCCTCATGATAAATATATGTCCTTGACTCACATCAGGTAGTGATATAGGAATTTATCAAGCCTATGGTTACCCTTGTATGAGTTTGGATGAGAAATACATTGCAAAAAAAATTGATATTTGTGTGATGAGAGAAAATTCAAGCGAGGTAAGTGTTTTGTGCATGGGAGGATAAATAAAGTGGAAATATATTGAATAATATAAATGAAGAACTTGAAATAATGGTTTTTTATGAGGCATTATATATTTTGTTTCTTGGTGTATAATTTTTTGATCTCAAAGATATGTGTTTTAAAATTGGTTTTGATTTGATATTGATGTTTACTTGACATGAGGTTTTGCCCAGGAGTGCAAAAGGGTAAGTGTGGGGGAGTTGATAAAAAACTATTTTGTTGAATATTTTATTGATAATAAATGATATAATTTCCTCACATTGTGTTAAATATGTTTATTTATAAAATATTTGGGATTTGATCATTCATTTGAAAATTTGGAGAAAATTCCAGTTTTACCCTTTATAGTGCACTGTAGTATTTCGAAAATAAATATTTTTATATTTATTATTGGAATTTTAAATATTTTTAAACGTGTTACTAACTTAATTATATACAACTTTCATTCAGGATACTAGAGCTAAAAAGTGCATTTGGATGGAGTAAAGGGTCCATTAATCCAATGGTGGGCTGGACTCAGCAGAATGGACATGGGTTCAGTATATGGGTCATATCATCTTCATCTAGGCTTGGATGGAGCCCACATTTTGAGGCAAGATCGGGGACATGATTTGGCACAAATCATCCTTCTGGATGGCGGGTCAATTCACGTGTTTTTGAGGTCAACTCGGTGGTGAAACATGGAATAAAATATTTGACCGAGTTTTTCATTTCACACTTAAAAAGTTATGTATCCCTAGCCCTCACAAACTCTATTTAAAGGAGGTTTTAACTCTTTGAGAGGGCTGTTCTAGGATTTTTTAAGGTGCGGCCGAAACGGTGTCTCTTGGTAGCCCCTCACAACTCTTGGAAGAAGTAATCCTTTGTGAAAACCTCTCTTCCAAAAAGGCTCTCCTCTCCAACCTCTTCTTTGTATTTCTTTTACTTCATGTTTGTTTCTTGAATTTTTCTTCAAATAATCTTCGGCATTCTTACCTATTATTATTATCTTAATCTTCTTAATTGGGTTGGAATCAAGAGTGGAGACAATATTGTGTTCTACCCTTTCAATCCTTTGCTTATGCAAAACATCTCCACGATGACTACACCGCTCATGGAAGAGTAGTTCTTTTTAGGAATCGATCGATATCTATCCTTATTAATTAAATTATTTTGAATAATTGAGCTACTTTAATTCACATAATATGATCCATGGATTGTTTTTTTAAATTTTAAGAAACTAAACAAGCAATTGAACAATTAACACAAGACACGCGAGGTCGGGAATTGTGTAAATTGTGAGAGCACGATCTTAATCAGTAATACAAGACCATACGGGATAAATTTTTAGAGTTCAAATATAATCCCTAAACACAATTCATCCTCATTTATAGAATGTATATGTGCCCTAATTAACCGCTGACCATAAGCTAACCTTAGAACAACAATCAAAGCAGGGTGCTGCGATTGCGTGTTCCGAAGCTAGCCTAGGGTTTAACTAATTTCATCTTTGTGGTTAAGTTAACTCTCGTAGGGTTCGAGGGATAAAAAATTAGGGGATCATAATTAAGTGGATAATGATTTAAATGATAATTATTAATAATTGAATGAGTAGGTAGAGTTAGATCTATTATGCCTTTTAAAATATTTTCTAAAAAATACATCTTTTTGTTGTGTCGTTTTAATCGAACTTCATTTCAAAACTAAAAACAAAAAAAATATACAATCTTCTTCCCGAAAAACTTCTTCTAGATTCATAAACTATAACCAACCCCCATCCTTTAAAATAGTGTTTTTATTCTCTTTATTTTATTTTTAGAATACCTTCAAAAAGTTGTTCTAAATATACATCCTCCTTTGAGAGACGACCTTGGTCAGCCACTCTGCTGCACCTAAGTACCCCAAAATCACACTAATCATTTGAGGGCGCCCACGACATAGCTCTATAAAATTGGTGCCATTTCTGAGGATTAAAGTAATTATTTCTACCAATTAGAGGTATTTATTTTGTTTTACATTTTATTCTCTTCCTCTCTTCATTCTTCCATCTTTACCCAATCTGATTTTTTTCTTTCTTCTTTTATTTCCTTCTACTTCTTTTTGAACCATCAACTCAAACTTCTAATTTTTATTTTACTATGGTCCACTTTCTTTCTTTTCATTTTTATTTGATTTATGACATGAACTAATCCCGAAGATCTCTTAGATCTTGACCCTGAGATTGAACGCAGCCTTAGGGAACGAATCAGACACTCTCAGTCTACAGGAAGTTTCAATATTCAACCAGTTGGTGAATTCCTCTCTTATGGAAACATTGGAATTGGAATTTATTAAAATTCAAACATAAAAGAGGAACCAATGGCTGGAAATAATGGAAATTAACTTAATAGAACCATTCGTGAATTGGCTGCACCTGATATTAACTATCATCCAAATTGTATTGCATACCCAAATCTCGAATCGGACTTTGAATTGAAATCTGGATTAATTCACCTTCTTCCAAAGTTTCATGGATTATCTGGTGAGGATCCCAACAACCACCTTAAGGAATTTAATGTGGTTTGATGAACTTTAAAAACAAGAAATGTTTCTGAAGATCAAATTAAATTAAGAGCATTCCCATTCTCACTTGATGGAGCTGCAAAAGATTGGATGTATTATTTGAAACCAGAAGATGTAACATGTTGGAATGATTTGAAACGTCTTTTCTTGCAAAGATTTTTTCCAGCATCAAGGACAACATCCATTAGAAAGGAGATATCGTGGATCAAGCAAGCCCAAGGGGAGTCAACCTATGAGTACTGGGAGAGATTCAAGAAGTTGTGTGCAAGCTACCCACATCACCAAATCAGTGAGAAATTACTCATCCAGTACTTCTATGAAAGACTCCCACCTATGGAGAGAAGCATGGTAGATGTTGCGGCTGGAGGAGCATTGGTGGACAAGACACCAGTAGCTGCACGTGCGTTGATCAACAAGATGGCCCAAAACTCACAACAATTTGGTGATAGAGGTACACCACATGTCAGGGGAGTACATCAGGTAAGTCCTTCTTCTCTTGAAATTCATTTGATTGATACTAAGTTGGAACAATTGACCACTATGGTGAGACAAATTTCTTTGGAACAAAAGGCATCTCTACCCCCTCCTTCAAGGCCTTGTTGTATTTGCACTGAGGCAAGCCACCCAACTGACTGTTGCCCACAACTCCAAGAAACAGAAGATTGTGCAGTAGTGTTCCCTGGGAGACCATATCAGCAACAACAACAACAACCATATCCCCAAAAGAAGATTGATCCAGCATACATCCAAGGGTGGAAAGATTAGTCGGACATGAGGTATGGATCTGGACAACAACAAAGGCCCCCTTTTCAACCAAACTTCCAGCAGCCTCCACCTTACCAACAGGGTTTCCAACAACCCCAAAGGAGATTTGACGCTCAAACATCAACGAGTCAGCAACAAGGGAATCTCCAACACAAGGTAAACTCTAACACTGATGATCTTTTGAAACAAATTGTTCTTAATCAACAGAATGATTTAAGAGTCAAGGTTCGGAGCTGAGTGAGTTAAAGACTCAAATGATTCAGATTGCAACCACCCTCCATGAACTTGTAAGTAAGAATTCTTGAAATATACCTTCCCAACCCACTCCAAATCCAAAGGGGAATGTTAGTGCCATCACATTGAGAAGTGGGAAGCAAATGAATGATACATCTGTACCTAACATTACACAGGGATTCACCTCAACTCCAGAGAAGCCACATTCCATACCAACTGATGAGAAATCCAAGGAAAAGATAAAGGTAAGAAAAAGATTGATTATGTTCCTCCTAAACCCCTTCCTTTTCCAAACAGGGTTGTTCAAACCAAGAAGATGGCCGAAGAAGCAATGAAAAAGGCGGTTTTGGACATATTCAAGTGTGTGGAGATCAACATTCCTCTACTTGAATCCATTAAGCAAATCCAAAGGTATGCCAAATTCATAAAAGAACCCTGCACCAATCCAAGTGGGCTCAAGGGAAATGAGAGGATCAAACTTGGAAGGAATGTCTCAACACTCATTTCACCAACTCTACCAATGCCAAAAAAGTACAAGGATCCAGGGACATTCACCATCCCATGAACCATAGGGGAGTTTCACTTTTCTGACGCACTTTGTGATTTAGGTGCTTCCATAAATGTGATGTCTCACTCTATATTCTCTTCCTTGCATGTTGGTGAGTTGAATCCGACAAGAGTAGTGGTGCAGTTGGCGAATAGACCTACGGCATATCCAGTGGGAGTCCTTGAGGATGTACTTGTCCGGGTAAGAGACATGATCTTTCTAGTAGACTTCTATGTGCTTAACATGAAGGATGATCAGGTAAGTTCTCATTCCCCCATTATCTTAGGTAGTCCCTTCCTCAAGACTCCAAAAACTATCATAAATGTCAATGAGGGTACACTTTCCATGGAGTTTGGGGATGAAGTTGTGATATTTAATGTTATAGATTCCATGAAGTACCCCACAGAGGACCATTCTGCTTTTGTTATCTCCCATTTTGAACCACCAAATAAAAACTCCATAGAATTTGATTGTCCTATGCTTAGGGAGATTATGAGTATTGGTTCGAGTTTGATGTCTAAGAGCACTTCCACACAAGTTGCTGATATACAATCCTTTCTTGGATTTGATTTTGATGTGGATTCATATTCTAATTTTGATGATGTTCACTCTAATTATGACATGGCTGTTGAGTATGCTGATGGATTTGATGCTTTATTCTCTGATTTTGATGATTTATATTCTGATACTGATGCTCTTTGTGCACATATTTCAGTTCCTTCAATGTCTCCATCCATACTACACCCTCCTTCATTAGAATTCAAGCCATTTCCACCAAATCTGAAATACTCATACATGTTGAGTGGTGAGAGATTTCCTGTTATCATTGCTAACAATCTCCCTTTTGAAAATGAAGAAATGTATTTGAATATTTTGAGGGAGAACATCAGGGCGATTGGGTGGACCTTGGCTGACATATCAGGTATTAGCCCCTCAATTTGCATGCATAAGATTCTCAGGGAGTATGGGGGTAAACCGGTGAGACAACCACAAAGGAGACTCAATCCCACCCTCATGGAAGTTGTTAAAAAAGAAGTTGAGAAATTGCTCGAGGTAGGTATAATCTTTCCCATTTCAGATTCTCAGTGGGTAAGTCCTATTCAGGTTGTGCCTATGAAAAGTGGTGTTGCTGTTGTTAAAAAATGAGAAAGATGAGTTAGTTCCAATGAGGGTGCAAAACAGTTGGCGTGTGTGTATTGATTATAGGAAACTAAATCAGTCCACTCGCAAGGTGCATTTCCCCCTCCCATTTACTGACCAAATGCTAGAGAGACTAGCTGGGAAGACACACTATTGTTTCTTGGATGGATTTTATGGATATTTTCAGGTTCCTATTGCTCTAGACAATCAAGAGAAGACTACATTCACCTGTCCCTTTGGCACATTTGCCTACCGGAGGATGCCATTTGGACTTTTCAACACCCCAGGTACCTTCCATAGATGCATGGTGAGTATTTTTTTCAGATTTTATTGAGACCTGCATGGAGGTATTTATGGATGATTTTACATTGTATCGGTCTTCATTTGATGAATGTCTAATTAGTTTGGGAAAGGTGTTGAATCGTTGTATTGAGAAGAATCTGGTCCTGAACTTTGAAAAGTGTCATTTCATGGTAGATCATGGCATTTTCTTAGGGCATGTAGTGTCAAAACATGGGATAGAGGTTGATAGATCGAAGGTAGATATTATTTCATCCTTACCATATCCTTCATGTGTGTGTGATGTTTGATCTTTTTTAGGGCATGCCGGATTTTATCGGCGCTTCATCAAAGACTTTAGTAAGATTGCTCTTCCTATGTCAAGATTACTTAAAAAGGATTCTGATTTTGTGTTTGATGTTTCTTGCAGGAATTCATTTGATCAGCTAAGACAACATCTGACCACTCCACCTATCATACATCCCCCACGGTGGGAGATTCCTTTTGAGATTATGTGTGATGCCTCCAAATTCGCGGTTGGAGCTATCTTATCTCAGAGGGTGGAAGGATGTTCACATGTGATCGCATATGCATCAAGGACATTGGATTCAGCCCAATCAAACTACAATACCACGAAGAAGGAGTTTCTTGTAGTCATATTTTCTTTAGATAAATTCCATTAATATTTATTGGGCTCTAATGTAGTTGTTTTTTCTGACCATGCAGCTTTGAGGTACCTCCTAAAGAATCCAGATGCAAAGCCCAGGATGATTTGATGGATGGTCCTTCTTCAGGAATTTGATATTGAGATAAAGGACAAGAAGGGTTTAGAGAATTTGGTGGCAGACCACATGAGTAGGCTTACTCAAACACTATAGGATGACACCTTGGACCAGGTACCACTTCGGGACACTTTCCCTGATGGGCATCTTTATTCCATCTCAGGTATGCATCCTTGGTATGAAGATTTAGTTAACTACCTTGTTGCCTCTAAAATCCTTGAAAATTTAAAGAAACATCAAGTCCAAAAATTAAAGAGTGAGTCAAGATTTTATGTTTGGGATGATCCATACTTATGGCGCATGTGTAGTGACCAAGTTATTAGGAGGTGTGTTCCTGATCATGAGTTTGAGTCTGTTTTGCAATTCTGTCATACACTTGCATGTGGTGGACACTTTGGACCCCAACGGACAGCTAGGAAAGTTTTAAACTCTGGATTATATTATCCTAGCTTATTCCATGATTCCCATGTGTTTTGTAAGTCTTTCTCTCGTTTCCAACACACTAGAAATATTTCAAGGAGACACGAGATGCCCCAACATCCCATTTTATTCTGTGAGATTTTTGATATTTGGGGAATTTATTTTATGGGCCCTTTTCCTATTTCCTTTGGTTTTTTGTACATTTTGGTTTCTGTTTATTATGTGAGTAAATTGGTGGAGGCTAAGGCCACTAGGACTGATGATTCTCATGTTGTTGTGGACTTTGTCAAAGTATAGATTTTTTGTAGGTTTGGAGTACCACAGGCCGTCATCATTGACCAAGGGACACACTTTGGCAATAGGAATTTTTCTTCCCTCCTTCGTAAGTATGGGGTGACACACAAAACATCAACACCATACCACCCCCAAACAAATGGCCAGGCTGAGGTTTTAAATCGCGAGCTGAAACAAATATTAGAGAAAACCGTGCAGCCAAATAGGAAGGATTGGAGGAAGCGCTTGGATGATGCATTGTGAGCATACCAGACACCCATTGGTATGTCCCCATTTAGGATTGTTTTTGGGAAATCATGTCATCTCCCGTTGGAGGTCGAGCATCGGGCATATTGGGCTATAAAGAAATGCAACATGGATTTGGCCCAAGCTATAATTCAATGGAAGTTGAAAATTCAATAGCTTGAGGAGATTCGACTGTAATCATATGAGAACTCAAGGCTCTACAAGGAAAGATCAAAAGTAGCTCATGAAAAAATGATCCAACAAAGGGATTTTCATGTTGGAGAGACAGTCCTTCTCTATAGTTAACGACCCAGGGTGATGCCCGGTAAGTTGTGTTCCAGATGGTTAGGTCCTTATATTGTGACTAATGTTTTTCCTTATGGTGTAGTGGAGATCACACAAGAGGACAATGGAAGGAGCTTTACAGTCAATGGGAAATGTTTGAAGAGATACATTGAGGGACTTCCTACTGATGTAGTGGATTTTATCACACTGCATGACCCCATCCTCACTTGAGCACATCAGGCTGTTCCTAACCCTTTCAATTTTATATTAGTTGTCCTATTTAAAAATGTTGCATTTCATGTGCATATATCATCTCAAGAGTTCACATTGAGGACAGTGAAGTATTTTAAGTGTGGGAGGGAACCTTTTAGTTCAGTAATTTCAATTGTTTTCCTATTAAAAAAAACCAAAAAAAATTGCGTGTTTTTCAAATTTTGTGTGTTTATTTTACAATTTTCTGTGTTTTTTTTGAAACATTTGAGCTGAAATGATTCTCATCACCATTTTTAAATCCATATCAATGAGTGAAATAATTTATCCCAATAAACTAAGCTTAAATGAATGATGAAATGACTTTGTTTCAAGTTCAAATATTTATTAATTTCATGAAAAGTACGCTGAATTTTGAATCCCATGCCACATCTCACTGTCTTTATATTTGAAATAACTTTCTTGTGAGGATTCTAAAACATTATTTTCATATCATTTACATTCACCTCACTTCTTGAGAGAACCAAACCATGCTTGATTTAACCAGAATTTGATTTATTCCTGTCAAAACTTGAGGGTTTGAGGTACTTATGTTTAATTTATTGAGGCTTTTGTTTGGTATTAAAGCCCCTATTTCAAAGAATCCTTTTTTTATAATGGACTACCTTGAATATTTAATCCTTGTAGCCCTTAGAATCCATGCACAGCCTGTTAGGTTAGCCACATTACAAGCCAATTTTCCCTATCCAACCAACTCTTGAAGTGAAATTGTATAATCTAGTAGAGCTTAAGTGTGGGGGAATCTATGTTGTGTTGTGCTACCACATTCTGTGAAACTTTGGGTGGAAAATTAAATTCTAAAGATATGTGTTTGCTAAAAAAGAAATTCATTATATTAAAAGCTGTGCCTTTTCTAGAGCTTTCAAGACAAGTGAAGCAATGCCTTTTCTGGAGCTTCTAATTGAGGTGGAAAGATGTGCCTATCTGGAGCTTTCAAGGAAATCATGTTTGAGAAGATTGAAATTTTTGATGCTTAAATGATGAATGGTGTAAACTTTTCATGACTTTTCATGATGATGGAGATTAATTGATTCTATGGGGATTAATGAGGAGACCATATTTAAGTGAAAATTAGATAAATTCAATTTTTCTTCAAAAAGAGTCATGCCCTCCTAATTCTGCCTCAGAATTTTTCACATCTAAATCCTATCAACCGAAAGCCACAGAACAACCCTAAAAATTCCTCATGATAAACATATGTCCTTGACTCACATCGGGTAGCGATGTAGGAATCTATCAAGCCTATGGTGACCCTTGTATGAGTTTGGATGAGAAAGACATTGCAAAAAAAATTTGATATTTATGTGATGAGAGAAAATTCAATCGAGGTAAGTGTTTTGTGCATGTGAGGATAAATTAAGTGGAAATATATTGAATAATATAAATGAAGAACTTGAAATAATGTTTTTTTATGAGGCATGATATATTTTGTTTCTTGGTGTATAATTGTTTTATCTCAAGGATATGTGTTTTAAAATTGGTTTTGATTTGATATTGATGTTTACTTGACATGAGGTTTTTCCCATGAGTGCAAAAGGGTAAGTGTGGGGGAGTTGATAAAAAACTATTTTGTTGAATATTTTATTGATAATAAATGATATAATTTCCTCACATTGTGTTAAATATGTTTATTTATAAAATATTTGGGATTTGATCATTCATTTGAAAATTTGGAGAAAATTCCAGTTTTACCCTTTATAGTGCACTATAGTATTTCGATAATAAATATTTTTATATTTATTATTTGAATTTGTTATGTTGTAACAGTATTCCTAACGTAATTTTCTACAACTTTCATTCAGGACACTAGAGCTAAAAAGTGCATTTGGATAGAGTAAATGGTCCATTAATCCAATGGTGGGCTGGACTCGACAGAATGGACATGGGTTCAATAGTTTGGTCATAACATCTTCATCCGGGCTTGGATTCAGCCCAAATTTTTTACAAATGCTCGGGGACATGATTTGGCACAAATCATCCTTCTGGAAGGCCGGTCCATTCACGCGTTGTGGAGGTCAACTAGGCGGTGCAACCTGGAATAAAATATTTGGCCGAGTTTTTCATTTCACACTTAAAGAGTTATGTATCCCTAGCCCTCACAAACTCTATTTAAAGGGGGTTTTAACTCTTTGAGAGGGCTGGTAGAGGCTTTGGGAAGGTGTGGACGAATGGGTGTCTCTTGGGAGCCCCTCAAAACTCTTGGAAGAAGTAATCCTTTGTGCAAACCTCTCTTCCAAAAAGGCTCTCCTCTCCCACCTCTTCTTTGTATTTCTTTTATTTCATGTTTGTGTCTTGAATTTTTCTTCAAATAATCTTCTGTGTTATTCTCTCTTATTATTATCTTAATCTTCTTAATTGGGTTGGAATCAAGAGTGGAGACAAGATTGGGTTCTACCCTTTCAATCCTTTGCTTATGCAAAACGTCTCCACAATGACTACACCGCCCATGGAAGAGTAGTTCTTTTTAGTAATCGATCGACCTCTATACTTCTTCATTTAATTATTTTGAATCATTGAGCTACTGTAATTCACTTAATATGATCCATTTATTGTGTTTTTAAATTGTAAGAAACTAAATAAGCAATTGAACAATTAACACAAGACACATGAGGTCAGGAATTGTGTAAATTGTGAGAGCACGATCTTAATCGGTAATACAAGACCATACGGGATAAATTTGTAGAACTGAAATATAATCTCTAAACACAATTCATCATCATTTATAGAATGGATATTTTCCCTAATTAACCACTGACCATAAGCTAACCTTAGAACAAAAATCAAAGCAGGGTGTTGCGATTGCGTGTTCTGAAGCTAGCCTAGGGTTTAAGTAATTTCATCTTTGTGGTTATGTTAACTCTCGTAGGGTTCAAGGGATAAAAAATTAGGGGATCATAATTAAGTGGATATTGATTTAAATGATAATGATTAATAATTGAATGAAGAGGAAGAGTTAGATCAATTATTCCTTTTAAAATATTTTCTAAAAAAACATCTTTTTGTTGTGTCATTTTAATCGAACTTCATTTCAAAACTAAAAACAAAAAAAATATAAAATCTTCTTCCAGAAAACTTCTTCTAGTTTCATAAAATATAACCAACCACCATCCTTTAAAATAGTGTTTTTATTCTCTTTTATTTTATTTTTATAATACCTTCAAAAAGTTGTTCTAGATCTACTTCCTCCTTTGAGAGACGACCTTGGTTAGACACTTTGATGCACCTAAGTACCCCAAAATCACACTAATCATTTGAGGGAGCCCATAAAAGCACTCTATCACTTACCATAAATGATGTACCAAACACAAGTCACCTCACCTTGACATAAATGTAATTTTTTTTCTTGCATCAAATTTCATGATCAAATCATGAACATTGATAATAATCTCATTTTTAGATATGAATACACATGTTTGTAGATAGGAAAATCCAATGACAGCTGAAACTTATGGTGTTCCTATTGGAGGGCTAGTCATCATGATATAATCTAATCAATATAACCATGTGTAAAATTTATGGGAATATGTCTCCTTGATTATGATTCCCTAAAACCTAATATCTATATGTCATTGTTTCCATCATTATGATGAATCTAGACCATATGACATATATTTAATATTATTGTCAAAGTATTGCAAGGTCATCATTTTATTTAGATCTACTATAACCTTTTTATATGACACGTAATAAAAGTAAATTACCATGTAAGTATCAACACTGTTTTGGTAAGAATAAAAACATGTATATATCAACTATATACATGTAATGGTAATCAAAGTACTTAAATGAGTTGGGTCTAGGGAACCCACTCAAAACACTCCCACTTTCACTAGATCCAAAAGCTAAAAATTATCAATATTCTGGCTATCACATGATTATCATGATTAAACTAAGATATAAATTTATTTAGGGGTCTACCCCATTATCCTATGTAGTTACTTTTATATCTATGACTTCACCTCTCTGAGTAAAATCCATCAAGAGATGAAAACTTTTGAAGTATATGTTTTGTTATTTGGTCTGACCTAGGATCCTTCGAAAGTACAAATACTATAGTGTAATCATAGTACACTGTAATAGAGTCTTCAATGCTAGGTACAATGAAAATCTCAAAAACAAAGTTGTGTATCCAAACTTCTTCCTTAGCCACATCGAAATCCATTATATACTCAGCCTCTACTATTGAATTGAAAACCACATATTTCTTTGAGCTCCACCATCTCAAAACACCACCATTAAGGAAAATTACATAGCATGGATACCATTTTAGATCAAATTTATCTATATGGAATATATAATCGGTGTATCCCCTCACGACTAGCTCCTCATCTCCTCTATACATTAGGAATATATCATTTTACATCTCAATTACATTACAATAGCTTTTAAAACATTACAATACTGCTCTCTTGGATTATCTTGATACTTTTCCACTCTGATTAATGGAAATGTGAAATTAAACCTAGTACATAACCTGACATACATGATAGATAACCCTGATGAAGCGTAATGTATTCTACTCATTCTTTAAGTATCCTCCTATATCTGTGGAAACATCTTCTTGGAGAGATTAATGTTATGTGTCACTAGAAATAATCATCTATTTTATTGTTTCATATAGTACATTTTGAGTACCTTATCAATATATATACATTTACTTAGACCAAGAAACATCTGATATTTATCTTGATAAATCTATGTCCCTAGAATATAGGTTTATTCACCTCAGTATTTCATGGAGAAGTATTCATTTAACCATTTCGTCACTGAATGTAAAACTTGAATTTCATTTTCCATTAATATTATGTCATAAACATATAATAGAAGGAAAATTATGGAACTCCCACTAATTTTATTATAGACACAAGGCTCTCCTCCATTTTTAATTAAACCAAATACTATTATGGCCTTATAAAAATAAACATTACGTTATTATGATTCATGCTTCAATCCATAAATGGATCTCTGTAGCTTTCAACTTTATTGGAATTATTTGAAAATAATAAAACCTTCAGGTTGTGTCATATATACATCTTCAACCAATATACATTTTAGAAAATAAGTTCTTAAATCTATTATCAAAATCTCATAATCATGGAAGATTTCTTTTTCAAGTAATATTCTGATAGATTTTAGCATATCAATTGGTGAGAATGTTTCATCATAATCAATGCCTCAATGTTTCTTGAACCACATTACTACTAGTCTCTTATTATAGGTGATCACATGACCATCCATGTCTATATTTTTCTTAAATACCCATTTACACCAAATATGATTTACATTAGCTGTTAGGTGTACCAAAATCAAAAAATTATTTTGGTACACGAACTCCATTTTATAATTCATGTTTTAATTCCATTTATATCATCCTTGACATATACTACTTTCTTTTTGGATAGAGGTTGGACATTCTCTAGGAGTAATGTGTCACATGTCTTGGTGATAATAAGACCATCTCTCTTGTTGTTTAACATATCTAATAGACATATGTAGTACTTGTGTCTTGGAAACATGTTCCTCTCCCACTATATCTAGTAGATATTGTTCCTATACCAACTCATGTTCATCTAGAGCACCAACTTCATAAAAGTAAATCTTACAAACACTATTTTCCCTTAGTTATGTGTTCCCTTTATAGAAATGTATCATGTGTTAAAATAACTTTTATATCTTAATTGATATAGAGATAATAACCTTTAGTATGTTTAGGATAACCTATAAAGATGAATTTTATTCTCATATATGCTAATTTTTCACTAGGTATAGTCTTGAAAAAATCCTTGCATCCCCATACATGTATGTGTGACAGAATGGGATTTTTTTCATAACAAAAACTCATATGGAATTCCATATGTTGATTTAGTTGGTACTTGTATTAGTGTATATGTCATAATCTTCAATGTGTATCCCCAAAAGTATAATGGTAGAGTTTCATGAATCATCATCGATTTGACCATGTCAAGTAGAGTTTTGATTTCACCTTTCACTTATATTATTCCACAGAGGTGTATAAAGAGGAGTGAATTGGAAAAATTAGGTTCCCATTTACCCTTAAAGTGGATTTTTAATAAAATAAAAAATGGAGTGTGGAGTAGTGAAACTATCCCACAATACATTAAATGATTCATGAAAGGTAGGTAAATATATTTTTAACCACAATCTAAATCGAGTGTCTTAATATTCTTACCAAGTTGACTCTCTACTCCATTTTGATATTCCTTAAACATGCTAAAGGGATATTAATTATACCTCATTAAGTATATATATATACATATATTATAGTCATTTCTAAATAAAATTAAGTATGATACCCCACCCTTTTCCTCTACTGGAAATGTACCACATACATCAGTATGAACCCATTCCAATTGTTCATTGTCTCTTAATCCTTTCCCATAGAATGTTTCTTTAGTAATTTTACCTTTTAAACAATAAGGGAATACATCCAAGGGGTTTAACTCAACGGATTCTAAATACCATGCTTGATGCAATTTTCTTAAAGTATTTTCATTTACAATACCTAGTCTAAAGTTTTATAGGTGGGTATGATATGTGTCATTATCATGGGATTTCTCATTAATTTCCAAAAATATATTTCATGTTTCTAGTATATATAACCCATTTTCAATATGATTCATTCGATAACATATGTTATCCTTATATATAAGACACCATTTTTTTCCAAACATGAAATAAAATCACACAGTGTCTGATCTTGACACTGATATTATATTTATGGTAATAGATAGTGCATAAAAATAATTATTTAGTATAATAACCATTACCCTAGGAAAAGTAAAATGAGAATCTCTCATAGCTAGTGCTAGTAGTCTTGCACCATTTTCTACACTATAATCTACTTAAACTTTTTCAATTGTCTTGAATCTTCTTGTATCCTATATTTTAATACAAATTTATGAGCCACATGTAGTATCCAATACCCAACATGTAGAAATAGATTGACTTCATTCAATTAAAAATATACCTAAAGTAGAAGAATCAAATTTCTTGGTTTTCCTAGCTAAGAAATTATTCTTCTAGTATCCTTTAATGCCACATGAAAAGCATGCTACGTCCTAATCATTTCTCTCCCTCTATATCTTTGGATCTTTAAGAGGGTGGTGCATCGGTTTATTTGACTTAGACTTATCAATTGGAACTTTATCCTAGCCTTTACATTTCTTGTTCACCATAAGGACTAATGAGTTGAAATTATTCATATCCTTATCTTCTTTCTGAACTAAAGCAAAAAATATGGGAATGAATTATTAATTTTATTCAAATTATAAATAACAATGAAATTCATGAATCTATGTGGTAAATAGGAAATAATGAGATTAGTTTCAAGTTCTTGGTTTAGTTTTAACCTAAAAGAATCTAGTCTCTTAACGTATCAAATAATCATAAGTTCATTTGGTCCTACCCAATTCCATTATTTTATCCTTCATCTATACATAGAACTATATATCTTATATCTTTCTTTTCAATCACTCTATAGGTATAAATTGTGGAGATTATCCAACATTTGGAAAACATATTTTTCCTCAAGCATTTTTTTCAACTCACTAAACATAGATGAAAACATGAAACACTGAACATCTATAACATCATCCATATTAATCTTGTATTTATATTTATCTATCATGCTTTATCCTTGAGGAGCTTAGTAAGAAGTGGGGACTCCAACACATAAAGTTTCATCTTTTGGCGCAGTACTAGGTGCAAGCACATATAGAACTCTTATAAGTGATGGTCAATCAAGTTATTCTCTATTTCCAATATTGATCATAGTGAAATTGAATTTTTTGTGGCTTCCATTTTATCTACAACAAATAAACATATCATATTAGTACTTTATCTTGATTACCAGTATTCATTTTCAAATAATGAATTTTCAATATATCCCATTATTTTATCAAATCCTTTTAACCCTAAACTACTAGAGTTGGAGTACTTAATTTCTTGATTATTATAGTGTTAAGGATCCTTAAATATATCTTTATATACTGAGTATGGCATCGCCACTACTCCAATATTCTAAGGTAGGATTTCGGTTAGCCAACCGCCTTAACTCAAAACTCCATTATTTTTTAAGTAGAGTCCCATCTCATATAAAGTATTACATTGTAATGCTTAGATATTTGCCTATAAAGTGGAATCAAGCAACCTATACATACTCCTTTGTTGCTAAATTCAGTTAATTATATCCACCAATTTCATAAAAACTCTCTAGTAGTAATAGGTGCCCTCAACTAGGGTCGTCGAGCACCTCTAACAATCATTTGTGTCCAAATTGATGCGATGGAAGTCATTTAATGACCTAATATTTTCTTTGAGATATTTGGTAATTTAATCTTAGTGAATGAAATATTTTTCTATTTATCATGATTGTTATATGATATTTCACTCATAGATTAACCATGCTTTATATATAAAACATTCAATGTACATGTTTATTTTATCCACCCATGCATGTTTATTATTATTCCCTGTAACTTTACATAATAAATAATCATTCAAAAAATATTGTACATGATAATGTTAAATAAATAAATAATAGTGTGATCATGAGATGTTAACTATTGGTTAATCCATCAACAGAATAATGGATTAATCAAGACCCTAGGTGAATACTATAAGTTGATGCCTGACTTGAATTACAACACCCACAAATCTTGTTCACTTAACTTGTTTGGTTTACACCAGATCTCAACTTGAACCAAATCACAAAAAACTCCTTTGATCTTAACAATTTATACTCACAATAAAGTCAGGAGAACTTAGGATTATAAAATACAATTTATTAATTAAATGTGGGCATATTGTGTAATGACCTAGAATTCTATCAATGGAATTTCACTTCTTAATTTATAAAACACATACATCACATAGATAAAACAATAAAAAATTATTATCATAAATTAATAATGACATATTAGCCATAAAATAAACCAATAATAATGTCAAATAATATAGTGGTAAAATAAATATAAGTAAGATAATAAAAATGATAAAATTTGGATATGCCTGACCCTCTAGAATAACTGCACTCATGAACAAAGATGTTGAAATAAAATATAATTTTTAAATTAAAATATTCATTTCAAAGATGAAATTATATATATAACCTTAATAGAAAATAGAAGTGAATGAAAAATTAATGAAATAAGAGGTATTTATAAATTTAAAAGCCAATATGACTGTTATAAATATGACTGTTGGAATAGTAATATGGTAGTTAAAATAGTAACCCCATTTATGGAAGTACAAAATAAAATTTTGCTGTAGTATAAATAAAAAATGAAATATTTATATCTTGGTATAAGTAAATAAATGTTTTAAAAATGGTAAATTATGTGTTGGTATTTTTGTAAAATGTAAATGTTTAAATACAATTTTATAATTAATGTAATAATTTAAAAGAATATTTATTTTCATAAAATAGATTCAAATATTAATATTTTGTTTTATTATATTAATAAGATAATTTTATGTGACCATAATTAATTTTTCAAAGGGTAAAAAATCAATTGAAATAATAAAATCATTATTTTTTAATAAATGATGATTTTATTTAAAAATAAAATTTCTCATATTTAGAAAATTATATCCATAAAATTGATTCCATTTTTAAAATCTACACAAAAAAATGGTTAGGGTTAATTTTTTATATTTTTCTATAATAGTGGAATTTTTCCTAAATAGTGAAATACGGAAATTTTCAATATTTAACATTATAAGTTAAACACATGAATTTCTGATTGATGGATGATGTAAGAATGATGTAATCACCCATTATCTAGAATAATAATTCAGTATAAGAATAAAAACTATTTATATTTTTGACCCAAAATAATAAACTAATGATTATAATAATAATAAAACCCATCTCCCCCTGTAAATATCAACCCTCACCACCCCTTCTCCTCGCAGCATATAATCCTTGTAGCTTGTCAATATTTTACTTAATTACCTCCTTAAGACTCTTCCCCCACATCTATGTGCTATAAGTCTCAAAAAAAATACCAATTTTAAGTTCCTTAAGAGGTCCTTCAAGGAGGTTATATTCAAGAGGTAACTTTGGCAGATCATCATATAGTTTCATTTCTTATTCTACCTTCTCCTCACCTCCTTCATACATAAAATCATAATAACTCTAGTATCAGGTATATAATAGAATTTTTTTTGTAATGTAATATCTTCTTCCCGCCCCTTTTCTCATATCCTCTTTACCACAACCCATCCTAGAGGGGCTCGTGTCATGACTACCCCAAGCATACCTCTAATATGACAAGGTCTAGTGACTAGCACCGCGTAGGAATATGCCACAAATGGGAGGAATTGTCCTAAAGTACATGTACACACTCACACATCTCCAATAAAAAAAATCCTAAAATGTAAAAACACTAAGTTAAAAATTCATGAAAACCACTACATATCCCACAACCAGAGTACAATAGTGAAAGAACTGAAAAGTTAATAGGGCCAAAACAAGACCATTAAAAATTGTCAGTAACAACAAGACCAACCTATAAGAAAAGAGGTATCAAGACTACTATCTACACTGTAGGAACACACATTGTCTTTCTGGCCTTGCTAAGCACCACCTGGTTCCGGTCCACCTAGGACTTTCTCAAAGGGTCAGTCATCAGCACAAGACATGACATGTTCAGGAAAATCCCATGCAAGGGGGAGTACAACCATACTCAGTAGGATACCCCAAAACAACAAAGGAAAGTACCGAAAAAGAAAATATAGTTAGCTCCACATAGGTATATGTATACAATGCATGTAGCAAGAATACATAGATATACTCATTCAAAGACACAAGTCCAGAGTTAAGTCACAACCAACTACTAACTGTAGGATTCTACTCAAAGCATGCTAATTTTGGGATAACTTACTCCCCAATCCATGATATCATCAGAGACCCTCACGAAGAGGTCAAAATCATTTGGGCCCTTCCCAAAGTGAACTTATTTGTAAAGGAATATTAAGATACCTAGAGATTGGATCCTACCTAAACACATTGGGGAATGCCACTAACCCAATCTAGATCAATTCGTAATGTAAGGGATCCTACCCAACACCCTGGGTAATACCATTAGCCCTACTAATGTGTCCCACTAGATGGAGGATCAACGCCCTAATATCTAAGGTTGCATAAATTCCACAAAACTCTATTAGGGGAGATAAAGGGTCTTCCTCTAGCCCCACATAGGAATACCATAACTCTATCTAGGACTCATCCTTTATAGGGGACTACAATCAAGTAATGTGAATGTTATGTTGTGATCAACCCTCAAGGAAAGGACCAAATGACCTCTCTCAAACTATAATAGAACAAACTAAAAACTCACCATATCATCTCAAAAGGGCTATATAAATTTCAGGGTCCCAATGTCACAGATGGATCATCAAATGGACATACCATTAGAAAGGTAGAGTAGTTTCATGTTTTAGAAGAAGGCGGTCACTAGGCCTGTGGACCAACCACATGGACGGTCCATTAACCATGGTGGTCAACCACTACTAACTACCTCGCGGTCATCGAAGATGGAGGTTTCATGGCTCAAAGTCTACCTCCATGGTCAACCATGGCCCATCCCTACTCTGGTCACCTCTGGTCTGACCTGCGTCTGCCTGCTCGTCCTGGCCCACCCTGCCCAGCACGGTCAGCCTGGCCCAATCGTGCATGGGAATCCTACACCACCACCTACGGCCCACCTTACCACATCCAAATCCCAGTCCATATAGCCACCACTTCCACCTCGCCTCGCAAGACCGTAACAACATACCTACTTTGGTGGTCCCTTGGACGGACCACCCAGCCACCTATGATGCCTATAATTCGAAACGGTCATAGATCTAAGTTCCTTAGGTCCTGAACTACACATATATGGCCTTTGTTGTTAGTTTTCAAGGGGTTATATCATGTTCAAAACCACTGGGAATGTCTAACCATGACCACACATGTGTCCAATGGTGAAGAATATGAATAATGGAAGAGAAAAATCACAAAGAACCCCCTAATGATCAAACATTGTCCATTGTTAATATCAGCCTCAATATGTATCCATTATAAGGATAAATGAAGGGGAATTAAAATAATTTTCAAGATAATACCATAGATAATATCACATCCCACAACAATGATTGAACTTAAGATGAATCAGTTCGTGGATTGACCCACATTCATTGTGGAAACAAATAATGGACAAAATCACAAAGAAACAACAACACTAACCCAATTATTATTAGTTTCTAATGAAGTAGGGTCTTTATGTCATTTTCTTTGCAGAGGTTACTTTGAATAGGTTGTGCGATGATCATCAATCCCTGATCTGTCACTATTTTTTCATGAGATTTCTTTCTCCATGTCTCAGAGGATTTCTGGTGTTATGGTGATAAACCTGAATTCCTATCAAATGATTAATAAAAAGGTAAATTTGATGTGTTAAAAAAATAATTTTTTAGAAAATTATTTTATTGACAAATACGCCCTCCATGAATTTTTCTACAAACAAACAGCACCGACAAAAGTTAAGTCACACCTAGGGTAAACACCACATTATAAACTCTATGGTGGTCTACTATTTCAAATCTTAGTCACCATTCATGAGTTATTAGGATTTAAAAATAAAATAATTTCATTTAATTATTTTATTTATAGTTCTTTCATTGATGAAATTGTCTATAGATGACCTGCGCTGAGCAAAGTTAGGTCATGCCTAGTGTAAAGTCGCAGTTTTGAGCTCAATGGTTCCCACATATTTTTAATTGGGATGCCTGTTTAATATTTATTCCACATTTTCTATAAAACCATGCATGCGTTCTATTAAGAGTTTAATATTTTTCAAACAATTTTTCAGGGCAAACCAGACCTCAGAATCACAGATCATCTTGGTCCCCAGTCTCAAAATAATTCCATATAATTCATAAAAATAAAATATGGAAAAAATCCAAGACATTACATTCACCCCTCCTTGGGTATTTTCATCCCCAAAATCCAAAACAAGGGCTAATCAAATAGATGAGGGTACTGAGAATGAATCTGAGTATCCCTCTCTCATATTCTCTCCTAGAGATTCTCATGCTTCTACCAGATACGCACCAATGTAATTGACCACCCATGAAGGATCCTCTCCTACGGATACAGAATATCCATTGGGTACTTAGAAAAAGTCTCTCAATCTTCGATGTATAGATCACCCAATTGATGAAGTCTAATGGTTCATGCACATACCTCCTCAACTGTGACATGTAGAAGACACTCTATACCCATTCTGACTGTGGTGGGTAACCCAAGTAGTACGCCACCTTAATAACTCTATGCAGTATCTGGAAAGTGATAATGAACCTCAGAGATATCTTACTACCTTATCCAAAATCCACCATGCATGCTCACAACATGTCTTCTAGAACCTAAATGGTCTTCTCAATCAGGTCATCCATCTATGGGTGAAATGTTTTTTTCAAGTGTAACTGAGTCCCAAACACCTACTCCAATTCATTAAAAAACCAGGATATAAATCAAGCATCTTGATCTGAAACTATCGTTGATGGAAATCCAAGGATTCGAACTATCGTTTGCATGTATAGGCGTCCCAAGCTCTCTAGTGAACTCTGCTCTTGGATAGTTTGGAAATGGGCCGACTTGGTGAGTCGGTCAATGATCACCTATATGTTATCATATCCCCTGGACTTATGTGGTAAACATGTCACAAATTACATCAATATCCCATCCCACTACCAGTCTGGTGCATCAAGGGGTTGAGCTAAACCTTTTGGAACCTGGTGCTCAGCCTTCACTTGCTAACAAGTAAGGCATAGAGAGACGAACTCTATAACTCCCTTCTTCATTCATGGACACCAAAACTGACATCATAGGTCCTATTATATCTTATCCACACTTGAATATAACACCAAATGGGATGTATGGAAATCCCTTAAAACCTCCTACTTCAATTCCAAAGGAAGAATTGTGCACCCTATAAAAATAACAACGTGTTTCCCTCATTTCGAATATCCATCAGGAGCATGTCATGTGGACTTCTGAGCATGTAAGGTCTCATAGTGGGTGTCCCAAATATGTACCTTCCCGACGTGCTATAAAAATGGAGGGGTGAAAACCATTGAATAGAGGTAAGTTACTCCATCTCCATTAAAAAATAATATATGCAATGTGGCCAACTGCTATGACACCTTGTTCAATAACTGCAAGCTAGATCTCCTTCTGAGAGCATATTCTACCATGTTCCCCTTCCCAGGAGTATAGAAAATCCAAAATTCATAGTCCTGGAGGAACTATAACCTTATACTATGTCTCAATTTCAGTTCTTTATAAGATAATATTTACTTTATACCCTTGTGATCAGAGTAGACGATAAACTATTCACCCTTCAGGTAGTGGTGCCACATCTTCAATGTGGGGACAACCGCTGCTAGACCAAGATCATGGGTCACCTAATTCTTCTCATACAGTCTTAATTGGAATGAACCATAGGCAATCACTATTTCCCCTACATAAACACACAACCAAGTGTGGTCCTGGATGCATCATAGAACACCACATACTCGATGCCCTCCATCAGTAACATTATGATGGTAGTGCTCGTCAACCTCTACCTCATCTCCTTAAAGAACTGTTGGCACTTTTCTGTACACATGAGAGGATTACACTTTTGTGTAAAAGTTTTAAAAAGTAATTCTACTCTATATAAGTTGGAAAAAATATTTGATATTACCCTTCCAATACAAGTAAACTTCATACCTCAGTAACACTCTTGGGTGGTTCCCAATAAAGAACTACCTCAAACATCACTTGATCCACTGAAACTCCAGTCTATGAGATGATGTGTCTTGGAAAATTAACCTCTAGAATCCAGAACTAGAACTTTGAGATATTCCTGTAAATTTGGTGCTCTCAGAGTTTTTCTAGTACCATTCTCAAGTGTCTCACATGCTCCTCCTCTGAATCTGAGTATAGTAGGATTCCATTGATGAAAACCACCACGAAATGGTCTAAGTAAAGTTAAAAGATCTGCTTCATAAGTACCATAAACACTTTTGGGGTGTTCATCATGCCAAATGGAATCACCAAGTACTCATAGTGATGATAAAAACACTTAATGGTCATCTTCAGTATATCGCAATACCGTACATGAAACTGGTGATAGCCTGATCTGAGGTCGATCTTTGACCACCATCATTCCACTTTCTGCTAATCAAAGAGGGTGTTGATCCTCGATAGTGGAGAAATGTTCTTCATAGTCACATAGTTTAAGAACCAATAATATGAACATAACCTCAAGCTCTCAATTTCCTTCTTAGAAAACAAAACAGGGACTGCCCAGGGTGAAACACTAGGTCTGATGAAGTCATTCTTCTACAAATCCTCCAATTGAACCCTCATACCATGAAACATTGAGGGTGGGAATATCCACCTGATGAGTAATTTTCTGACCCCCCCCCCCAATATTCTTGTATATCCTACTTTTCCTTCATTTAATTTTCACTAACAAAGGAAAACACGGTTCCTTAACTACAAACACACCACACTCTATGCCAAAAATAGTCAATCTGAGCATGAACTCTGGATAACTAATCTATACAAAGAATGATGTCATAAGTCCTCGACACTACTATCAAGAGATCCCAACCAAAACTCTCACCTCCAAGAGTCAGGGAACCCTATCAGCATCAGTCTGTAATAATAAAATCTCCTCTTGTATGAGTATCTAAGAGTAAGGGTCAATTAAATGGTTCAACTAGAATTTCAGAGTCTCAAAAAATCATCATGGAAATAAATTAATGACTAGAACCTATGTCTATAAAAATATCAGCTAAGTTGGAGAAGACACAGATCATACCTCTTATCATCCCTATATCCTTGGGGTAATAGTCCTCCATCACTTATGGATTTCCTCATACCTATCCATCATCTTCCTGAGATTGGGGTGGTCTACCTGGGGGTGATGGTGGTAACATGTCGAAATGTTGACCACATCCTGCTACTCCCATAGCTCCTCTTCCACATCTGATTCCCTGTAGATCTGTCTACTCCTCTCAATATCTCTACCTCAGTGGTCTCTTGACCATCTCCCGATAAGTTGTAAGATAGGTCAGGAAAACTCATTATAGATTTCCTCAGCTGCCACATGAGTAATATTGTCTATCCCTAATCTATCGCAAGCCACTCTAGGATCACCTCTTGAAGTTCCTGAGTTACTTGGATCCATGTGACTACCTTCAGCTACCTATTTCAAAGATCGCTGCTCCTTCCATCCCACTGCTAATTACCTCTGGCTATAATAGTTCATCCAAGTAACTTTCAACCACCAAATCCCACTAAATAAACCCATCATAATTGGGAATTCTTAAATGGATAACACTGGATAAGATTTCCCACTAAGGACCTTGATCGAATGTCTTATCCCTGAAGTAGTGATCTTGTATCATATCCATCAACTACCTGAAGAGGTTGGTATTCCTTGATGAATACTCATATAGAAAAATTTAATTCTATTGAACCTATTTAATCTCTTCGATATGAATATCCCTTAGATTATAAGGTGATAAATACTCTCTAAAATGGTTCTCAAATTGTATCCATGGAAGTGTTGCCTCATCGTAATATTGGGTTAGCAAACCCCACCATCACCCTATTGACCTACGTAGAAGGCTTACTGTTAGGACCAACATTTGATATTTTAGTGTCCTGCCTAGAAGAAAAACTTAGGTTACCACCTTAATCCAGTCCTCATCCTCTTGTGCCTCAGGATTAACATGGAACCTGAGGGGTCATTGCTACTAAAAATTTTAAAGTGCACTCAGACTGCTCTCCTCATCCATTGGTACTTCAAGTATCATGTGTTTCCCTACCGGTGGTGGTATTGCTGGTGCACCACCTTTAGGTGTTATCTATAGTACAAATCCATTTACCTAAGACTTGTAACTTGGTTGATCATCCTCATGATCATGCAATAGAATCTTGGTTGGTTGTCTACGTGAAGGCATCTTGTAAAAAAACAAGATTTATCACGATCAATAGAGTATATCTAGAGAGATAAATCAAGATGGACATGGAAAAAACAACCATTCCAATATGATGCATGTACCATTATTTTCCATGTGACTAGTTTTTTCATGTATGAAGTTGAAATTTTTTTAATTAGTGTCCTAATGTATGGATATAATGGCTGCCACACCAACATTGGAGTCCATATCCTAAAATATGAACTTCAAACACTTAACATTGTTGCCCCAAACCAACCTCACAAAATTCTTGTCCTAAGGCAGAACCTATCTCCTCTAATATCCCTCTGTCCTGACCTATCCCATAGGGGCCCATGTCATGACTACTCCAATATTTTCTCTAATAGGCCAGGGGATGGTGACTAGAATCGAGTAGAAATATACTAAAAATGGGAGGTATTATCCTAACGTACATGTATGCACATAGACATATTCAATGCAAAAATGCTGAAATGTAAAATAACTAACTGAAAAATGCATGTAAACCACAATATATCACACAACTCGATTATAAAAGTGAAAGAACTGGAAAGTAAAAATGTCCAAAACAATACCACCAAAAAGAGAATGTAACCACAAGACCATCCTGTAAGAAAAGAGGTAATGGGATTGTTGTCTGCACCACAGGAACACACCTAATATTTCTAGCCTCGCAAAGAACTGTCTGGTCTTAGTCCCCATAGGACTCCGTTAAAGGTTTGATCATCTACACAAGACATGAGATGTGTGAGAAAATCCCATGTAGGGGTGAGTACAACAATACAAATTAGGACACCCCAAAACCATAAAAGAAAATGCCAAAAAGGAAAATATAGTAAGATCCACATGGGTATATGTCTATAATGCATCTAGTAATAATTCCCAGATATTCTCAATCCAAGACACATGTATAGAGGTATGCCACAACGAATTACTAGCCCCAAGATTCTTGCCAAAGCATGCTCATTCCAGGAGAACTTACCCCTCAAGACATTATATCATAAAAGACACTCACGAAGAGGTATAGGTTATTTGGGCCCCACAAAAAGAGAATGTATTGGTCTGGGAATATTATTATACACAGAGAGGGGATCCTCCTTAATCACACTAAGTAATACCGCTAACTCAATATGGATCAATTCACAATATAAAGGATCTTTCCCAATATCCTGGAGAATTCCACAGACCGTAATGACGTGGATCGCTAGATGGAGGAGCAACGCCATTCCATCATAGGTTACATCAATTCCAAAAAACTCTACTAGGGGTGAGAGAGGATCGTGCTTCTGTCCTATAGAGGAATACCATAACTCTATCTAGGACTCAGCCTCTAGAGGGTGTTATAATCCAGTAATATATATGTAATGTCATACTAAACCCTCAACAAAAAGACAAAGGGAATGCTCTGAACCTAGAATGGTCAAAACTAAAGACTTTCCAAATTATCTCATTAGTATTATCTCAGTGTCAAGATCTCAATGTCGTATACGGCTCGTCCAATGGACATACTGTTGGAATGTATAATCATATTGAAGTTTTTGAAGAATAGGGTCACTGGGCTGGTGGACCAACAGAATTGTTGGTCCACCGATCATGGCAGTAAACCACCCCCAACTATAATTTGGTCATGGACTCTGGAGCTATCGTGGCTCATATTCAACCACCTTGGTAGACCGTAGCCACGACTCACTCTATTTGCCTCAGGTACGACTTTCTCGGCCCGACCCATCTCCCTTGGCCTGACACACTCGCATGTGGCCCTCCTTCTCATGTCTGCAGCCCGGTACACATGATTGTTAGCTACGTAACACATGGACACCACCAAGGTCCACTCCCTGTAGATCTTTCGGCTCCCACGCAGCTATCCATCACAATTCACATGGCTGAGGTGGCAACCTGCAGTTGTCACCGCCTCTGGTCGACATTGCTACCACCCCACCTCATCGGACAGCCACATTGGACTCAGAACAATGGTCCCTTCCATTGACCATCGAGCCAACACTAATTCCAATAATTCAAATCTTTCATAGATCTGAGCTCCCCGAGTTCTAATCTATCATGATCTGGCCTTTGTTGTTAGTTTCCCTCCAATCCAATGGTCTAATAGCGTTTGGAGCCACCGACAAGTCGAACCTTGGACACGGGGGTTCCAAAGGAGACGAATATGAAGAAAAAGGGATAGAAAATCACAAATAACACCTTGATGGATGATCCAATGCCTTTATTCATGTCGACCTCAATCCATTTTCATTAGAAGGATAAATGAAGAGGAATTAAGATAAATCTCCCAATAATATGGTAGATAATATTTTATCACAAAAGAACAATCAAACCAAATATTAATCAGATTATGGATTGAGAAACATTCATCGTGAAAGTCAATAAAAGGGAAAAACAAAAATAAACAACCACCCAACCTCGATTCAAATCAGCCATTGATAATGAATGATCATTGTGTCATTGTCGTTGGTGATGTTACTTCGAATCAGTTATGCATTGATCATCGATCTAGGATCTATCATCGTTTGTTTGATATATTTCTTTCTCCAAGTCTCAGATGAATTCTAGGGTTATGGTGATAACCCTAAATTCTTGAAAATCATTAAAAAATGAAAATTCATTTCATAATAATAATTTTTTAAAAAATATTTTATTTATAGATGTTCCCTCCTGAACTTTTTCTGCAAATAACCCACACCAAAAAAATTTAATTCACAACTAGCATAAAAAATTAAGAACTCAATAGTTATCTTGGATTTCTAATCTGAGTCACCGTTCATGAGTTATTAGAATTTAAAAATATAATAATTTTATTTAATTATTTCATTTACAGTAATGTCCTTGCTGACTTTTTGTACATATGACTTGCGGTGACAAAAGTTAGGTTATACCTAGGGTAAATCGACTATTCTAAGATCAATGGTTCCCTCATATATCTAATATGGGCTACTATTTTAGAGTTAATCGATTTTTTTTGGAAAACTCTGTATGCGTTCTATTAAATGTTTAATATTTTACAAACAATTGTTCTGGAAAACTGGGTCTCAAAATCACACTCCATCTTAGCGTGTGGTCTCAAAATCATTCCATATAATTTCTAGAAATAAAAAATTGTAAAAATATGGGATGTTACACTCTTATTCAAATTAGTGAAGTTGTTGTCCAAATTTTGGCTGTTTATTGTCACTATGAATAATGATTTTTCATTTTCCATTACCACCTTCAAGGATGTTCATGAATCTATTATAATGGTTAAAAAATATTTTAATATGTATATTATAACGTTTTCCATGTTTTGGAAATAATATACAAACATAATACTAAATAAAACGAAACTAGTTCATGATGATAAAAAACTTCCAAAATAAACTAAACATTTATCAATAATGTTTTATAAAATGAATCATCCTCATACTAAGAAAAATGATATATTGGATCATTTTAACTTCTGGAAGTTCATTAATACCATATAATTTCACTTTTGGAGAATTATTCTCATTTGAAAGAAACATCCATAATTTTACATAAGTAAATAGTTCATAAAACTATTAAAACAAATGCTCCTAGAATGATGAAATTGAACTCTATAACTCATAGAAATGTCCATCAATGAAATTTATAAAATTATAGTAAACCAAATAATAATAAAATAGGTTCTTAATTAAATAATTAATGAGTATAATTTTATTATATATGACATTAATTTAAATCACAAAATACATTCAGACATAAGGTAAGAGATCTCTCTAAACCTCTATTTTTCCTTCAAGTTACACTTTCTCCCTCTTTTCCCTAATTTATTTCTTAATTATTCATATATAATTAACCTTAATTATATATATATGTTCCACCCATATGTATCTAGTTAAATTAAACCTTATTTTATGGGAAAATACATGTTTTAAAATGTTCCCTTCTCAATTCCTCTCGATAAGCCACCCCACATAAAGGGGAATTCTCTATTTCGTACCCATTTTAAAGTACAATACATAAACTATTTTGATCCATAAATATTTTTCAAAAATCACCCATTTAATCATTAAAAAATATTATAGTTCATTTCTAGCTTTATACAACCAATTATTCATTTGTCCTCTTTAATGACTCTTTAATATTTTCCCTTAAACCACACTAAAGTGGCTCATTTATAATGTTTCTTAAACACTTTTTTTCAGGTACTAACTTAAATTTCATATAGTTATTAACGATATATTCTTTTTTATTATTTTCTAGAAATTATATAATCCCTTATTTCATGAATACCATTATGATACACCCTTTTGTCCCTTATTACATGATTGTGATACCCATTTCATTCCATGTGTAACCCTTACATTTATTCCATATGTTTGATTCTTTATGTTGAAAACATATTCATGAACATGTTATGATGAATTCACCGAAATAGTTCTTCAATTCATTAGGTAATTTTTTATCTCATGAGATGTCATGTATTGCATTAGTGAGTAAACCTAATCAATTATGGGACTTTGTCCACCATGTGATATAGTCTTGAATATTATCATTGACTCATGTTTATGTCATGTTACATGTCTCTTCCACATTCCAATATTTCCATGAACATATGATTACATGTTCTATATGTTATGGTTTCACATGTTTATTCATGAGATATTATTTTTATTTTATCATGTTATTCCATCAAACTAATGTGTTATTATTTATTCCCATGTTTATTCCCATACTTGGATTTTTAGATCATCCATTTTTTTTATATTTTCCCCATGTTATCATGAGAAGTTATAGGATCCTAAAGGGATTTATGAGCTTATATATTAGATTATATAAAATTTGTTTTATTAATTTTAGTTTCATGTTTTCTAATCATGTACCTAGTCTTCCCAAAACTCTAGACTATTTGATCCTTGTTTTGTATCATTCTTAATATCATTTAATATTATGTGTAAAAGGATATGGTCTCTATAGTTTGTAAAAGAGATGACTCTAGTAATTTTTTGGGATTAGGAATGGAAAATATTAGTAATAACCCTATGGATAATTCTATCACCATTAATAACCTAGATCAAAACCAATAGAATCATAATTTAGGATATATGTTTCATTTAAAAGTATATCCTTCTATGTTCCTAGTTTCCTTTTTCATATGCTCATTAGTTATGTATTTTAGCCCCCTAAATTTTTTTATTTAATTGATGGAAATAGGAGAATCTATGAATGCAACTAATGTGATAGGAAATGCTATGATTTACCTAATAGGATTCCAAAAATGATGGGAACAGGAGATCAAAACTTCCTGATAATACTGGATCAACTATCTCATATTATGAATAACAACTTAAATCTTGTGGGACACCCTCCTTCTCTTAAGAAATAGAAATTTGTGGTCAAATATTTCATACAAAAAATACATTCTATCTTTAGTGGATCTTCTGATCCCATCATCACAGAACAATATATTTAATCCATTGAGAAGAAATTCGTTTTCATTCAATGTTTACTAGAAGGAAAATTTATGTTTTTGGTTTATCATTTTTATGGGGAATAATATCAGTGGTTGACACTAATAAATAACACAAAGTCTAAATATTAAATTGATCCCATAGAATGAGAAAGATTCAAGAAAATGTTTTTTAATAAATAGTTTACCAGAACTCTCCATATTAATATGGAGAGGGAGTTTCTCATACTGGAGCAAAAGGAATATGATTCTATCAGGGAATATGTGGAAAACTTCACAAGACATTCATGATGAGCCTATGTATTTTTCATGAACACTGAAAATGAGGTGGATCACTTCTTTAGTGAATTAAATCCAAGTCTATGAAAACACTTGGGGATTTGTGACTTTGAAATACATGAGTATATTTTAAATTATTCCCTTAAGGTTGATATGGAGATTGTAGACTCTCAATGGTCTCATGGACTCAGTGAAAAAAAGAGGAAAATGGAGTTCAGCATGGGAGTATCAACAAATAAATCCCATGAAGGCAAGAAAGAACAGCATCCCATGTGTCAAAGGTGTGTGGAAAATAATCTCAATAAATATCTAATAGGAACTAAAAGATTCTTCAAATGTAGAAGGGAGGGTCATATCTAAGGGATTTAAAGAATTGCGCTAATTTTTAAGAATAATGAAAGGTTCATATCAACAGTCATCATGTAGTGTAGTGTTTTAACATAATAGAACATGAGAATTAGTTGATCCAATGCCCTAATACAAGGGTTTTCATAGTAAATCGACAAAAACAACCTCCAAGGAATCAAGAAACTGTATATTCTATCACTACTAATGAAGTGGAGGCAGATAATGATGTGGGGATAGGTAAATCAGTTATTTATTCAAGAATAGTGAATTCACTCTTTGATTCTAGTTCTAAATATTCTTTCATATCTTGAAATATTATTTTAATTATTCAAAAACCACCTCAAAATATGATGGTTGAGTTATCTATGAGAATAGATAATGGGGTAATTATTTCATCTAAATTATATAACTCATCTCTAGTTAATGTTTCTGGACTAAACCTCCCAGAAAATCTCATCTTACATCCTTTGGTGGAGTTTGAGGCTATATTACGCATGGATTGGATATATTTATATAAATCTATCATCAAATTTTGAGAAATGGAGATCACTCTTCACATCCTAAGGCATCCTATAATTGTATACTTGAATACATGGCCATTGTGAGAGGCTACACTAATGTGTCCCCTAAAGAATTGTTTGGTCTTCCTCCTGACTGAGAGGTTGATTTCACAATAGATATTATACCAATATCTCTAACCATATCAAATAATCCTTATAGAATTTCCACCATTTATTTGGAAGAACTGAAGAAGCAGTTACAAGATAATATAGACAAGGGTTTTACACACCTGAGTGCTTTAGCATGGGGTGCACTAGTCCATTTCATCAAGAATTAGTATGGATTAATGTTCCTATGTATTTATTATCTTGAACTTAAAAAATCATGATGATGAACAAGTATCCCCTACTAAGAATTGTTTACTTATTTGATCGACTATGTGGGGCCAAGTATGTAAGGACCTGACCCCAACTTCCTAGAGCTGGTGCCTTATTTTATTACATTGGCATACAAACAAGGAACATAAATCCTGAAAGACCATGTAGTTTAGTAGATTTAGAAATAAGATACATAATTAAGGTCAACATTTCAACTTGAAATGAAATACAACATATAAGTTTTGTTGGGAACATCCACAACTATAGGTTTATCCTTTTAGTTCAATCATAATAAGCTTATTCATGTCCTAAGAAAATGAAACATAAGAAAGGGGTGGTATCAAATTCTCAGTATGGGTAAGAAATATAGCGTAATATATCATAAACATAAACATTAGGCATGGTGAATAACTAAAAACATATTCCTTGAAAAATAATCTTGAACACATTATGGTAGGAATAAGAAATGAATAAATAGTACTATAATAAAACATAATCATTGGTATTAAACTGGTCTAATAACCTCATGAACTATGAATTTCTAGCTTCATAATGAGGGAAATGAATAATTCTGATCATTATGAAATATACTATCAAGACCTCGACCAAGACATCTAAAAACATTAAGGCCTCAGCCAAATTCATATATAAAAATGGGAAAGGCTTCTTCCAAGTCCATATATATTTGTATCATGAGACCTTCCGATGCATCAAGGGGATATAGAAGGACCTACCTATCACATAACAATTCAAATTCATTCCTCATATGAGAAGGGATAAAGATAATCAACATATAAATTCATATTTAAACTAACATATGAAATATAAAAACCTTTCCCCAAACATTAATAAAAAACACTGACCATTCAGAGTAAATTTGAGAATGGTTTTAGGATAGAACATAGACAGTTAAAATAATTGTAAAACATTCAATTAAATACGTTATATGATATCATACATAATAATAAACAATAGTTTTGAAATAGATGAAGATACTCTTATAAAATCATCATGTAATTCTTTCGATAAATACTCTTTTACTTTGAAAAGACGAGTTATTGTGGAAAAGTATTTTTCTAAAAATAGAATTGAATTAAGAAATAATTTTCATAATAAAATGAGTGATTTTACAAAGATAATATTTGATAAAAACATATTATAGAGTGCCCTTAAAATAGGTAAGAGTTTGAGTAATTCATTGGAATCGGGCTCATATTATGAGAAGAATTTTTGAAAGATCCTTTTAAAACATATAACTCCCCATAAATGAATATAAGATTCTGCTTTGTACACATATATAGAAAATTCTAAAATAATATAAAATGAGTACATATGAATAAATAATAATTTAATTGAGGTAAGTAGAGAATAAGAGTAACACAAATGAAAATGGAGGTTCCCGTATAAAACACTTACCTAAAGTCTGAATATTCCGCTTTGAACTTATGGTCCTGGAATATGAAATTAGAATCATTAATAACTTAATTAATAAAATATTTGACATTTATTTTGTAACTAAAAAAAATAGTTCATTTATGTCTTTATTGATAAGATATAATATTGAATTATATCTTTCTAGAGTGTTCATTTTCTTGATTTTCATAATTGATTCACTTGTTTTTAAGTAAAGGAGTTCATCTGGAATGGATGTAGATATCCAGAATTGAATTTAAAAATTATTTAAAAACATAAATAGGTGTTAATGGTAATTTAAATTCTTTGGTTACATGTAATTAAGATTAATCATGGGATGAAATATTAATAACAATCAGTTATATTATATTAGTGGTATTTTGACTATTAAGAACTAGTTTGGTCATATGATATACTGTTATGTACATATACTAGTTAATGAATGTCAAATAGGTTATAAGACATATATTATAGCCTGTTTCAACAATATTTAATTCTTTCATGTCCATTATTGAAGAGTAAATTGAAGAACGAAACATTGTTGTCCACAAAGGATGTAAATTAGCACCTCAGAGACGATGATTTCATTTATAAAATAAAAGAAAGAAAGTAAAGATATTGGTAATGGTTCTTAAATTCATATGATATAATTCTTGTATATATATGATAATGGATTTATCATGGTAATTTTTACTGAGAAGGTGAGGATGGGATAACAATAGAAAGAAACTTGAAATGAAATTGAAAGAAATAGAATGTGAATTTTCCTCTTGAATCCACCTACTTGAGAATACCTTTTAAGGGAAGGGTTTTTTGGTATTTTGTAAAGAAAAAAATAGCTCTTGGACATGGGGAGTGACTAGGTAAGGGTATTTTGGTAGACCTTGGTTGAGCTTCAAGGTATAGACTAGTGAAGACAAGAGGGAGTGAGGGTGGGTTTATAGTGGAGGAGAGGAGGGTTTTCCCATAATTTTACTCATTATTTTATTATATTTCCAAGGACAATCAATAGTATTGATTATTATGACCATGAATAGTAAAATGTACATGTCAGTTCAAACCATGTGTGCTTAAATTATCCATGATTCTAGGAATAGTTAATTTAACTGATAATGTATATATATGGTAAATTATTGTATTTTAATATTCCAAAAAAAATCAAGTATACAATAAAAATCCAAAAAATTCACCCAAATCATTTTACTACATATATATATCAAAAATAAACTCAATTATATGAAAATAATTTTCAACATATTTCTAATTTAATTTTTAAATAAAATCATAATTTATTCGAAAAATAACAATTTTAAATCTATATTTCATTTTATATCACCGTGAAAAAATTAATCAAAATTTCATTATATTATAACCTTAATATAATAAAATACTAAAATTATTTACTATTAATAAGGGTCATATTACTATTCATATTACTATTCATAAGGGTATGTTACTATTCACCAAAAATGAAGTTTGTCTTATCAGACTCTAAATATCTAATTGAATGCAAGTTGGATACTTTTCATTCCATTATTTATCATACCATGTTCTATATGTTATGATTCCACATGTTTATTCATGATCCATTCCTTTTATGTTATCATTTTATTCCTTCTAACTCATGTTCCATGCATTATTACAATGTTAATTCCCTTCTTGGTATTTTTAGCTAATCCCTTTGTTTATGTACTCCCTAGGTTATCCAATGTTGTTATTGGAGCTCAAAGGGTGTTAGGAGCTCATAATGAAGATTATATAAAAGATGTTTTTTAATTTTAGTTTTATTTTTTCTAATAATGTACATAGTCTACCAAATACACTATACTATTTTATCATTGGTTTGTATTATGCTTAATATCATGTAATATTATTTGTAATTGGCTAGTGTCTCTATAGTTGGTAGTAGAGCATTCTCTAGTTATTTTTGGGGATTAGGAATGGAAATCTTTAGTAAAAACCTAGGGATAATTCTACCACTATGGATAACCTATATTGAAACATATGGATTGAAAAGTTAGTATATACATTTTATTTATCAGTTTATCCTTCTATGGTCATAGTTTCCATTTTATACGCTCATTAGTTATGTATTAAAGACCCCCAAAGTTTATTTCTTTTTTTACATAATGGATGGAAATAAAAGAACCTATGAAAACAACCTTTATGAATGAAATTGGGGCGATTTACCTAATAAGATACCAAATATGATGGAAACTGGAGTGCAGAAATTTATGAAAATATAGGCTCAACTGGATCAAGATATGAATATGAACATGAAATGTGTGGAATTCCCTCTGTATCCTAATAGGGAGAATGTTATGGTAAAATATTTTATGTGAAAATTACCTCATATCTTTAGTAGTTATTTTGATCCCCTTATCATGAAACAAAGGATTAAATCCATTGAGAAGATATTATTTGACCTATGATGCTTAAATAAAGGGATAGAAATATTGGCAGTCTATCGTTTTTATGGGGACTATAGTCAGTGGTGGACACTGATAAAGAACACAATGTCAAAATAGGAAGTTGATTCAATGGAATGGGAAGGATTCAAGATAATATTTTTCAATAAATGTTTTCCTCAAACACTCTATATTAAGATGGATGAGAGTTCCTCAGATTGAAGAAAAAGGAATATGATTATATCTGGGCATATGAGGAAAACTTCCCAATGATTTCATTATACACCTATGGCTTTTTCACGAACACTAAAAGAAAGTAGGGTTGCTTCTTTAGTTTATTAAATCCAAGTATATGAAAATTCTGGGAGATTCAAGACTTGGAAAACTATAAAGAGATTGTCATTCATTCCCTTAAGTTTGAGATCTTTATTGGAGACTATTAATGGACTCATAGGCTCAGTGATAAAAGGTGGAAAATTGATTTTAATATGGGAGTATCAATAGATAAACACTGTTAAGGTAATAAAACCCCACATCCAACATGTCAAAGGTGTGAGAAAAATCATCACAGGAACTATATTAATGGAATGAGGAAATGACTCGAATGTTAAAGAGCGGGTTATCAGGATAATCTTTTTCAAAGGTATTTGAATAATCCCACTAATTAGGAAGAAGAAAGTATGGTTCAAATCAACACTCATCCTATATTTCATTTATTCAATTACAAGGAACGTGGGTATTATGCGAACAAATACCCTGAGCCATTGTCAAAGTCATTAGTCAACAATAACCTCCATGGAAGCAGGGAAGTACATATACTATCATTTCTACTAAGGTGGATCATATCAATGATGTGGTGACAGGTATGCTGGTTATTCATTAAATATAGGTAAATATACTATTTGATTCTGGTTCTATACATTCTTCTATATATTGAATGTTTTGTTGAACTATTCAAAAACTACCTCAAAATATGAATTATGATTTATCTTAGAGAATAGATAATTGGGAAATTATTTCATATAATGTTTATAACTCTTCCTCGGTTAATTTTTGTGAACTGAACCTCCTATAAAATCTTGCCTTACATTCATTAGTGTATTTTGATGTTATATTTAGAATGGATTGTCTATCTTGATATAAAGAAAACATCAACTATCGATATAGGGAGATCACTATTCACATCTCGAGCCATCCTCCAATTCTATACAATTTTAAGGAGGAGGATTAATATCATTAAGAATAATTATCTCAATTTTGGATATTATTTTCCTATGATCAATAATATCTATCTCAAATGATTGAGTCATAGTAGAGGATCACGCTCGAATACATGCTCATTGTGAGGGACTACATTGATGGGTTCCCTAATGAATTGTATTATTTTCCTCCCAAATGATTGGTTGAGTTCTCAATTTATATTACACTAGGATATCTTTTCATTTCAAATGATCATTGTAGAATGGACACCATTGATTTGTAGGAACTAAATAAGTTGTAACAAGACAATCTATTCAGGTGTTTTATATGGTCGAGTTCTTCACCATGGGGTACACCAATCCTCTTTGTGAAGAAGAAGGATGAATCAATGCACCTATGTATTAATATTCATGATCTCAAAATAATCATGATAAAGAAAACGTATCCCTTACCATGGATAGATGACTTTTTTGATCAACTATGTGGGTATTATTTTTTCTCTAAGGTGGACCTTTGATCAGGATATCACCAATTAAAGTTTAGGAAAGAATATATTCTCAACACTACATTTTGAATGAGGTATGGACACTATGAGCTCATATTTATTCCCTTTGTACACACTAATTCTCCATAAATTTTCATTGACTTAATTAATATAGTATTTAGAAATTACCTAAACAAATTTTTTGTAGTCTTTATCGATGATATTCTAATATACTCCAAGAGAAAGGAAGAACATGAGGAGTATTTGAATACTATGCTAAAAGTTCTTGAAGGGAGAAAGTATTTGAAAATTATAGTAAATATGAGCTTTAGAAGGAGGAATTATCATTCTTGAGTATTTTTATCACTAGAAAAGGAATATCTATAGGCCCTTCTAAAACAAAGTAAATCAAGGAATGGACCCAGAGAGAATCTATAACAAAAATATGTTGTTTACTTTTTCTAGCTGGGTATTACTAATGATTTTTGAGAAACATATCACAATTTTCAAAACCACTAACCAGGATGAAATATAAGGGATTAAATATTTTTGTATATGTGAATGTGAAGAATTATTCAAAGAATTGAAACAGAGGCTTATCACTACACCAATACATACACTACTGAAAAGTGAGGAGCTCTTTGTGGTTTACAACGATGCTTCAAAAGAAGGTACTAGAGTAATTTCTAATGAAAAATGATAAATTTATAGTCTATGCCTCAAGGTAGCTGAAAATTAATGAGAAACAAAATATCATGCATGATCTAGAGTTCACGGTTGTGATATTTTCATTCAAAATATGATGAAATTATCCATATTTGGAGAAGTGTGAGATATATACTGATCAATAGAACCACATATTTCTCAAAGAAAACTAATCAAAAGAACCTAAAATATATATTCACATGTAAGGAGCTTAATAGGATTCAATGAAGATGGTAAGAGCTCATCAATGATTAGGACTACTTAATCCACTAACATCCTACTAAAGAAAATAAAGTGGAAGATGCTCTTTATAGATATGATCCTATAATATTATCAATGATTAGAACTAAGGATTCAATATTTTTATACTCAAAAAGGATAGACAAGAGTATCATAAAAGAAGGTACATCATCATTCATTTCTCAAAACATTACTCAACCATCCCATTTATAAAAGAAAACGGGTTCTCAAAGAGATGATGTGGAAATTAATATGAAGTTGAAATCTATTATAACTGGTAAATCCATATAATTAAAAATTTATGAGGAAGGATTCATATTATTTGGGTCCCGACTATATGTGACATCAAATCCTAAGATAAATAGGGATATTTTGAATGATGCACATAACTTTACCTTATCCATCGACAAAAGGAGCACAAATATATATCGATACCTATGAGAGCACTATTAGTGGGACAATATGAAGAAATATATCACTGATTTTACATTAAATTTTTTGTTTTGTAAGAAATTTAAGGATAAAAGGAAAATGTATAAAGGGATGATGCAACTGTTACCCATACCAAAATGGAAATGGGAAAACATCACCATGGACTATCTCATTGGACTTCGGAAGACACCAAAAGGAAATAATTCTATATAGGTCATTGTGGATCATATTATAAAGACTACTCACTTTATTGTGATTTGAGGGCACTTCCCCCTCAACCAACTTGCATGCATATACATTAGAGAAGTGGTGATGCTAAATGGAGTACCATTATGGATTATATCTGACCATGATACAAGACTTACCACTAATTTATAGAAAATTATCCAACATGCTCTAAATACTGAGTTGAACTTAATTATGGCTTATCACCTCCAAACTATTTCCCAATATGATCATAATATTTATACATTGTAACGTATGTTGAGAGAATGCTAAATGGAATAAAAAGTAGGATGTGATCAACATTCTTTCACTAGTAATGTTCTATTAAAAAAATAGTTTCTACTCATGTATCCAAATGAGCCCATATGAAACCACATTTTGGAAAAGATGTATAACACCTTCATTCTTGGATGAAGTTGGAGAACAGAAGTTGTTGGGACATGAAATGACTGAGGAAATAGTAGAAAATTTTAGGACTATCAAGTAATATATTTTGGATTCCCGTAGTTGAAATAATAGCTATGCAGATAATCATCAATGTGACATAGATTTTGAGGTTGGGATATGATATTTTTTAAAATATATCTATGGAGTAGAGTCATGAGATTTTGTAAGAAAGGTATGTTATGCCCTAGGTACATCATCCCCTTTGAGATTCTTGGTCGTGCCAAAGTTTTGGACTATAGACTAACACTTAAATCGACAACATCTCAAGTACATAATGTATTCCATGAATCCTTATTGAGGAAGTACATACTATATCACTCACATATACAGAATTCAGAGGTGGTATAGCTAGAAACTGATCTCTCACTTATGAGGAGTGGATGGTGAAGATCTTAGACCATATAGATAAAGTTCTGTGCAACATGAATACTCAACAAGTCAAAGTATTATGTTGGAACCATAAATATAAAGAGGGGAAATTGGAACCAAAGGAAGTGATGAAGGAGAAATACCCTAACATGTTTTCAACTTAGTATTTAAAAAAAATTCTAGGGTGAAATTTCATAAGGGGGGAAGAATATAATGACCCATAATTTTATCAATGGAATTTCCCTTCTTAATTAAATAAACACATACATCAAATAAAAAACCCAATAAAAGAATAATTCTAAAAAATTGAGAATGAAACATTTGTTAGAAAATAATACTATAAAAATTCCAAATATTCTAGTGGGATAATAAATAGAAAATATGATGATAAGAATGATAAAATTTGGATATTCTCAATCCACTAGAATGACCACACTCACAAAATAAAATGTAGAAATAAAACATAATTTTAATAATAAAATATTTATTTTGAAGATTAAATTATATATATAACCTTACAAGAAAATATAATTATATGAATAATGAATGAAATAACAGGTATTTATAGAAATTAAGGAACCTGTATGACCATTATAAATCTAACTATTGGAATAATAATATGAAATTTAGGAATACTAATCAGAATTTTAGAATAATAACCCCACCTATGAAAGTATAAAATAAATTTTAGGTATTTTAAAAATTAAAAAAATAATATATTTATATCATGTTATTTAAAATAAATGTTTTAAAAATTATAAATTATGTGTTGGTATTTTTGTAAAATGAAAAAGTTAATTAACAATTTTATAAAGCCTATAATAATTTAAACGAAAATATATTTTTATAAAATGGATTCATAAATTAATATTATGTTTTATTATAATTATATGATAATTTTATGTGACCATAATTGATTTTAAAAAGGGTCAAAAAATCGATTATTATATTAAAATCTACATTTTTTAATAAATATTGATTTTATTTAAAAATAAAATTTCCCATATTTATAAAATTATTTTCATATAATGGATTTAATTTTTTAAATATATATTCCATAAAATTTCTGGGTTTAGTTTTTGGTATTTTTCTAAAATACTTGAATTTTTACTAAATAGTTAAATACGGTAATTTTTGGTATTTTATGTTACTAGATAAATACATGGTTTTTTTAGTCGCGGATGACGTTTGCATGATTTAAGAAGCTATTATATCAAACCCTACTTCACTATTTATGGTATTTACTAATATTAATCAATAATATTGATAGTCTTGTGTGAAAATATTAATCTAATGAATATAATAATCCATAACACCTCTCTCTCTCTCTATAAATACCACCCCACACCACCCTTTCTCCTCAGACCTTATAAGAATGTTATATTATAAATATTCTAACCAATTCACTTCTTAAGACTGTTACCGATGTCTAGGAGTTGATGGTCTCAATATAAGACCAATTCCAAGTTTCTTAAGAGTTCCTTCGAGGAGGTGATATTCAAGAGGTAACTTTCTCAAACCATCTCTTTTAGTTTAATTTTTTATTCTACCTTCTCCTCACCACATTCATCTATAAAATCATAATAATTTTAGGGTAATTTATATACTATAATTTTATGTTACTAATGCAATATCGTATGTCCACCCCTTTTCCCATATCCTCATATTCAATGAAATAAAATCGTTCTCCAAATTATAATGGTTTAACGTTGCCATGGATAATTATTTTTGGTTTTCCATTATCACTTTCAAGGTTGGTCATAAAACCATTATTATGGTTAAAACAGATTTTAATATGTATGTTATAACTTTTTTATGTTTTTGAACTAATATATGAACATTATATTAAATAAATAAACTAGTGTGTAATGATCGAAAAACCACCAAAATAAACTAAACATTAATCATTAATGTTTCATCAAATGAATCATCCCAATAATATAAAAACAATTATATATGTGAGAATTTTAAATTTTTTAATTTCATTAATACCATAAAATTTTACTTCTAGAGAATTATTCCCATTTTAAAATAAATTTCATAATTATACATGAGTAAACCGACCATGAAACCATGAAAACGAATGCACCCATAATGATAAAATTGAGCTCAATAACTCATATAAATGGAAATAAATTAACTTAATAAAATTATAAAGAAATAAAAAAATTGGTTCTAAATTAAGTAATTATTAAATCTAATTTTATTATCCAGGACATTAAGTGCAAGTGACGACCGTATTCCGACATACAATTAGGGATCTCTCTAAATCTCCATTTTTTACTTTAGGTTACACTTTCTCTCTCTTTACCCAAATAAATATTTTTCATTATTATAATATAATTTTTCTAAATTATGTTTACATTTTCCAATGATATGTAGCTATTTCAATTAATCCTTATTTTAATACACATTTTAAAATTTTATCCTCTCAGTTCCTATGGATTAGCAATCCCAATTAAAGGTAACTTCTCTATTTATTACCCATTTTTAAGTACACTCAAAAAAACTATTTTAAGCCGAAAATATTTTTATAAAATCACCCATTTTATCCTGAAAAAATGTTTTAGTTCATTTCTATTTTTTTGCAAAAAATTATTCCTTTGTCCTCTTTAATCACTCTTTAATATTTTCCATTAAACCGCATGAAAGTGGATCATTTATAAAGTTTATTAAGCACTCTTTTCATGTATTCACTTCAGTTTGAAATCATTATTCATTATATATTCTTATTTTTATTTTATGATTTTCCAGAAATTGTTTAATCCCTTCTTTCATATATTTTTTATTATGATACACTCTCTGGTTATGTCATATGACCTGATTTTAATATCCATTTATTACTCTGGGTAACCCTTATTATTATTCTTTATGTTTTATTATTTATATAGAACACATATTCGTGAACAAGTTATGATGGATGAACCAAAATAGAGCTCCAATGCATTGGGTATTTTTTAGTCTCATGAGACATCATGTATGGTATTAGGGAGTAAACTTAAAATATTATGGGACTTTATCCACCATGTGATATACTATTCACAGTTATCCTTGACTCATGTTAATGTCATGTTATATATTACCATCACATTCAAATATTTCCATGAAAATATGATTCCATGTTCATTATGTTTTTTTTTCACATGTTTATTCACGATCCGTGCCTTTTATATTATCATTTTATGTCTTCTAACTCATGTGTTAGGATTTATTCTCATGTTTATTCTCTTACTGGGATTCTTAGATCATCCCTTTGTTTATGTATTCCCAAAGTTATCATATGCAGTTATAGGATCTCAAAGGGAGTTAGGGTATCATAATGTAGATTATATAAAATATTTTTTTCTTTAATTTTAGTTTTATGTTTTCTAATCATCTACCTAGTCTTCCAAAGGCACTATAATTTTTTTATTCTTGGTTTATATTATTCTTAATATCATGTAATATTATGTGTAAGGGGATAAGGTCACTATAAGATATCACATATATAAATTAAACACAGAGGGATGATGTATAGAACATCAAAATAAAAAAATCATTACAGTTTAAAACATAAATAAAATAATTAAATTAAATAAATAATAAATCAAACATACACGGGTCAGTCTTGGATCATAATCAATAAAAATGGAATTATATTTCATAAGAATAATTAAATTTTCTAAAAATAAACCTAATGATATTTTTAAAGATTTCACTTGCATTAAAATAATTTTAATTAATTATCGATATATTGCAAAGAACCTGAAATAATTTTATTAAATACCATATGATTAAATTAAATTTCATAAATTTTTTCATTTTGTTGTGACCATTTGGATCTAAAAGAGATCCCCATATATTAATTGAGGGCATGTGGAATGGTTGACATGTTAACCAAAATGGATCTGTACTAACCTAGTCTGACCCAATTTAGTTAGGGAATCCATTTATGGGAATATACACACACACACACACATAATATATATATATTAAATATATTGTAATATATATAATATAATATATATATATATATTAGGTGGGGCCACCACAAATAATTGGGGGTCCAAAATATCCCCTCCCTATAAAGGAGAGGGACAAAATGTCCACACCCATTTGGGTGTGGAAAAAACACCTTTTTTACCTTATCCTTAAATTTTAAAGGATATATGTGTGTGTTTTTTCTTTATTTTGGAACAATAATTAATCTTTTACAACAAGATTTTATTTCTAAAGGATTACCCGATTGGATTCAGGTATATCCAGTCAATACAGAACATGCTCACATCAAATTTCATCTAAAAAAGCATCACACCAATAGTCATTAAAGTGAAACAAAAATTAAACTATTAAATCTTTTCACTATATATATACAAAACCCATCGATCTTTGATCAGTCATATCATGGAAATACAAACTCGGATCAATGTTTCGTCAATTATGTTGGGACCATATCAAAACCCTCTTTCGAAATCACATCAAATTTAATTTAAATTTCAAAATTTTCAACTTAAATAATTACACGATCACTTTGATACCAATTGATGGAACCTCAGGATTAGTGAAATTAAGAAAAATACGTAATTTAAAATTTTATGTTCAGATTCATGTTGAAAACACTAAATCCATAAAACCTCGCTCTCGTACATCTCAAAGGATCATGGGAATTAAATTTCATAATTAAAAATAAAATAAAATAAAAACATAAATGCTACATTATTTGTTTGGAATCACCGGTTTGATTCGCTCACCGTCATTATGTCACGGTTGAAAGGTGACAAGCTAGGTATACTGTAGATTAACCACATGTGAACCAAAGACCCAATATCATCAATCCCTGATTATTAGGAGCTATCATAGTTAATCAAAGAGCTTTAAGTCATCCCTTCAATCGCAAGAAGAACATAGACTCAATCGAGAAGACGAGATCGATCTGACATTTTCTTTATTTAAAATATCTCTCTAAGAGATTGAGTAGTGGGGAGAAGATATATCCTCACTCTAAATTTATCCAAATTATGTATTTCACTATTAAAGAGGATAAAATGAGGGTTTATACTTATTTTATACTTTCTATAATTTCACTTTGGTCCCTAGAAAGTAATAACCTTTATTTTAGACCTTTTTTTCACTTATGAGTTAATAAACTTTTCATAAATGTAAAGAATATTTTATCACTCACGTGTAACACATTATATTTTTTTGTGAAAAAATATGAACCATTAACTTGGACAATAATCTCCTAAAATAATTTAATAAACCTTGAACATCCAATCTTTTTTTTAATTATATTTTCTCATATTAACTTTTATGAAAAAAACTTATGAATACATTGATAAATAAATTCAATCATCATTATTCTAAACATAAATAATATAATAGAATTTTTTTACTTGTGATCAATCTCACTCGGACATTCATTATCCCCCATACAAGGGTTACACTACATTCTAATATCTTCTAATAGGTGGAACTTGATGATACACTTATTGTGTGACCCTCTAGGTACTTATCTTTATAACTGTGAGTCTATCCCATAGACCGAGAGCAGAGTCTAGAAACCCATCATGCCTTCTAAAGATATAAGGAATATCATTGCTATGTCTACGTCCTATGAACATGTTTGGTTCATTATAAACTCGTTTTCTCATGATATTTCATAAATAAGGATAAAAACTTGTGTCATCGTCTTTTATATAAATTATATATTTCATGAAATTATAGGATGGATTTACCTACTTGTACTATGGACATATATTTAATGGAGGTACTATCATCCTGATCAACCTGAGCCCATGAGATATCTCTTTCTAAACTCGGATGTAACAAATTCTATCTTTATCATTCAACCAATGTCATACCTCCATTGATTCACCCAACACAATATACCATGTCATAACTTCAATGTCATAGATTTTTTCATGCATCAAAATAGGTGATAAAATGGTACACATTGATAATGATCTAAATTATTGAGATCAATAAACAAGTCCACAGATAGGAACAACCAATAACACCTAAAACATAGAGTTTTACTATTGGTGGGTTAGTCCTCATAATCTCATATTCTCAAGATCACTAATTTTGAAGTTCATGAGAAGAAATATCAATTCTTATGATCCCCAAACAACTAATAGTCAGATATAATTTTTCTCCCAGCAGTATGATATAACTGAACATATGAAATATATTTCAGATTATTATCATAGTATCTTGAGGTTTTCATTGTAGTTTGGATCTATTATAACCTTTTGATACAACATGTAATCTAGCAATGTAAATATTGGATGAAGAAGTATCAAAAGTATTACGGTATGAGTAAACACATGTATATATCAAACTATATACATGTAATGGTAATCAAAGTACATAAAGGAGTTGGGTCAAGTTAACCCACTCACAAAAAAGGGATTATAATACTGTGATAAATAATATATATTTAGAGAATATTTAATATATTCATCGGGGCTCATATAGAAATGTGGAAAAGGGAAAATTATTAGGTTGATACATAAGAAAATTTTAATTCACATGTAATAGTTCCTAGAATAGATAAATTTAAATATATTATGTTTCATTATAATATATAATATACTTCAAGAAAACATAATATATATATAAAGTTCATAAAGAAATATGTAAAACGAAAAAAAAACTTATGATTGATAAGTAAGATATTCATATAATATGTAATATTTGGAAGATTGTATGTTTGGTTTACTAATAGGGAATTTGCAAAGGTCCTAGATCATCATTATTATACATGAGAGTAAAAATTTATTATGTAAAGGATACTTTTTTGAATAAATTTTAGATTTATTGAGATTAAAACATAACATTTTTTTAATATGTTATTTAATGAATTAAACAGCACAATGATTCAAAGGGACATTGTGATTCAAGTTCAGTGTTACGAAGGTGATATTTGTGTTGTAAAGTATAAGTTCTTTCCATTAACTCGTATAAGGATGAAAAATAAATCATAAGATGGTTCCATGAATTGAGATGCAGTCACGCCATGAGGATAAGCTCATTCTATGATTAGTGATAAAAATAGTTTTATCAGAGATAATCTTGTAGAGATAGTGTAATTGAATGTTATTATTCATACATGGAGGGAATAATGTTGGTATTTTTTAAAGAGAAAGTTGTAATAATTCTGAAAATCATGTAGAGATTAAAAACCTAGGTCCCTCAGAGATATTTTATATGATAAGTTTAAATTAGTATTTATGGTTTATAATGATGGTGAATTGAATTGATGAGACTGGAGGGTTTTCATACTCAATGTATGTATAGAAAATCTAGGTGAGATATTGAGTATATAAGAATTGAAGAATGAAAAGAATATTTTATTAGAAATGATAGAGAGATCCAACACTATGATAATCCTAAAGAACATTTCTATTGGATGTGATAATTTTTTATATGAATAAAAGATTTATGTTGAGTTTGAGATTGGAGATCTTCTACATCCAGATGGGTATTTTAGACATTATGAACTTGATGAAGGCAGATATTATATATTGTTGAATATTCTAAAGTCTTAAAGAAGATCTTTTGTTGATATTGGAGAATCTTGGAGATTATAGGTTATTTTAATAGTTTGATTTGGATTCTTACTATAAATTGGTAGGAGCCAGTATAAATAAACAATCAGAATATTGTTAAATAATTGTGATGCTGAGCTATTAGGAGATAACTATTCTAATCACTCTTGATATTAGTAATTAAATATAGGTCTTATAACTCAAACCAAACCCAGTAAGGAGTAGCCACCCTCATTAGTGGAAAACCTTATAAAAATATCTTTGTGCCTTTTATTTCCCTAATTTAGTTACATAGAGGTAAGTGTGAGTGTTTTAAGAGAGAGATAATCAATACTTTAACAAGTTATAAAGGTTAATTTCAATGAAAAATGTATAAAAATAAGTATAAATGAATCACCTCGCATCTCTGTGAAACATTTTCATATACCCGAGAACTTAAATTAGTATCCGAGAAAATCTAGGTTCCCTCTAACATATCTTATAATGATTGAAGTTGAATATGGAAAATTCAAATTATATAAATAGTAGAGTTGTTCCAATATTCAATTGTAAGAACAAAAAAATTTGGAATAATTGGAAGATTCCTTATCTTCTTTCTGATAGATTAGATGTTATGGATTTTTCTATATTATATTTTACACTAGTTGAGAATGAGTGACCTATATCATTTTTTAGAAAAAAAAATTAAGAGGTTAATGGAATATCAATGAATTCTCTTTTGATGACCTTATCAGATAAAGTTTATACTAAAGTGATGGGACTCAAAACTACTAAATAAATATTCATTAATTTTGAGAGTATTTTTTAATGGAATTTAAAAGTGAATTAATCAAAACTATAGATTTTAAGGGAAAAATTAACATATATTAGAATTGGTGATGATGAGAGCATTGATGATTACTTCCCAAGGGTGAATAAAATTGTTATGAAAAATTATATGTTTTAGAGAAACTTGGGTAGACTAAACCATTTTCAAGAATCTGATTAGAAACTTCCTGGACTAATTTATTAAAATTATTTCTTCCCTGAAGGATATAGTTGATTTTTCACAATATGAAATAAAAAAAATTGCTTATTTCTTATTAAAATATAAAGGATTATATTTTCAAGAATAATATTAAAGAGGGAAATGAAATTACATTTAAATACATGAAAGGTATCATGTTTAAAGTAATAAAGGTTGATTCAATCTAAATTTCTAAATATGTCAAAGAAAGAGATGAATATAATAACTGAATCACGTATCATATTTCAAAAAAAATCAGAATAGGAAGTGGTAAATACAATGGTATGAATCCTTTAACCCCCCAAAATTAATTTTTTATTATTATTTTCAAGACACTTTTGAGGAGAAAGTGTGAAAGAAAGGGTGAAAGAACAACTACATATCATAATATTCATACACATCACCTCATCCACCATAAGGTTCTTCCTCCACGGTGGATTATTCCCACTCGAAGGCTGAGTTGTAATGCCACAAGGGATTGACATTCTATTTCCTAAAATTTGGTTTCTTCAATGAACTTGCTTCCGAACATGATTGGTTGACCCAAAAATATTTTCCAAAATCAAGGACAACCCCTCTTCTCCTCTTATAAGCAGACCATGTTCTCATTGGATTTGGCATGTAAGAGTAGTCCTTCCTTGTCCTTCTCTTAGCTGGAGCCAACATTACTTATTAACACTCAGGTATCCAAGATTTTCCACCTTACACAATATCACTATAGGAAAGTCTTTCCAAACAACTCATATTATCCTTGTCATCACCCCCCCCCCTTGTCAATGGTAGGTCCATCTTCATTACCCTTTCATCCATCCTTGTTCAACATAATCTAGGGATGCAAGTTTGAATCAATCGGAGAAAGACATTGAACCACATTTCCATGGATGTTGGTAGATTTTTTGTCCATTGAAACACCTTCAATCATTTCCTTATGAACTTTGGACATGTTATTCTTGCTAAAAACTCCATGGTATTGCTTTATACCTGACTGAATTCTCATCGGCTTTGGTATCAACAAGGAATACTTGTGTCTCCTCCTTTTCTTATTTTTAATCATACCTTCCTCATGAACCTTAGATCTTCCTACAACCTCTGCAGACCCCGTACCTCCTGAACTACTTCCATTAGGATCATAGGCCTCCTGAGGAAGCACCTCAGCATCCAGACACTCAAAAGAGTTATGTGATTGAACACCCCACAGAACCAAACCTGGTTCTACTACTTGTTTGTTGACCCCTGAAGAAGAAGTGCCCAGAGGGTCGCTCACCAAGTCACCTGTCAAAACAACATCCTACTTTCCAGTTAACCTCCCACACCCAGATTGAGGTAGCATCGGGGGATTCTCATCAACCCGAACTACCACTGTTTTACCCCTATCGTGACCCCTCAAACCCTTTATGCTCTGATCCACAGCCCTAGACACAAGAATTTTGACACCCAGTTGTTCCATTAAGAATTGTGCCATGTTTCTCACCTAGGGAGCCCGATTTCCATTCGCAAATATCCTCACCTATCCAGGTGACTTCCCCTTGAATTCACTTCACCTACACACATCGCTCGAATGACCTAGTCTATGGTAGGAAGGCCAGAACTCCACCCACTACTCAGAAATCAATGGTTGCTTGCACCTGACTTCCTCACCAGCTTCAATCCACACAAACTCCATCAGTGCTTTTGAAACATCCACCTCCACACACATTGGGGGGTTGAGCGGATGAAATACCATAGCTATATGAGAATCAACACATAGGAAACGTCCAACCAAATTCCCTAATATACAAAGAATTTTAGGGTTCTGGAATGGAACAGAAATCTGAGGAAGAATAACCCAAATAGGAACTGTAGAGAAATCATGATTCAAATATAAATCAAAGCTTCACAGAGACAAGTGAAATCCACATCCACCGCACCTCCTTGGAGAAAAGGCTAGAGTGCTAACAAGATCTTCCAAAGAATGAATATGTAGAAACTAATCATGATAAGAAAGATGAAGATCCTGATCATATTAAAAATAATTCCAATTGGTACCTTGTTCCAAGAACAAAGGGGGATAATTTTATTGGAACCAACTGGGTACTCAAAAAAAAGCTTAATGATAATGGTAAAGTTTCAATAAAAAAGATAGACTTTTTTTAAAATGATAATCTCTGTTTTAGGGAATTAATTTTCAAGATACATTTTCTCCCATTCCCTGAATTTATGTTATAGGGATTTTCTTCGCTATTGTATCTAACATGTATAAAAATAAACCAACTGGATGTGAAGCCTTCTTTCTTGAATAGATAGATTGAAGATTAATTTTATATTAAACTATCTAAATATTTTGTTCTTGGAAGTGAAAAAACAATTGTATAAAGGCTGAAGAAAGCTTTATATGTGTTAAAATCCCCCAAGAGAAGGAATTCAAAGCTATGGTCTCACATTTTGATGATACCAAACATATCCAACTCATAACATTTCTTAGATTAATATTGTATATTACCCTTGACTAGTTCCTTTTGTAGCTCCACGCCATAGGAATCTCATATGTAATCAATTCTTGACCCAAATTGACATTTTGACTGTTCCTTAAACCACCCTCGAACATAAATTCACCTGCATGACATATCATCATTCCTACACCTTATCAGATTCTCAATTCATACATCTGTCACACATGACACCCATACGACCCTACATCACAAACAATTCCCAAAATATATGCCATGTCATAAACATATAAATATCATGCCCACAAAATACCATGACACCTACACATCTCATAGAAACCCCAAACCATTATTAACTCCTACAAATTAACCCATAAATGGTTAATTCAGCTATAAAACATGACCCTCATACACTAAAATCAGTAAAAAAAAAGGGAATATTCCCATGATCAAGGTGTACTTGTAACCTTCATTGAATATTCAGCCTGATCTAACCCTAAAAGATAAACTACATGAACATTCCTTAAATCCCAACTACCCAAATCTTGTCCTCCCTCAAGATCTACACCTACTACTGGTTACTAACCCCACTATTTGGTCTCACTCTCCCATCCACAACTAGTACACATAGTAATATCCTAGCTACCATCTCCTGGTACTGCTTCGGATCCTACCTCATACCCTTAAGTCTAACATATTCCTTGAATCCTAGTAATATAAGAATTCCTCTAATTGAATCACTCCAGATATACCTTATTCATGCACACTTAGCACTCATTTGGAGTCCTCTCACATTGAGTCTGAACCTGACCCTACTACCCACACTAAAATCACACCATCGACGATCCACTCCTCAATGGGATACTAGAATCCCTGGCCTGAATTCTCTACTGAGGCTCCTCAGGGTATTAATTATAGCTACCGAAAGAATCATTGTCAGTTTCACCCAGTTCCTTCACCTAGATTGAGTAAGTGTTTTCGACTAAGACCCCCTCATTTATCAACACATGGCTCACCAACTCTGATAATGAGGTCAACAAGAAAATATTTATCCGAACCCAGATCCCATGCCTCAGTACATCCTCAAATTACATAACTCTGTTTATTTCATCACCTTCTATATAATAAACAATATGGTATAGGTCATTAATATTTCCATCATAATCCACTACCGATGTATTCCTTTGCTACAGGTTCATGCACACACGGGCTCGATCCTCCTTCAAAGTCTCTGAGAAAAAAGGTTTGAAAAACCGAGTCTCAAAATCCTTCCACATGATCTTCTCATTCATAAATTCATGTACCTATACATCCCACCAATTATTTTCTTATCCTCTGATAATATATGTATCTAAATTCACCTTCCACCATAGGTCTGTCTTGATCTAAATGAATATGTCCTGCAGAGACTCAATCGAATTTTCATCTACCTGTGGTCTATCCTTACACTGAAATAAAGGAGGGTTATAATACTAAAACATATGTGTTGGGTACTCCATGGATGGATCATCTCCCTGAGCTCCTTGGTAAATACATTGCATCATTAACACCAAGATCACCATGAGCTTCTCAACTATCCATTATCCAATCTCTTCCAACTGTTGCAGCTGACCCGCCTGCCTCGGAACCTCTACCTATGGCTCATTATCATATCGAACCTGAGAAGACTCATCGTTTTCATGATCTAAAGGAACCATATAGATTCCCTCCATAAACTCCATTAGAAACCATCTAGGTGAAATCTGGATAAATTCCAAAATCCATGGTCAATAATGACAATAACGTTATATATATCACTAATACGGAAATTTGTAACAGGAAGTGCATCACACCGCCCTTAAACTTACCTATCACACCCATATCACATATCATCTAGCCTCATATACCCTATTCTACCTATATCAGTACCAGGAATCACGTACCATGCATACCATATATAACCATCCCGGGGTGGTTGAGTAGAATTCGACAAAAAATCTATGTATAAAAAGGCTATTTATCTTATTTTTTACACTTTAAATATTTCAAAATATCTTTTATTACTATTAAAACATACTATAGATAGTCCCATATATACCATTTACATATATGGTCACCTATCAATATCATATAAACCACATACCTGGGCTATATGAGTAGAATGTCGCCAAGAATCTGAGTTGGAAACCATTTTTTAGATTGATGTTGACACGTTAAACCGTTCTCTTATATTCCAGGATAAAAGTGATAACCAGAAGCACATAAAAATTTCATGTGAACCTATGTTACTATCATGATTCATGAATACTCCTACCTTTACATACCAGTCCAATGGTTAAAACAACAGAAACCAATAACATCACATCCAAGTGTGCAACTGGTAGTGGAAATTCATTCAATGATAAAAGCGTAAAGCATAAAATAAATTTTTTTCCACTAGAAACTTGGTATATCCCCTATTCATGGGGATACAGTCACCCAAAAACAATATCTATGCCAAATTATAAATAAATCATATTCTTCAGTCTACCATATCCCAAATAACAACCATTTTAAAAAAAAGATTCCTTTAATACCACTTAGAAACCAGGAGTATATTATTTCCATGTTTAGACAACCTAAGATGTAATACCACTTGTATCACCTCGATATGGGCTCCACTCAACCAGTGTTATGATTCAAAGAGCCATAGGTCCTTAGGCACACCTCCATATACACAAAAGGTTTCTGACTACTAGTGAGGCCCTGCTAGGTGATAGTTAGAATACAATACCTTTCACGGCCCGACTTTCCGAGGTATACCCCATGACTAACCAAAGACCACCTCCAATAGAATAGGGACCTATGAACAGAAATAAGTGGGAATACCCCACAAATGGGAGGCATTATCCTAAATTACTTTTTCACACCCACACATCTCCAAGCCCACACAAAGATGAAACGAAAAAAAATAATTGAAAGAGGAAATGGGTCCAAATACAATCCCACCCAAAGATGTAAAGAGTCCAACCTGGTCCAAGGGTGAGTAATACGTCAAATTCAATATCTATATAAAATTAATCTATTTGAAAATCTCCAGATATGCTCCACCTACTCCATATCCTCCCAGGACATCATCAAAAGGCTCGTCATCTACATAAGAAATGACATGTATGGGAAAAGACCTTCCATGGGTGAGTATAAAAATAATCAGCAAGACACCTCGAAAACACTAAACATGAAGAACCAAATATAGTTAGCTCAATACTATATATAACAATAAATGTATAATAGAAACTCTTAGATATACCCAAGAAAGATACCATGCCACCAGGTAGTCATAACCAACTACCAGCCACAATATTCTTCTCTAAGAAACAATCATTCTGGAAGAATCCCCTCCAAGAGATAATCCATTATCAAAGAAACTGGTCGAAGATGTATAGATCCTTGGGCCCTATCCAAGAAAGCTAACTAGTTTATGAACTTCCCTGATACACAGATAGTGGTTCATTCCCAAAACTGTTCGGGGACACCATGAACCTAATCTGGATAAACCTGCTATGTAGGGGGTCGTATGCCAATGATTCCACTAACCCTATCGATATGTCCTCCTAGATGGAGGATTAACTCTCTAATCAAGGATGTCATAATAATTCCACAAACCCCACCTACGTAACAAAGGATGATAGAGAATCGCACTATAATCTCATATAGGGACACCATAACTCTATCTAAGACTCAATATTTAGAGGGTACCACAATCCTATGATGTGGATGTAATGTCATCCGTAACCCTCAATGGATATGAACAATAGAACACACTATACCTACATTAGTCAAAACTAAGAAAATGAAGAGCTAAAAAACTCTTGAAGAGAGAATACAATGTGTACTAGGGGTATACAACGTGTACTAGGGGGTGCATGGCATGTACTAGGGGGTACACGACGTGTCCCACTATCCCCATGACTGACTGTGAGGAAGATCCTAACACTACATGTAAGTATCCATATACACAGTGTGTAGAGAGACATTGTATAATTCCCATGTTACCTAGTCATGGATGTGTACCATAGCCATGTCTGTATACCTACCCATGTACACTAAGCCATGTCCATGTCCAAGTACATAGTGTGCCACTTAGCTGTGTAATTTTTCCCATGTCTTATTACATTCTTAAGTACAAACCAAACCACATGGAATGGGTCACATAGTGTGTGATCGAGTCACATGGAGTGTGATATTTAACTTCAGTTATAACCTTAGCACTGCAGCCAGGGGGCACAAGGTGTGTAATGTTTGGTTAACACGTCATGTTTTTAATGATTTCCAGATCCACTTTTACATCATCTAGTACATCGCCAGATCCACTTTCCTTGCTGAAACCTATAGATTGTGGTTCATATGGGTCTCTAGTTAATAGATCATAGGATTTTGAGCTCCAAATATTCTTGAAATATGATCTGTTGAGAAAAGTCATCAGTATTTATCATGGGAAGAACAAGAACCAAAAATCCTTCAGTTCCACTACTAATCATACACCACCATCATTGCACCTCTAATGTGTCATCTATCATGAACTGTACCCACAATATCAATCCCTTTCTCTGAATATCAGTTGCGCAATGATTGAATACTAGATATTTCATTGAAACATGGTCCAAAATAAAATGCATGTGTTGAACGTGAAAAGAATGGGGGAATAAATCCAAAATCCAAAAAATTTGAGGAACAAACCTCAGGCATTATTTTGATTTTCATCGATTCATTTTTGTGGAAGAAGACGAATGAAGAGGAATATATCAATGAAAAAATAAATAATTCCACCAAATTAAATCTACCAACGATGTGCATATCAATTATATTCCTGGAATTAATCCACATTCATCTAGGACAAATAAATAGGATGAAAATATGAAATAAAAACATACTACCATGAGTTTGATCAATCATTGATGAAGAAAAGTTTAATCTATGTTTTTATGAGATCAATGGACTTCGTTGGTGCAACGATACATGATCTTATCCCGATCTATCATCATTCATAGGGAAATATCTCCAAAAAATTTCTAAAATATCCAGGTTTTGAGAGGTTAACCCTGAGGAATTTTTATAACCATATACTTAATGGGGAAAGAATTTCACTTCATCAAAACAAAAAGAATTATTTAATTTTTTTCATTCATTTACGCTAGTGATGAATTTCTCACAAATTACCAATGAAAAATGGTAATTTAATTCCTTGGGTAAAACCCACATTCTAAACATAATGGTTCTCTTAGATTGTTTTTATATAAGTCCCCATTCGGGAGGTATTCCACATTATCGAGAAAACTCTGTGTGCATAATTTTTAATATATTTAATATATTTTGAACATTTATTATAGGAACACCAGGCCTCAGAATATCATTTCATCTTAGTGAATGGTCTCCAAATAATCTATATAATATCAAAAAAACATAGAAAATACAATAAATTACATTCTCCCCACATTAGGGATTTTCATCATAAAATGAGAAAAAACATACTAAAAAGATGAGGGTAGTGGTCTCGCATCGGGGTCTCCCTATACTAGGTGCTCTCATAGAGATTTTCATACTTCCAATAAACACACACAAGGGAAATCGATCACCCATTAAGGATACTCACCTACTGATCCTTGATCTTCACTCGGTACTCTATAAAGGTATCTCCATCCTCGATGTCTAGCTCACCCCAGACGATAACGTGGGATGGTTCGTGCATGTACCTCATCCTCTACGACATGTGGAAAACATCATGTACCCAGTCTAACTAAAGTGGTAGATCCAAGAAGTGTTCCACCTCGCCAACTCTACATAGTATCTGGAAGGGACCAATGAAACCCAGAGATTACTTATTTTCACGACCAAGAATCTTCAATCCTCATCGAGGTGATAATATTCAGAACACATTATCTCTCTCCACAAACTCTATAGGTCTCCATAATTGGTCATCATAAGACTTCTAACGACTATGTGTAGTCCTCATCCGATCCTGGGTTATTTTCACCTTCTCTATAGTTTTTTTGCACAAACATTGGGCCCATGAGTACTAACTCTCCTGGATTTGTCCAAAAAATTGGTGACCTACATGGTCACCCATACAGATCCTCAAATAGTGTCATACCAATGGTAGAATGGTAGATTTGTGTGTATAAAAACCTCACCATGGGCAGGTGATCCTCCCAACTATGACCAAAGTAGAACATGAAATCCCACAACATGTCCTCCAAGACCTGAATGGTCCGCTCTGTCTGGATATTGGTTTAGGGGTGAAACATTGTGCTCAAGAATAACTAAGTCCCAAAGGAATCCTAAAATAATCACCATAACTAAGATGTGAAGATAGAATCATGGCCAGAGACAATATTCTAGGAACACCCTAGAGTCATACTATCTTCTACGCATTGAGGTGTCTCAATCTCTCTACTAAACTCTACTCTCAAATGGATATGAAGTGGGCTAACAGGGTGAGTCAATCTATTATTAACTAGATGGAATCATGTCCCCAAGACATAAGTTATCCCATTATGATATATATGGATATGCTATACCACTTATACTCTTGCACATCAAGGGGTTGGGTAAAACATGCTGGAACATCATGTTTTACCTTCACCTGCTGACAAATTAGGCATCTAGATACAAACCCTTCAACTTCATTCTTTATGTATGGCCACCAAAACTAACATCGGAGGTCCTTATACATATTTTACACACATGGATGTACCGAAAAAGGGGATGCATGCAAATTTTTCAACACCTAATCCTATAACATCAAATATATCATCGTTCATTCTGTAAAAAGGGTAGAATACTCCCTACCATCATAATATCAATCAGGAGCATGTTCAGTGGATATATGAGTATGTAAGGTCTCATAGTCAGTATCTACTCATTGAGCATTTCTGACATGTTGAAAAAGTGGTGCGGTAACAACCATCAAATAAATATATGTGGAAATATAATTGACCACAAAAAAATAACTAAAATGAAGCTAACTACTCTGACGCCTCGTCTAATAAATAATAACAGGATCTCTTTCTGAGAACCTCTTCCACTATGTTCCCCTTACCATGAGTATAGACAATATCAAAGTCATAGTCCTGGAGGAACTCCATCCATAACCTATGCCTCAAGTTAAGATCCTTTTCTTAGAAGATATACTTGAGACTCTCATGGTCAGAGTAAATAATAAACTACTTTCCCATCAGATAGTGCCTCCAAATCTTCAACGTAAAGACTGTTATTGCTTACTAAAGATTTTGGGTCATGTGGTTCTACTCATGTGGTCTTAATTGGTGTGTACTATTGGCAATAGCCACCTTCCTATGCATCATAACAGAACAATGTACAGTCCCTATTGAATTACAGAACACTAAATACTCAACACCCACCTCTAAAAATATCAAGATAGGAGCACTCGTCAACCTCTACCTTAGCTCTTGAAATCACTGCCAGAACATTTCCTTCTACACTAAAGGACACCCCTTCTGAATCAATGCTATCAAGGATGTCTCCACTCTAGAGTAATCAGGTATAAAAATCTGATGGTAACCTTCCAACCCAAGAAAACTCAACACCTTGATAACACTCTTGGTTGGCTTGCGTGTATGAAATGCCTCAACCTTTGCTGGATCCACTACTACTCCATCCTCTTAGATGACTTGTTGTAACACTTGGATGTTTTTATGGAATGTTTTATTTAAATAATTTTTATTCTTCGGTAGATTTTATTTCACCAATCATGAGACTAAACAAATCTTGAAACACCCTTAGTATAAAATTTTCATTATATCCTAGTTCTTAGGTTAGCGATAATAATCATAACTAACTTATGAAAATGAATTGCGAATTCATTGTATATCAATTATTTATGAACAATATAAATCAATTAGATATTTGTATTATTGAGTGAATTAATTTTGGTAATGAAATTAATGAGATATATTAATTTTATATACTTAATGAAATATTTTTGATATTCTTCCAAGGGATATTTTAGTCATATAGTGTGAATAAAACTTATTTGATATACAAAAAACTATTTTTTAAAGCGTAATGTCATGCCTTTGAATGGATAAACCCTTTAAAATTAATATTATGACACATTAATAATTTTTATATGAAAACATAAAAATTTTATTTTGAATCTATGTATAAAAAATTACTTTGGATGAATTTCTGATATTTTATGATAACTTTCGATTTTTGATAAATAGTAAAAATACACTAAATTTTAAGATAAATTTTTTTTAATTGAAATAATTTATATGGTTAAATTGTAATATTGAATGGTTTTAAAGTATAAATATAATATATATTTATCATTAAATATAATTTATGTCCTTAGAATAAATTTTACATTAAATTCATATGTAAAAATATTTCAATATATTTGAATGTTTTAACTTTTAAAAACGCATTCTCTCATTCAGACAACGGGTATGATTTTAAATTAATTACTGCAAATTTGTTTTGAATTTTTAAAAATAGACTCCATATTTTGAAATTGTAGTATAACTTATTTTAATAGGATAATTTTATTTTTTGGCATTATGAACTGTAACTTTGGTAGTTATTTTTATTACCATTCTTGAAGGTAAACCAAGTAATTAAAGGTAAAAAAATATTATAAAATTACTATAAAACCTATAAAAATCATATTGGATGGTTTAATTAGACCCTTATCATATATATTTCGAAATTGAATCACTTAATGGATGATTTCCCATGAACATGACATTAATTTTATTACAATCAATAAAATTGTAAAAATGTCTCACTTTCTTTTTATATAAGTATATTAATTTTAATATATAGATAATCATGGGATAATATCATCTATAGATAGTATTTTTTAATCTAAAATAATTACCTATATAATTTAAATTTATTTATATTTTTTAAAAATTAAATAATTAGCATTAAGGAGGACATAATTGTCACGTAGAAATTATTTTATTAATTGAAATATCAACTAAATGATTTTATAAATATTAAAGAAATATAATTTGAATTAATTAAGGTTCTCCATGAATTTTAAATGATATTATTAGATATTTGGAGTATATTCAATTTTTTTAAGTTATCTTAGATGAGTATTTTATTTAAAATCAATGAAATGAATAGTGTCACAATTAACAATATTGATATTTTATAAAAAAAAATATTTTTAAAATATTTGAAAATCATAAAAATATTTAAAAATAAAAATGTGATAATTATAATGTAGAAAATTTCATAAAATATCCATTAATGATCAATTAACTCCATATAATAAAATATTTATGACCATTAAATTTTTAGAATATATTACCACAATTAAAATTAAATAGATTAAATAAGGATAAATCAAAATTATAGGGTTTAAAATAAAATCAAAACAAGTGTAAATTTTATTGGATAAGATGGTGTTGAACCATAGTCATATAATCTTCTAAATAATCCACTTTGGAAGCATTGGAATTTAAAAACTAATTTATATTAATTTAATAGTTTTGGTATTTCCAAAGGTGCCCCTCTCCTCTCTTATAATAAGGCACCGCTCCTTCTCTTTTAATCACACCTCTAAAGCCCTTTTTTTGGACAAACCATTCCCATTTATTCTCCAAAATTACCTCACTTCATCCTAGAGGCCACAATTTGGTAATAAAACCATCTTAAGGATTTTATTTGTGCAAATTAAATAGTGACACTCGAAAAAGAGTTAATTATTTTATCACCTCTTTGAAAATTATTTTCATCTTATAGTTATTATTATTATTATTTTCAAACTAATTTAATAAATAAAGTATATTATACACTTTTATATGTTAATATATTTATGGTAAAACCTTATACCACCTTTAATCCATCCTTTGAATAACAATATCATCGTGTGTTTGTACGTACGGGTTACCATCTCCACGCCGTGGTGTAATCGTTATCCAATAATAATTTATTTTTATGGGTATAATTATGGGTATAATGGATGTAAAAAATGAATATAACATGATTATTATTCTGTATAATTAATATAAAATCCAATTCCATTCCATTTAACCATCAAAGGGAATGATGTCGTCGGTCGTACGTACGTATGGCCTACCGTCTCCACGACGCGATGAGATTCATTATCCATGTTAAAAATTCAAGAAATATTATAAAACATATATGATGAGTAAAAATAATAATTATGAACTTAATTTAATTATGGAAATTAATAAAATACATCCTAAGCATAACAAGCATGACTTACATGGAAAACATGAATGAGAAAATGAAACTGTTAACAACACATAAGAGCGGCTCAGAGTCGAAAAAAATTTATGCTGAAAACCAAAGAAAAGGAATATAGTTTGAAGTGGGTGATAATGTGTTTCTAATAATATCTCCCTAGAAATGATTAACGAGATTTGGAATGAAGTTCAAGTTGAGCCCTAGGCATATCAGTCCTTTTGAAATTATCGATCATGTTGGGAAGGTATCTTACCGATTAGAACTTCCACTGAATCACTCTCAAGTTCATGATATGTTACATGTATCTCTCCTAATAAATTAAATTGATCCTTCACATGTATTAAACTCATAAGTCACACCATTGGGGAAAGATATTTCTTATGAAGAACAACCAATAGAGATTCTGTACTATAGTGAAAACTCTCTACGAAAAAAGACCACTCGCTTGGTTAAAATATTATGGTGGAACCACCAATTAGATGAAGATACATGGTAACTTGAGAATATTTTTTGGTAGAGGTATCCTCATCTAATTGTTTCCATGTGATGAATTTTGAGGGTGAAATTCAGTTTAAGGTGTGTAAAATGTAACACCCGGATGTTTTTATGAAATATTTTCATTAAATAATTTTTATTCTTCAATAGCTTGTGTTTCATACAATCGTGAATTTAAAATAACCTCAAAATGAACATAGTAGAAAATTATCATTATATCCTAGCTGTTAGGTTAGAGGGAATAAGCATAACTAACTTATAAAACTGCATTACGAATTCATTGGCTATCAATTATTTATGAAAACTATAAATCAATTAGATATTTGTATTATGGAGTGAATTAATTTTGGTAGTGAAATTAATTAGACATATAAATTTGTTATATAATTAATAAAATATTTTTCATATTCATCCAATGGATATTTTAGTCATAGGGTATGAATAAACCCTATTGGATATATAAAAACCTATTCTTTTAAAAGGGAAATTTTACGTCTTTGATGGAGAACCACTTTAAAATTAAGATTTTGACACATTAATAATTTTTATATGACAAAACTAATTTTTTTAATCAGGATATAAAAATTTACTTTGCATGAATTTCTAATATTTTTTAGATAACTTTCAAGTTTTGATGAATAGTAAAAATACACTAAATTTTAAGAGAAAACCACTTTTTTCATTGAAATAATTTATATGGTTCAATTATAATTTTGAATGTTTAAAATGTATAAATAGAATATTTTTTATCATTCAATATATTGTATGTTATTATCATTATTTTTACATTCAATTCATATGTAAAAATATTTCAATCTTCTACAATGTTTTAACTTTTAAAAACTATTTTTCTCATTTCGACAACGAGATTGATTTTAAATTAATTATTGCAACATATGTATCATTAATTTTTTTAAAAATGGACACCATATTAAGATTCAGTGGGTCCATATTTTATTAATAGGCTATTTTTATTTATTGTCATTATGAACAGTAACTTTTGTAATTATTTATATTACCATGGTAAAAAGTAAATCAGGTAATTAAAGGTAAAAATAATATAATAAAATTACCTTAAAACCTATAAGAATCATATTGGATGACTAAATTAAACAATTATCTTCTATGTTTCAAAATTTAATAACATAATTTCCACTTGACCGTGAATTTGACATTAATTTTATTAAAATAAATAAATGTGACAAAATCCACACTTTCTTTATATAAGTATATTAATATTAATATATGGATAATCAGGAGATAATATTGTCTATAGATAGTCTTTAGAAATAAGAAAGAATTACCTAAATCATAGAAATTTATTTATAATTTTAAGAAATAAAATAATTAACATTAAGGATGACACAATAGTGACGCATACATTATTTTATTAATAGAAATATAAAATAAATGATTTTAAAAATATTAAAAGAAATATAATGTGAATTAATTAAGTCTATCCATGAATTTTATTGTTTATTATTACATTTTTAGAGTATATTAAATTTTCTGGTACGAATTTATCATATGTGGGGATTTTATTTAAAATAAAAGAAAATTAATAGTATCAAAATTGACACTATTGCTATTTTATAAAAATAAACTTTTATTAAATTATTTAAAAACTAAAAAGTGATAATTATAAGGCATAAAATTTTATAAAATATCCATTTATGGTAAATTAACTCCATATAAGTAAATATTTATGACCGTTAAATGTTTAGAATATATTACCATAATTAAAATTAAATAGATTAAATAAGGATAAATCAAAATGATAAGGTTTAAAATAAAATGAAAACATGTCTAAATTTTATTTTTTGAGATGTTGTCGACCCATACTCATCTAATATTATATATAATTCATTTTGGAGGAATTTTAATTTAAAAATTAATTTATGATAATTTAATAGTTTTGGTATTTCCAAAGGGGTCCCTCCCCTCTCTTATAAAGGGACACCTCTCCTTAAATTATAATTACACCTCAAAATAACTTTTTCTCATCAAAACCCTACATAATTCCTCTCCAAAATTTCCCCACTTCATCCTAGAGGCCACACTATGGGGGATAAAACCATCTTAAAGAGGCCATTTGTGAAAATCAAAAGGTGATACTCGAAAAAGAGGTAATTGTTTTATCACCTCTTTCAAAAAAATATTCTTATACTTCCTATGATTATATTGGTTACATAATAAAGTAATAAATACAATATATTATACATTCTGATATGTTACTATATATATGGTACGACCTTATACCTCCTTTTAATTATCCTACAAATAATAATATCAACATGTGTGTGTACGTGCGACTTACCGTCTCCACATCGTGGTGTAAACTGTTATTCAACAAAAAATTATTTGTATGGGTATAATGATGGGTATAAGGGATGTAAATAATTAATATAACATGATTATTATATTTTATAATTAATATTTCATCCAATTCTATACCATTTAACCATCAAAGGGAACGATATCGTCGGTCGAACGTACATACAGCCTACCGTCTCCACGATGCAGTGAGACTCATTCTCCACGTTAACAATTAAATAATAATTATAAAATTTATATGATGATTAAAAATAAAAATTATGAACTTAATTTCATTCTTTACATGAATAAAATACATCCTAATCATAACAAACATGACTTACATGGAAAAAAAGAATTAGAAAATGAAGCAGTTAACACCCGAAATAATGGAAATATTGAAACACTATTAACAGAATGATATAATTGGATCATATATGATATTATAAATATTAATATTTTTATGGTAAAATTTAATAAAATACTTTAACCATTATATAGTAGGATTTTATACATGCAAAGGATATCGATCCTAAGGTAATGGGTAATTTCACAATCTCCTTATGATTTGAGATTATTTATAAGTACGTATTTAATGTGGTATATTTATCAACCACATCCATGTTTCCTAAATATTTAATATTATTTTGTTCACAAAAAAAAATTAAATCAATTTTACCCATTGGTAAATTTTTATTAACTAGTATGAATGGAATCTTTTGGTGTTTTTCAATACAAGGTACTTTTTATCTTTTCTGATAGAAGTATGAGGAGAATGTTTGTTTTAACTTATATGGAATGAATTGATTTTTACATATTTGTACTGATTTATTTCCATGAATTTTAATCTACACTATTTCATGTTTATTTTCAAATAAATACTTTTCTTTTAAAATTTCATGGAATTTTTAGAAAATAAAATGATTTTGATAAAAAAATATTTTCCTCAAGAATTAAATTCCAGTGTTTTTTCAAATATTTTTGCCATATAAGATTTCATTGGGTTATGTTTCTATCCCTATTATTTTTTAATTTGATTTTTTTATGATGGAATTATTTTTATGAAATCCTTTTATTTTTATCGATTATGATGGAATGATTTTAAAGAAAGCTATTTTATTTCATGGGTTACTCTATGATGAATGATTTATGTTTCTATGGAACATGTAAGAATGGTTTAATTATAATATGGGTGGGAAATATATCTCCCTCAAATGAATTGGGTAAAGATTTATATCTCATGAGATATACATGACTGGAACAACAAGTAAACCCAGTTCAATAATACAGGGATGGAACGACAAGTAAAACCAGTTCAATAATTGACTTTTTCCACTATGACGATCATGGATATGAGCCTTGACTAATATGTCAATAATTTTCTATGCTTATGTGTATTTCGAATAACCTCGTGCCTTATGTTATGAATTATGAGATTATGTCCATTAATTCTTATGAACTTTTATCCCATGACATGATATCATGATATTTCATATGCAGAATAAGATTTTAAAAAGTTGTGTTCTTATGTCTTATGATTATGATATGATTGATATTTCCTTGTATACCCTTACTAAGAATTTGATCTCACCCTTTGATATTTTTCTTTTCCCTTGGTCCTAAATACTGGTATTAAGTAAGCTATGTTAGAAAGGAGTCTAGTTATAAAGAAATAAGTGGGAGAAAATGTCGATGATTCATGAACAAGTGGTTTATGATTCCCAGTTTATAAAGACACTATACCTATAAGGTCCTATCATAGATTTATGATATATTGTAATGAATGTACTAAAATTTTGATGAAATATCAATATATGTAATGTATGGTTCATTATAGATGGTATCAGAGGAAAGTTATAGTTAAACTTTGGAAAATAAAATGATAAAGCCTTTGTAAGAACCCTAATAATATGTCTAAATATAGGTTACAATCCTAGTGTTTTAGAAATGGCCATGAATAACCTAGGATAAAACATAATGTGTCCTAAATTGAAATTTTATTCTTGATTATGTGGTTTTTTGTTATGATTAATGTTTCTCACACTATGCTTCTTGGTTTTAGACAGTTGATGGAACTTGAAGAAACCAAGTTAATGCTGAATGCGACAGGCAATGAAATGATTATCCCCCTGAGCAACCAAATGTTATTGGATATGGAATGAAAAATCTTGTAGTCATTATCACAAAACATTATCAATATGTGAATCATGTAGGTATTACAAATGAGAAAATAAGGGAGAAAAATTCTTTGGAGTCCTTCCTAAGGAAGGACTAACCATCATTCAGCGGGTCTTATGATCCATTAGTGGCTGAATAATTGATCAGTACCACTGAAAATATATTTTCAGTTATAAAATGTTATGAACATGATAAATTCATACTATTAGTCCTTCATTTGGAAGGTGAAGCTGATCAATGGTGGAATCTAATCAATAATATGAATCAAAGAGATAAAATTGAGTCCATGGAATTGGGTGAGTTCAAGAAATTATTTTTCAATAAGTACTTTCATCTTATTCTTTGAAACAATATGGAGAAGGAGTTCTCTTAACGTAAGAAAATGGATGATGAATCCATTGGTACCTACAAAAGTATTTTTACAAGACTTCCAAGGTATTCTTTTGGAATTATTATCCAATCTGAGAGTAAAATTGATTTATTATTTAGTGGCTTAAAACCATGTCCCTAAAGGGAATTATCCATAAGGGACATTAATAGATATGAGGAAATTGTTCAATTTTCTCTCATGGTTGAGATCGATATTGGAGTAACCCCTCAGTATTATGGACTTTATGAGAAGAGAAAAATGGAATTCAAAGAAAAATATAAAGACCACACCGAAAAGAAGATGAGTTTTCTATTTTGCTCAAAGTTTGGAAAGAAACATGGATGAAATTTTCATAAAGGAAGTAGTAAATATTTTAAGTATGGAAAAGAATGTCATTGGGTAGTTGAATGACTATGTGATGGTAAAATGATGTCTAATGATGGGAACAATGAAAAGGATACATAGAGTGCACCTCCAACACTTTAATTCTACAAGTGTAAGTAAATGGGGCATTATGCCAATCAATTTTCATAATTCAAGGGTTATTGGTGATGATATGCATTAATAAACCCTTAAGGACAAATACAATGTAAAGTCACATGAAATAACTATCGGTGACATGGTTTATGGTAATGAAGTGATGAAAGGTACACTTATTATCTTCTCTAAAGTAAAAAATGTTTTATTTGATATTATATCCAACCACTATTTTTTTAAGAAGAATTTTCTAAGGGTATCGCCCTATTACCTGAACAATTAGATGTTGAGTTAGTTGTGATGACTCTTAATGGAACAAAAGTCTCATCAAAAGTTTATAATTCTTCGTTGGATGAAGTTTGTGGAAAAGTTCTTCCTAAAAATATTGTGATCCTTCATATAGTATAATTTTATTTGATTCTTAGAAGGATTTTATTTCTCTATATGGAGCTCATATCAATTTACAAGGAAGAGAAGTCACGTTTCATATTCCAGATCAATCTATGATCATATTTCAATTCAAGGGTGAATATATCCTTCCAATATAAATTTATTCTATCTTATGGGTTTTGATTCCAATAACCAAAGGTTATTTATCTCAAATGGTTGGGGAGAAACATAGGATTAATAATACTCCCCTTGTAAAAGAGTTTGATGATGTATTTATGAGGGAATTTCCATGTCTTAAACCAAATTTTGAAGTTTAGTTTTCAATATAACTCATATCAAGTGCTATACCTATTTCAATGAAACCTTGTAGAATATCCCCAATTGAGTTTCAGGAATTTAAGAAGAAACTCTAAGAGAATCTTGATTAGGGATTCATACTCCCTAGTGCATCACCTTTGGGAGCACTTGTTTTGTTTGTTACGAAGAAAGATGGATCAATGAGACTCTTCATTGATTATCAAGAACTGAACAAGGTCATTATCAATAAAAAAATAACATCTTCCACACATTTACGACTTAATCAATCTACTATGTAGAGATAAATACTTTTCTATGATTTATATTCCTTCAGGATATCATCAATTAAAAATCAAGAAGGATGATATACCAAATAAAACATTTTGTACAACATATAGAAACTATGAATTTATAGTGATGCCTTTTAGTCAAACCAATTCCCTGGCTATATTTATGGATCTAATAAATAGAGTCTGTAGAGACTATCTTGATCAGTTTGTGGTAGTCTTTATCGATGATATTCTTGTTCATTCTAAGAGTAAGGAAGAATAATAAGACCACTTGAGAATTATATTCAAGACCCAAAGAAAAGATAAACTTTATGAACAATTTACCAATTATGAATTTTGGATTCATAAAGATTCATTTTTGGGTCACATAATCTCATGAGATGGGACATATATTATCCATCAAAAGCAGAAATTTTTTAATGGTGGATAAGACCAAAAACGGTAACTGAGATCTGAATTTTTCATAGTTCTGCTAGATATTATCAACATTTTGTGAAGGATTTTTCATGATTATATAATCCACTCACTAAGTTGACTCAGAATGTAGTTAAGTTCCTATGGAAAGAATAATATTAAGAGAATTTCAAAGAGATAAAAAAAAGGTTATCTAGTGAACCTATGCTCGCACTACCTTATAATGGAGAAATTTTTGCGATCTACAGTGATGCATCTAAGAAGGTCTTGGGATGTTTTCTCATGAAAAATGATATAGTGATAGATTATGCCTCATAGAATCTGATAAATCTATGATAAAAATTACCCAACTCATGATTTGGATTTATCTTGGGTAATATTTTCATTAAATACATGGAGGCATTATCATTATGGGGAAAGGTGTGATATTTATAATGATCATAAAATTTTAATGTATATTATCACAAAAAATGAGCTAAATACGCACCAAAGAAGATGGATGGAGTTGATTAAAGAATACAACTACTCAATACATTACCAACCTAGGAAATCGAACAAGGTGGTAGATGCTTTGAGTCGACAAGGTCATACTATCCTATCCATGATGAATATCACAAAAGATCCCATACTTATGGATTTTAAAAGGATGGATCTTGAAATTTTAATGGAAGGGGGAAATCTTATCTTTCTCAAATGAATGTTCAACCATATATACAAGTGAAGATTAGGGAGGCGTAGAATAAATATGTAGAGCTACAAAAGAAGGTGAGAAATGATCCTGAATTCAATCTTGATTGTGATGAAATAATTTTTTTTAGGAACCGGGTTTGTGTTCCTCTAATACCAGAAATAAGGAATGAGCTATTGGATGAGGCTCATAGTTCTTTATTATATATTCACCCTAGAAGCACAAATATGTACAACGACATGAAATAGTATTTATGGTAGGGTTTCATGAAAATAGATGCCACCAAATATGTCTCTCGATGCTTTTTTTGTCAGCAAGTTAAGTTTGAGAGACAGAAGTCTAAGGGGATGTTACAACCATTACCCATACCAAAATGGAAATGGGAAAACATAACTATGGGATTTGTCATCAGAAATCTCAAAAAATTCAATGGAAATTTTCCTATCTGGGTTATAGTTGATCGTATTATAAATTTTACACACTTCATTACTATTAGAGATTATTTCTCTCTTGATCGTCTTTCTAGGTTATTTGTAAAGGAAGTGGTAAGATTCCATGCATTGCCACTTTCCATTACATATTATCAGGATCTGAGGTTTACCTCAATGTTCTCGTGAAGTCATCAGAATTATATAGATATATAGATATATTTTAGCACAACTTATCATCTTCAGACAGATGGTCAGTTTGAGAGGACAATTCAAACACTGGAAAACCTGTTGAGATCTTGCTCTATTGATTTCAAAGGTGGTTGGGATCAACACCTACCTTTCGGGGAATTTTCTTACAACAATATCTTTCACTATAGTATTTAAATGAAACCTTATAAATCCCACTATGTAAATAAGTGATGAAATCAAACTTGCTAGGATGAATTTGCGGAAAGAAATCTATTAGGACCTGATCTTATAGACGAAATGTCAGAAAAGGTCAGATCTATTCAACAACACATAAGAGAAACTCAGAGTCACTAAAAATGTTAAACTGACAATGAAAGAAATTACATAAAGATTGAAGTTGGTGAAAATTTGTTTTTAATAATATCTCCTTGGATGAGAGTAATGAGATTTGGAAAAAAGGGAATGTCGATCCCTAGGAATATCGGTCCTTTTGAAATTATAGATCATGTTGGGAAGGTAACTTGCCGATTGGAACTTCCACCAAATCTCTCTCAAGTTCATGATGTGTTCCATGTATCTCTCTTATGAAATTATATACCTAATCATTCACATATAATAAACTCATTATTCATACTGGTGGATCAAGATCTTTATTATAAATAACAACTGATAGAGATTTTGGATCGTAGCAAAACAATTCTACGAAACAAGACCACTCACTTGGTTAAAATTTTATAGAGGAAAGACCAATTTGAATATGCAACATGGGAACTTTAGGATAGGATTAGGGAGATATATCCTCATCTTTTTTTTTATAATTGATGAATTTCGAGGGTGAAATTCAATTTAAGGGGGTAAATTGTAACACCTAGATGTTTTTATGAAATATTTTATTTTAATAATTTTTATTATTAAATATCTTGTGTTTTACATAGTGGTATGTTTAATATAACCTCAAAATTCCCTTAGTATAAAATTACTATTATATCTTATCTGTTAGATTATTGGTAATAATCATAACTTACTTATGAAAATGCATTACGAATTCATTGGCTATCAATTATTTATGAAAAATATAAATCAATTAGATATTGTATTATTGAGTGAATTACTTTTGGTAATGAAATTTATGAGATATATATATGTTATAAACTTAATAAAATATTTTTTATATTCATCCAATGGATATTTTAGTCCTAGGGTATGAATAAACCCCATTTGATATATACAACCCTATTTTTTGGAGGGTAATTTTACATCTTTGAATTGTGATCCCCTTTAAAATTTAGATTTTCAAACATTAATAATTTTAATATGAATAATAAACTTGTTATTTTGAATCAATATATAAAAATTTACTTTGGATGAATTTTTTATATTTTTCTGATAACATTAATGTATTGATGAAGAGTAAAAATACACTAAATTTTAAGAGAAAACAACTTTATTAATTGAAAAATTATATATAGTTAAATTATAATATTGAATGGTTTTAAAGTATAAATAGAATATATTTTTATAAATAAATATAATTTATATTATTTTCATTAATTTTACATTGAATTCATATGTAAATATATTTCAATCATCTGCAACGTTTCAAGTTTTAAACACTCGTTCTCTCATTCTAAAATCAGGATTGATTTTAAATTAATTACATCAACTTATGTGTTTTGAATTTTTAAAAATGGACTCTATATTTTGATTAATTAGGTCCAAATTATTTTAATAGGATAGCTTTATTTTTGAGAATTATGAACAATAACTTTGGTAATTATTTTTTGGCATGGTTGAAGGTAAATCAGATAAATAAAAGTAAAAATATTATGATAAAATTACCTTAACACCTATAAAAATCCTATTTCATGACTAAATTAGACCCTTAACATCTATTTTTATAAATTTAATCACTTAATGTCATCTTGACCTTGAATATGTCATTAATTTTATAAAAATCAATGATTGTGGAAATATGTCACACTTTCCTTTTATATAAGTATATTAATTTTAATATATGGATAACCAGGAGATAATATTGACTATAGATAGTATCTGAAAATATAAATGAATTAACTAGATCATTGAAATTTATTTATAATTTTTATAATTCAAATAATTACCATTGAGGATGACACAATAGTGACACAAAAATTATTTTACTAATAGAAATATCAAATAAATGATTTTAAAAATGTTAAAATAAATATAATTTGAATTAATTAAGGTTATACATGAATTTTATTGGTCATTGTGATATTTTTTAAGTATATAAAATTTTTTGATTATAATTTATCTTCCGGGGGAATTTTATTTAAAATGAATGAAATAAATAGTGTCAAAATTGACACTATTGATATTTTATAAAAATAAAAATTTATTAATTTATTTAAAAATCCTAAAAATATTTAAAAATTACAAAGTGATAATTATAAGGTATAAAATTTCATTAAAAATTCATTTATGGTAAATTAACTTCATATATGTAAATATGTATGGCCATTAAATATTTAGAATATATTACCACAATTAAAATTAAATCGATTAAATAAGGATAAATCAAAATGGTAAGGTTTACAATAAAATCAAGAAATGCATAAATTTTATTGGTTGAGAGGATGTAAATTAATCCTCATCTAATCTTTGAAATAATTCATTTTGGGGGATTTTGAATTTAAAAATTAATTTATAATAATTTAATAGTTTTGGTATTTCCAAAGGTGTTCATCCCCACTCTTATAAAAGGGAACCTCTCCTTCTCTTTTAATAACACATCTAAAGCCATTTTTCTCGGCCAAAACATACCCATTTCCTCTCTAACATTTCCTCACTTAATCATGGAGGCCACACTTTTGGGAGAAATCCATCTTGAGGAGTCCATTTGTGCAAATCAAAAGGTGATACTCAAAAATAAGGTAATTCTTTTATCACCTATTTCAAAATTATTTTCTTCTTATAATTATTATTCTTATGTTTTTCCATAATAAAGTAATAAATACAGTATATTATACATTATTATATTTTACTATAGTTATTCTACAATATTATACCTCTTTTTATCCATCCTACGAATAACTATATCATCATGTGTGCATACGTATGACATACCATCTCGACGCTGTGGTGTAATCTGTTATTCAAAAATACATTCTTTTTATGGGTATAATGATGGGTATAATGGATGTAAATAATGAATATAACATGTTTATTATTCTTTATAATTGATATACCATCCAATTCCATACCATTTAACCATCAAAGAGAATGATATTGTTAGTCGTACCTATGTAAGACCTAATGTCTCCACAACATAGTGAGATTAATTCCCCACTTTAGCAATTAACAAATGATAATAAAATTTATATGATGAGTAAATATAATAATTAAGAACTTATTTTAATTCATTATATGAATAAAATACATCATAATCATAAAAAACATTACTTACATGGAAAAACCTGAATGAAAAAATGAAGTTGTTAACACCCAAAATATTGGAAATTTTAAATCACTATTAACAAAATGATATAATAGGATCATAAATGATATCATAAATACTAATATTGTTATGAGAAAATTTAATAAAATACTTTAACCCCTATATAAGAGGTTCAGATACATACGAAGGTTATCAGACCTAATGTATGGGATAATTTCGCAATCTCATTATTATTTGAGATTATTTATATATAAGTATTTAAAAGGGTATATTTTTCATCCACATCTACGTTTCCTAAATATGTAACATTATTTTTATTCTTATAAAAATTTTCAATGAATATTTTACCCATTTGTAAATTTTTATTAAATGGTATGAAAGGAATCTTTTGTTGTTTTTTGATACGATGTACTTTTTGAATTTTCTAATAAAAGTACAAGGAGAATGTTTGTTTTAATTTATACAGTGATAATGAATTTTTACATCTTCATAGTGCCTTATTTCCATGAATCTTCCTCTACACAATTTCATGTCTATTTTCAACTAAATAATTTTCTTTTAAAATTTCATGGCATTTTGAGAAAAGAAAATGTTGTTGAAGAAGAAAAGATATTTTCCTCGATAATTAAATTCCAGTGTTTTATCAAAATTATTTTTCATCTAAGATGACATAGGTTTATGTTTATATCCCTATTATTAATTTCATTTTATTACATTCATGATGGATTTTTTTTTTGAAATCCATTTTTTATATGGATTATTATGAAATGAAGTTAAAAAACCTATTTTATTTCATTGGTTATGCTATGATGAATGATTTGTGTTTTTGTGGAACATGTAAGAATGATTTCATTATGATATGGGTGATATCGTTTTCTCCCTCCAATTCATTGGGTAATGATTTATATGTCATGAGATAGACATGATTGGAATGACAATTAAATCTGGTTCTGTAATACAGTGCTAAAACGGTAAGTAAATCCAGTTCAGTAATGGAATTTTTCCACTACGAAGGTCTTGTATATGAGCCTTGGATAATATGGAAATGATTTTCTATGATTAAGTGTATGCAACAAAACTTTATGTATTATTTTATGACCTTTGAGATTATGCCCATTAATTCATATGAACTTTTATCCCATGACATGATATCAAGATATTTTGTATATAGTATAAGATTTTAAAATGTTATGTTCTTTTTTCTTCTGATTATGATATGATTGATATTTTCCTTGTATACCCTTACAGAGCATTTTATCTCACCCTTTCATATGTTTATTTTCTCCATGTCATGAAGAAGGTTATCAATTAAGGAATGTCATAAAGTAGTCTAGTTGTGAAGAAATAAGTGGGAGACAATGTAGATGTTTTATAAAATAGTTGTTAATGTTTCCCAATTTCTAAAGTCACTATACCTATATGGTCCTATCATGGATTTATTATGTTTTGTAATGAATGTACTTCAAATTAAGTTATATCAATGAATGTAAAGTATGGGTCATTATACATGTCCCATAAAATGGACCAATAAAATCCAAAACTAACACTTATAGAGTTTTTCATAAATTTATTGATCTCAAAGTGTGTCCATTACCATCCTCAAGTGTCTCATGTTCTCCTCCTCAAATATCAAATACACAAGGATTTTCTGATGAAGACTGCCCCAAACTAGTCAAAGAAAGAATAAAAGATATGTTTCATATGTCCCATGAACATTGTTGGGGAATTCTTCATGATGAATGGAATCACCATGTACTTTTAGTGACCATGACAACATCATAATGTCATCTTTTGTATATAATTGTCTCGTGCTCATAGATGGGGAAAGCCTAGTCAGAGGTTAATCTTCAAGAACCACCGCACACCTCTCAACTAATCAAAGAGGTTATTAATCCTCAGTAGTGGATACTTATTCTTTACATCACTTAATTCAAGCATCAGTAATTCTCATATAACGTCAATCTTTTATCCTCCTTCTTGGAAAACAATATTAGGGATACCCAGGGGGATTTTTGGTCTCAAGTAATCTAATTGTACCATCATCTCCCAAGGATTTGTTAGATCCATATGATATGCTATTTATGATGTCAATGTCATCCTAGGATGTAAGTCGATGTAGAAGTCTAGTTCTCAGTGGGGAGGTAAACCTGGTACATCCCTAGGAAAGACATACTCATACTCTACCATCGTGGTAGGAAATTTATTTCCCAAAGCATCCACTACTCTAATAGTTATTCTAGAAAACTGGTTAGTAATAATTTTTTTGTCTTATTCATGAGCTCATTCTACTTCACCAAGGATTATTTTTCAGCCACAAAAGAAGACCTCAATCTTTCACTGTGTACACACTGCATCTTCTGCCTAAAGCAGTAAATCTAGGAATGAACTATGGATAACTATTCCATAGCTAAGATGAAATCGTAGGGCCTCATTATTTTAATGAAGAGATCTAATAAAAAACTCTCACCTCTAAGCATCATATCACACCATCAGCATAAGTGATAAATCACTGAGTCACTGCATGTCAGTTTCTCTAACCACAATGTTTGATCCAATGGATCAATCGGAATCTCTAAGTCTCAAATAAGAGAAATGGAAATGAATGATTGTCCCACACATGTGCCTATCAATACTACTAATAAATTATGAAACAAATAGATCATACCTCATGTCATCCTTATATACTTATGGCCATAAGCCTCCAAAGCCTGTAGATGGCCTCATTCTTATACACCAACTCCATGAGCATGGTGCACACCACCTGGGTGTGGTGGTGGTAACAATTCGAACCTCCAACCACCTCTTGTTTCACTTTTAGCCCCTCTTACACATCTAATACCTTGTAAACCACCCTGATCCTTCTTCTATATCATTCTCGGACATCCCTTTATTGTATCATGATTAGTTTTATGATGGGTTAGATAATACTGAGCTAGATGTACACAACCATCACAAGAGAAACACCTCCTCTCCCAAGGCTGATTTGAGCCACCCAGAGATCCCTACATGGTGTTCTATATGTCTTGGGATCACCTCCTAAGGTGTCAGACATGCTTGGATACCTCTGACTGCCATCAGATTCTTATTTTCAAGGTCTCAATTATGGGTTCCCAATCCTAGCTCCCACTACCGGTGTCTGATCTTCAAGAAATATTTCCATAAACAAGGATTGATCAAGGACCCTAGCATAAGTAGTAATGAAGAAGGATACCAATGAATCCCTTAAGTCCCAACACAAGCCCTTCCTAGAGGTCTAAGATCTAAAGAACCAATCTCACACCATATCTAAGGAGTAATGAGAGTGTTTAGTAAACCTCATAGAGTACTCCTCCATGGTCATATTTCCCTACTACAGATGAAAAGAACAATTGTATGTGTACCGATCTAAACGTATCATGGTAGAACACCTCCTTGAATAGATTCTAAAATTATGACAAATAGAGAGATGTCCAATCATGGGACTGAGTCACTAAACTCCACCATCAACTAGTAGAGAACTGGAGAAGACTAACCATGAGGACCTCCATCTGATCTATAGGCATCCTCACAAGGTAAAAAATATGAGTTACTATATATATCCAGTCCTTATCAACCTGGGGGTCTGGATCACACAAAAAACTATGAGTTTTCTACCTCTGAAATCCATGAAATGCAATCATCCTACATGAATCCTCAGCTAGTACTTCTAGAGATAGTTTCTACTCAATTGGTGTTGGTATAGCAAATAAACCACATAGAGGAGCTATCTCTGGTACATGACCCTGTATCGATGCCTCTTCACTAGGAATATCATCCTGGTCATCATGCAATGGAATCCTAGATGAATGTCTGCATGGAGGAATCCTAAAATAAAACAATATGTACCATGCTTAAAAGAGTATATATGGGGAGCTGACTCGATAAGGACATGGTAAAATCAACCATTCCTATATGATGCATGTACCAAAAAAAATTCCCCTCCAACCAATGTTTACATGTACCAAACCAAAAATAAGGTTATTATAGTCCTGTTTTATAGATACATCGGCCGCCACACCAACACTAGAATCACTGTCCTAAAAGAAAAAGTTGAAACATTAAACATTGTTTCCCCAAACCAACCTCACAAACTCTGGTCCTAAGATAGAACCAAATCCTCTGATACCACTCTTTCATGACCTAACCCACCAAGGTCCAACACATGGAAACCACATGCCTTCCTTCAATAGGATAGGGGATGGAGACCAGCACTAAGTATATATATCCCAAAAATGGGATGAATTATCCTAAATTACCTATACACATGAACACATCTTCAAACCCACACAATTTTGAAATGTAAAAAATAACTAAAAGCATAAAAGTATGAAAAATAAAATCCCAAAAAAAATTTAAAGATTCCAACCTACTCCTAGGGTGAGGAATAATTCAAATACAAGATCCCTGTAAAAAACATGGTCTGACAAGCTTCAACTATGCTCCACCCACCCCATGTCCTCTCAAGACACTTTCAAAATAGTTTTCATCGGCATAAGATATGGAATGTGTGGGTGCATCCCAGGTAGGGGTAAGTATAAAAACAATCAGTAGGAAACCCTAAAAATATTATACATGAAAAACCAATTATATTGAGCTCAATACAAGATATATCAATCAATTTATAATAGAAATACCTAGACATACTCAGGAAAGGAACCACACCACCAGGAGGTCATAACCAACTACCATCCATAGGATTCAACTCAAAGAAATTATCGTTCGATGATAATTCAGTTTAGAAACTAAACAATCATCAGAGGAACTTGACGAAGAGGTCTAGATCATTAGACCCCACCCAACAAAATCTCACTAGTCTAAGAAATACCTTGATACACAAATAGGGAGTCACACCCAGAACCACTTGGGGACATCACAAAGCCAATATTCATCAGCCTACAATGTAGGGGATTATATTTGAATGATTCCACCAACCCTACCGATATGACCTTCTAGATGGAGGATCAACTCCCTACTCAAGGAGGTCATGTTGATTCCACAAACCCCACCTAAGGAACAACGGATGATAGAGTATCACAGTCCAGTCTCATGGAGGCACACCAAAATGATATCTGAGACTTGGACTCTATAAGGGATCAAAATCGTATGATGTGGATATAATGTTGCACTATACCCTTGAGTTATTGGACTAAGGTAACACACTAAACCTATACTGGTCTAAACAATGAAAAATAAGAGCTACAAATACTCTTGAAGTGGGTACACGACGTGTTAAAGGGGGTATATGGTGTCTCCATCTATCACTATGACTACCCGTGTGGAAGAGCCTTACATGGCATGTATTTATAAATGTAAATGGTGTGTAGAACAAGTACATATCGTATGGAGACACATGGTACCATGCCTGTGTCTCCTAGTCAAGTTCGTGTACCATGGCCATGTCCGTGTACCGACCCTTGTACACCAGGTTGTCTCGGTGTCCAAGTACATGGAATACCAGAGAGCCCTATACTTTTTCCCATGTATGTGTACTCTTAAAAGTACATTCCAAGCCTCATGGAATGAGTCACACAGTGTGTGATATTTTACTTCATCCAAAAACCTAGTGCCATGGTCTAGGGTGGCCACATGGTGTGAAGCATCGGATTACATATTGTGTTGCTCATGATTTATATATCCTCTTATTCTTATTCATACTCTTCTCTAGAGAATCCTCCCATTCCAGAACCTATATATTAGGGTTCAATCAGGCCTCTAGTTTCCAAATATTAGGATTTTGAGATCCAAGTCTTTTCAAAAGACAATCTGTCGAGCAAATCATCACTATTTTTCAAAACTGGGATGAATGGGAACCATAAATCCATCTATTCCACTCCCAATAATCCATTACCGTCATCACACCTAGACCACATCACTGATAATGAAATGCACCCAAGGTATCAATCTGTTGTCCCTAATAATAGATGTGAAATGATTGAATTCAAGGTATTTCATCAAACCATGGGCCAAAATTAAACACCCACGATGACCAAGCAAAGAACAAGGGAAGAAATCCAAAATCCACAAAATATGAAGAAAAAACCTCAGTCGGTATCTGTTTTTCCTCCATTATTTTTCATAGAAAAATTTGAAAAAAGATTAATATATCCAAAAAAAATCCATCAAATTAAATCTACCAATGATTCTTGTATCAATTATGTTCATAGTATTGATCTGCGTCCGTCTATGATTAATAAACTGGATGGAAATCACAAAGAAAAACACCCTACCTTATATTTTGGATCAATCATTACTAAATAATAGTTTTTTTCCATTGTTGATGATATCCATGGTCTATGTTGGTGCAATGATCCATGATATAATCCATATTCATCATCATTAATTAGGAAATCTCTCCAATGGTTATCTGAAATCTCTAGGGTTTGAGTGGCTTACACTTAGGAATTTATATAATCGTATACTTAAATGAGAAAATAGTTCACCACATAAAAACAAACAAAATAAATTAATTATTTAATTTATTTTAGTCATCTATGCCTGCAATTTATTTTTCAAAAACAGCCTGCACCGACAAAGGATATGTCACTCCTATGGTGAAACCCGCTTTCTAAACTCAAAAGTGCCCTTATATTTCAGATTTCTATCCTAGTTCGGTCTGTATTACACTTTTTCATGAAAACTGCATTTGTAGACTATTTAATATATTTAATATAGTTCAAATTATTATTATGGGCACACTGAGCCTTAGAATCACACATCATCTCAGTACTTGGTCTTAAAAATAATCCATCTAAAAAAAATACACAAAATATTTGAGACATTATAATTCCCTTTAATGATAATAATATTCATGGTCATAAGAAAACGGCACTATAGAAGCATTTGGTCAAACTCAAAAGATGCAATAATAAACAATTAAAACAATAAGGTAATAATAACCAACTATACATAAAAGATAATGCTTACATGTCATGAAAGTCATACCAAAGGGACATACAAGATCACCCATGGGACGATCATATAAGTACATACACAAAATCCAATAAATAAACTCTATATCGGTGTATTATAACACCCTAGTCCATTTATCATCCATATCATGCACCCACGGTGCATTTGAAGGTTCTGGGCGCAGTGGAAGCATGTTTGGGATGACACCCAACTTTAATTTTTACCATGATCAAGGATTATTCTAGGATCAATATGATGATTAACTCTAGTCTAAACAAATTATAATCAAATATTTTGATAAAGAATAAATAGGTCCAAAACCTTTAGAAGGGATCTTTCACATAATGTTTATAATTAATTTCATAAAGAAGAATAATACCTGGATCTTTGGTATTTTTCTCCGTTGATGATGTTGATCAACCGGAATGATCCTTCCAGATTATCTCATTGTTCTTGTAAGAATCCAAACTAGAATCCCTCTATTGGTGATCCACACATGCACTGATGGCCTCCAATCGACCCCACTCATTCTCCAGGCGCTAGAGCAGTGAAGCGATTGTCTTGTGTCAGTCATTCTAGATCTCTTGTTCTTAAGACTTGAAGAATGTCTCTCATTATTGAGAGGGGGTGAAGAGGATTAGAGAGAGAAATTGTTTGGCTCAAAAATTCTCAATTCACTAGGTGTGTGGTGTGGTCTATGGCACAATATGCCTACTTGTCTATTTATATACATGAAATTTCAGTTACAATATTCAATTGCATAACTACAATTAAATACATTCATGAACTTATAGAAAACTCATTCTCATAATAATAATACTGTGTCATTATTCATGGTTCTCCAACTTGTGAAAAACTTAATTCTAAAATAAAATTCTGCGTCACAAAATAATACTAGCGTCATTATTATTTTAACATGTTCTAACTAGTTAAATTATTATTTACGGTCTTGCAAATAATTATTTTACTACTGGACCAACCATGGTCCGCTTGAACCCCGCTTCCATTTATTGAACACCTAAATAAATAAATAAAAAGATAATTTATTCTCTTAAAAAATATTTTATTTAAAATCTAGTAAATAAATATTTATTAAATGTTCAATAAAATAAAAAAGTATATTTTATTTAATTTTTACGATCATTTTATCTTGAATTAAATTATTCCACGATCTTGAGAATAATATTTATTTCATTAATTAAATTCAAATAGAATTTAACCGAGACCACCAAAAACACTTAGTGTGTGACCCTCTAGGATTATTTCTCTTTGGCATTAGGTGGGCTTGCCTAAAGTCCAAAAGTACGGTCTAGCATTGGGTCAAGGCATCCAAGATAAAGAACTTAAAGTCACAACAACAACATCAACATATGAATGCTCACTGTGTAATATAATTTCTTTGTTAAAATATCTCATCAACCAGGTTTCATGATTGTGTCATCAACAATAATTCTTGATACACTGTTCTTTGAATACCTAAAATAAACTCATCGTTACACCATGGACATGGAATTTCACGTGATGGTTCTATTTCAATCAAAGGGATGAGATATCAACTTCCATAAATGGAAGGGGAAAATCCTTCCTTGACATATCCATTAATAACATACCACCCATGATGCACCCAATGTACCCTACTTCCCGTCAATTATCTGCATGATGGTTTTCGTCAGTAAATCAAAGTATATAAGTCAAGACATGTATTAATGATAATCTTAAAGTCTAAGGAACATTACAAATGCTCGCATATAGAAATATTTGATGACATCAAAACATTCAGAATTCCTACTAGTGGGTATGTTCTCATAATCTCCTATCTTTGATATTACTAAGTGTGAACTTCCTGAGAGGAAGTCTCGTCCGCTTACGAGTACTCACATCTGAAAATATGAATGCTATGTGTCCCATCATAGTATTTCATCCAACCGCTGAACTATATTTAAGAATATTATTATATCATTTCAAGGATCTTAGCATAGCGAGGAACTGCCCTGACCTTATCAATGTAACAAATACTCTATGACATTATTACATCGTAGTCATGCAGAACAATGAATAATATGTAGTAATACATTAAATATCCATGTAATCAAAGTAAAACTAGTTGGTTCTAGGAAACCAACTCATACAAACTCCAACTTGGAATAGAGCCAACTACCTACAACTTTCAGTCCACTAGAACACACATGATGATCATGTTTTTTCTGAGTCAAGGCTTTTGTCAAGGGGTCCACCACATTGTCTTCCGTGGAAACACTACTCACTATAACTTCACCTCTATGAGAAATATCACTCAAGAGATGACACTTCCTATGTATGTGCTTCATCCACTAATGTTTTCCTTGTCTCTTTTGATAGCGCCACCACTACAGTATTATCACAGTACAGTGTGATGGGATCTTAACTACTAGGTATCGCTTTTGGATCCTAGATGAAGCTTCGCATCCAAACATCTTCTTTAGCTACCTCAGAATATGAAATATACTCGGACTCTACTGTAGAATCTACAACAACACTCTACTTTGAGCTCTTCCAGCTCACTGCACCTCCATTCAAAGTGACGATGTATCCCGTTTGAGATTTTGTGCCATCTTGATCAGTCTGGAAACTAGCATATGCATATCCTCTGATGACTAGTTCCTCACCTCCTCCATAAACCAGGATCATATCCTTAATACACCTCAGATACTTTAGGATAGTATTGACTTCCATCCATTGGAATTCACATAGGTCATGTTGACATCTTCCTACTTTACTCAATGCGTAGGTGACATCCAGCCTAGTACATAGCATGGCATACATGACTAATCCAATCACTGATGTGTATGGAATCCTTATCATTATCGTTCTTTCCGTATATGTCTGATGAAACATTTTATTGGAAATATTAATGCCATGTGACACTGGAAACAATCCCCTCTTGGATTGTTCTATACTGAATCTCTTCAGTATCTTATCATTGTATGTACTTTGACTTAGGCCCAGAAATCTATTGGATCTATCATGATGGATCTTGATCTCAAGAATATATGCTGCCTCACCCAAGTATTTCATAGAGAAGTATTGATTCAACCATTCCTTAATAGACTGTATGATTAGTATCTCATTTCCAATAAGTAATATGTCATCAACATATACTATTATTAAAATGAATGCACTCCCACTAAACCGTTTATACACACAATGCTAGTATTCATTCTTGATAAAACCAAATTCTTTTATGGCTTCATCAAAAAAAAATTCCATGACCCTGATGCTTAATTTAATCTATAAATGGATTTCTACAACTTGCATACCTTATTGGAATCCTTTGGATTCACAAACACTTTAGGTTGTGTCGTGTAGACATCTTCTTGAAGGTTCCCATTAAGGAATGCTGTTTTGAAATCCATTTTCCAAATCTCATAGTCATGTTAAGCCAAAATGTCATGTATAATTTTGATGGATTTTAAAATTGCAACTAGTGAGAAGGATTCATCATAGTCAATTTCTTGATGTTGTTTAAACCCTTTTTGCAACCATTCATGCCTTATAGGTACTGGATTGTCCTTCCATGTCCAGTTTCTTCTTGAATACCCATTTTCAACCAACAAGATTTATATCAACTGGAGGATCTACCAAAATCCAGACTTGTTTTTGGTACATGGAATCCATTTCAGAATTCATGGATTATTTCCACTTGGAAATGTATGTGCCACTTATTGCTTCCTTGTAGGTTAGAGGATCATTATTATCAACTAATAATGAGTCCCCATCCTTGGTAACTAGAAAACCATACCATTCTGCTTCTCTAACCACTCTTATACTCCTATATAGTAATTACGTCTCTAGAACAGATTATTCTTTCATGGGGATTTGTGGAATCTGTTCTTGTACCATCTCTTATATACCCCAATCCTCGACTTCATCAAAGTATATCTTTCTCCCACTATCTATTTTGAAGATGTGATCCCTCTCAAGGAATATAACATTTCTTTCCACAATAACCTTTTTGTATATGGGGTTTTTTAGGTAATATACCCTTGTTTCCTTGGGTATCCTATAATGTTACACATTGTGCCTCAGGGTGAGAGTTTGTTACCTGAAGAGGCCTCAACAAATGCTTCTCTACCTCGAACATGTAAATTCAATAACAAGGATTTTATTCCACTCCATAACTCATATGGAATTCCATTTATTGATTTAGTTGGTACTTATTTTAGTACGTGTGTTCCTGCTTTTAACGTATACCCCCAAAATGATAATGAAAGACTTGAATGACTCATCATTTATCTCACCATGTCAAATAAGGTGTGGTTCCTCCTTTCGCTTAAATCGTTACATTGAAGTGTGTAAGGAGGAGTGATATAAGGACCCGACCCTAGTTGCCTGAAGCCAGTGCCTTATTTGATTATATTGGAATACAATAAGGAATAAGAATCTCAAAGGACTGAGTAGTTTAGTATTATTGGAAACAAGATTCATACATAATTTCAAATTTACAACTTGAAATGAAAATACAACATACAAACTCCTTAGACAACATCCAAAACACCTAGGTTATTTCATCATGTCATTCATAATAGACTTCTTCATGTCCTGATAAAATGAAACATAATAAATAGGTGAGATAAAAATCTCATTATGAGTAAGAAATACATTAGAAGATATCATAACATAAATGTTAGGCATGTTGAATAAATAAAAACATATTCCTTTAACAAATAATAAACTTGATCACATTATGGCAGGTAAAAGAGATGAGTAAATATTTACATTGTATAACATAATCATGGTTATTATACTAGTCAAATAACCACATGAACCATCAATACTAATTTCATTATGGTATAATTCATAATGCGGGACAACATAACCATACTGTCAAGGCATCGTGCCAAGACCATAAATAATCATTTTGTCAAGGCCTTGTGCCAAGACTGTAGTTTGTCTCATGAGACCTACTGATGCACTGAGGGGCTATAGCAGGCCCGACCAGGCACTTAGTATGTCCAATGCATTCCTCATATGAACAGGTATAAACAACATATATATTCATATTTGAACTAATATATGAAATGTAAATAACTTTCCCCAAACATTAAGCATAAACACTAACCATTCAGAGTAACTTGGTGAATGGTTTAAAGATAGCACATCCACAGCCACAATAATAATAAGCCATTAAATTAAATATGGTAGATGATACCGTGAAATATTAATCCCAATAATACATAATAATCAATAAGAGTGTTGATATAGATGAAGATACTCTTATAAAATCTTCGAGTAATTCTTGAAATAAATACTGTTACACTTTGAAAAGAAGAGTTATTTTGGAAAAATATTTGTATAAAATAACAAGTGAATTAAGATATTATTTTCTTAGTAAAATGAGTGATTTAATAAATATAATGGTTTTGAAAAATAGATTATATAGTTCCATTGAAAATAGGTAAGAATTATATAAATTTCTTTGGATCGAGCTTGTATTTCGGAAATAATTTTATAAGTTCCTTTTAAAAAATGTAACCATCCGTAAAATAAGGAAATATTATGGTTGGTAAACAGATATATAACCCACACACATAAGTTTTTATGAGTACATAGTAATACACAAGAGTTTCATTCGGGTAATTAGACAATAAAAGTAACCCGGATGAAAATGGAAGTTCACGTGGAAAAAACCCTTACCTTAAGTCTGAATGTGTTCCCCTCATGAACTTAAGGTCCTGGAATATGAAATTAGACTCATTAATAACTTAATTCATAACATATTATATATTTATTTAGTTTATCATAATTCTTTTTAGTTCATTTATGTCCATGTTGATAAGTTATAATATCAAATTTTGTCATTCCGGAGTGTTCGTTTTCTTCATTTTTGTAATCGTTTCTCTTGTTTTTAAGTAATGCAGTTAATATGGAATGTATGTAAATATCCATGATTGAAATTAAATATTATTTATAATCATAAATAATTTTTAATGTTCATTTTTATCATTTGGTTACATGTAAATAGGATGAATCATTAGATGAATTATTAATGATAATCACTTAGATTATTTAAGCGGTATTTTGATTATTAGGAACTACTTTGGTCTTATGATTTAATAATATGTACATATACTGGTTCTAGAATATTAATTTGGTTATAATAAATATATTATTGACCTTTTAAACCATAAAAATGGTTTCATGACCAGTAATTAAGGAGAAATGTAAGAACGAAACTTCATCTTCCACAAAGGCTATAAATTGGAAACTCGTGGACGTTGATTTCATTTATAAAAAAAGGGGGAGAGAGAGAGGATATTGATGATTGATAGTCAATTAACATGATATAATTCCATTATATAGAATATAATTGAGTAATCATGTTCATTTGGATTGAGGAGGTGAGGAGAGGAAAAGAAAAGAGATGATCTTGAAAATAAAAGAAATGTTGAGAGATCCCTTATGAAAATTTGGCAGCCTAACAGCATCACTTAAAATTTCATAAAATTAAATAATGATAGAATAAGGGTATATAATAATATTTAAATAAAATTTAAATTAATATGAATACATAAAATCAAACTCCAACATATGATAATGGAAATTCAAATAGATAACATAAAAGAAGTGTCGGCAAAAATAGGAGGGTGAAGAATTCCCTCTCCTTGTAGAGTAATTCTTAGAACATGAATTTTGGGACCTCGGGGCCTTATGTAAACCTTGAGATGACACCTAGAGAGGTAAAACCACCAAATATTATTGGATGAGGAATTATAAATGAAATAAAACGAATGGATGAGTGGGTATTTGTTGAAAAATAGAGAAAGAGTTTTAATAATTTCAAAGGGACACCTCATTAGTGGTTTTTGCCAAACCATGGGGTTTCCCATGGTGTTTGCCCATGTATTTAGACACGTGGTACACCTAATGTCATATTTTACCATACAAAAGTCAACCATCCTTTTATTATGTCATTAAGATGTCACTAAACTACAAAAAACTCAAGACTGTATTTTTACTATTCACGAAAAATTCAAGTATTTTAGAAAAATCCCAAAAATTCACCCTACCCTTTTTCGACATGTCGAATCCAAAAATGAACTCCATTTCTCAAAAATAATTTTCTAAATATTATTAATTTATTTTTAAATAAAATCATATTTAATTCAAATAATAAAAATTTTAAGGTATAATTAGTTTTATCACATTGAAAAATTAATTAGGATCTCATTATCTTATTACCTAAATAAAATAAAATAGTATCATTATTTACTATTCATAAGGGTCATATTACTATTCATATTACTATCCATAAGTGTATGTTATGATTCACCAAAAATCAAGTTCATTCTATTAGTCTCCAAATTACTAACTTGTCATAACTCTAAATGACGGTTTTTTGAAATTTTAAACACAGTAGAGGAAAAGTTGTGTTTAATTGGTAGATTATAAAATGGATTCAATATTTATTTTCAAAACCATGGGGTGTTACATTATACCCTCTTTACAAAACAAATCCTCAAAATTCACAAAATCTTACATAAAAATATTATGGTATATCTTCAACATAAGCTCCTCATGCTCCCATGTTTCTTCCTCCATCTTATGGTTCCTCCAAATAAACCTTTACCAGACGAGTCATCCAATCACTAAATACTTGTTCTCTGGTATCAAAAATATTGATTGGATATTCATAATAAGACTGATCAAGCAGAAGTTCTACTTCTTCAAAAGTGAGTACATGTGTTGGGTCTAGCATATATTTTCATAACATTGCCACGTGGAACACATTATCAACTTTGGAGATACTTGGAGGCATTTCCAAATGGTAAGATAAGGCTCCAATTAGGTCTAGGATTTCAAAAGGTCCAATGTACCTAGGACTTAATTTTCCCTTCTTACAGAATCTTATAATACCCTTACATGGAGATACCTTTAAGAATATGGGATCCCCTTCTTGAAATTCCAAGTCCTTTCTTTGGTTATCAGCATAAATCTTTTTCCTAGTTTGAGCTATTTTGATATGAGTTTGGATAATCTTCACATTTTTAATTGTTTCCTCAACAAGTTCTGGGCCTACGAGATTTCTTTCCCCAACATCATACCAGCAAGTTGGTGTACAACATCTCTTTCCATACAATTCTTTATATAGTTCCATCTGAATAATGGAATGGAAGCTATTATTATATCAAAATTCTACGAGAGGTAAATACTGATCCCACATGCCTTGAAAATAAAGTGAACAAGACCTCAACATGTCTTCCAAAGTTTGAATAGTCCTTTCTAATTATCCATCATTTTGGTGGTGGAAGGCAGTTCTCAAATGAAGATCATTATCTAGGGACTTTTGAAGACACTTCTAGAATCATGATGTAAAATGGTGATCCCAATCAGAAACAATTAATGAGGGTACACCATTAAGTCTTACAACTTAATTAATATATATTCTTTCTAAACTTCCAAGTGGTAAATCTTCTCTTATAGCAAGGAAATGTTCTGATTTTATAAGATGGTCCACAATGACTCATATTGAATCATTCATTCTTGGAGTCTTTGGTAGTCCCATAACAATGTCCGTTATAATATCATCCCATTTCCACATAAGAATAGGAAGGGGTTTCATGAATTCTCCAGGACATTGTCTTCTAGCCTTCACCTATTGACAAACCAATCATTTTGAAACATAATCATCAATCTCCCTCTTCATGTTTTCCAACCAAAAATGGTCTTTTAGATCTCTAAACATCATTGTGCTACTAGGGTGTATATAGAAATTAGAGTTATGAGCATCATCCAATCATTCCCTATTTAGCTCAGGAATAGCAGGAACACAAAACCTCTTTTCGAATCTCAAAATAATACCTTCATATATGAAGTGAGTCAACTTCCCATCATTTATAGATTTAATTTTCTTTTGAAACTCCTCATCATCTGCCTAAAAACATTTTATCATTTCCAGTAAAGAAGGTTTGGAAACCATTTGAAAAGGTAGTGATGGGTTACCTTCCTTGATAATTACCATATCTATCTTTACTATATCCATGAACATAGAATCCCTTTTAACTCTCATCTTGTTCAGAATTCCATGGTCCTTTCTACTCAAAGCATTTGTTACCTTATTTTCCTTCCCTGAGTGGTAGTGTATTGTGCAATCGTAGTCTTTGAGTAGCTCAATCCATCTCCTTTGTCTCATGTTGAGTTCCTTCTATAATAATATATATTTCAAACTCTTATGATCATTATATATCACAACGTTTTCTCCATAGAGGTAATGTCTCCAAATATTCAAAGCAATTATTATCACTGCTAACTTAAGATCATGAGTTGGATATTTTTTTCATGAATTTTTAGCTGCCTAGACGCATAGGCAGTCACTCGATCATTCTACATAAGGACACAACCATGTCCTTTCTTTGATGAGTCACTATAGATAACAAACCCATCATTCCCTGATGTTAGGGTTAGGATCGAAGCATTCACTAACCCCCTCTTCAATTTTTCAAGACATTATTAACATTACTTGGTCCATATGAACTTAACCCATTTGAATGTGAGCTTAGTCATTGGGTTAGCTAAACAGGTGATGTTCTGAATGAAACGCCGATAATAACTTGATAAACCAATAAAACTACATACTTAATTTATGTTCACTAGAGTAGGCCATTCTTGCACAACCTTTTTCTTTATAGGATCTACATATATTCCATCCTTATAGATAATGTGGCCTAGAAAGGAGACTAATTGGAGACAAAAATTACACTTTCTAAACATCCTATATAATTTATTTCTTCTAAGTGTCTTCATAATAGTGCACAAGTTATTTTCATGATCTTCAGGGATTTTAGAGTATACCAAAATACCATCAATAAACACCACTAAAAATTCATCAAGATATTCCTTGAAGACTCTGTTCATGAGATCCCTGAAAAAATTGGTGAATTAGTTAATCCAAAAGTAATTATTATAAACTCATAATTCCCATACTTGTTTCAAAATGATATTTTTGGAATGTCTTCCTTCCTTACAAGAAACTGATGATATCCAAATCAAAGATCAAACTTCGAAAAATATTGGGCTCCATGAAGATGATCAAATAAATCATCAATTTGTGGTAGAGGATAATTATTATTTATTGTAATAACATTTATTTCCCTGTAATCAATTCCCAACCTCATGGATCCATCTTTCTTCTTGACAAAGAGGATAGGGGATCCCCATAGAGAAACACTAGGTCGAATAAATCCTTTATCACTCAATTCCTCTAGTTGTTTCTTTAGTTCCACTAACTCCATAGTGTCCATTCTATAAGATGTCTTTGATATGGGCCTTGAACCATGAATTATGTCAATGGAAAACTCAGTTTCCCTCTCTAGAGGATGTCCAGGAAAATCCTCTAGAAAGAAATAAATATATTCTTGCACAACAGGTACACCCTTTATCTGTACATTCTTCTACTCACCGCTATTTATCTCATTCCCTTCATCCCCAATAATTGAATTCAATAGAGATACAAGGGGTGGATCTAGATGAGAATCAAATGGTGAGGTTTCAGATCTAAAAATAAGGGATTCAACACCATTCTCAAAAATTATAGCTTATTTCTTCTTGAAATATATCTTTCCATAATAATTTGATAGCCAATTCATAATGATAATTATATCATTGTCAACCATTGGTATGATAATAATGTTAGCAACTAAAGAACATTTATGACTCATGAGGGGGGATAATCGACACGCCTTTGTTGCAATGATACATCCACTAGGGGTTTTGACAGATAACTCCTTTAATAAATAAAATTGGACATATCTAATTTTCTTGGAAGACTGGGAAGATATAAATGAATGTGATGATCCAAAATCAAATAAATTATAGGCTAAGTTGGATGAAACGATCAACGTACCTACCACAACTTTGTTAGGAACACCAACCTCCACGGTTGTGACCGCGTAAGCTTGGTCTTTCTCCCTTTTCCTTATTTGGGGAACATTTCCCAAACCCATAGGACATTCATGTGCATAACGTCTCATCTCTGTGCAATTGTAGCACAGAACATTGGCAGCTTATTTCTTCCCCTTACAATATAGAGATAGGTGGCCTTTTTCTCCACACTTGTAACAGATACCCATTCCCTTCAGGCAAGTTCTATGGTGTTTCTTCCCATAATTATTGTATGATGGAAATTAAACTCTTCCCTTCTTCCCAATTTATTTATTTAATTTCCTGGAGTTTTCAGTAGCCTTCTTCTTCTCATTATTTCCCTAAAATTCATAAGACTTAGAGAATTCATTTTCTATATTGATATCACTTGAGACTATATCTTCATATTATTAGAAACATTGGGAGACTAGAGCCCTTCTGAGGAATGGTTTTAAACCATCAAAGAATCGATCAGTTTTTCACCTTGAATTATGTATGTAGTCATCAGCATGCCTTGCTAGCCTTGTAAATTTGTCTTCATACATGGCAACATTTTCACCCCCCTTCTGCCTCAGATTCAATAATTTCCTCTCCATATCTACTCATTGTACATGAGGGAAATATTTTTCTAAGAATATTTACTTAAAATCCCTCCTTTCCATCTCTTTTATTTCTTCCTCCTCCTTTGTGTTTTGGATTAATGACCACCACTAATCTGCATCTCTCGTTAAATGATAAACTACCATGACAACCTTCCCTCTTTCGTTGCATCCCAAAGTGAGAAATATATTATCAAGGGAATGTATCTGATGCTTTGATACAAACAAGTTTTAAGTCCCATTTAATGATGGAGGTTGTTGTCTCATAATGTGATCTAACATAGCTCCTCCGTGTGGTGGATCCGGATGCTCCATATAGGTAAGGTTTTTATTCAGAAGCTAAGTAAGTTGTCCCATTATAGTTATGAGTTTCTCAGCACCAGTCACAGCACCAAATCCAACATCATTATCTTGCATCAGAGGGAAATCTCTACAGGGGACACGTGCATTTGTGAGGTTTCCATTCCTTCCACTAGGCACCATCTCTAGATTATGGCACACACTAGATTAAGTTATGTCCATAATGTGTAATATTATCTTAACAAAATACTTAGCACAAATTGAAATCTTACCCATGGCTAATCCAATAATCAAAAAAATGGTTTCTTTGAGGAAAATTTTACATGTAAACCCTTCATAATGGATTGTAAAGAAAATGTGAATTATCCTAAGAATATCCCTTGGGAGTGTCATAACCAAGAGTGCAGCAAGCCCCATTGGCATGTACTAGGAATCCTTAGGTCAATCCCGAAACTCCTTGTCGAATCTTTCACTCCTAGGTACATCAATGCTAGAGCTGCCTCAACCTGCTAGTATACATACATGGATATATTGCTTGAAATATCAACATAATATATTCCTTACCAAAATACCAGGATGTTCTTATATTGTTATCCTAAAATACTATCTTGGGGACTCCTCCCTAATCTACTTTTTCTAAATCTAGTTTATATGTTTTCTATTAAGCTTTCTATTATACCAAATGTAAGGACTCGACCCTAGTTACCTGAAGTCGGTGCCTTATTTGATTACATTGGCATAAAACAAGGAATAAGCATCCTGAAGGACCGAGTAGTTTAGAATTATTGGAAATAGGATTCATACATAATTTCAACATTACAACTTGAAATGACAATACAACATAGAAACTCCTTAGACAATTTCCGTAACTCCTAGGTTATTTCAAAATTTTATTCATAGTAGACTTATTCATATACTAAGAAACTGAAACATAATAAAGGGGTGAGCTCAAATTATTAGTAAGAGTAAGAAATATAGCGGATGATATCATAACATAAACATTAGGCATGTTGAATATATAAAAACATATTCCTTTACCAAATAATAAACTTGATGACATTATGGCAGGTATAAGAGTTGAGTAAATATTTCCATAGTATAACATAATCATGGGTATTCTACTAGTAGAATAACAACACAAACCATCAATACTATTTTCATAATGTGGGAATGCATAAGGTGGAACAACATAGCCCTACCATCAAGGCCTCATTCCAAGACCATAAATAATCATTTCGTCAAGTCATTGTGCCAAGACTGTAGTTTGTCTCATGAGACCTAACGATGCACTGAGGGGTTATAGCGGGCCCCACCTAACACTTATTATGTCCAATTAATTCCTCATATGAATAGGGATAAACAAAATATACATTCATATTTAAACTAATATATGAAATGTAAATAACTTTCCCCGAACATTAATCATAAACACTAACCCTTCAGAGTAAATTGGTGAATGGTTTAGAGATAGCACATCCATAGCCAAAATAATAATAAACTATTTAATTAAATATGGTACATTATAACATTAAATATTAATCACAATAAAACATATGAATCAATAATATTGTTGAAATAGATGAAGATACTCTTTTAAAATCATCGGGTAATTCTTGAAATAAATACTCTTTCACTTTGAAAAGAAGAATTATTTAGGAAAAATATTTGAATAAAACCAGAATTTAATTATAATATTATTTTCTTAGTAAAATGACTTATTAAATAAATATAATGGTTTACAAAATCAGATTATAGAGTTCCCTTGAAAATAGGTAAGAATTATAGAAATTCCCTTGGATCGAGCCTGTATTTCGGAAACAATTCCGAATGTTCCTTTTAAAACGTGTAACCATCCATAAAATAAGAAACTATTCTAGTTTCTAAACATATATATAACCCGAACACATAATATTTGAGGAGTACATAATAATACACAAGAGTTTCATTGGGGTAATTAGACAATAAATGTAACCTGAATGAAAATGGAAGTTCGGGTGAAAAAACCCTTACCTTAAGTCTGAATGTGTTAACCTCTTGAACTTAAGGTCCTGGAATATGAAATTATACTCATTAATAACTTAATTAATAACTTATTAGACATGTATTTAGTTTTTCATAATTATTTTTAGTTCATTTATGTCATTATGGATAAGTTATAATATAGAATTTCATTGTTCTGGAGTGTTTGTTTTCTAGATTTTCATAATCGGTTCTCTTGTTTTTAAGTAATGGAGTTCATGTGGAATGGATGTAAATCTCCAGAATTGAAATTAAATATTATTTACGAACATCCATACGTGTTAATGGTAATTATTATCATTTTTATTTCAAGTAAATAGGATGAATCAATAGATGAAGTATTAATGATATTCACTTAGATTATATAAGTAGAATTTTGATTATTAGGAACTAGTTTGGTCTTATGATTTAATAATATGTACATATAATGGTTCATGAATATTAATTTGGTTTTAATAAAAATATTATAGTCTTTTTCAACCATAAAAATGGTTTCATGACCAGTAATGATGGATAAATTGAAGAACGAAACTTTTTCATCCACAGAGGCTATACATTAGAACCTCATGAACATTGATTTCGTTAATAAAAAAAAGAGTGAGATAGAGTGGGTATATTGATGATGTTTAGTAAATTAATATGATATAATTAAATTATATAGATTATAATGGATTTATCCTGGTCATTTGTACTAAGGAGGTGAGGAGAGGAAAATAAAAGAGATGAACTTGAAAATAAAAGAAAAGTTGAGGGATCCCTACTGAAAATTTGTCATCCTAAAGGCGTCACATAAAATTTCATAAAATTAAATAATGAAATAAAAACGGTATATAATCATATTTAAATCAAAATTACAATAATATTAATACATAAAATCAAACTCCAACATATTAGAATGGAAATTCAAAGAGATAACATAAAAAAGAGTCGACTAAAAGAGGAGGGTGAAGAATTCTCTTACCTTGTAGAGTAACTCCTAGAACATGAAGTTTGGGACATTTTAGGATTAAGGACATATTTGGATAACTCTTAGAGAGGTAAAACCACCATATAATCAAGGATGGGTTATTTTTAATGAATGAAAACAAATTGATGGGTGCGTATTTATAGAAAAAGAGAGGGAGTTTTTTAATAATTTCAAAGGGACACCTCGTTAGTGGTTTTTTCCAAACCATGGGCTTGGCCAAGTTATTTGACCATGGTTTTAGACACTTGGGACACCTCATGTCATATGTTACTATACACAAGTGTACCATCCTTTTATTATTCCATTATGATGTCATTAAACTAATGAAAACTCAAAACTGTATTTTTACTATTCCTGAAAAATTCATGTATTTTAGAAAAATCCAGAAAATTCACCCCTACCCATTTTAGATGAGTAGAATTTAAAAATGAAGTCTGTTTTTCAAAAATAATTTTCTAAATGTTATTACATTAATTTTTCAATAAAATCATTGTTAATTCAAAAATTAACAATTTTAAGGTATAATAAGTTTTATATCACATTGAAAAATTAATTAGGATCTCATTATCTTATTACCTTAGGAAAATAAAATAATATCATTATTCAAAATTCATAAGGGTAATATTACTATTCATATTACTATTCATAATGGTATGTTACTATTCACCAAAAATCAAGTTTGTTCTATCAGACTGTAAATGACTTACTGGTCACAACTCTATATAACCGTTTTTTGAAATTTAAAACATAGTAGAGGCAAATTTGTGTTTAATGTATAGATTACAAAATGCATTAAATATTTATTTTCAAAACCATTGGGTGTAACAAGTGAGTTGGGATATGATCCCAAACTCTCATAAGTAATAAATGTAGTCTTGATTAAGATATTCCCCACCTCGGTCTAGGTGGATTTTCTTAATCTTCTTACCAAGATGGTTCTCAACCTCATTCTTGTATTCCTTGAATTTATCAAAGGAATTTGATGTATACCTCATTAAGAAAATATATCCATAACTACTAAAATCATCTGTATAAGTTATGATATATGTGTACCCACCCTTACTTCAATTGGAAATGGTCCACATACATCGGTATGAGCCAATTCAAGAAGCTCTTTAGCCCTTTCACCTATCCCACCAAATGGGGATTTTGTCATTTTCCTTGTAAACATGCATGACATATACCAAGTGGTTTTAGTTCAAAAGAATATAAATATCAATCTTGATGTAACTTTTTCAAGCATTTCTCATTTGCATAACCTAGTTGGTGATGCCAATGTTGGGTGTGGTATGAGTCATGTGAATTATCTTTGTCATCGATTGTCATTACTTGGTTTGTTTAATCCAACACATAAAGTCCGTTAAATAAATGTTCCCTACCAAAACAAATGCTATCTTTATAAATGAAGAAACATTGATTTCCAAACATGAAAAAAAATCCATCTATATCTAGTCTAGATACAGAAATTATGTTTTTGGTTACAGAAGGCACACAAAAAACCATTTGACACCAAGATCATCCCAGTTGGAAACGTGGGGTGGTATTCCCCGATAGCTACAGTAGCAAATCTGGCTCTTTTGGCTATTGTAGAACTACCTCCCCTTAGTCAATATTCCTGAATCTAATTGGTTCTTATATGAGGATAAATTTGTGAGAACCAATAGTTGTATCTAATTCCCAATTTGTAGTAACAGATAGATTGCATTCAATAAAAAACGCAGATAAAGCTTCCCCTAGCTTCTTAGGTTGGGTGCAGTTCATCTTCCAATGGACCTTCTTGCCACATGTGAAACAAACATCCTCTTATTCTCTTGCCTCTCCTTTGATCTTCCATTTCTCGAAAGGTTGTAAAAAGATTTGGTGTTAATTCTCTTCGCTTTCCCTTTCCTTTTATTCTCCATAAGGAAAAATCTATTTTTGTGCTTCATATCTTTGTCCACTTGGTGAATGAGGTTAAGAAGATCTGATAGAGACTTTTCATTGTTTTCCATGTTGAAATTGAAAACAAAGTTATAGAAGCTCTGAGGGAGTGATGCGAGAATGCGATCAGTGCTAGTTCTTCGGGGAGTTTAAACCCTAGAACCTCCAGGTGATAAATATATCCATTGAGCCTGAATACATGAGGCTGAGGTGGGGAACCTTCTGCAAGATTACTCTAAAATAGTGCCTTAGAGATCTCCAACCTTTCTTTTCTTACTCTCTCCAAGTAAAGACCACGGAGGTGCTCGAGCATGCTATAAGCATCCATGTTTTCATGATACTTCATGAGCTCACTAGACATTGATGATAACATCAAACATTGAACACTAAACACATCGTTCATATGTTTCTCATAGACCATGAAATCATCATCGCTCACCTCTTTGGCAGGAAAATCAGGTAATGCGGACTCCAGTACATAATACTTCTATTCATGGCATAGGATAAGCTAAAGGCGTCTAAACCATTCATGGATGTTACTGTCGGTGAGGATGTTGTCTTTATATAGAATTGATCACAGGGATAGTGTGGTTGACAAGCTTTTCATTTATATTGTACAATTAAAAGAGAATATCATTACTACATTCTTGATTACATTTTATGAGAAATAAAAAAAAATTAAGTCTCCCACTATTATATCAAGCCCCAATGGCCCTCACCATTGAACTCAGAATGTCCATTTTCCAAGACATTCTAGTGGAAAGGATCCATATTCTTCTTCGCAAAACCCCAACAAGGTTTGTTCAATCAATTAGAAGGTATTTTGGTAAGTAGTTTTTTGCCAACTATGGGCTTAAAGCTCCTTGATCTGTTGAGTGGACTCCCCAATCTTGAAATCATGACTTTGGATTTCCTCAACACTTGCCTCCAATATTACACCAAGTCTAGAAAGGGCTACTCCTCTTGATGTAATATTGTTAAGTCAACCTGGAACCTTTCATAAGGGATTATTGTATAAAATTATGTGTCCCAACAAGGGTTGGTCAAACACATAGTTTAATTGAATTTTTCACTTAATCAAGTAAAGGAAGTCCTGTTCTGACTTAATATTTTATTTGTGGGATTTTTCTCTCTTATGATTGAATTGACTATTATCACACACTTGTTAATATTAAGTGGAACTTACTTGAGGGATTAACAATGTCTTGATAATATTTACGCATAATTCTAGTTTATTTATATCCATCTTGCATGCTTGTTTAATTCATTAATTATGTGATCGTGAAAACACATACATATTGATAAACCATGCAACTAAAAAAAATAAAGTAAATGGAATGATCAAGAGATTTTATAATGTTTAGTTTATCAAGAGGTTGATAAAATATCCCTGACCTATAGGAGAAACACCATGAACCTTTTGGGTTCGTGTTTACAACTTCCACTTGTCCTCCTCTATATCTCCTGGGATTGGTTTCATCTCAACTCTAGCTTGAACAACCTCCAATTACATAGGAGTTCCATCCATTACATATGACTTTTTAACTCCCATGTAGGTGAGGGGTAAAACAAGGTTTTACATAAAAGAAACCTTGGGCACGCAGGCCCTGCATATTAATGAGGAGAAGGCTCGCAGGACAAAAAATTTAATTTAAATAAATAAATTTAAAGAAACCATCCACATACAAAGGTCTTGGTCTAGCTCATGATCATCAATACATGCAATGATATTTACACATAAATAAAACTAGCAATCAATTCTTTAATCATTATTTTTTTAAGATAAATCATGCTCGAATCAATTAATTATCATCATTAATTAATCAATCCTTTTATCTTAAACCATTTTTTGAATTTTTATTAGATTCTCATCCATCTTAATTTTAAACAAATGAATTCATTTAAAATTATCTTTGTACGTAACTTGTACCTTGGAGGAAACCTGGTGAATTCCTATTCATAACTACCCAATGAGTATAAATGAACATTACATAGATGTTAAATTAATAACATATATATATAACACCTATCACGTGTTGTGCATTATCTTTATGCCCGCACGATGGTATACGTCTCATGGGTTTGTATAATATAATAATAAATTTTAATAAATATGCATAATTTGGATGAGTACACGACATGTAGTTCCAACTACACATCGTGTACTATTTTTCGTCGTCCATTTTAAGTACATGCCTGGGGAAATGGTGTGTGAATGTACATCAGAAATCGTCGGAGTACACAGTTTTTCCAATTGGACACACACTGTATATTTCCTCATTACATGGTCTAAAGTTGTGCTAGACATGTACGGGGTACATGGTCCAACCCTAACCCTAAGGGACTACATGTTCTGTCAATGTGGGCCACACAGCGTGTAATCCAGAAACCGTGTGTCACCTATTCCTAGTCAGCACACAAAGTCATTTAATTCATAGAAATACTCCAACACACGGCTTGGTTTGGGGGACCAGTCTGATGCATTGAATCTTGACTACATGGCGTGTACTGACGAATACACACCCTGTATTCTGGTGTTGTATGGCTAGGAATATTTGGCACCCCTTCACGGGATCCTCTATTTTATTTTAATCAAAATTAAAAGAAAAGATTGTTTCTATAAGGTGAATGAGAAATGAAAGAGGAGGAAAAGGTCTTGATATTTAGATTTACATAATGATGAACTTGAATTGAAACAACTAAATTATTAAATGTGTAGGTCATCAACGAAATATTTAAATAATTATAAACTATGATGTAACCCCTCTGATACCACTTGAAGGTTCTGGGCATAGTGGAAGAATGGTTGGGATGGAACCCAAATTTAATTTTTACCATGATCAATGATTATTCCGGGATCAATACGACAATTAACGCCAATCTCTAAGAAATATAATCAAAGAATTAGATAAAGATGAAAGAGGCCTAAAACCTATAGAGAGGATCTTGAACATCATGTTTATAATGGATTTAATTGATTTCATAAAAAAAATACCGGGACTTTGGTATTTTTCATCATTGATGATGTTGATCATCTTGAATGACCCTTTTGGATTATCTTGTTGTGCTTGTATGGATCCAAGCTAGAATACATCTAGTGGTGATCCACATGTTCTATGATGGCCTCCGATCAACACCGCACATTCTCTGGGTGCTAGCATGGTGAAGCGAGTGTCTTGTTTCAGTCATTCTTGATCTATTGTTTTTCGTCCTTAAAGAACATCTCTCATTCCTGAGAGGGGAGATAAAAGGATTCGAGAGAGAAATTTTTTGGCTCCACAATTCTCAACTCACCAAGAATGTGGTGTGGTATATGGCACAATAGGCCTACTTGTCTATTTATATACATGGAATTTCAGTTACAATATTTAATTTCATAGCCACAATTAAATACATTCATGAATGTATATAAAACCCATGCTCATAATAATAACACTGCATCATTATTCATGGTGTTCCAACTTATAAAAAACAAAATTATAAAAAAAAATCCGCGTCACAAAATAATATTAGCGTCGTTATTATTTTAACTTGTGCCAACTAGTTAAATAATTATTTACCATCTTTAAAATAATTATTTTACTACCGGATCGACCTTGGTCCACTCAAACTCCAATTCAATTTATTGAACACCCAAATAAATAAATAAATAAATTATTCTCTTAAAAAATATTTTTTTTACAAACTAGTAAATAAATATTTATTAAATGTTAAATAAAATAAATAAATATATTTAATTTAATTTATGTGATCATTTTAACTTGAATAAAATTATTCCACAGTCTTGAGAATAATATATATTTCATTAATTAAATTCAAATAAAATTTAAATGTGACTACCAAAAACACTTAGTGTGTGACCCTCTAGGATTCATTCTTGTGGGAATTAGGTGGGCTTGCCTAAAGTCCAAGAGTACTGTCTTGAAATACGTCAAGGCGTCCAAGATAAAGAATGTAAATTTGAAAAAATGACTTCCATATATGAACCCTCACTATGTAATATAATACGTTTGTCACAATATCTCATCAAGCAGGTTTCATGATTGTGTCATCAACTTTTATGCTTGATACATCGTTCTTTGACTACCTGAAAGAAACTTGTCATTACACCATGGTAATTGAATTTCGTGTGATGGTTCTATTTCAATAAAAGGGATGAGATATCAAATACCATAAATGAAAGGGTCAAATCCTTCCTCGATTTATCCATTGATATCATACCACTTATGACACACCCAATGTACCCTACTTCCCGCCAACTATCTGCGTGACAGTTTTCGTCAATAAATCAAAGTGCGTACGTCATGACACATATTAATGATAATCATAAAGTCTATGGATCATTACACACACTATCATATAGAAACCTATGGTGACACCAAAACATGCAAAATTCCTAATCGTGGATCTATTCTCATAATCTCTTATCTTGGAGATTACCAAGTGTGAACTCCATGAGAGGAAGTATAATCAGCTTACAAGTACTCGCACCTAACAGTCTGCATGCTATGTCTCTCATCATAGTATGTCATCCAACTGCTGAACTATAATTAAAAATATTGTTATAGCATCTCAACGTTATCATCATAGCAGGGAACATCCATGACCTTATCGATGTTACAAATACTCTAAGACATTATTACATCATAGTCATACATAACAATGCAAAATATGTAATAATAAATTAAATATCCATGTAATCAAAGTAAAACAGTTGGTTCTAGGAAACCAACTCTTAAAGAATCCATACTCACTATGGTCCATCCCATAAGTCTAATCCATTACCCATTCTCGAAGCTATAAAGTATGGATGTGTCTTAAGGGGACCATGTTGGGTGTGAGTATGAACTCAGTTGGCCACTACTAACATGTTCCTATATTACATTCATATTTATGTTAGTGTATGAATATTTAAATATATATAATTAAATAAAATATAGACTATCTTGCTTTACTTATGCTCAATATCCACAAGGGGGTGTTTACCTACCTCATCCAATGCAAGAGTGGAATGATATATCCATTAACTGTCACACCAGAAACCCTTGGTTTCCCAACCTTATATGTGTTGGTTAGCACCACATCCCAATAAATATCACATGTAACTTCTTGTCAAGTATAATTTGTGTTCTCATGACTCTCCTAATAAACATGTCACAAGTTCCTCACACATCCATTCATCTAAACACTATTAACTCAGTGTATGAATATGTAAATAAATAGCATAAAATCACACGTAAACTCTCTTTCTTTACTTGTTCTCAATAGGCACAAGGAACCATTTACCTGCCTCATCCAAATTCAGAGTGGAATGATATATCTATTGTCTGCCACATCGAAAAAACCCTTGGATTCCCAATAATATACATTTCATTTATCACATCATTCCAATCAATACCACCTTTAGCTTGTGGAGTATGACTAGTGTTCCCACGACCCTCTCAATAAATATGTCACAAGTCCCTCAAACATCCATTCATCGAAACACCATCATCTAGACATCCTGATGTCCTAAGGCATGATGACACCCACCCTTCCATAAACCTGTCCCATCGGCCTCCATATCACAATGAGTCTCATCCCCCATCTGATGGTCTCACACTATCAATTGTGGGTTTCTATGGTGAGAACCTCCTCCATAACTGATGTTCATCACCATCCCCTATGTCTCTGTAACTACAGAGGTCTCTGTCACAAAGAGTGGTAAACACCACCTCACTGATTCCTGCCCTATGTTCACACAACTCCAATTGAACTATTCACTAACAATAGTGAGTGGAAATCACCAACCATCCTAATACACACCATCTAGATAAAATCAATTACGATATGATAACTTTTTTACCCAACCCACAACATGGATCATTACCATCTACCTCATCCCTAAAAACTTAGGTGTCACATCCTAGTAACTAACATCACCCCATGTATCTTAGGCTATTCCCAAAATGTTATCATGGCACTCCCATAACCATCTCACATAATTATATAAATTAAATAATTGGCACATCCTTCCCAAATGAAAATAGAAACCCATTCCACAAAAATCATTCTTTCCAAGAATAAACATATTCAAAAACATGGAATTTCCATGAGAATCTTTCGATTACATTATAAAAACAAAATCATAACATGAAGGGTCACACTCAAAACACCACAACCATTCTTATTAAATATGAATCTAATAGAACATATAACAACAAGTGAATGTAAGGAACCGCCTACCTTATACTCATAGGTTATCACTCAATGAATATCGGCCCCTAGATCAAGCTATATCATACGAAAAATTAGGATCTGAAAAACACCCTAAAAATAGGGTAAAATATATCAAATGGAAATAAAGTTCAAAATAGTGAGATAAAAAAGAATGGAAGAAAGATGACTAGTAGCCTTACTTCTAGTTATCCAATGTGATAGAAAATGATGAATCAAATCCCAAACATAAAATATCCCTCAAATTATTAAAATATGGGATAAGGTAAAGCTCCCACTTCTAGGTGCATAAAAGGTACAAGAAATGAGGATAGTTATGTATAAATAAGGGAGAGAAAATTTGGTAATTTTACCCCCTTTTAATGATTTGCACAGTTAGACCACATGTTTTTTCTAACATTGTTCCAACTATGTGGTGCCATCGTAAAAATGTGCCCCACCTCACATGGCTAGGTGCATGGTTTTTTCAAATCATACATAGCATGTACACCCTCTCTGTATTTTTCTATAGGTTCACCATATGGCTTGTTGGACACCTCTCATGTTTAGACTAAACTATTCCCATTTAGAAAATGGTCTGCACAGTGATCACTAACCATGCGCCAACCGTGTGCCCAGTTCTCTCTCTCCTATATTTAGATTTTTGAAGCCCAACACTCTTGAAAGCCAACTAAATCCTTAAGACACTTAATGAGAATTAATTCCCATCCCAAAACAACACATTACCATGTTTTAACTCTTGGAATTATTTTTTGACACTTAATATCAATGTTGGATCATCCCCTAACTAAAAGTTTGACTTCCCCCAAAAATGTCCAACCTATTTAAAAACACAAGATATTATAGGAAACATAATAAAGGGTGATATTAGATACTCAATAAAGGTAAAAATAATATATATTAATCAATGTTCATATGAAATAATAAGATATCCATAAGGTTATGATAACATGATCATAATTTACAATAATCATACACAATTAGTCAAATATCATTAATAAAAAATCATGGAATAAGGATTTTTCATAATAGAATACATAAGTAATATATTATTAGAATCATCAATAATTAACCATGGGCCTTGATAACATATCACAAGCATAGTACGTAAGTTTTTTTCATACACAAAAGCATATAAAATCATTTCATTAGTCAAGAATCACATCCAAACTATCATAGTGGACTGGGTTCACTATATATTTCATCATTTCCTTAATACAGTTTCACTTCCAAGACTAAATTATTATACAAAGTAACTTACTGAACTGGGTTCACTCCTCATTTTTGTCCTTTTTATCTCACGAGATGTCCATCTTTACCCAATTCATTGGAGAACTATATAATTCTAATCCCACCCATAACATAATGAAAACCATAAATATGTGTTCCACAAGATCATAAGACATTCATCATATAATCTTATCATAACCAATGTAATGGAAATTATTTTTATAAAAATTTCATCATTTCATCATAGCATAACCCATGTAAAATAAATCTGTTGTATAAAGGTTTCATAAAAAACCAATAAACCCCTGAAAAAGAAATGGGTTTCATAAAACCATACTTAAATAATCATTATTATAATTAATATAAAAAATTGGATGGCATCAAATGAGAATATCCCCAGTGAAACATAAAAATATTTAGAGGATTTTGGAATAGATGAAAATTACCTTTAAAATAACATTTGAACCTTTCTTTGAAAACACAAGAAAAATATCCTTTTCTTTTGATAAAATTTTATCTAAAAATTCCCATAGTATTAAGAAAAATATTTTATTTGAAAATAAAGATAGAAACTTTTAAATTAATATCCAAAAAAATAGAGTTTATAATGGTGGAAAAATTTATTCATAATGTATATGTTAAAAGAGAACATTCATTTCTCACTTTTGAAAAAAGTTGAAAAATGGCTTCTTTTGAAAAAAATTCTTTAAAAATATTCATTGTAAACCTTTTTAAATATAGTAAAATGTAATTAAAATGAAAATTTTAAAACATTTAATGTATTTTTAAAAAATTCAAAAATATAATTTGGAAGATTATGGAAATGGAAGAATATTTTTATCAACCAAAGAAGAAATGAGGAAATTTCTTCATTAAAAACGTTTTCTTGGTCATTTTATATACCAATGATAGGAAAATGGTAAAAATAAATAAAAAATATAAATAAAAAAATTAGAATAAAATATATGTGTTTTAATGGAGAATATCCTTATAATTTCCCTCAATGGAAATTTACCATAGACAATCTAAAAAATAAATGACTTTGCAACATAAATTTCATACATCAGGTCTCGTTTTACTTCGTAAGAGTTCAAATATACAAAATAACAAATATAATTTTTTTATAAATATATATTCTAAAACAATATTTGTAACACCAGAGATTTTTATGAGAAATATTTTGATTTTATGTAATTTACATCATCAAAAGAATCTTTCACTACACACAACACTAGTTTGGCTTGCTTTACACGCAATCACGACCTTCCTCGATAGCTTGCATTGTACGCAATACCGAGTTTCACTAAACAACGATATGCTATTAAAATATTATTAAAACTAGCTGTTATGAATTATAATACCCTCTTTTTGAAATTTTATTTTTCAAAATGGACTTCATTTTTGGATTTGGAATGTCGAAATTATCCTAGGGTGAAATTTTGGTAGTTTTCTGAAAACTTTCAATTTTTGATGAATAGTGAAAACACTAGGTTACTCTTTAAAAAACGACTTTTTATAATTATTTATTTAAATTTATTTTATGTGAAAATTGATACATAATACCTATATAAGTTCAATGTCATTAATTGGAGTCATTTTATACTAATTTTATACATATAAAAATTTTATTGAACGTTTCACCGTCTTTTACCCACCTCCTAGGAGAATTTGAAAATTTACATAAAACTTAATTTTACCGCTTTTGTGAGTGGAATTTCAAAAATCCTAGAGACATGGTTAATATCAATGCGTATAATGGGTTTCAAAAAGATAAAAATAATTTTTGCTGAATAGTAACTTTTTACTTTTTTTTACCACAGTTAAAAATAAATAGGATAATTAATGGTAAAAATGATATTATTATTACCCTAACATGTGTTCTAATTCTATTTTATATGTTTAATTCTACCAAAAAAAACTTAGAAATAAAATATGACCATTTAGGTCCACTTGGATTAGATTAGGACATTTAATATTATTTTATTTAATGAAGAGTTAAAATAGTTAAAATCAAAGTTTAATAAATAAAACATTTTTAATATGGGGTTATAAATAAGATAAATTCGACAATAAATATTAATTATAAAGATAAAAATATTTCCTACATAATGGTATTTTATTTATAATTTTTAGACTTTAGATAATTTAATATATTTATGACACAATGATGATGCAGTAATTACCTTATTAAGGAAATATTAACATAATTGATATTATAAATACCCAAATAAATGTAATTTGAGAATTTTTAAGAATTAAGCTAATTTTATAAGTGAATATGACGTATTTTTATTGATTTAATTAATTTTTTTCGAACTAATCATGCTGTTATGATTTTCACAAAAATCAAGTACCAAATAGTGTCAAAATTGACATAAAATAGTTTTTAAAACAAATATTATATTATTAATTGTAATTTTATTCTTAAAAATCTAAAGTTCGGCCAAATAAATTATATAAGGTTATATATATTAATAATAAACAACTTTAGGTTCGTTTGACTTGTTATAATATGTTTATTAATCATATAGTGTAAGAAAACAAGAAGACACGGTAAAAGTTAAATTATTTAACTTAGAGTTAAATCTAAATGATAAGGTTAAAATAGTAACCTAAAATTGTCTAAAATCTATTAGTTTAGAGGATTTCTACCCATCCCCACCTTAACTTTTAAATAAATCAATTTAGAGCTATTAAAAACCGAATTTGACTTTATAATACAATGATATTTTATGTTTTTCCAAAGGTGCCCCTCTCCTCACTTATAAAAAGGGCACCCCTTCCCTCTTCTCTTCACACCCTTTTGAGCCTTGAAGCTCGGACAAACCCTCACCATTTCTCTTCTCCACTTCCATAGCAACATTATGGAGGTTTTGTTCTTCTCAAAAGACCAACTCTACTTCCTTAAGAGGAAGCTTAAATGAGGTGCGTCAAAGAAGAGTTAATCTCTTCTTCTGATTCTCTCGAGTTTTTTTCTTCTTCTACTTCTTGTTATTTAGATGTCTCGTTATAAAGTAATAACATAAGTATTAATTATGTACTGATATGTCATTATGAATATAAAACAACCGTATTTCACCTTCTATATATCCTAGAGAAAACGAAATCACGGCGCGTGCGCACGTACGGAATACCGTCTCTACACCGTGGTGTAATCTGTTTTCGACCACCACCTTACTTGGATGTATATAATGGTGTAAATAAATAACTATATATGATTATTGTAAAGTGATATTTATTCTTAAATATTATACATACACTTCAATACAATTCCACGATTATGGGAATGATATCATCGCTCGTGCAAACGTACGGACTACCGTCTCCACGACGCGATAAGATTCATTATCCATGTTAACCATTCATTAATGATTATAAAGTATATATACTGAATATTAATGAAATATATGACATAATAATGATACTGGATTTATGTCTATATATATATATATATGTATCTCATCTACTTAATTCCATTCAATTCAATAAGGAAACGAAAACAGCGTTCATGCATACGTACGGCCTACCGTCTCTATGAACGGTGTATTTCATTACATTTATTGATATATCATATATATATATATATATATATGTATGTATATGATGAATATATTATATATATATATATAATGTTTTACATTCTTTAATTAATTAAATCATGATATAAGTATTAATATTATGAACAACAAGTCGAAACAAGTCCAATAAATGAAACGATTTTACCCAAAACGCTGCTTTATCATGGAATTTACAAAAGAATGGGTAATATAAAGTCATAAGTGAACCATATATGATATAATAACAATCCAAATGATTCTTTAATAAGTCAATGACATTATTTAAATCATTATACAGGTGGTTTGGATACATACGAACAATATCAGACATAAGGTAAGGGATAATTTTTCAATCTCATTTTTATTCGAGATTGCCTATACGTAAGTATTTACTGGGGTTATATTTTTCATCCATGACCATAAAAATTATTTTCATAAAGTTTTTAATATTATTCCATGTATGTTTAAAGTCATGTTTACCCCTATTTGACTTTTACTTTGTGTTATGGATGGAATCTTTCTTTTGTTTACCATACGTGGTACTTTTTGACTTTTCCGGAAAAAGTACGAGAAGAATGTTTTTTTAACTTATACGGCAAGAATTGATTTTTACAGTTTCATAATGCATTATTTTCAAGAATATTACTCTAAAATATTTCATGATTATTTTCAACAAAAAATTTTTCTTTTAAAATTTCATGGCATTTTTTGAAAAGAAAATGATTTTTAATAAGAAAAAAAAATTTCCCTCAAGAATTCGTTTCAAGTGTTTTATCAAAACCATTTTCCATCTAAGATGAAATTATTTCATATGTGTATGTTTCAATTATAATGTCTCTATGATTTAAATGGTTTTAACTTTTCTTATGATGAAATGATATCCATTTTTTTATACGGATTACGTTATGATTGGATGATGTTTACGAAATCCATTTTATTCTTTGGGTTATGATGAATGATTTATGTTTATTTTGTGGAACAAGTAAAAATGATTTCATTATGAGATGGGTGGGACCTATATCTCCCTCCAATGCATTGGGTAAAGATTTATATCTCATGAGATAGACATGGCTGGAATAGTAAGTTAATCTGGTTCAGTGTTACAGGACTAGAACGAGGATTGAACTCGATTCAGAAAGGAACTTTGTCCACTAAGATGGTCTTGGTAGAAATGCCTTGGCTACTGTGGAAATCATAATATGTGCTTAATGGTTGCCACAATTACATGCTTTATTCCCATACTATTTTATCATGATTAATGATATATTATGATATATTCCTTACGTACTTCCATGATTTATGTCTTTGCTCAAGATTTTGATGTTTAGATTTTATGTTCAAGTTTTTCCATTCAAATGTTTATGGATTGTTTTATGTTCTCTATGTTTACCCTTACAGAGCATTTGAGCTCACCCTTTTTTTGTTTTCTTTTCCCCAAGATATAAATAAATGTTTTAGGTACTAAAATGAAAAGGGGAATATATTTATGGAAGATTTTGAATATCTTTCACCATGATTAGAAGATTACGTTCCGAGTTTCCAAAGACACTAAACTATTACGGTCCTTTGGTGTCTGTTTTTGTTATGTATTAGTTATTTCGCAGATGTAATGTAATGTCTATGTATGTCAATATTTGGGTATCTAAAATATTCATACATAAATTAATATTTTTCATTCTCTTATAATTTCAAGTTATCCTTTTATTAATAATTTCTTCATTAAAATGAATGTTCGGGTGAAAAATGGTTTATTTTCTATGCATGTTTCAGTTTGATGGTTTTGGTAATTTTACCTTGGTCATTGTTTTATAATCACTATAATATTAAAAAAAATATCATATTTATTCTTCATATACACTTTTATAATTATTCATATGAAGAAGTTATGAAATATGCATCACATCGCTTCATGGAGGTGGTAGTCCACACGTACGAACAAGCGATGTTATTATTTTCCAACGAAAAGAAAGGTAAGAAGTTTTATAAGATATTATAATTAAAAATTAATAATTGTATCATAAATATCATATTAAAACAATAAATACATCCAAATAACCAACAATTAATGGTGGCGATGGGAAATAAATCATATCGCTATGTAGAGGCATTAGTCGACACGTACTGACGAACTATATTTTCATTTCACAATTGATGGAAAAGAATGTGGAAAATGGTTTCCCAAAATAATAACAAAATATAATTATAATTATTATATTGGATTAATAGTTTTACTTTCAATAAAATATATTTATATTAAGTATAAGTATATTGAAACTTGAAAAGGATCAGTAATAACATATACCTCTTCTTTGAGAAACCTCATTTTAATCTCTTCCTAAGGACCCTTGGGTAGGTATTTTAAGAATATAAGAACCAATATGATGCTTATAGTTAAGTTGAGAATATATTTTTATAGGTTTTGGTCAAGATAAAGGTCTCATTTTTTGTTAAGAAAAGATGAGTGGGGTTCCCTTTTATAAGTGAGGGGAGGGGAACACTTGTAATTATTAATAATATTAAAATATAATAAAGTAACTTTCATTAGAAAATCACTCAGAATTGGATCATTTTTGAATATAGGAAGACATAAACCCAAAATATATTCATCCAGTAATATTTAGATATGTTTTTAATCCATTTTAACCATTTCTCCTTAGTTTAACCCCTCATTAACCCATTTTAACATTTACCGTAGTAATGAATTTTTACCTCAATTACTATTCATTGTGAAAAAATATGCATATAATATTATATATTATTAATTATTATGATTCAAAATATTTAATCCATTTTAAAATATTAAAATTATATAATTGGAAGAAATTGATTTTAAAATAAACGTGAAAAACGCAACAAACCAGTTTTAAAAAAAATCCTTTTTTAATCATAAAACTGAATTTTCCTTTAATTATTTACATGTAAAAACTATTAGATGAATGTGAAAATATTTTATTGATTATATAATATTCAACTTTAATTATAAATATTCATCAATAAAGATTTAATTTATTTGTCAAGATAAAAACACATTTTGTGCATAAAAATAGATTTTCTAGGAAAAAGCATCTTTTTTTTCTTCAAAATGCTTTATTTTAATTTCTAAACAATTTAAAACTAATTAATTAATTTTATAAACATGTAAAAACTAATTTTTTTTAAATTCATTTAGTCATATTTATACCCTTCAATCAAATTTCTTGGAGAAAACTATCAAGTTAAATAATAATAATTTGATGGTATATTATGGTTCATTTTAACTTGGTGTTGCATATAAAGAAAGATATCAAAGAAATTAAATTTATATAAAGAGAAATATATATAAAATATTAGGGTGTTACATAGGCCTTTCTGTATACACTAATTTTTATTGGCCTAGAGATTATGATGGTAAGCAATCTACATCAGCTGGTATATTCTTTCTGGGAAAACGATGTGTGAGATGGAATTGAAAGAAGAAAAACACAATGACATTAATCACTATAAAGGTTTATTATGTAGTTTATGATACACATTATTGTACACAAATGATTTTTATGAGTGATAATTTATAATATTTTAAGTTGAAAATTGAGAATCCATTGATAATTACATGTGATAATCAAAGTGAAATTGACATTTCCAAAAATCTAGTGTAACACTTAATATATAGAAACATTGATATCATATATCACTTTATCTAATATGACCTTGAAAATGAATATTTCAATACGTAATTTATTCATAAAAGGAATAAAATTGTAGATATTTTCACAGAGGCCCTTCCAAAGGACATATTTGAAGGCTTAAGGTTCAAAATGCTTGTTTAAAATATCCCTCTCACTTGAGATAGCTTAGTATAACCCAAATTCCATTATAGTCTATTATAAATGGGAGATAAAGGTGAAAACTCTTATGTATTATATTTTTAATACAAAATTTATTTTATTATAAAAAGGTATAGAATTGAGTGTATGGATTCAGAGGGAGAGCATCAAAATCACTTTGACATGATTATCTTATCACTACGGGATGGAAATATCTCAAAAACAATACTTTATCAAGTAGTGTTGCATTAGAAAATTATTTTACACAGTGGATAACTCAAGATGGAGTGAATTGTGTTTCCAATAAAATTTCTTTTTAAAAATAATTTAAAAATAAAATTCCACAATTTAATTAAAACACAATGTTAATCAAAACTATATATATATATAATTTGATTTTTCAAATAGCTTCTCAGAAGTCGGATCAAGGATCAGTTAAAATATCCTTAAAAGAACATCAACATTTTAAATTAATTTACTTAACCAAACATTTTATATAAAACAAAAATTAAGATTAACTATCGTAGTAAAATATTGTTTTCATAAAAAAACTAATATGAAGAGGCATTGAGATAAATAATGAAAAAAATCATATAATGAACACCATGGAAATTTAATAAGGGGTTTGGTCTCAAGATTCTACTTAATCCCCTATACATAACAATCACATTCTTTCGAGTAGTTCATTATAAAAGTAATTTATCCACAACTTGGATTAGATTTTATAAACAAAAAAAATGTATTCTGGGAACAAATCTTCTTCCATAATTTTATGTCGATTAAAACAAGAACAGGACACACACGACCTATTCCACAGTTGTTTGTGTGAAGAAAATAATGAAATTTGAGAGTGTGTATCAAGAACCATCTATTTTAGTAAAAGATATTGTGATTTATAGATATATCGAGTAATATTAAACACAACTCAAAACATAATGAATGAATATAAAGAGAAAATATTAGAGATGAGAAAATGTGTTGTAGCTCAATAATAATATGTTTGTTTTCTTAGGATTCTATGAAAATATTCCTGATAATATTCCAAAAGGTTTTCAAATTTTTTTTATAAAAATAGAGTATTATAAATTCTATAGAAAATACATTGGTCTATATCATTTTGTTGTCACTTTATCTTTTCACTCTTTTCACATATTCACTATGCATCTATATGTGACTCCTACATCACGCGTGAGGGGGGATCTTCTAAATATATAGAATTTTATAATATCTAATTACCCATTGTAATTTAATAATAAAGAAATTAGGATCCTAAAAATGAGTAGAAAATCTGGAAAGGCGGAATTTATATTTATTTGTTCTAAGGAGTTGTTTAGGAATAATCATTCTTATATCCAAATGATATTTTATAGAATTTAATTCAATAGACTAATCATTAGAGAATTAATTATGATATTAATTCTGATTATCCATGGTAGATACACTGGTTGTAGATGACCTAACATTATATCATTACTGGTAATATCTCAAGTGATAGATGCTTTGATAGTAGAAATTCAGTGGCGATAGTGATAGAAAAACATGGAGGTAGCATAACCTAGCGGTAGCATGACCTGGCGTTCGATCGTACTGTTCATATCACCATTCAAATATATGAGTACCGATAGATTTTCCTTGATGGTAACACAATATGATAGTTATGTTATAAAATGGAAATATTTTTCTTGTAATGGTAGTAGTGCATGGAGAAAGCTTTATTGAATGGTATCACCACACTTAGATAAATTTTCACAATTTTTAAAAAATATGATTTACTCTTATAAAACACATAACCTATTAGAAACCTAAATAACATGATTTGGGGTCATTAGAATAAGACGTTTCTGGACTAACCCAACAATATCCCCTTTCTATGATAACATATTATGGAGTTTAAAATACATATATATAGATTTAGCAGAAATAAACATATGAATAATATATAATCTTCATAGATCAACGAATTGATGTGATGTATATATATCCAGTTAAACTACACAAGTGCATGGGTGATACGCCATTGTATGATTACTAATATGAAATTACCTTCAAGTACTCCCCCTTTTGGGATTATCAAAAATGTAAAAATAATTTGGAAAATAGTAAACAAAAAAATAATTAATAAAAAGAGAGTCATGACATTAATTATGGAAAGGGTATATAGTACAATAGAAGTACAAACAAAAAAATCATGACCTATCAAATCCTGTCCTGAATATGAGAAGGTTTCCTACTCATGAAGAGATGTAGGGTCAATGTGGTCCTTCCCTTTTCCCAAAATTGGGGGAAAATAGGAGTAGGTAGGAGTTACAGGAGAGGAAAAAGGGGTAGTGTCTCTGATGATAAGTGTCCAGAGATGTCCGACTGCTTGAACCGGAGTAAGACAAAAAAGGATTAAATTACATGGTAGTGGGATGAAGAGGTGAAGAAAGAGTAGCTGGAACTAGAAGCGATATAGAAAATATAATTTCATCCCCTTAAGTTTAAAGAAAAGTCTTCAAGATATCCAAAAAATTGGTGATAACCCAACCACCATGCTTTATTGCCTTAAATAAATCCACTTTTTCTTCCACAAAAAACTTGAGTATGAGGTACAAAACTTTTAACAAGTTTACTTTCTCATTGAATTACCTGGTTATAGGAGGAATTCTTAGATTCTCATTAAGTAACTTAATGTGGTAATTCATCTCATGATTTGTATTAATCCTTGAAAGATAATATATTTATAGATTTAATGGTTTTTTTTCTACCACTAATATCCTCATTAAATAATTATATAACCAATTTATAAATATTATCACATTTTTATTCTATATAATGAATTTCTTCATGATTATAATAATTATAATCACCCATAACAACCTATAACTCATCTCTTATAATGGTTCTGATCAAATTAGTATCTACCAAGGAAGGAGCAGGAGCCGGAGCACTATATATGGAAGAACCAACTGTAGGAATTGAATCCAATCCCTCCCAAAGAGATATTTTTCTATCAGAAGAGTTTCATCTCATTTCCTATATGATGGATCAAACTTCTTCCATCTGATAAGCCAAACTTATGTTCTCAATTTCCAATTCATGTATTTTCATAATAATTTTAGGTTGAATGTGATGAATTACCAATGGGTATTAGCTTCACTAAGTTTGGTATCCTATGAAGGTGCAGATATGATTATCCCACTGAGATATAATAATAAACAATCCTTAAAGGAAACCAAATCCTCTTTAGTCACATAACTAAGAGGATGAGTATTAGAATAGGGATGAGATAAAATCCTCTCTTGGTTGGGAAAGGAAGCCTTCTAATGTCCAATATCTTCACCATGGTCACCATAATGAGTAACATCTAACCTCTATATCTTATAAATCATTTCAATCAAGGATCCCTTTGGATATTTCTTAGCAATTGAGATGGAAATTCCACTATGCTCAGGTGGAAAATACTTATCTTCACCATTATCACTTTCCTCATCACTAGTGCCATCATCTATAATGGAATCAATGTAAGGAATACCAAGAATATTATATCCTAGAGTTTGATACCCCTTAGATGGTGCCTAATATTCATATCTATTTGAAACAATGGTTTCAACCATATGAATAGATTCTTGGCTGGGTGATACATGCTAAGTATAACTGTGTCTTCATTCTCCAGAAAACTCGCCTGATTTAGATTTACTTTTAGAAGAGGTGGACTGTTCTTTCCTATCTCCATCATCATCAACATAAGAACCCTATGTAACTTCAACTACTTATTTTGGAGACTTATAAGTATAATTATCTAAATGAGCTTCATTTTACACTTCAATTTCATCATATTCACTACCTTCATTAAGAAATATTTCTCTATTAGGAAGAGAAAGAAGAGGTATGGTTAACCCATAAGATACATTTGTACTTTTGAAAACATCTGGTTTACTTCCTTCTTATATTGAAATAGGATTATACTCCTCTATAACATCCTCAACTTTTATACTAGCGACAACTTGAACTTCCTCTTTAGAAGAATACCCTACCACTTCATCTGGCTCTAAGCCATGGCCAACTGCATCTCTTGGTCTAGTATGGTTCCCAATAAGGTTGAATCTTTCATTCATATTTTCATTACCTTCCACCCATTTCCTTAACCAAGGGTTCTAGTTTACCTTAATCATTTTTCAAGTTTCTTAACTTAAGAAAAAACCACCACAACAACTTATTTTCTCTTCACCTTTGGTCATGAGAAATTTAGATTCTAACATGGCAGATATCATCTTAGGATAGGCCAAATAATTTTACCTAGATAAAAGTAGAAACTAGTCTTCACACAACTACATTCCCAGTGAGATCCATAAGGATATCCTAAATCAAAAAATCATCATGAATAGTAAATGAACCGTAATAATCTGCATAAATATCTCAGTGAGGAATACTCAATCATTTGGAACACTTCTTCAATGAAAATACAATATTTCTTCCATATATCACTATCTTAACCACGTCTTTATTTTCCATGAACACATACACTACAAATAGATATAAGTTGTGAACCATCCTGGGATTTAATGGTCATCTATTCCTCAATAACTATTAAATAAATCCTTAGTCTTGTGTCACTTTCTATATAAGTAACTTAACTGAAACTAACCATTCAACATCTATTTCCTTTTCAACTATGTTAAATCATAATGCAAGATTTGGATTATTTGGCTCTACCAAATTACTATATTATTATTTTAATTTATTCATATTTCATTTCTCATTAGGAAAAAAATTGTATGTTTCACTCGTGCCATTTTTTTTAGGTTTGAGGGTTAAACGCTGAACGCATAAAAGGTTAAGAGAGAAAGGGGAGGTTTCCAAGGAGGCACGCACGAGAAAGGAATTAAAAATTTGATTTTTCAGTTAAGGAATTAAAAATTTGAAAGCATGTTTTAAATATAATATCTATAATAAAAGTTTATAAAAAAATTAATTCAAAGTTAGTAATGGGAGGAAAAAGTAATGGTAGATCATGGGATGGTAGATCCCAATGGTAGTTCTCACAATATCAAGAAACAATGTATTTTAAAAATCGCATGAAAATGGTATCATTTCAATGGTAGCATGCCTATAGTAGAACACAATGGTTTCTCACCAACATTGGATCCTTATGGTAATGAGATTCACATAAGAATGGCTAATGGTACACAACTAATAGTTGGGGAGATAACGGTAGTATAGATGCCTGTAGAAGAGATAATGTTTGCATATCTAATGGTAGAAGGAATAACATTCATTCCAATTACTATTGATACTAATGGTAGACCATCCAAAGTATTACTAGTATAGATATTTTTCTACTAAAAATAACTTAACTTTAATAATAAAATACTAGTCATGGTTTGTCATTCTATGTTCATAACTGATATAGATTATTCTCTATGTTCATAACTGATATAGTTTAATCTCTCAAAGTTAAAAGGCTTGGTGAATATATCAGCAAGATTATTCATATTTCTAATGAATTCAATATTTATATCACATTTTTCAAAATGATATCTCAAAAAGTGATTTATTATATCAATATGTTTTGTCTTGAAATAAGACATAGTGTTCTTAGAGATATTTATTGCACTTGTGTTATCCAAATTTATAGGGACATGTTGAAATTAATATCCATAGTCTAGTAAAGTTTGTTTCATCAAAATAATCTATGTGAAAAAAAATGCCAGTAGCTATGTACTTATCATAAGTAGTGCATTATTCCACAGAGTTTTTTTCTTACTACACCATGAAAATAGAGACTTTTCTTAAAAGTGGATTGTTTCTGTGGTGTTTTTTCTATCTGAATTACAACCAGAAAAATCTAAAAATGAATAACTCACTAAATTAAATTCATGTACTATAGGATTAAATATACCAAAATTGGTTTTATCTTTTAGGTATTTCAAAACTATTTCAAACGAAATTAAATGTAACTCTTTTGAATTTTCTTGAAAATAGGCACACATACACACACTAAACATTGTATCCAACTACCTCTCAATTAAGTATATTAAACTTACAATCTTACCTCTGTAAGTGGTTTGATCAACTGATTTTTTATTTTCATCAAGATCCAAATTGTAACAAATACTCATGGGAGTATCCTTTCTTTTAGTATTATCCATAAAAAATATTCAAAAGATCTTTAGTATACATTCTTTGATTTAAAATAATTTTATCTTTATTTTTAAAAATATGAAAACCAAGAAATAATTTAAGTTCCCCATAAAACTCATTTTAAATTCACTCTACATCATTTTTTAAAACCCATTACACAAATAATTTCTTGAATATACAAAAATAAAATCATCAACATAATTTTTTACTACTAAAACATCTATTGATGTTTTTTTATAAATAAATTAGTGTCATTTATACATTTTGAAATTAATAATGAGTTAAGACCATCATAGAAAGCTCTAGGATCTTATTTCAACCCATATAATGATTTAATTAATTTAAAAATATTATTTTGAAAGTTAGGGTTTTGAATATAGGGGGTTTTTAATAAAAACATTCTCAATTATATAAAAATTTAAAAACGAACTCTTGACATCCATTTCACATAATTTGAAATATAAATGTGTTGTATAAGTAAGAAACATCCTAAGGTATTCAAGTGCATTATTGTTGTAAATTTTTTCACATAATCAATACCTTATTCTTAAATATATCTTTATGCAACCAATATAGATTTGTTTTAAATTATTGTTCCTAACTCATCAACCTTATTTCTAAACACCCATTCAGTGCTAGCAGTTAGGTAATCTTTGGTTCTTTTTATAAGATACCAACCCTTTATGGAGATATCATGGGATCATTTTAGGTACCTGTTTACCCTTTTTTTGGTATATCTTGGGTGGGTTTCTATTTTAGGGTGTTTTGGGTGAAAAAATAAGATATTTTGAGTAATATAGGCACTCCATAGTTGGCACATGGTTTTCACAAACTATGCACCTACCCCTAGAAAACTTTGGGAACCTAGACAGAGGGGATTCACATTGTTGGCATAGAGATTATCAAACTTTTCACCCTCCTAGTAGTAACTGTGTTACCCCTAAGAGGAGTCACATAGGCACGCAGTTAGAGTAAACCAAGCACCGTGTATAGGAAACCATGCATATAGGATTTTAATCCCCTAAAAATTTATAAAAAAAACTATGAACCCCCTAGTATTAACCCATTATCACCCCACTTGGACCTAAAATCATTCCAATGTTTTTTAAAGCCTTAGGGAGGATTATAAGGCCTTCTAAACTCCATTATAAATTAATCAAAAATCACGTTGAAGAATATGCACCTCTCCCGATACAAGATTCTCATCCCAATTGGTTTCCTACCACTCTCCTATCATTCTCTCATATTTTCGAGGGGTGATTTCCTCTATTGGTGATGGTTTAGATCTAGGTTTTCTTTAATCTGATCATTTTTATCTTGAATCTTGGTTTTGGGTTTAGATCTCATTCTTTGTTGTGCAATTGAAAGTTCTGCTTCAATTTTGGGGATCTGTTTTGGTGAGAATCTGTCAATAATATCGAGGTAGTTGGTATAAATTCAAAATCACATAGTCTTGATCCTAATTATATGTATGCAATTTTAAAATATAAATTTTAGTGTTTTGAAATTGCATCTTGAGTTTTATTAATTAAGTGTTTAATTAAATAATGGAATGATGTGATTAATAAATTGATAGGATATTAGGGTTATGAATTTGGTGGATTAAATGGATTGTTTATTTTATTAATAAATGTAAATTTTTGAATTAATTAATTATAATAATCAAAGGATGTTTTACTGAACCAAAAGTGGTTTATTTCTTAAATGATTAAATGTTGATAAATGTTTTAATGGTTAATTCTTTATATTATTCCTCATAATTTCAATGGTGTTCCATGATTGTTTTCATAATTTAAATTGTATACCATTATGTGAAATGTTGATGAGAAGGTTAATGAAATTTAGCCTTGTTAAATGTGATATATGTGACATATGTTATTGTTTGATAAATGGTTTGTGGGACACAGAATGATGCTTCAAATACCCATAGGCTGCTAGACATGATGATCTATACCCAAATGCATGCATGTGATAAATGAGTATGGGACACAGACGGATGCTTCAAAATACCATTTTTGATTGATTGATAAATAGGTTGTGGGACACAGATTGATGCTTCAAATACCCATGGGGTCCTAGACGTGGAATTCTAGGCCCAAAATGTTAGCATTGGACTATGGTTCCATGTGGTCATAATTATGAAATTGAAATTAAATGGAAAATGAATGATCTTTTGATAATGAGTTGGGATTCTCTATGTGGTACGTGATATCCCTTGGGGAGAGTTCATAATCTAGCATGGGCTAAAGCAGGTTTTGATGGGTTGGGTTTCATTAGGAACCCAGATAATTATGTGGTTAATTAAATAATAACGAAATGTGATAACTGTTTACTTTATTAATAGTAAATTATTATTTATACAAATTCATACAAAGTTATTAACTGGATTTTGTTTTAGACACCATTAGTAGTGGTCCAATGAGTTGTACTCACACCCTACTCAGGCTACCTGATCAGTAATCGAATAGAATTCATGTTTTCAGGACATGATAAGGGAAAGATCCCTACGTTAGATGGATGATTTAGGATGGATCATGGATGAGGAAACCAGAGTTGGTGTCGGGACCCACATGGAATATTTTTCAGTGTATTTATTTTGGGTTTTCATTTTTGACACTTGAAACCTATTTAGATTGAAAAATCTATTTTTTTAGTTATGGATATTATTTTCAGTTCTGGTTCATCATGTGATACTAGTTTGTTTTGGTTATTGTATTATTCTGGTTATTGGTTATTGTATTTTGATTATTTCTTGTTTATTACCATCGTTTTGATGCTTTTATAAAGAGGGTATAGTCTCCCCATGATACATATACTAGAACAACACTACTACTCAGTAGCCTCTAGTGTATGGGAAGGTGTGCTAGAGGTCATGTAACTGACTGGATCAAGTCACTAGTATGTGGAACATGGGTTGGGATGTTACAAAGTTCAATGAAAGGGTATTTTATTTTATTTTATTTTGTATTACTATTTAGGGAAAGGTATATAAGATAATAGGATGAATCAAGTTTTGTCTAAGAGGTTATTCATGGGAGTAGGTAACCCATGTGCAGGGAAAAACCATGTACCTGGGGTGGGAATTGATGTTATTGATGTGTGTTATTATTGGTGAATGTTATTTCACCTCGAGTGATGAACTTTTAATGTGGGGTGATTAATGTTTCTAAGATTTTATGATATTTTACTCATGGACCAGTGTAGAATGATATTTTAGTGATAATGCATCATTATAGGCACTCGGGATTTATTGTGAATTTTCATTTTAGGTATATTCATGAAAGGAATGTTTTTGGGTAAGTTATTTAAATTGGAATGATTTCATTTTCTTGTGTGATTTATCTGAAAAAGGTGCCTAATATGGAAATGAAAAAATTTAAATACTGAGAAATATGGAAATTTAAAAAGGATAAATGGGTGTTTAATTATAACATGAATGTGAGAATGTTTTTACCATTTTTAAATGATGACCTAGATGTATGATTGTTAAGGGTAGTGATAGTGGCATGGTTTTGACTATGTAGCTGTAAAGAGGGATGACTTTTTATGGATTTATGTGAATCCCTATTATTATGTGTGTTAATGTTATGAGATGTGACGTAAGACCTATGTTTGTAATTTTAGAGATATGCCTCATGATTATTCTTGTTGATAGGATGAAATGAGGATATGACTAGAAATTATCTTCCAATAGTGGAACCTAGGGCTCTGATAGTTCCGGGTGAGGAATTTGGGGTATAGTTTCGTGAGAAAATTTCTTAGTTTAATCTATTTATAGAAAGATACCAATAGTGGTATGTGAAAATTATGTCAGGCCTGATAAGGGAGTTTCAGTTGAAGAACCCTCTAACTTTCACCAGAGAGGGTGGACCTCAGGCAGATGATTTCTAGATTGAATCTATCCAAACAATCCTTGACCACATAGAGACTCATACTGATAAAATATTGAAATTATACTCTTATATGTTACAGGGTCAAAATAACCATTTATGGGACATCCAGTCTTGGGATGGGGATCTATATAATATTGAGTGCAAGGAATTTTAGGAGAAGTTCTTCGAGCACTATTACCCTAAAACACTTAGGTATGATAGGGAAGCTATGTTTATGACGTCAAATCAAGGGATAATTTTAGTGATATACTATGATTAATTAATCATGGATTTTCATTACTTTTATCCAATGTTGGTAGGGGATGAGTCTGCTTTAGTGAAATGGTTTTAGGGTGGTCATAAATTTTTAATTAAGTCCCAACTGACCATCTTTAGGCAGAAGAAGTTTTTAGAATTGGTAAATCAGTCTCTCATATCGGAAGGGAACCTAATGAAGGATTCTAGTGAAACATAGGTGGTATCTACTAGATGAGGAGGAGGTATGTATTCTAATATTAGGAAGTGTCACTTTTAGAATTTTAACCAAGTATATAGAAAGAAGAGTGGCCATAAAGAATTATCAGTTACTCATGAACTTAACTGAGTGACCTGCCACTAGAGCGGTGGGTCCGGCCACATTCAAAGGAATTTTCCATGACTACTGGTAGAGTGTATAGCTTTCAGTAGAATGGGACTTCTATAGCGATTATAAAGGAACCCATGATATATGGGTAGTGATGGAGCATCTAAATAAATCTAGAGTACAGGAAGTGGGTCTTCTACCCCATATTAGTCTGGCAGTTATAGTTCTACTTGTCTTGGTAGTCGAGGTAGTGGACATGGTACTTCTAGGAATGTGTGACCATATCATAAGAGTGGAGATGTTCAGGGGACTCAAACTGCATTTTAGGGAAGAGGGGTAGGACAGTTGCATGTCATTGAGCCTACACTGGTTGATATCAAGGGTGGACTAGAAATTGTTAGAGGTACTATTATTTTTTCTTCAATGATTTCTAGTTCCTTATTTGATATTGGTTCCACCCATTATTTTATATATGAAAACTAGTGAGTGGTATGAGTCTATAAGTGGAGATTGTATGTGGGGTTATGATGATCAATACACCTTTGAGGGTATAGTCGAGAAACATCTTTTTGTGTAAATGGTGTTATCTCAAGGTTAGGGAGAATCGTTTTCTCTTGGATCCTTACATTTTACATATGTAAGTATTTGAATTGATCATAAATATGGAATGATTAGTAGAATATTGATCCCAGATAGATTTTTACTAAGGGAGAGTTAAATTTACAACTCATGAGGGTGACAATTATTCTCATCGTGGATAGTGGGATATCCAGATGGGTCATTCCAGGTCAGTTCACGAGCAACTGGGGGAGCTCTCCACCTAGGTTGGAAATTTTTTTATGGATGGCTAGAGTGTAAATCATGATGTCCTTCCACCCTTAGTGTATTGGTTTCCGGATGAGTTTTCTGGAGACTTCTTAGGGATGCCACCTGATAGGGATGTAGAGTTTACGATTGAGCTCAGGCCTGGAGCTGAGCCGGTTTTTATTCCATCATTTAGAATATAATCATCAGTGCCTTAAGATCTTAAGATACAACTGGAAGAGTTTATAGATAATGTGTTTATCGATCTGAGTATGTCTCCTTGAGGTTCTCTATTTTTTTTCAAAGAAGGTTGATGGGAACTTGCACATTTGTGTTGACTACCAGAAGTTTAACCATATGACAGTGAATAACTAGTATCATCTTTTTCATAATAAATATATCTTTTACTGGTTTAGGGGAGCTTATATATTCTATAATATTAACTTGAGATCGGGGTATTAATAGTTGAGAGTTAGACCTTATGATATAATATGGACAACTTTTAGAAATAGATGTGACCTACATGAGTTTTTCATGATGCCATTTGGTATGATGAATTCTCCTATTGTGTTTATATACTAGATGATCCAAATCTTCCACCTATACCCATATCAGTTAGTGTTAGTGCTTGTGTATGAAATCTTAGTATACTCTAAGACTCATGATGATCATTCCCAATATATTGACATCATACTAAGTACACTGATAGAGCATCTACTATATTCTAATCTATCTAATTTTAAATTACTTATCGACCGAGTAAATTTCTTAGGTCACATAATCTCGGAGGCGGGTTTGTTAGTGGACCCCGAGATGGTACAAGTAGTTGTTTTTTAGCAGAATCCCAAGAATGCCTTTGATATCCACAATTTTTTGGGATTATCGAGATATTATCAAAGGTTCATCCAAGACACTTACAACTTTGTAAAACCTCTTTGATGATTGACAAATAAGGTAGTTAAGTTTGAATGGTCTAGATTGTATGATAATTATTTCCAATATTTAAAGAGTCATTTGACTATTACACCAATCTTGATCGTACCCAAGCTAGGGGAGGAGTATACAGTGTTTTTTTATGAATCTAGGATCAATATTTGAGCAGTTTTGATGCAGGGGGTCAATATTTAGAACATGGGTCATAAAAGTTTAGGAAAAATGAATGATATTAGCCTATGCATGACATTAAGTTAGCTATAGTGGTTTATTCTTTGATGTTTTGGCGAAATTATCTCTTGGGTGAAAAGTTTACTATGTATTCTAATCATAAGGGATAAAATTATATCTATTCACAATGAGATTTTAATCTTCAGGAAAAAAAATGTGGGTTGAGTATATGAAGTCATTTTAATTGGATCTATAATATATTCCCAAGAATGGAAATAGTTTTGCTGACACATTGAGCTGAAAACAAAAACTTAGGAAGTTCAGGATTCTAGCTCTAAGTGGATGAATATGACATTACTAGATGAAATCCATGTGTTTGTTTTAGGATGGATAGGAGATGATGAACCTCATATTAGTACCATTATATTATACACTTTTGAACCATATTAGGGAGAGGTAGTATCATGATCCAGAATGTTTTTCCTTGAGTTAAATCCATGAAGTTGGGGGAGTAAACTTTTGATTGTACTCTATATGAGGATGATATAATCTATGTTTAGGGCCTTCTGTATTCTGAATTATCCAGAAGGAGGAGAAGATGCAATAATTTCATGCCTCAAAGTGGATGGTGCATCCAGTTTTCAACAAAATTCATAATGACCTACATTGAAAGTACTAGTGCCCAGGCATGAAAATTTAGATTGTAGGGTTTATGACATGATGTTACACCGATCAACAGGTGAAGGCTGAGCATCAATGACCTGGTGTTTTACTACATCCATTTACCATTATAGAATATAAGTTGTATGAAATTTATATGGATTTTGTGGTTGGTCTTTAGAGGTCACCTTGGAAGAATGATGTTATTTGGGTGGTTGTGGACTGATTGAAGAAACTAGAACAGTTCTTTCTCATACAGGAAACTTTCTTAGTAGAACAGTAGGGAGAAATTTATGTTCAAGATATATTATATCTACCTGGGGTGACATGGAGTATAGTTTTAGAATGTGACTTCTGTTTTACTTCATGATTCTGGAAAGGTTTGAAAAAGGTGCTTGGTTCACAATTTTTTCTGTGTACGGCATTCCACCCATAAACAGATGGGAAGTCAAGCTGTACTATTCAGGTGCCTTAGGATTTTCAAGGATCATGTGTTCTTAACTTCAGTGGGCCTTGGGATAATCACTTATCACTTCTTGAGTTTTCCTATAACAACAGTTAATAAGAAACTATTCATATTTCAACATACGAGTCACTCTATGTTAGGCCATGGAGATCACCTCTTTGTTAGATAGAGGTATGTGAGATTGAGTTGTTGGGATTGAGTCTTATGAAAGAGACCTCAGAGTAGGTTCAGCTAATCTGTAAGTGTATTTCTTCAACTCATAGTAGGCAAAATTCATATGCGGATAGACATCGATAACCCATATAGTTTATATAGGGGGATCATTTATTCCTTCAGGTGCCACCTAGATTGGGTCACTGTAGGATTCAGATGTAAGAAAAGTTGGAAACCTGAATTTTTGGACCATTTTAGGCTGTAGAGAGGATCAATCTAGTGGCATATTATTTGTATATTCCATAGAGGTATAGAACTATGGATGATGTTTTTCATGAGTCACAACTTTGGTGGTATCACCATGACCATTATGAGTTGATCAATGTGGATGATGTTGAGATTGATATTGATGTTTCCTTTAAGGATCATCTGATACATATTGTGGATCATAGTAATAATTTTTTGTGGAGAAATACTATGTTGATATTTTGAGTATTGTGGTAACATGAATGTGTTCAGAATCAAACTTGGGAGAGATAAGCAGATATGTGGGGTCAGTGGCCTGATCCTTTTATCTCGGAATCTTAGAGATGCTTGGGAGTACAGATCAAGGATGATTTGTTATAAGTTGGGGAGATTATAAGATCTTGACCATTTATGGAGATGTATCAGGCTCATTTTCATATACTCTTTTACCCTTTTTTGGTGTATCTTGGGTGGTTTTTTTGAAGGTTATTTCAGGTGAAAAATTGAAAATTTTAGAGGAAAAGGGACAGTGCCTGGTTGGCACATAGTTTTCCCAAACTGTGAAATTACCCCCCAAATAAAATTATGAACTCAAATAGAGGGGATTAACATGGTTAGCGGATGGATATTCAAATTATTAACCCTTCTATTAGTAACAATGTGACCCCTAAGAGGATGTTCATGGTTTGGTGCATGGGTTGGGAAAAATGTGTGCCCGTATAAGAAACTATGCCCAAAGGGTTTGTAATCCCCCAAAAAATTAGAAAAACGTTGAACCCCCAGCATTAACTCTCAATCACCCCCTCCCAGGACTAAATATATTCCAATGTTTTTCAAGCCTCTAAGATGATTCGAAGGCCTTCTAAACTCCATCATTGACAAATTGAAGACAGGATTGAAGAATATGCACCTCTCTAGGTAAGAGATTCTCATCTCAGTTGGTTTCCCACCTATCTACTATCATTGTATCATATTTTCAATGGATGATTTCCTCAATTGGTGATGGTTTAGATATATTTTTTCATAGATCCAATCCATTTGATATTGGATCTAGGTTTTGGATTTAGATCTCATTATTCATTGTGCAATTGAACATTCCGCTTTAATTAGGGGATTTCGGTTGGTGAGCGTCCGTTAACTATATTAAATTAGGTGGTCTAAATTGAAAATATCATAGTATTGATCATAGTTATGTGTATGGAATTGTGAAATAGAAATTTACATGTTTGAAAATCACATCTTGAACTGTATTAATTAATTAATTAATTAATAGAATGATGTGATTGAGAAATTTATGTGATATTGGGGTAATGAATTTAGTAGATTAAAGTGATTTTTTATTTTATTGATAAATGTGAATTGTTGAATTAATTAATTATGATAATCAAGGGGTGCTTTTATTAACAAAAAAGGGTTAATGGTTTAAATTATTATATCTTGATAAATGGTTTAATAATTATGTGTTCATATTAGTCCATGTAACTAATGTTTTGAACCATAATTGTTTTGATAATTGAAATGGTATATCATGATGTGAATTATTGAGAGTTTTAATTATGATTAAACTTATTAAATGTTATATATGTAATATATGCGATTTTTTGATAAATGGGTTTTTGGCCATGGATCGATGCTTCAAATACCCATTGGGTGCTTAACATGGTGTTCCAGGCTCAAATGCTTGCATGCTATAAATGAGTGTGGGATATAGATTTATGATTCAAAAGTCCATGCGTGTTTGATTGAAAAATGGTTTTTGGGACATTGATTGATTCTTCAAATACCCATGGGGTCCTATCCATGACATTCTAGGCCCAAAATTTTAGTAATGGACTATAGTTCCAAGTGGCTGTAATTATAAAATTGAAATTAAATTGGTAATGAAAGATTCTTTGTTAATTAATTTTGATTCTATATATTATAGGTGATATACCATGGAGATATTTCAAACCTTGGAATGTGAATAATTAGGTATTGATGGTTTGGGTATCATTTTGAACCCAAGTAATTTATATGGTTAATTATAGAATAATTAAATTTGTTAATTATTTACTTTATTTATAGTGATTTATTCTTTATACAATTGTATACATTGTTATTGACTATATTTTGTTTTAGATTTCATTGGTGTTGGACTACTAAGTTGTACTCACACCCTACATGGGATGCCTGACTCGTACCCAGATATACTTTCTGTTTGTAGGGCAGGATAATGGAAAGAGCCCTATATTAGATAAATGAGTAGCGATGAAGCATCAATGAAGGAATCAGACTTGGTGTTGGGGCCTACTTGGGGGGTGTCGAGGTCTTTATTTTGGGTTTTCAATTTTATACAAGAAACTTATTTGGAATTACATATCCAATGCTTAGTTATGGATATCACATTTAGTTTTGGTTCATCATATGATGCTTGTCAATTCTGGTTATTGTATTATTCTAGATGTTGGGTATTTTCTTTTAGTCATTTCTTGGTTATTTATACTATTTTTATGCTTTGATAAAGAGGGTGTATTATCCACATGTTATATATATTAGACCCTGGATACTATCTGGGAGCCTTTGGAATACAGGGATGCTCTCCTGAGGCCACGCAATCAACTAGCTCAAGCCACTAGTATGTGTCACTCAGGTCAGGATTTTACACTTTCAACTAGTTCCTAGGCTCTATTTCATTAAAACTTATTTAAATCTTCTTGTATTTAAACTAAACATAATTTATCATCTACTACTTCTATGATGTTCTTATATTTTAGCTGTGAAAACAAATATTGATGTTTAAATTTGTTTCTAAGAGAATCACTTATGTGACTTCCATTGTACAGATATACTACAACTACATCTAATGGATGGTATATTTGGGTCATAAAAACATTATGGAGGGAAATATTGGATATTTAATTATCTTCTATAGGTTTGGATTCTTTTTGTTCATTTAAATGGGGAGATTTATTTATAGTAGTCCTTTAAAAATTTTCACCAGGTTTAGAATTTATGTCCAAACTAAAAATTGAAGCTTTTGATTTTATAAAGAGGTTTCAGGCTCATGTGGATCTGTTTCATCAAAATTTACATGAACATATTTTTCCAAAATCATAGTCATTTTATTACACATCTAGTATGATTTATTGGTTGTCAAGTATCTAAGGAAAATTCCTTCATGTATATTAGAAGAAAACTCATTTAAATTCTCATTTTTGTAGAGTATAAAAAAATTACAACAAAAAATTCTAGAGTAATTATTCTTTGGATTTATACCATTCCATAATTCAAATGGGTTTTTATAAAAGAGGTATAATTAATAATCTATTAATTATATATCACGTATTATGAATAGATTATACCCAAAAATAAAAAGGTAAATCAAACTCATTGAGCATAGTTCGAGAAATTAATTATAGGGATATATTTATTCTTTCAACATCACTATTCTATTGTGGTGTCCCAGTATCATAAAATTTATGATTATAGCCATGTTGTGAACGTAATTTTTTAAACTATTGATTTTCAAAATCATGGCCATGATCACTTCTTAAGGTGATAATTCTAAACCCACTGTGATTTTCTATAGTTTTAGCTTATTTGGAAAAATATTAAAGTGCTTCACTTTTATGAGTAATTAAAAATACCCGTGTATATAGTGAATAATAGTCCACTACAACATATAAATAATTTTTTCCTACTAAACAATATACTCTAGAGGTTCCAAAGAATTCCATGAGAACCAACTATATAGGTTGATAAGTTGACACTTTTTTCTTTGGTTGGAAAGATATTTTAGGTAGCTTTCCCTTTTGAAAAGGATTATATAACTTTTCTGTTAGGGATTCATGTTTGGGTATATCATTAAATAAACCTTTAATAGTTACCTTTCTAAGAGAGTGAATATTTCAATGTACTAGTATCCTAATCCAAATCCAAGATTCTTTGTGAAAGGCACTTAAATAAGAAACATTTTTAGAAAATAACTAATTTAAATCTATAATATAAACATGATCATATAAAAAAGAATTAAAAACTAAATCATGTTTAGAATCAAAAACATTTAAAGAATTATTTTTAAACTTAACAAGGTAACCATCATCACATAAATGATATATTTTAAATATATTATATTTTAATCCATCTATAAATAATTCTTTATAAATTAAAATAGTATTAGAGTTACCAATTTGATTTAGACCAATTATCTTCCCTTTGGAATTGTCCCTGAAGATGATATGTCTATCATCAACTTTGATTAGATTGTTGAAACTTGAGTAGTCCCCAATCATATGTCTGGAATATACATTTTCCCAATAAAATATTTGTTTACATGAACTTTTCAAGCATGTTTCCTACAAAAAAAAATATGTAAAATAAAAAAACGTTGTTACCCATATTTTCATGGGTATATAAGATTTAGTAATAATTGCTTTAGAAATCCATAATTATTTAACTTGTTTCATATAATAATACCTAATACTTCTATAAATTGGAACTTTATTAGGTCTTATTAAATAAGAACTACTAACAAAATTAGTACAGCTAGGACTATGAATAAATATTTCTTTTATAAATTCATCTTTGTCCAAGTTGATATCCAATTATAGTGGTATAAATAGGTGATTTTTGTTGGCCAAGCATCATGGTTAATGTTCTCATTATATTGGTGAAACTCTCTAAATATTTTTTCAATTTCTCATTTGATGATTTTAACTCATTTTTTTCTTTAAGTAGTTGAGAATTATTATCCTTATCTATTTTAGGATCAATTTTGAAATGAGTAGATATAGGATGATGCTTATTTAAACTTTTATATTTATCATTTAATTCATTAAATGTGTCTGACGGCATGATAAAATATTAAAATATTTCATAAGTGGACATATTTTTAGCATTATTTTCATTCTCATAAAGGCTGGAAATATGAAAAGGAGATATAAGAAAAATATTTAATACCTCTGATGTGTGTTTCATAAAAAAAAATATTGGGTCCTTAATTTTTGTCTTCCATAATTAAGTATAAATATCTTGAGCTATCCTATAAGGCACTCTATGTGTATTTTAACGTCTTTTTATATTTCTTATCCTTTTACTCATATTTTTCTTATATTTTAGCTTGGGATTGTATGCTTTAATGTTTCCTTTTCTCTAGCATTCATTATAGAATACTTCATTGATGGATTCACACTTTCTCCATAATTTTCTCCAATTCCATTTGTTTTAATACTTTCCTATGTAGTTTAATTTATTGAAGAATGCCTTATTATTATAAAGTTTCTTGAAATTTATTGCTAAATGTGCAATTTCTTCATCATTTTATAATGTTTCATCATCACCTGAACTTTTATCCTTGTTCTTCATATTTTTCTTTAAGAGATAAGTCTTAAAAAATTCTGAATGTTTCTTTGATTCATCCTAATATTATTTATTCACTTTTTGTTCATACTTATACATCATGATAATTCTAATAATCTCTGTAACTGGTATTTTATTTATGTCATAATATTCCCTTATTTAAATTGAAGTTCTTCTCCATCTATCTGGAAAATGTAAGAGAGGTATCATCACTTGGTTTTTACTATCAATGGTCTTTACAAGCGAATGAATTTGGTTTAAAATATAATTGAACCTAAGATACATATCATAAAAATTATCATCATGTTTCATCTTAAAATGATCATATTTAATAGTGTAAGTATTTAAGCATATTTCTTTAACATGTGTATTTCCTTTATGAGAAACATCATGTGTACCCAAATTTCCATAGTACAAAAATATATTATATTGAATTATTCATCTCATAAGGAACAATATAAATAATTCATAGATTTAAAATTAAAATCATATGCAGTCTTAGTGTCATCACCCCAATCACTTCTAGCAGCTTTATGTAGTTCATATTTAACCATGATAACAGACCAAATACAGACCTCCATGAAATCTAAATGGATTTTCATTTTAATCATACATTGAGAATAATTATAGCCATTAAAATAAGGAGGATAATTAGTGAATGTACATTATGGTCTTCTATTAACTATAACTAATTAAATTTAGAAATAATTGAAATTTAAGATCATTAAAAAAACTAGATCAGAGTAAAAATATTTTGAAAAAAACTTTGATACCAAATATTGTACCTAGTGGAAAACTATAGGAGTGATTTTAGTTTCCAATAAAATTTATATTTTAAAAAAATAAAAATAAAATCCCCCAAGTTAATTAAATCACCAAATAATCAAAACTATAGAAATATATAATTTTATTTTTCAAATAGATTTTCAAAATTGGGATCAAGTTTTAGTAACAAATTACTTTTAAAGTACTTAAAATTTTGAAACTAATTTACTTCATCAAACACTAAATACAAAACAAAGATTAATATTAACTATCAGACTAACAATTTGTTTTCATAAACAACTATTAGAAATAGTATTTGAGATAAATAATGAAAAAAAAATCATATAATTCACACAAAATAAATTTAACAAGTGGTTCAGTCTCAAGTTGAGAGTCAATCCCTTATACATAGAAATCACCTACTTACAAGTATTTTATTATAAAATAAATTGATCCATAACCAGGGTTGCATCTTAAAAAAACATTACAGAAGTATATCAAAGATGAAAACACTTCCATGGTTATGTGTGGGATTAAACAAGAAAATTTCATAGAAAAACTCTTCTGTAGTTTTTGTGGGAATAAAAATGAAATAATTTGAGAATGAGTGTTAATAACTCACCAGTTTAGTACAATAGACTATATTTTATGAATATAAATAGTAATTTCAATAATAGATAAAAAATTAAATTATGAATATAAATATTATAAATTAGATATGAGAAAATATGGTGTAACTCAATATGAATGGGTTTGGTTTCTCAGGTGTCTGTAAAAATTATCGGGAGAAGCTTGCACAAGTTTTTCAAAAAAAAGTGTAGTTAAACAGAGTATCCTAAATGCTTTAGAATAAGTCATCTTTTTATCACTATATCTTTTCAGTCTTTTCACATATTCACCATGCATCCATATATGAATTTGACATCATGAATGAGGTTGGATCTTCTGAATATATTGAATTATAGAAGATCTAATTATCTATTGCAAAATAATAATAAATAAATCCAAATCCTCATACTATAAAAACAAATCAGAAAATTCCGACTTAGTCTTTAAGTCTTTCCTGGATTTGTTTAGGAATAATCATTCTTAAATTCATATTATTTTGAACATCAATTTATTCCATAAACTATCCATTAGAGAATTAGTTTATAAATTAATTCTGGTTATCCACGGTATCTCTACTAGCGGTAGATGCCCTGACAATAGATCACTGGTGATAACATATAAATCCTTAGATTATTTAATGGTAGTAATGTTGTAGTAGTAGAAGTATAAAAAACAGGGAGTACCATGACTTGGTGGTAGAACATCCTAGTGGTAGCACTGTTCAACTGTATCAGTAATGATAGATTTTCATTGATGGTATCACCATCTAATAGTCATGGTAAAAAATGGGTAGATGTATAATATGATGGTAGTGGTGCTTTGTGGTAGCTCCATTAAATGGTAACACAACACTTAGCTAAATTTTCACAATTTTTCACGAATATTATTTGTTATTAAAAAACAACAAACATATTAGAAACATAACAAACATTATTTGGGATCATTAAACTTATTAGGTACTAGACTAATCCAATATAAATTTCTCTTATATAAAAGATATAATTTGAAGAAATATGGTTAGGGTTTTGGGGGTTAAAAAATCCAAAATAGAGATATTGAAAACCCTACGAAATTATTGAGGATGTGTTGTATTTTTTGTAAACAATTTTTGATAATCATTGGAAGTTGTTGAGAATGTTTATGAGGTGTCGAGAAATTAGAAAACAAAAACCATATATAAGGGTTCCACTAATTGATATGTAAGGATTATCACAGGAAATACATAAGAATCAATATGAGGTGGATTTGAAAATTTTGAAAAGTGAATATCCGACTTTCATACAAAATATATGTTCACTGCATACATAATATATTTTCAATGGATCAGAAAACTAAAAAAACATAAATTGATATGTGTTTCAATTCATACCTAAGATTTTCCAAAATTATGCAATTGAAAAGGTATTGAGGCTCACTATGATATGTAATATCCTTTATGGAATATATAAGATATATTTTAATGTTAATACAAAAATATAAAAAAGGGAAAAAATTATGATTGATTTATAACACATTTGGATCATGTATAATATTTTAAAGTTGGTGCATAAGGGTTTCTCGTTATAAATTTTAAAAAGTCCCAAACCCTCAATATAATATGTAAGAGTAACAATTTATTACATAAATTTTAAAAACTTTTTGAAAATTTGGAATTGATAGAGGTTAAACCATAATAATGCAAAAGATATTCTTTAATTATTTAAACATCACACATATTCAAATTTATACTATGATAGAAGTTGAGTGTTAATAATATTATATTTATGACATGAAAAATAAGTTAATACCATGAAGTAGTATGAGGATGAAAATCAATATAATTATGTTTATCTGAATCAATATGTAGTTTCGCGATGATTATAAGTCTGCATCAAGGTTTGTGATAAAGAGAGCATTACAAGAGAGCTTCATGATATGTTAATTTTTCTTCATGTTATCATGAAGATGAGCAGATTATAATATGGGTACGGTTAAAAGAGAAGGTTTCATTAATTTTGGAAATTTCATAGTTATTAAAAAACTAATTCTAATATATATATTGTATATTACCAATTTAAATCAGTTTTAATGACAAAGAATAATGGTTAGTTGAAGTGACAAGCATGAAAGGTTTTCATATTCAATGTCTGAAAACAATATCCATGTGATATGTTGAGTTTATAAGAACAAAATAAGAAGAATAATATTTTATTATAAATAAGATAGATATTTCATGTTCTGATAATCTTCCAGATCTTGTTTATTGAGTGTGAGAATTATTGGGAAGAAGAATAAATTCAGTATGAGTTTGAGAAAAGTGATCTGCTACATCCTACTATATATTATGGACTTTAATATCTTGATAAAGAGGACTATTTTATACCATTGATTATTTTAAAGGCTTAAAGATGACCTTATATTGATGCTGGAGTGTCCTAAAGATTGTTGGTGATCTTCTAGGTCCAGTTAAAATTCTTGTGGTAAATTGACAGGAGCCGGTATAAATAAAAAATTAAGATATTTTCAAATAGTTGGGAGACTAAGATATTAGGAGATAACTATTTTAATAAATTTTGATATTAATGATTAAATATGGGTCTTAGAACTCGAATCAAACCTGGAAAGAAGTCGTTACCCAAATTAGTGGAAAACCCTGTTAACATACATTTATGTCATTCATTTCTTTAATTTAGTATCATATAGGTAAGAGTGAGATTTTAAAGAGAGATTGCATCAATACATTAACTAGTTATAGTGGTTAATTTCTAAAAATAAATCCTAAAAATTAGTATCATTGATTCAAACCCATTTCTTATTGATAAAACATCACATACATTTGCACTAATATTTATGTATATGGACACACACACAGACATAAATGTGTGTGTTTCATCTGTTTTTATATGTATAAATATGTATATATGTTTTTTTGGTTGTGTGTTGTTGTCTGTGTGTATATGTGTGTGTATACAAATACAGTCACATATACATGATAAATTTTCATTGAAAATAACAATTTATATAGTTATGTTTACCTACTAACTCCATTATAGTTTTAATATCCCCAATTTTAAATGATAATAAAACCCTATTTGTTAATAATTTATTAGTGTTTTTATGTGAGAATTTTAATTTTTAAACAAAAAACCACCATATAAATGATTTATTTTGTAGTGAATTCTTTTATTTGTAAAAAATCATGTTAACACTTTGTAATATTATATGAAATATTTTCAAAGTAAGGAAATAAAATGGCATGAGATTCTCTGGCCTTCATAGCCTTCTTAATGATATAATAAAAATATTAATTATATATTGTCACGCATGTGCAATTTTTTCCAAATAATGTAATATCTTTGAAAGGTGGCTTGGATGGAAAAATGATTATTTCAATAAATCTAGAACATAGGATTTACCATAGGCGTGAAATAAACATTGTGTGTGTCAGGTGTTTCGTTAGATCACACGTGACGGTAAATATATTATATTATGCAAGGGTGATTTTTTAAAAAATAATGGAATATCTCCTAAACCATGTCTCGTATGAGAAATCTGAAACAACTGTTAGGTCCGGAATGCGAGTTTTACCCAAGTCATTGAATAAAATTTATACACATTAGGTGTTTGGTTAAATCACATATAAGGATAAGTTTTAATATTTTAATTATAATTTTTTTTAAAATTATTAAATTCTTTTTTTCACTCATGTTCTTCATCCACATTGAAATATGCTACTCTTCATGTTGTTGATTTAAAAACCAGCTGAATCAACAATATTTTGACCCATTTCAATCTTCAACAACTTAAATTGGATGAATTAATGAACCACCATCAAGATTCAGTTGAAATGATTGAGTAAATTGAGGTTTTGGATTTGCTAAAAGGTTAATAGTTTTTGGGTTTCAAAATACCTGAACCAATCAGTTATTCCTTATTAGTTATTCCATCAAGTCTTATAGACCCTAGAACTCTTCGTGTGTGGTAGGTGGAACCTCATTTTATTGATTTAGTGTTCTTCATCCATTTTTAGGAGATATGTCGGCCCATTCAACTTCTCCCAGTACTTCTCTTAATGATAAAATCTGTTTTTTTTTATTTTGTCTATTTCCATTTATTCTGAAAAAGGTTAATTTTAAGTAAATAATAAAACCTAAATTTTCTAGGGATACTTTATAAAATTATTTATGGATAATTCCTTATAATTATCAAGGAATAATAAATAAAATTATCAAAATATGATTTCATGATATTATCAAATATAATTGTTAATAATTATCAAGCGATAATCATATCAAATTATTTATGGGTAATTTATAATAAATTATCAAAAGATAATTATAAAATGATAATTTATAATAAATTTTCAAGGGATAATTGTAAAAGGATAATTTATAGGAAATTAACAAAAGATAATATGAAAGGATAATTTATAATGAATTATCAAAAAATAATTATAAAAGGAAAATTTATAATAAATTATCAAAAGATAATTATAAAGGGATTATTTTATAATAAATTTTCAAGGGATTATTCTAAAAGGGTAATTTTTATGAAACAATAAAATGATAATTATGAAAGGAAAATTTATAAAAATTATCAAAAGATAATTATATAATGATAATTTATAATAAATTATCAAAAGATAATTATAAAAGAATAATTTATAATAAAATATAGAGGGATAATTATTAATGGATAATTTTTATGAAGTTTATCAAAATATAACTATGAAAGGATGATTTATAATAAATTATCAAAATATGGTTATAAAAGGTTAATTTATAATTAATTATTAAATGAAAATTATAAAAGCATAATGTATAATAAATTATCTAGGTATAATTTTAAAATGTTAATTTATAATAAATTATGAAGAGATAATTATAAAAGGATAACTTATAATAAATCATCAAAATATAATTATGAAATGATAATTTATAGTAAATTATTAATAGATAATTATAAAAGATTAATTTATTTGAAATTATCAAAAGATGATTATTCTTGAAGGAAAATTTTCTAAAGCATGTGTTGGCCTAAAAAGATAATTTGGAATTATCGAGGGGAGGGAATGTGTCATCACTTGTGATATTTTATTTCTTCTTGAAATAAAATATATGGTTTTGATTCTAGGATACTTTTATGAACTTAAATCATTAACATATCTACAACTCTGATAATGATTCCATTGAGGTGGTATTCATGGCTATTGAGGTTTCCACTCCAACTTTCCAACCACACTGGGATTGTTATACTTTTTGTTGACATCGATGAATTTGAGGTAGGAAGTTCATTACCTTCTTAGGCTCTCTTTACACATGTTTCTATGATATTATTATTGTGTTTTCATATTTGATATCCATGCTTGATTTAAGATCACTTGTGGGTGTGGGTGTGTATCTCATGAAACTATATAACTTTATTCAAATATAATTTTTTAGATATCTAGATTTCATGATGATAATTTATTCACATGTTGGATATATAATGATGTTATAGTTTATCATGATGTGTGTTATGGTTATTATAATGATTCTCCCTATCATTTTTTCCTTTAGAGGATTGGTATGTTGTGTAAATGATAGGTGGTCATCATGGTATTATTACTCCTTGATGGGGGCATGCATGGAATGTGGTGATGTATAATGTGGTGCATTGTAGACTTATAACCTGATCTCTACTTGATGCCTTGTAGATTCCAAGGAGATGGTCGACAATCGATGCCTTGGGGATTCTAAGTAGGTTGTAGATACTCGATGCCTTTTGGATTATGAGTATTACATATAGCCTTGTGGATTATAGTTCAGTTACTCAATCGATGCATTTTGGGTTCTAAGTGACACACCAATAGCCTTATGGTTGGTTTTGGACTCTTACCAACATATTGTACATTTTCTAGAATTGATTAGAAGTAGTTAGGGTGAAGGGTTTGTCGTGGATTGGTTCACGCACCACCACTCTATTTTGTTTTTATTTCTATTCTTGTTATGAATTTATTATCATTATTTCATACACTTATATATTAGATCACACGTGTTTAAGGGTATCTTGGTGGTTTTCTACTTAGTCTTGTTCTCACACTCTACTTAGGCATTTTAGTGCGCTTTTAGTTTTCATGAGGGATATAGAAAAGGGAAGGTCCCTAAGGTGGATGGTTGAGTAGAGGATTAAGAAGAATGTAGAAGAACATGATGGACTCAGATGGACCCCCATAGTTATATTATTTATTTATTTATTGAAACTTATTTCACTAGTCAGGCTTATCACTTTAGGATCTATTTTATTTATATGATATGTATATAATTTGTTTAGTTTGTTAATGTTTACTCTAATCATTTATTATATTGGTTATTTAATTCTTTTTTCACTTTTATGGATATTATAGTCTCCCCATGGTTCCACTCAATACCCTTGCTACTAGTCAGTATCCTCTAGCATATAGGGAGGCACACCAGAGGTCATGTGGCATTCTGGCTTGAACCTGGTGATTCAATTCAACGTGTTACAAAATGGTATCAGAATATTAAGATTTAATAACTTGTAATTTCTAATTCCTTGTTCTGAGATAAGATAGACAAAAGTTAGGATATTTGGGACTCATCAAGTGGAACTATTTCAGTTCTTATCTAGTATTGTGTAGTGGATTTCTGAGTTTTCATAAAGTGGGAGAAATTATTTTTTCTTGTTACTATTGAATTCATTCACCTTGGGTGATTCACCTGATGTTGATATTTGATTTATGAGATTTCAATTGCATTTATGCATCATGACTAGGTACGTATGTTCACATTCCATATATATACCTATTTTTTTTCTTCATGGTCATTCTTTAATTAAACTCATTGATTTATTTTATCTATTCTAGATCGTTTCTCTTTGTGTAGTATATTTGTGTTGTCAGGTTATTGTGATATATCTTTATTGTAATTAATTATTTCAACTAATAATATTGTTGTGCTAGTATACATTGGGTTTGGGGTAGACCCCTATGAAAACCATTTGTGATCCCATTGACTGATTAGGGTTTATCCTAATGACTCTTTTTCTTTTTTCAAAATGATTCCTTTGAATTGTAGAAGTTTTCACCTTGATTTATTCTTATATGAATACATGGAAATTAGTTCAGAATAATCCCATAGAAGAGGATGTTCTTCATTTCCACTCGCCTGTAGAAGAATGCAGTTGAGCATGCCCCCAAACTTACTTTGTGGCTTAGGCAGTTGGGCCACTTCCAGAGGAATTATTTCACACTGTGAATTTCCTAGGAATAGGAGTTCATACTATAGTTAGATATTCCTTAAATTCAACCCCAATATTCTTCAACCTTTTAGGGCATCAAAGGCCCTTAGGATTCTGAAGAATGGGTTGAAATATTTATGGTAATCCTTAACCTAGAAAAAACTCTGAAGGGTGGGAATGTTAAGATGAGATAGAGCTCATATTGGGTGAAAAATCCATCTCTATACCCCATATAATATGATGAAAAATGTGTTTAAGGATATCAAGGTGAAGCTTGACAACTTGGAGTGGACGGGATTTATCATACAAATTACTTCACCATGGGATGCAGTTCTTTTTTTTCCTAAGAAAGAAGATGGTAGTCTTCAAATCCGTATTTATTAATAGAAACTGAACCAAGTGATGGTGAGGAACATATATCCATTTCCTAAGATTTATTATCTTTTTAATTAGTTACAGGGATCCTATAAGTTCTCTAATATAGATATTTGATTAGACTACAAGCAGTATCATGTTAAGGGAGAGGGAATTCTAAAGATAGTGTTTCAAAGTAGTTATTGGTTGTACGAGTTCATGGTGTTACTGTTTGGAATGAAGAATGTGTCGGTAGTGTTCATGGATCACATGAACAAGATCTTATAGTTATACAAGGACTCATTCATCATGGTGTTCATTAACGAAATCCTCATCCACAAGCCAATACTATAGAAGCATGTCAGGAACCTCGATATGGTCTTGAGTATGCTTCATGCACAACAGATTTACATGAAGTTGTCAATGTTTGATCTGTGGATACAAGATGTGAAGTTCCTAGTACACATGTTTTATAAGATAGGTATATCCATGGACCCAAATAATGTAAAGGTAGTCATACCCTGGACACGTCCCTAGAACATGTTTGAGATCTAGAGTTTCCTAGTCCTAGTAGGATATTATCATCATTTTATTTAGGAATTCTCCTGATTATCAGCACTAATGATAGCATTGATAAAGAAGGGATTTAAATTTTAGTGGTTAGACTGGTATGAAGAGATATTCTTTGAGTTCTAGAGAAGGTTGAAGATAGCTCCAGTACTAACACTCCCTGATCCTGGGATTGGATATGGAGTGTATTGTGATGTATCAGGTGTTGGTATGGGAGTGGAGATGATACAGAGAGAGTAGGTAATATCTTATGTGTCATGTTAGTTATGACCCCATGAGTGGAACAACCCTACACATGATCTAGATCTAAAAACATTGGTTCATACTCTAAAGTATTGGAGCCAATATCTCTTCCGTGAGAGATTTTTTGTTTACATGAACTATAAAATCCTTCGCTATATCTTCACACAAGGGGGCATGAGCCAAAGGTAGAGACACTAGGATGAGTATATGCAATTTTTTGATTTTGAGATAGTTTATGAAACTGATAATGCTAACTTCATTTTAGATACTCTTAGTCATAAGACACAAGTTGAGTAGGGTATTGTGAGTGACCATTAGAGGAGTAGTGGTGATGGATGATCTTTTTGGTTGATTGGAGGGTTATGGATCTATGAATTGTACCCATTCAGGGATCACACCCTCACTTATAGACTGGGTGAAAGTTAGATGGGAGTCATACCTAGAGTGTGTTATTATGCAGGAACAAATAGTATGGGGTGACTTGATACCAAGATGTTTATTGGATGATGAAGATGTTTCATGAATTTAGATAACGGTTCTAGTGGTTGAGAATGAAGAGGGACAACACAAGGTTTGTGTCCCGAAGCCTTACCCACTAGAGGGTAAAGGTCAAGAACTAGTTTTTTGGTGGGTTTCTACAGCCACTTATCATTACAATATGGAAGTGGGAGGATTTCATGATGGTCATGAAGGGGTTACCCAAAACCTTGAAGAGTTGTGATGTTTTATGGGTGATTATCAATCAGTTGACCAATGTTTCCCAATTTTTACCAATCCAAGAGACTCACTAAGTGGATGATCTAGAAAATATCTATGTCTATGATATCATATGCTTACATGGTGTGCCATTAGGAATTCTTTTGAATATATATGCATATTTCACATCATTGTTTTGGAAGTACTTGAAAAAATCCTTAGGGACACAGTTGAGATTGATCATAGTGTACCAACTGTGGACAAATGGACAGTTCAAGCAGACTATGCATATACTGGAGTATATGATTAGATATAGTGTTAAATACTTAGATGTATCATGGTTTAATCATCTATTATTGTTTTATTTCTCATACAAAAATAGTTACAAGGCATAAATTCAAATGACACCTTATGAGGCTCTTTATGGGAGACCTAATTGTTTACCGATTTGTTAGAATGAGGTAGGTGAGGCTATGTTTATGGGGACTTGTTTGGTTTATGATACCTATGAGAGAGTTAAAATAATTCATAAGATGTTAAAAACCACTCGGAGTAAGCAACGATCATATGCAGATCATAGGAGGATACCTTTGAAGTTCACATTGGGTGATCGGGTTGTCTCAAGAGTGAATCCTCAATTATGTCACTGATATATTTGGAAGTAAGGAAATATAGAATCATGGTTTGTGGAAACTTTTTTCTTCACCAAATGGGTAGGTACAGTGGTGTATCATCTGGACCATCCTTCTCGCTACCAAGTTATGCACAATGAGTTTCATGTGTCATGGCTCTGGAGGTACGTGGCCAATCATATGCATGACATCCACTATGAGGATGTGGAGTTTTATCATGATCCATATTATGAAAATAATCTGGTGTGGAGTATGGACCAGAGTGAGAAATTTCTATGAAGGAAGACGACACCACTTATATGGTTTCAGTGGCAGTGTGGATGGATCTAGGAAGAGATGTGGGATCATGCATCTGATGTTCGAGCTCAATGGTATTAGTTGATCGAGTAAGGCTGCTAGAGTTTCTTATCAAAGATGAGAATTCAATGGAGGGGGATAACTGTAATATTTTCAATTTTTAATGATAATAAAACTCTATTTGTTGATAATTTAAGGGTGTTTTAATGTGAAAATCTTAATTTTTCAACAAAAAAAATGTGTCTATCAATTATTTGTTTTGAAGTGACTTCATGTAAGATTAAAAAATCATGTTAACACATTAGAATATTCTATGAAATATTTTCATAGTAAATAATTGAGTCTTCATGAGATTCCAAGGCCTATAGAGGCTCGGTAATGATACATTAAAAATATTAAATATATATTGTAATGTGCACTAAAAGTTTTACAAAATAATATAATATCTTATGAATGGTGTCCTATATTGGAAATATGAAACTAAAATTAAATTTAGAATGCAGGATTTACCCTAGGCATGATATAACCATTATGTGTGTTGGGTGTTTAGCTAGATCTAGTATGATGGTAAATGTATTATATTACAAGTGTGTGATTTTTCCAAAATAATGGAATATATCATGAATGATGTCTCATATGAGAAATATGAGACTGACATTCAGTCTGAAATGTGGGGTTTACCTTAGGTTCAACATAAAATTTGTACGCGTCAAGTGTTTTGTTAAATCACATGTAAGGATAAATATTTAAATATTGTTATTTTTTTTTTAAATTATAAATTCATTTTATCTATCTATCCAGTTCTTAAACCATGCAAAAATATTCTATTCTTCATGTGGGTGATATCAAAAACCATAGAATCAACACCGTTTTGACCATTTCAGTTTTGTAAAAATTTAATGTGGAGGAATTAATGACTCTGTCATCAAGATTTGGTTGAAATGGTTTATTAAATCAAGGTTTTGGTTTTACTGAAGGTTTATATGTTTTGGGTTTTGAAATACCCAAACCAATCAGTTCTTCCTAGTTAGTTATTCCATCAAGTCCTAGAAACCCCATATATCCCTTGAGCATGATTGGTGGAACCTCAATTGATTGATTTTGTGTTCATTTTTCCATTCTAGGAGCAGTTCAAACCCATTCATATTCTCCCAACACTATGCCAATGGTGAAAATATGTTTGTTTCATTTTTTTGTATATTTTATTTTTTTCATTTATTCTATAAAAGGTTGATTTTAAATAATTAATAAAAACCAAAATTATCTAGTGATAATTTATAAACTTATTGAAGGATAATTTCATGGAATTATCTGGGAATAATAAAGAAATTATAAAAATATAATTGTATGAAATTATCAAAGATAATTGTCAAGAATTATCAAACTATAATTACATTTGATTATCTATCAATAAATTATAATAAATTATCAAAATATAATTATAAAACTGTAAATAATAATGAATTATCAAGTGATGATCATAATAGAATAATTTATAAGAAGTTATCAAAATAAAAATATGAAAGGATAGTTTATAATAAATAATAAAAAGATAATTATAAAAGGATAATTTATTATAATTTATTAAAAGATAATTATAAAAGGATAAAGGGATAATTATAAAAGGATAATTTATAATAAATTATCAAAATATAATTATAAAAGGATAATTTATAATAAATTAAAAAGGGAAAATTATAAAAGGATAATTAATATGAAATTTTCAAAAGATAATTATGAAAGGATACTATATAGAAAATTATCAAAAGATAATTATAAAAGGATAAGTTATAATAAATTATTAAGGGATAATTATAAAAGGTTAATTTATAATAAATTTTCAAGAGATCATTATAAAAGGATAAATAATAGGAATTTATCAAAAGATAATTATGAAAATATAATTTATAATAAATTATCAAATGATAATTATAAAAGGATAATTTATAGGAAGTTAAAAAAAATTATTCTTTATGGGAAAATTGTTAACGCTTGCATTGTTTTCAATTGATAATTTGGAATTATCTAAGAGAGAGAATGTATCAACTCATGTAATATTTTATTTCTTCTCGAAAAAAAGCTGGTTTTGATTCTAGGAGACTTTGGAAAACATCTAGAAATGATTTTTTAGTAACTATGATAATAAGGCCCTCGATGATGTGTCTTTGAATGTTGTGGTTTCCACTCCAGCTTTTCAACCAGACAAGTTGGTTTATCCTTGTTTCCGCAGTCGATGACTTTGATGTTGTAAGTTCCTTACCTTCTTGGGATCTCTTTACACCTGATACCTTGGTATGATTATTATGTTGGAATATTTTATATACATGCTTGATATGTGATCTCATGTGGGTGTGTGTATCATGTGACACTACATGACTTACTTCCTTGAGAAATGTTGAGATAGCAAGATTCCATGATGATATTTGATTCACATGTTGGATATATGAGGATTTTATATTTTATCATGATGTGTGTTGTGGATATTATCATGTTATTCCTTGTCATGTTTTTTCTTTGGATGATTAGTATTTTGTGTACGTGATAGGTGGTCATCGTGGTATGATTACTCCTTAAGGGGTGCACGCATGGAATGAGGTGATGAAGATGGTGGTGAATGATAGCTTTGAAACATGGTCTCTACTTGATGCATTATGCATTCTAAATAGGTTTCATATACTCGATGTCTTGTGAATTATGAGTATTACCCAATACCTTGGGGATTTTGGGTAGGTTACTCACTCGATGCCTTGTGGATTCCGAGTGACACGCCAACAACCTTGTAGGTGATTTTGGATTCTTACTGACATAATGTACATTTTCTAGCATGGGGAAAAAGAAGGTATGACTGGGGGTTTGTGTCATCTTGGTTAGCGCATAAACACTCAGTTTTGGTAATATATTTATGCTGGTTACACATTTATTATCATTATGGAATACACTTTTATACTTCATCACACCAGGTTAAGGATACATTAATGTTTTCATACGAAGTCTTGTACTCATACCATTCTCGGGAATTTTAGTGCACATTTATTTTTCATGAGGGATCCCGTTAAGGGTAAGGGACCTATGGTGGATGGATGAAAAGAGGGTCGTAGAGAAAGTGGCAGACTAGTATGGACGCCAGAGGACCCTTGTAGTGTTTTTATTTATTTATTGTCTGCTATTTATTTCATTAGATAGACTTGAAACATTGAGAAATGTCTTATTTATATGATATATATGCCATTTGTTTAGTTTCTGCATGTTTCCTATGATCATTTATTATATTGGTTATTTATTTATTCTGTACACTTTGATGGAGGGTATAGTATCTTCATGGTTCCACTCGATACCTGAGCTTCCAATAGGAAATCTCTAGTATACGAGGAGGCACTCTTAAGGTCATTTGGAATTCTAGCTCAAACATGGTGGTTTGGGTTTTGGAGTTACAATAGTTATAAATAAAATTATATCTATTGTGAAGTCAAAAGTGTGTGTGTGGACTAAGAAAAATAAGCAAAACTAAAAGAAAACATTAATCAAGCGATGACAAGTTTTTTGGGGGAAGATGGTGAGAAAATTGAGGGTGTGAATGAAAACCAAACACAAAAACGCTGAGATAAGTTCATAAAACCAAGTTGAGCATTTTTAATAATAGATCAATATACAAACAAGTGGTAAAGATTGGGGAAATTTCAATCATCCATTGTAAAATTGGTTTTCCTTTATTCTTAAGGAATTGGAAAACTTAGTCTCTATTTTTAAAAGTTATCATAGACACCTTCCATTGAGGGTGTTAGTTATTAGGTAGTCAATTCAGTGGTTTATCACCCACTGGATTTACTACTATAGAAAGATATGATTTTGTTTTCATCATGATCAAATTATCATTTTATCTTAAAGTATAAAAAACTCAATTACTGAATGAAGAGATAACAAAATAATAATCTTATTTAAACTTGAAATTTTATCTGAAAACCTTATTCAATACAATAGAATTCATGAAGTGCATATCATACATGGTGATGATTAAAGGAAAATAAATAAGTCATGGAATCTTCCCCATCGCTGTCGCACCCCCTCCAAACTCCTTCTTTCATGACACTACACTAAATTTCCCATTGTTCTATAATTTCATTCCTTGTTCCTCTATTGAATTTTCCTTTAAAATATTGATTCATCTTTATTAATGAATAATTCCACCACCATCAAACTCACAACTACTTGAGTCTCAGTGGTAATTCCTAGTATTGAAATTCACCTACCATTCACTAACAACCTCATGAAAATAATTTCCTTTTTATAACCAATTAATGATTTCATGTAAATCCATATAAAAAGGAATCTAAAAAAACTTCTTGTCCTCATTAAACATTACAACATGAAAAACTAAACTCTAGACTTCCCATTCATAAAATCTTTTCCTCACTAGTTATACCATCAAATATCAACATTTGGTTTGAGATCACATTCTAAATCTCCATTGAGGTGAATCATACTCAAAAACTCACAATGGTAAACACCAAAAGATAAAAATAACTTAGTCACCACCCATCTCATCATCCTAGACATTTTTTCAATACACATATGAAAGCATGAGTGGCCTCAATGTAAAATCTCCAAAAAAAACTCACTCTGATCCACCAAAAACTCTATCTATTTGTGCATATTCATCCATTGGGAATACAAACCCAGTGATAAACAATGTGGCAATATCGACCTTGGTGAAAAAATTTCCCCATCACAATCCCAATTCAATTTCAAACTCATACTATTTTGGAACATAAAATCAAACACCTTGCATGCATTCATATGAAAATGAATGGTATAAAAAATTAGGATAAATGAGGTCCCCTCCAATTTCCAGATGGTCATGTAAATAGAAACAAAAACCAGTGAATGAATTCTTCAATCATGGATCAAATTCATCCCAATATCTTTTGGTGGTGAAACTGAATATCCCATATTCATATAACATCATAGTTTCTCTAGATGCAATTTAGATCCTAAGCTTGAAATCTTATCAATAGGTAGGTTCTACATTCACGTATCTGAGCATGCCTTGAGGTTTTTTGTTAGGATTCTTCAGATTTTATCCAAAAATCACTTGGCTTTGATCACCTTAATAGGTCTATATAGGTGCAACTTCGAAGGTTTAAACAAAATTAATATTCTCCATCATTTTATCATGACTTGGTCTTCATTATTCATCTTCAACAAGCCACCACACTAGTTTTGATTGATAAATCTTAGGCCAAGATCAATTCACCAGGCTTAGCATTTCTACAATCGAGCTCAAGCTCTCCTTTTATTCTGAGGAGTCTTAGAACTAGATCCTTGTAAATTTAAAAGTCTTACATAACATGGAACTTATTGCAAAGTCATATGTGGCACTAGCCAAAGTTTGTTGTTCTGGAGATTTTAGACTGAAGTCTTATGAAAATATGAAGACTTTTGAGTTGTAACTCTATATTTGAAAAAGTATTGTGAGATTTATAAATTCACAGGAATATGTGAAAAAATTCATACAATATTCTAAAGTTGTATAAAATCAAACACAATCATAAAAAATAGAAATTTTTCCAATTTTTTAGAGAATTTCTTAATTCCAAAAATCAAAACCATAATTTGTTCCACAAAGTATACTTTATGAAAAAATCATGGAACGTGGAAACTATTAATTCCATCATCCAAAATTCATTTAAAAACACTTCAAAAAATTATAATTCAATTAAAAACCAAACAACAAATGTTTTTAAAATATTTTAAAATTAAATCAATGAATTATTTATCAATTAACCCCAAAAATCATACTTTTCATGAAAATATTCAGAGAATCGCAATTTTTGCTCAAATGAAAAAGATTAAAAGTATTTTAAATCAAATCACACTCCATTATCAAAATACTATTATTTTCATTGAAAAAATGTGGCAAAATGTATAAAATTAAATCCACATCAATACACATAATAGTGTGTATGTTCATTAAAATTTATATTTATTTTTTATACACTTTATTTATGTAGGTATCAAAACTTTCAAGAATGTTATTTAAATTTATAGTTTATACTTGGAAAATTTTTATTTATATATATAGTTATATTTATATCTTTTCATATACACAATTATATGTTAACACGCAAATATTCAATTTTTTGACACACACACACACACACATATATATATATATTATATATAATTATATATATATACCAATTTTATAATATTTATATATTTCACATTGTAATATAAAATCTCATATTTATATCTATTCTTTTAAATACTTTATATATAAACATTTTAAAATTTATAATTATATTTTTTAAAATTATACTGTATATAATTTACACATGTAAAATATGATACATATATGCATACCTTCTCTATATTTATTTTTTTGTTAAATTTCAGTATTTTTAACCAAATATATTGAATTTGAATCAAAAATGGATTAATGTCGGTGACAAAGAATACATGCATATCCAAATAACTATATAATATTTTGTAAGAACCATTAATCACATAAAAATTCCTTAAGTGTGGTGCGACTCGATACAAGAAATAAAAATCAATTACTTTGAAAGATTTATAGTATTTTTTGTCACTCAATGGTTTAGACAAATATATGGAAGTAAAGAGACTATGAAAATTGATGTTTCATGTATATACAATAATTCAAGTTAGGAAACATCATAACCTAGAAGACACACCTCAATGAAATAAAATTTATCATGAGTATCCTGAATGTGAAAATGAGATGAGAAAAATTTGTATTACACTATCTATAGATGGAATAAATCATTTTGGTTTATAAAGTATCTCTCATAGTACATGAACAGTTATGTTGGTAAATTATGACTTTCCACCATGATTATGCATAAATCATAAGTGAATTATGTTTTCTCTATTTATATATGGAATAAAACAACCTGGTATTGATATTTTTGTTTATTTGGATCCATTTATATAAGATATAAAATTAATTTTAGATTAAAGTGTTCCATTGTATGATGATTATATAAATTAAGATTTTGTGTTGAGATTCATGTTGTTCCGGATGATAAATAACATTCCTACCTATGGAAACTTTTTAAGATATAACATTTATAGAATGTTAGGGTATCCAATTTATTAATATGTTACACACTGAGTTAAGTTGAAACATTCCTTGACGAAACTTTTTCTAGGATATCATAAATTTTTACCCTGATATTGTAAATAATGATCTTGGAAAATTTCATTCAATTTTAACTCAAAAGTGAAGATCCCTTTGGTTGTTTTTTAATATGTATTATATTTATTTTTGACATCTTGTTTGTGTAATTTTTTTATTTCAGGTAATAAAAATTTCTTTTGAGTTTCTAAATCATGTTAAAAATGTTTTGTTATTAAGTCATACAATTATATGTCATTATTCACGTTCCTAAGACCATGAAGATTCTAATGATTCAATCTGTGTTATATGAGGATGTATAAAGGGGGAGAAGATCATCCAAGATTAATTTTCTAGAAAGATAATTTGTATAAAGTTTTATAGCAAAGTAATGAGGTTGCCAGCTATAAAAATTTCTAAGATATGAAGGCAAGAATTTATTATTGAATGAAGGTTGTTATCAAAAGTTGTAATCAGAAAAAGGCTGATCAAAAATAGATTTTTTATCACTATTAGAGGAACAAAAACTCATGAGGTGACTGGAAAAAAATGTGCAAAGTTAAATCTTATGGATATGTTCAAATTCCATACAAACAACCTTCCTTACAAGTGGTATAGGTGGATAAATCATGGAAGTATACTATTTGGTCAAAGAATAAAGTTTTACCAGAAAGGGATATAGGAATTACATCAGATAGAGAGAGATAATATTTCATGACTGAGTTTTAATGGATAGATCCCTACAATGTTACATTAGACTGAGATGTTTGAGGATGAGAGTTGAAGGTGATTAGAAAAAGATAACTGAGGAGTCATACCAAACAAAGAGATTAATTACTCTCAGATGAACTATTGTATAAGTTTGATTAGATATATTTTTGGGAACAATGAATATTCGTGCATCATACAAAGAACTATGATGTCCTTAAATTGATGTTTCTATAAAGTTATGTGAGACTGAGTTTTATGAACCAAGCCTTGTCTGTTTTTTTAGAAAATGAAAGATGGCTAGACAGGGACATGAATACTCATCAGACATATAAGGCATGATAATATAACCGAACAGAGAATCCTAAGTGTACTAGAACGAGTCAATCGAACAATACTGATCGAATAGAAGAGAGTCATACAGAATAGTACCAAATGGATAATTTCTTATGAAGTCATTAAATAAAAATATGTTCAATGGGGTTTTGAGTATATTTACATAAACATTAAAAAGTCCTTAATTATGATTATGTTGAGCTATTATTTTAATGTTTGTTAATCAAGTTTATTTTTGATTAATTTCAAAGAAATTTACACGCACAAATATTTAATGTATCTTTAAGAATGTTCTATAATTTTTTAGGGGCGTCCAACAAAATTGAGTTGAGTATGAAAACTAGAATTTCAGTTTTTGAGTTCCCATGCTATAGTTATGTATCACACCTATATAAAGGGTGGAAATAACATTAAAAAATTTACAATTTTCATGTGTGTAAAAGAGTTGAAGTGATTATTGTTTTGTTAGAATAATAGTGTGAGTTCCTAACCAATGTTTCTCCTGGTCAAAGAAGAGGTTTAAAATAGAGGTACCATGCATAGGGGTACTATATAGAGGTACAAGACAATGTGTATCAGATACAGGTACTCAAAATATTTTGATTCACACTAAACAAAATCATACCGAATGTAGACATAGTTGTAGTAAATGAAGCCATACTAGACATAGAGTGTACCAGATAAATAATTTCAGAAACATTTTATATGATATGTTATGAAAATTTTATTATTTTATTTTGGATTGAAAGATAATAATAATTTAAAACCAATTATATTTGTTATAATTACATATTGGTAGGCATAAGGATATTAATGAGAGTTGGCTCAATTGTATTGACTTCAAATAAGGGGAACCCAACATTTGAATTATTCAAATAATTTCATCATGATTGGATGAAAATGGGTAATTGAATTTAATAAAATAAATACTCCATTGGTGGTAGGTGAAATCCTCTGAATTCATCCACAATATTCACTGATACCTGGTATGGGATGAGTACTGCTCAGATTAGTTCAAGCAATATAAGTGCATGTCCAAAAGATACATGGAATGAGTATCAGAAAACAAGATAAAATAATAAATATTTGAGAGAAAAACTTGATGAGGATTATAGTTATTATTGCATTATGTGACCTAATATTCATCCCCTTAGAAGCTAACACTAAATCCGAGAGAAGGAATTGATAAATAGGGTAGTGTCAAAGTAACTCCAAAATATGATCAATTGAAGATGATGCTCATGAATTTATTGAACGAAAAATGGAAATATTGAAAAATGGTGTATCATCCCACATGATCCAAGACAAAAACTTATTGAAGAAAATTTATAAATATAATGGAGGATATTTAACTTTTAAAAACTATTTTTCACTTCAATTGAATGGTGTGGAATGCACTAAAATTATAGTGAATAATTTTTGTTCAGATGACGCTCTCTTTGGTGATGGATTGAGGCACAATCCCTTGATCATTTATCAACATTTTAATAATGTGAATGGAAATATTTTAAGGTAGAATAACTAATTAATTATAAGATTAAATGACAGAACTATCATCATGAAGGATTTTCAATCAATCAACAATTTATTTCATATTTTTAATGATCAAAACCATTTTTTATGAGTATAAATGAAGTATAAAATCACATTTACATTATGAAAAATCGATGAGATACAAATATTGAATGTAATAATTAAAATAAAAAAATTATATTAAGTTTTAACCATTTTCATAATAGAAAATACAGCTATGGAATGTAGTAATGATTTCACAAATAAAAAATGAAATTATTATTTTTTCAAATATGTTCAATACTAAAATTGAATTTATGAAACTATAAATGTATTAAACTATTGATAAATTGACCAAAGTATATAGATATAAAAGTATATATTAAAAATTTATAAATATTTCTATTAGTTAATAAAATTATATATGTATATATAAGTATAAAATTATATATAATTTATAAATATATATATATATATTAAAGAAATATACATAATTTATGAATGTATATAAATTTATAAAACTATACAAAAGTACATATATTTTATAAAAGTTTACAAATTTTATAGAAGTATACAGTTTTAAAATTTTATAAAAGTATAAAATTATTATATATAAAAGTAAAATTTATGAAAGTATAAAATTATAGTAATCTATAACAAATAAAACTATAATTGTATAGTAATATATAAATCTAGAAAACTATAAAATTATAGATAATTAAAAAAATTATATATTTAAACTATATATTTACTATATGATATACTATAAAAATTATAAATTTATATAAATTTATAAATGAATAAAACTATAAAAGTATAAATATTTAATAAAAATTTATTATAAAATAATATTACTATAATATGATATGCTATAAAATTTATAAAAGTATTTAAATTTTAAAACGTATTAAACTATAAAATTATAAATTTTTAACAAAAGTTTATATATAAGTTATATGAGTATAAAAAAGATATACTATAAAATTTATAGATTTATATATAAGTTTAAAAATTATATCTATAAGTATAAATAAAAAAATATACTTATAAAAAATTATTTATTTTTATTGATTTTTATTTATAAATTTGTAAAAGTAATAATTGATGTTAATAAAAATTTTAAATTTCCATTGGTTTGAGCTATTAGTTTTGTGTGGGTGAGTGTTAGGTTGTTTTGAAGGAGATGAAGAATAAATTCATGTTGGACTGAAACTCATAGGACTATCTATTATCTCTGGAAAAATGTAGATCTCGACACACGCCACCCTCTTGCGTGAACTTCCTACAATAGCACATCCTCCAGAACCATCACATATGAAATTTTGTCAATGCATGCTACCTCGTGGTATGGTATTCATGCAGGAAATAGACAATCAGGGGTGGTGAAATGTGGTTAAGGGGTGAGATGTGGTGCAAGGGTGGTGCGATGTGATGCAAGGGTGTGATTTGGTGTATTGATTCATCACATACATTATATTTTTAATGATATCTGTGGTGGTGGGGAGAGTAGTGTTTGGTGAGAACGATATCGCGGTAGTAGTGGAGTTCGGTGAGAGCAGTGATGGTGGGAGTTAGGTTCGATGGTAGTGTTAGTGCGATGGTAGGGGGTTCATCGTGAGATGTGGCATAATAATAGTGGGGTTTGGAGAGAGTAGCGACGGCAGTGTGAATAGGGTATGGTGAGAGGGGTGGCGGCATGGCAGTAGTGTGGTTCAGCGAGAGTGGTAGCACGAAAACATTTGGATTCTATGAGACCTTGAAGGTGTTGATATAATACATCCATTTAGGGTTCTTTTAAAAGAAGGGATTAAGCTTTTATTAGTGTTTTACAAAAATCATTGATAAAGATTAGTTTTATCAAGGCTAAAATAAAAATCATTGATAAAACTATTATTTATCATCACTTTTTTAGAACTGATAAATGCACCCCTTTAACAGTGGAATTTGAAAATATTCCTCCATTATGTTCCAACTGTTATAACATTGGTCATGTTGTTGAGAAGTGTTGTAGATCTTTAATCTGTAGTGATTGTGGGAGTTGAGGTCACTTTGGAGAGAATTGTAGAAACTCTTTCAATGTTGTTGAGGCCCCTACTATGGGTATAGAAGGATGAAAGGAGCCAATGATTTTTGACAAGGGTTCTGCCACTACTTCTACTAATACACAGGGCTCTGTACATGAATCCATATATGTCTTGAAGGAATCAATGTTTTCAAGAGATGATTTCAAGGATGAAGGGCCGATTGAGGGATTGGGAAATAGTGATATTGGGTTAAATTGCTACAAATCATGTCTTTAACAGTGCTATAAATGGCATTTACCATCTCTAGAAAAGTGTTGACTACTTGAGTAGCATTAAAAGACCAATACTTTTATCAGTTCTTATAAAACTGAAGATAAAGGCCTTTTATCAATGCATTTAGAAGTGATGATAAAGGTCCATACTACAGTATGTTATTACAGCACACTATAACACCAGAAACACACTATAAACACACCCAATATCATCATAAATAAGACCCAATACCTAATTTAAATGAAATTAAATTTACAACACAAATATGTGAAAAAAATAATCTATTATAGACATTCCAAACATTTTTTTATACTATTACCTAAATACAAATTATTACATACATTCAAAAACAATCCTAACTATTAATTTTACCACAATTTCCATTGACTTTATTTGTCGAAATGCCAACACTGCATGAGTAGGTTTGAATAAACAACCCCAACTTGAAAAAAAATCCACCTGTATAAGAAAAAAAAAATATTATGAGTAATACTAAATAGATATAAATTAAAAATAAATATGAAATAATATATTAATTCTTTGGAAAATGATTTAACTGTGAAAATATCAAGATTACCTCTATGATTGAGAAGTGGAGGGAACTTTAAGGAAAGTGATATATGCCAACAATTCATGAGTGAAAGGTTTTGTGGGAGAAGAATTTTGTGGGAGTTTTTTGGTGTAAAAAAGATGAATGATGTACAGAGCACCCCAACTCAAAAAAAAATAATCCACCTGTATAAGAAAATAATTATTATGTGAGTAATACTAAAATGAAATAATTTAAAAATGAATATGAAACACCACCTTAATTCTATGGAAAATGATTTTACCTTGAAAACATCAAGATTTCCTTTGTGATTGAGAAAATACAATGTCAATGATCTTCTTGCAAAGGCATGACACGTGGATTGAAAACTTCTAAAATAAATGAACTCTTCAAGGAATAATGAAAATTATATCAGCATCCCATTATATAATTTTTCAGTAAAATAGAGAAAGTATATCAAAAAATTATGTTTGCATATATCCGATGGGTTTCCATCATTATTGTTTGTTCTTCCGAGGTATTGATAACATCATCATGTGCAGAATACATTGTCTGTATGAGTAGTCAAACATTTAATTTAGATAGTGTTAATTCAGTAGAGAAAATATAATATTATGAGAAAAAACATAATATATTAAAAAACTTTTACCTTCTCATTAAACTCACCTTTTTAAAGGTTTCAAGGATTTGTTTCCCCGTTCAAGAATCCAAATCACCTCTTTGTGGTCCCTTATAACGTACAAGGAATTTTCTACATTAGGATTGGCATGAACTGATTGTGATGTCCCAATGAAAGGGTCATCCTCGATTGAATTTTCATATGACTCAACATTTGTTTTAGTCACCAGTAATACAATCGACCAATTCCTATTTGTTGGATCAGAGACATAAAATACTTGCAGTTATTGTGATTACATTATTAATGGCTCATCATTGTCCCCTTATACACAAAAATTCACATTCATAAATCCCATTTCATCTTATTTTAATCCATTCATATTTTCAACCCATTTACAATGGAAAAGTAAAACTAGAAACTTTTTATAATCCAACTAGAATATCGGTTCGATAATCTCATAATATGACATATTTTAATAAATTGGATTTCTATCTTTGGAATTAGATATGTGAATCTCTTCAGCCACAAGCGTAACACCACTTGTTTTCATCGTACTGATGTCATCATGTTCCTTTGTATAGAACGTATAACTTTTGATTATAAAAATAGTTTAAGATATAACATTTTCATTCGGTATTATGGCTATCAATTCAATTATTTTAGAAATTGAATTCACATTTTAAGATAACTCCTTATAAATTTGATCTCTAAAACATATTATAAACTATTGATTATATGTATTTGATATCCATCCTTCAGCCCATGATGGATTTAAATATGTAATAATTTATTTTTGGGATTCAATATATGGATCAAAATCTTCGATATTTTGTAATATGTAAAGATATTATTACTACGGATCTGTTAAGGTAATTGTAACAAAATATCTTCTGTAAATCCCTTCACCCATAAGGCATTCGTTGTGATGAAACATTGGGAGAACGATGCTTTCCACAACTGATAGGTAATCGGTATAGAGTTCAATAACTTCTTCAACAATTTATCATTCATCCATACAACTTTCTGGATGAATTCGATTCTTGACATACCATTTCAAAATATTTATATACCATTCAAGGGTGTACATCCATCTGTAATGGATAAGACTACATATTTAAACTCTTCTGACCAAGTGAACCATCAAGTGAACCATTTATCAAAGAATGATGGTGGGAATAACATATCTAATTCACATAATATGACTTCAATATCCTTATTCATGATGGAAACTTTATCAGGTCTATAACTTTACTGCATATGGATTTGAAAAAGAATCATATCCTAGTTAGTGTATGTCATACATTTTGAGGTAGAATGCAATGAAAAGAAACATGCATTAAATATTTCATCAAAACGTGATTGGCGTGTGATTTTATTCCTTGTAACTTCAAATTAGTCATTGACATGACATTATTGATATTTTATGAATACCCCTATGGATCTTTTACACTAGTAAGAAAAAGGAAAATTTTCAATTTTTCCTATCTGGATAGAGTGTAAGCTGCTGGAGGAACAAAACTCTGACTTTTACCCTTCACCAGTTCCAAATCTTCCCTTATCCCCATTTCAATCAATTCCAACCAAGCCTTGATGTCATATTTCACTTTCCCAAGAACATTTAGTAACATTCCAATAACACTATCAAATACATTTTTTCTACATGAATGACATAAATAAAATTCCTAATGTACAAGAAATTCCAATATGGTAATTCAAAGAAAATTGATCTCTTCTTCCAACCTGATTTTGTAGGGTTTTTCGAAAATGGTTTATTGAAAATAGTGTCAATCTTTTTTACTTTTTTGATATTTGATCTCTCATTTCTAGAAACATTGTTGAACCTTTTTCAATATTCCTATTGAATGTTGTCATCCAGGATCAGCATTTATATCATCGATGTAAAAATTTCTAATGTCATAAAAATAGTCTTCAAGGAATGTTTCAACCAAACTAATTACGTGTGTTTTTCTCAAATGGGACACCCCAACATTCCATGAATGCTATATCCTGGTAAATTTCCATAAGCGGAGAATTCATTTATCATTCTGTACAATATGGCCCTCAATGTGAATTGTTCACTTCTATAAGAATCATAAATTGTAACACATATATCCCACAACAATTTCAAATATTTGATTAATGGATCCAAAAAGACATCAATATCATTACCGGGTTGTTTTGGCCCAGATATAAGCAGAGTCAACATAATGTATTCACGCTTCATGCATTATCATGGTGATAAGTTATAATTTACCAACATGATGGGTCTTGTACTATGAGTAATAATCTATACACCAAAAGGACTTATTCCATCTATAGATAATGTAAGATGAAAGTTTCTCAGCTCATCTCCAAATTCAAGAAACTCTTAATCAATTTTCTTCCACTAAGGAGAATCTTCTGGATGATGTAGGTTCCCATCTTTAATTATTGTATCTTCATGCCATGTTGATTGTCTTATGGATTCCTGAAATCCATATAGTCTTCTAAACCATGTAATGATAGGAAAGTACCATGAATATTTTGAAGGACTTTATTCATTTTTCATGTATCGATCTACGTCACACTTAGGGCATTTTATGATTGATCCATGGTCCTTAAAAAATAATATGAAATCATTTGGGCAAGTATTTATTTTTTTTAGAGATCATTCTCATTGAATTTGACATTTGTTTAGTGTCATATGTTCAGCATGGCAGTTCATTTTTTTCTGGTACCACATCATTTAAAAGACCAATTAGTTCTATAAAGATGGTGTCACTCCATCCACTGCCAGCTATCAAATTATATAACTTCAATACAACTGAAAATGTTTTGTATTCAGTACAACTGGTATAAATGGTTTCTTGTAATAACTATTTAACTCCTCAAACAACTTTAGATAATAAAGAAGGCCATCTTAAATTTCCATTTCCATTTCTTCCATATGATCTTCGTTATCTTTTACAAAGGTATTCATATCAATTGATTCATAAACTGTAGTATCATCCCAATCGAGGTCGAAATTATGTTTTCTGACATGTTTAGTCCAAAATTTATAGATTTTATCTATTCCATGACAAATAAAATGTTCTTCCAACTCTTATGGACTATTTTTTCTTGAATAAAAAATATGTACACATGGACAGAAGATTTTAGAATGGTCGTCTTCATGCTCTCTTTCAAACTTGATGAAATCTTTAACTTCACCTTCATGCCCGTTTGTCAAACGATTAGTGTGCATCCATTTTCGGTTCAAATCTATCCTATTGGGTTTATAAAATATTAATTTTATACAATATATAAATAAATACACATAAGATATTCATTATCAAAAATGAAAGTTATAGACAATTCTAATAAGGGAAATATGGATCATTCCTACTAGAATATCTGAGTGCCTAAATATTCCGAATCCAACAACAAGGACTGCTATATTTTGAAAAAAAATAGAGGAAGATAAGGGCCGAAAATAAATGATATTATCACTAAACTTTATATGTGTAAACTAGATAATGGGTAGTGTAATGACCCTAGCCTAAATTACCCAAAAAATACCATGTCAGATCGTCTTATGTCCTCTAAAACACCTCAAAGTCACTAAAGTATGGTTTAAACTTTTGGTGAAAGAAACCATAATTGGGAGGTAGTCCCCCCCCCCACTCTAATAGAAATGATTAGTACCAGAGATCAAACCAAATTCTAGCATAACCCTTGTGTTCAATGGACATGTAGACCCAAAATCATCATTACCCAATATAGGTATACTTGGTAGACAAACAACTATGGAAATAAATGATGCAATAGCTATATAGAAACACATACATGTCACACCAGTATAAAAACTAACTTATAGTCTATAAGAAATATCAAATAGATAAAAACTGGATATTCAATCATAACGTGATCTATAAAGGAGCCATAATGATTAAAAAGTGAAGGCTTGATGTGATAAAACCTCATGTGCATAACTGGGGATGACCCCTTTGAATCTTCCCCATATGAAAACGAAGGACCATAGTGAATTATATGAGGAACTAGATCCTATGATACATATATTCAATAGAGGAGCATACATCACTCCACTAACTTGGTTCCTAAAAAATAGAATTTGAAGTTGCATGTCTACTGAGGTGTCCATGAAAGGTGTCAGTATATATAATATCATTAGGGAAACACCAATGTGCCTCAAATCAATAGTCAATAAACAGGAATATACATGAAAAATTTCCCCTAGTTCTTAGATAGGGTGGAAAGGGTGGAGAGGGGTTTGGGGAGTGGTTGTAGGGTCAAATCCATAGGCCAGTGATTTACCTGTATTTTCTTTTTCGTGTTGTGTGCCATATTTGTGGTTGTACCCAATTTTTTAAAAAAGAATATACATGAAAATTTCTACACATTTATATACATATATGAAAAAATTATTTAGTAAGAATATATAAAACATAGTATTAAAACAACAATGAATAAATCCAAGGTTCAGTGTTAAATATAAACAATGGATCATACATCGGTAGTTAATATAAACAACGGACCACAAATTGATCCCTAAACAATGGATCACAAAAAAATCACAAACGAAGGATCAAAATAAAATCGTAGAAGAACAAATCAAAAAAACAAAAGATACACCAAGAAAATAGGAATGACTGCCTTTGTAGGTTGAAGAAAATTTGAGACCCTATTCAAAAACTATTTTTTCAATCAAACACTAGATGTTGGATGAGATGTTGGAGCAACTGGAGGCAGTTGAGTGGTGTGATTCGACCTTCGATTCATGAAGGAGTTCCATTAGTGGGTGAATTCCGTGGAAAGATTCTATATCATGATAGGTTCGAAAAGGGTTAGGGTTTTTAAAATAGATCGGGACACTTTTATCAGCGCTAAAAAAGTGCGGAAAAAGATGATTTTATCAGCGCTTATTACTGAAGCACTGATAAAGGATTTATAATTACAATTATAAATAAAAATTTATAAATATTTATATATACTTAATAAATATATATAAATATAAATATATTAAATATATTAAATATATTCTTTTTTAAATATATTTATTATAATTTTATAATTATTTATTTATAATTATAGAAATATTTTTAAAAAATAATATTTATATCATTATATTTATTAATATAATTACAAATATATTTATTTATTTAATTAATAGATATATATAAATATAAATATAGTAAATCTATTCATTAATTAAGTAAATTTATTTTAAATTTAATATTTATTTGAGTATTTATAATTATTTTTTTATAATTATATAAATACTTTTTAAAAACTATTTATTTTTATATAATTATAAATATAAAAATGTATAAATATAGTAAATGTACATTTATAAAGATATTTATTTATAAATATTTTCTTAAAAATATATTTTTAACATTATTAATGAATATCTAATTTTAAGTGCATGCTTATATGTTAAAAATGATTGAAATTGAATAATTTAAGAATAAGTACACTATAAAAATATTGAAAAAAATGGATAATTTTTATGTGTGTGCATTGTAATATATAGAAATGCATTAATTAAATAAATGAGAAATCAATATAATATACATTTGATCTTTATTAAATTGTAAAATGAAATAGAATTCAATTTTATGTCAAGTACTATACAATTAGTCAATATTTTTAATTCATGTTAATTTTTAATTATAAACCATTATTCAATAAATATATAACTATTTAATATAAAGAGTGTAAATATTTTAAAATATACAAATCATATTTATATACATTAATATATATCTATATATTAAATATTTACAATTTAATAACATTAATTATCATAATAATCTAATTAATAAAATGTTTAATATTTAATAATTCATATTCAATCTAATCATTTTTATCAATAATTATTTAATTAAAAAAATGTGTAATAATTATTTTAATAAACACCATTATTATTTTTGATTTATTTAATTATTTCATTTTTTTATTCAAACATTTATCAGAACTAAAAATAAAACACTAATAAATGTTGTTTTTAATTAGCGCTAAAAAGAAAGCAATGGTAAATGTTCCCTTTGTCATCACTAAAACATGCACGGATAAAAGGTTAAATTAATCAGCGTTTTTTTCTAGCACGGATAAATACCAGCACTGTTAAATGTCTATTTTGTAGTAGTCTTACCTGCAGACCCCATCAAAATCGTAATGAGAAATTGTGAATCTAATGCAAGTGTTCATAGCATCAATGTCAATGCCCCTCTAGCTTTGGACCAGTCTCTGGTGATTTTGGTTGATGTATCAACCCCTGACTCTCCTGGAAATTTTTTTGAGGATGTCACTCTGCCTGTTGAAGTGTTGGATCCTCAGGGACATATGGTTGGTAAGGAGCTAGATAGGCGGTGTCATTTAGTGGATACTCTAGCCAAAGACAAGAATGTTGTGGATGATGAGGGCTTTCAAATGGTCATACCCAAAAAACCCAATCTCTCTAATACATATGTCCCTGCTGTTGGTGCTAGTGAGGATGATACCAAGTAGTCTTGTCATGCATCATTAATATTGCAACCTCCATCAATTTCTGAGATAAGATATTCTAATGCCAAGGGTTGTCATGTTTAGCATGAAAATATTGGTTTACCTTGTCAGGATGCCTCTGCATCTACTGTATGGTCTTACCCACCTCAATTTTCCAATTTGATAAAGTCTACTTATGATTATTTTTGAAAGGCTTCAGTCATGAAATGTAAAGATGAAAGGGAAAAAATGTCAAGGCACCTCCAAATGATTATAAGTGTGAAAGTTACCCTTAGGGTGTTATAGATGAAATAACAAAATGGTTTGATTTGTAGCTCTAAGTTACCTTTGAAAAAATGGAACTTGATGTTTTTGAATACAAGGGTTATCGTTTAGTTCAAAACTTGTTATCCAAAAACATTGAAGATGTTTGACGACAGAATCTGAGGCATGATTTTCATGATCTCTCATAGAAATACATTAGAAACATCATTCCAGAGGCCGTTTTGGCTTCGTTCATCAATTGATGAGCTTGTGCTACCTCAACAAACCAAGTCATGATAGAGAGGGCGTCACCCAAAGGGCAGAGGTCGATATCCCATGAAGTTGGGTTCTGGAGGGAGTGACATGAGTTAATCTCTTGTTTTCGTTGTTGTGAGAATTTATTATGTTGTATTTCCTCACTTTCTTTTCTTTGTTGCACATTACTTTTTATTAATAAATTTAGTGGGTGAGGGTTGGCTTGCCAAGTCGTACACGGGATTTTTTGAGTATAATTATAAATAAATATATTTAAAAATTATTTATATATAATTAAAAATTAAAAATTATAAATATAATAAATATATTTATCATTTAAATATATTTATTGTAATTTTATAAGTATTTATGATAACATAGTAAACTCATGGGTAAAACATGAATGGATCGCACATAGTAAAGTATAGATCATAAAAATTAAGTCATCACATATATGGAAAGAATGAGTAATAAGGGTGTAAATGTAATAATGAACATTCATGTGTTATGAATATATAACATATGCATGTGTCATAATAATATAGGTAATCTTAAAATTTGGAATATAGCAACACACAATCTTGTCAAGAACCAAACTTATGTTCATATTGCATCATTATACTCATGTTTCAATATATATATGTGTGTGTGTGTGTGTGTGTGTGTGTGTTTGGGAGTACAATTACATTCAAACACACACACACACACACACCACACACATAGGCAAGAAAGACTTGTCATAGCTCTCCCTAAGTGGATATCTCACCCATCAACTCTTAATTATTATGTATATAACGTGTAAACCCATTACATGACCTATTGGCCTAGTGAGTATTAAACCAATGAAAACTCAAACCAGTAGGTTGTACTCGGTGTGCCTTCTTGTTCTGCATGCTCCACCAGTCCACCCTCCCTCCTTACCTATTATAGTGTGTGTTGTCACCATCATTGTAGCTTGGTAGGAGTCCTCCCCCTCTGCCTCACCCATCCGTATTGACATCATAGTCGAGACTCAATCCTACCTGTCGTCAAGATCAGTCGATGTCCGTCTGAATCGTCGATCCTTAACATCTGCTTGCAATTATATTGTTGTCGATCACCCAAACCACTTTGTTTACTCTCTAGGTGGTTCACCTATCTATGTCGATCATCCCAATCCCATCGCCTCCCGAGAACTCACCCAACCCAATGTGCCCTTGCGACTAGGAGTCGCTAACAACCACCAGCCCGGCCAAATGTCGTCTTTGCTTACCCTCCTCACACTTGACACAAGAAATTTTCATTACTAAATAAATTCTCATTCGCAACCAGTCCACACGATGGGAAAATAAGCAGTTGGTGGGAATTGATCTCACGTCATATGATGCAGAGGTAGCAACCAAGTACCACTCGGCCACCATGTTGGCCAAACTCATCTATCAATGTATGAACATAAATAACATCAATCATATCCATGAATATAATCATTATTTTATGATATATATATATATAGGCAATTCATTTTATACATATATTTATAATTCTAATTATAAATAAATATATTTAAAAAGTATTTATATTTAATTATAAATATAGTAAATATATTTATTATTTAAAAAAACTATTAAAAATTATAATTATTTAAATAAATATATATTTATTTATAATCATATAAATACTCTTTTAAAACATTATTTATTTTTTAATTTAAATATAATAATTGTATATATATATATATATTGTTTTTTATTAAAAACTTTTATCAGAACTTTCAGTTAGTACTAATAAAGGTGAGACGTTTATCATTACTTTTTATTTAGCATTGATTAAAGAAGGTATTTCCCTTGGGCTGATTTATGGGTGTGTTAGTGGTTTATCAACCACTGGATTTACTAAGGTAGTGAGAGATAATGTTGGTTTCATCAAGATTAAATTATCATTTGATCTTAAATAACAACAATGAAGTAAAGAGATGGCAACAAAATAATCTTATTTCCCCAAGTTTAGCCGACAACGATATTCAAGACAATACAATTCAATATATACATATCAGACATGATGAGGATTAAAAAAATAGTAATAATAAGTTAAGGAATCTTCCTGTTCGAGATCGCTCCCCCTCCAAGCTCTTTCTTCCTTCATGATGGTGCTCTCAATTCCTCATTGTTCCAGAATCCCACCCCTTGTTCCTGTGATTCAGTGTCCCTTAAAATATTGATGCATCCTTATTAAAGAATAATTCTGCCACCTTAAAAAACACAACTAGTTGAGTCCCGTTGGTAGTTCCTACTACTGACTTTCATCTACCATTCACTAATAGCCTCGTGAATATAATTTCCCCTTTATAAACAATTAATGATTTCATGTGAATCAATCTCAACAAGAATCTTGAAAAACTGAGCTCTGCCTTCCCTTGCATCGAACCTGTTCCTCATTGGTTGTACCAGCGCAGCTCGAAATCTCATCAATAGTTGGGTTCTATGTTCAATGTTCTGTGTGCCTAGAGGTTCTGTGTTTGGATTCTGTTCATTTTCTCCAATACTCACTTGGCTTTGATCGTCCTCACTCGTCTACATAGGCACGACTCAGCAGTTTTAGACTGAAGTCTTACAAAAATATGAAGTCTTACGAGGTGTAACTCAATATTTGAAAAAGTCCTATAATATTTCAAAATTACCATGAAAATTGGAAACATTCATAGAGGCTTCTAAAGTTATACGAAATGAAACACAGTCATAAGAAATTGGACGTTTTCCTAATTTTCATCAAATTTCCTAATTTCACAAATCAAAACCATATCTATTCCATAAAATATATTTTATAATAAAATCAGGGGACATTGGAAGTTTTAATTCCATTATTCAAACATCATTTAAAAACACTTAAAAAATTAAAGCACGTTCCATTATCAAAATATTCTGATTTTCTTGGAAAAAATGTGGCAAACTTGTATCAAATTAAAGCCACGTCAACTCACCTCATTAAATTTTTATGTACTTTTTATTCACTTCATTTATGTGTGTATCACACTTTTCAAGCATATTATTTAAATTTATAGTTTAAACTTTGAATTTCTTTCTTTATATATATATATACAAGTATATTTATATGTTTTCTCACTTACACAATTATATATTAACACACAAATATTCAGTTTATTGATATATCTTTTTTATATATATATTATATAAAATTATATTTATATATACCAATTTTATTATATGTATATATTTCTCAGTGTAATATAAAATCTGGGCTTTATATCTATTCTTTTAAATACTTTATATATGAACATTTTATAATTTATAATTATATTTTTTTTAAGTTATACTGTATGTACCTTACGCATGTAAAAAAATGATACATTATATGCATGCGTTCTGTATATTTAATTTTTGTGAAATTTGAATACTATTAAACCACAGAGGATGAAAATGAATCAAAAATGGATTGATATCAGTCAGAAATAATAGATGCATGTCCAAAAAACTGTATATTATTTTGTAAGAACCTTGAATCACTTAAATGCATTAAGTGTGGTGCAACTCAATACAAGAAAAATAAATCAAGTCTTTTGAAAGTTTTATTGTACTTTTTAGTCTTTCTATGGTTTAAGATGGTTATATAGAAGTGAAAAGACTGCATGGAAAATGAAGTTACATGTAGATACAATAATTCAAGTTGGAAAACATCATAACCTAGAAGGCTCTCCTCAATGAAAGAAAAATTATAATGAGTACCCTGAATATGGAAACGAGTTGAGAAACATTTTTATTACACTATCTGTATATGGTATAAATCCTTTCGGTGTATAAAGTAACACTCATAGTACATGACCAGTTATGTTGGTAAATTATAACTTTCCACCATGGTTATGCATAAAGCATAAGTCCATTATGTTTTCTCTGTTTATATCTGGAAAAAACAACCTACTATTGATATTACTGTTTATTTGGATCCATTGATCAAAGATTTAAAATCTATGTGGGATTCAAGTGTTACATTATATTATGATTGTAGAAATTAATAGTTCAGGTTGAGATTCATGTTGTTTTGGATGATAAATGACTTTCCTACATATAGAAATTTGTTAGGATATAACATTAATGAAATGTTAAGGGGTCCCATTTATTATAAAGGTACTCATTCAATTAATTTGAACCATTACTTGATGAAAATGTTTCTAGGACATCGTAAATTTTTACCCTATCATCATAAATACAGATATTGGACAACATCATTCAATGGGAATTTAAAAGTGAAGATCCTTTGGGTTGTTTTGTAATATGTATTATATTTTTTGTCCACATCTTGTTTGTGTAGGTTTTTTACACTTTCCTTATGTGTTTCTGAAGTAGGTTATCAAATTTCTCTTATTAATTCCTATAATTCTATGTTGTTCTTCAAGTTCCTAACATCATAGTGATTCTCATGATTGAAGCTGAGTTTATATGAGGTTGTGTAAAGGGGGAGAAGTTCATTCAAGATGAAGTTTCTTAATGGATAGTTTCTATAAATTTTTATTGTAAAGTGATGAATTTTCAAGCTATATAATGTTCAAATATATGATTTCGAGAAGTTTTAGTTGAATTATGATTGTCCTCTAAAGTTGTAATCGGAGAGAGGCTGATCAGATGGAGAAGTTGTATCACCAAAAGAAGAATAAAAACTCATGAGGTGACTGAAAGAACATGTACAATGTTACATCAGATAGAGATGTACAAAGTCCATCAAAAAATATTCTTAGCATTGGTATAGGTGGAAAAATATTGGTATTATATTAATAAATTTCAATTAGACAAGGATATAGGAAGTATATCAGATAATGAGAGTTGATGTTTCCCAATTGAGTTATGACAAACAAATCCCTACAAAGTTACATCAGACTGAGAAGTTTGAGGACATAATGTAACACCCAAGGTTTTCTAAAAATAAATTGAAATGCTTGAATTTTTTTTAAAGTATATATTTATAAGTATCCTTTAAAAAAAATTTATGGCTTCTATATTTTGAATTTCAAAAAATGGTCATCTACAATTGTGTTCAGTATGTTATTTGGAGTTTATTGAAACCAACTTATTTTTTTGTTGAATAGTAATATAACCTTTATAAATATTAATATGAATGGTAATATGAACATAATGAATATTACATTATATTATTATTTTATTTTCTTAAGGCTTTAATATAATGACATGTTGATTAATTTTTAAATGTGATATAAAAGAAGTTATAGTTTATAAATTATTAATTGTTTAATTAAGTATGATTTTATTGAAAAATTAAATTAAAAATATTAAGAAAATTATTTTCATCAAATGGACTTCATTTTTGAATTCTACACATCGGTAAATGGTTAGGGTGAATTTTGGGGATTTTTCTGAAACAGTGGATTTTTTGGTGAATAGTAAAAAATACAGTTTTAGGTTTTAGTGTGTTATTGACATCATTAATGATGTAATAATGATGTAATAAATCCGGTAGACTTGTGTATAGTAAAATAAGTTATGAGGTGTCCCATGTGGCTTATACCAAGGGAAAATACCATGGGAAAGCACATGGTTTTGCAAATACCACAAATGAGGTGGCCCTTAGAAATTATTAAAATAATCCGTCACTTTTGCTATAAATACCAACCCATTCTTTCATTAACTTCATTCCAAATTCCTCATCAATGAAGCTTTGGCCTCCTTACCTCCCTTTTAGTCCTCCCAAGGTTTCGTCAATGCACCAAGGTCCCAACATTCAAGTTCTAGGAGTTACTCTACAAGGTAAGAAAATTCTCAATTTCTTTCTTTTTCCATTCAAGTTCTCTTTTATGTGGTTTGATTTTCAAGGTTCCATACCTTGTTCTTATTCCCTTCTTATTATTGATCTATTATGTATTATGATTCATTTCTAGATGCGTGACCCTTTTCCCCTCTCTTTTTTATATTTTCTAAAACCATGTCGCATAGTCGTTAGGTTGTCGAATTTTTGTAAGGGAATTCTTAACCTGATTTCCATTCTTTGGGTTAACCTTCTACTTCGTTATTTATGTGGTATTAAAATTGATTATGTGATGGGTTTTGCTTATATTATGTTGAATTATGTCTAATTACAGGGAATATACATATTCCATCCACTCTATTAAGTCTCTCTTCTATTGTATGATATTTGTAAGAACTACTACAAATAGGGATTATAATAGCGCTAAAAACCGCCTTTAACATCGCTAAAAAAGCGTTGTTAATCTTGGAGAAGATAAAGTGGGGTCCCCTTTATCAGTGCTAAAAATTGTGCTGCTAAATGGGGACCTTTATCAGTGTTAAAAACGTGATGATAAAGGTGCACCTTTATCAGCGCTTGCTTAGAGCTGATAAAGGTAGTCTTTATCAGCGCTATTTTCTGCGCTGATAAATGTATAAAATATCAGCGCTGAAAATAGTGCTGATAAACACTACCTTTATCAGCACTATTTTGAGCGCTGATAAACACTACCTTTATCAGCGCTGTTTTGAGCGCTGATATATTATCCATTTATCAGCGCTTAACTAGCGCTGATAAAGTCCAAGGTTCCTGTGCAAAACCAGAACCTACACAAAACCTACACACATATGACAGCACCTGCACATAGCACAAACAACACCCACACACAAAGCATAGAAGAAAAAAAAAGCTACATACATTTACTTGAAATCATGAATACAAAACAACACACTGCTACATACATTTCAAACACTGCTTAATTTGGTTACAATTACAATTATCCAATAAACAGTTAAAAAACATTGATGTTTCATCCTTTTTTCATCCATGATCTACTCTAAAAAATTGTCATCCATGGTGGCGGTTTCCAAACAAAGCATTCAAACTCAGGAAAAAGATTTCACCTAGATAGGAAAACAAATATTATGTTAGTAATACAATAATGAAATAAATTAAACATTAATATGAAAGAATACATTAATAAAATGTCAATTGTTACCTGTTACAACATTTATTTTCATTAGTTCATAGGTCTAGAAGAGATGACTATAGAGCGAGAGTTCCTTCCCCATTGTGATGTGATGACCTGGGAAGGTAAATATTTGTGGGATGGTTTGTGGATTGTGGGACTTTCATGAGGATTTCATGCTATAATGACACATAGGGGACCCAAGAACATTCCCAAGATATATGTTCTCATGTTAGTCTATATAAGAAATGAAAAACACTCATGAAATGGTCTTGATACATTTGAATATATTATACACGCTCCAAGGGTTTTGTTGATGATACCTATTGGACTGCCATGGATTTGAAGTTTGGATGTTTTAGGCTCCTACCATGTTATATCTATTGGTGCTTATAATGTGGGGCCCAATGTGGTACCTTCTATCTTCCATAGTAAACGGTGTACGAATGAGCAGTTCTTATAATACCTGAGGTTATCCATTGGGGTTATGGAAAGGGTAGGTCCATAGGGAACCTGTTGGACTAATCATTTTTTTTCTCATTGTAAAAGCCAGATTATGTGTTTCCGGTACCCAAAACATGGTTCAAGTCAAGGCTAGAACAAAAGACCTACACCTCCACAACCAACACTAGCAATATATCCACACACAAAAAACAACACCACACTACAGATCATAGTACCTGCAATCGTCTCTGCAACCCATACCAGATTCATCTTCCACAGTGGCCAATTCCTAAATAGAATTTGATCCATGCCACCTCCCAAAATCACCAACATCCCAGCTCCTTGACTGATCCAAAGGCGGTTGGGTCCCACAACACTATTTGACCGAGCTGTCTTTTTTAAAGGCAAGAATCATCCCATTATCCCTCTTAAAAGTTGATCTAGTTCATGCCGGGCACGTGAGATAGGATAAGTCTTTCCTAGTTCTTCTTCTTGGAGTCGCTGACAAGGTTCCTTCACACTCGACTATCCTCTTCCCCCCCCCCTTGTACTATATCGTTGTATGAAAGAATTGTCACGATCCGACCCAATGGGGCTCGAGCCGCGACTCCCCAAGCCCGCCTCCAATAGGCCAGGGGCTGGAGACTAGCGCCGAGTAGGCTATCACACACATGGGAGGCATTAGCCTATGGTACCTGTACACACGCACCCACAAACACCTCCAAGCAACAGTGCAGAGATATAGAAACTGAAAAGTATATGCATGCATACAATATATCCCACAACCAGAGAGCAACAACAAAATTACAAGGGCAAAACAGGGCCCACCAAAAGAAAACTACAAAGCGCGTCCAACCTGCTCTGAAGAAGGGAAACGCTGCCACAAACACCCGCCGGAAAGCTCCCTCGGCACAACTCCGGTAAACACCCCGGTCAACTCTCTCACTAAGCTCCGCCTGCTCCGGGTCCTCCTGGGACTCCTTCAAAAGGCATGTGGTCTGCACAAGACACAAACATGTGCGGGCAAAGCCTGTGCAGGGGTGAGTATAAACATACTCAGTAGGCACCCCAAAAACCGAAAACCCAAGGGAGCAACTGAAAGGCAACAGTCCGCTCAACCCAGCCAGAGGGAACCCAGACGAGAGAGAAACTCCATCTCGTGACCATCCTCGGCTAAACACAACTAGTCAGCTCAGCTCAGCTCAGGTGTATGCCCATACATACACCTTGAACAATCCAGATATACACAGCTCACGCCACAAAGCCACAAGAGGTACCGACCTCATCACCAGCAACTGTCCACAACCAGGAGAGTACACCACGAACACTGTCATACCAGATAACACTCATCCGAGAGATACACTCCATCGGGATACTCGCAAACATCACAGACGCTCACCCGAGAGACCACGCTCGTCGGATAACATCACTGAGGAAACATCGCTGAAACACGATAACCACCAAACTCCTCGGAAAGGGGATCGCCGCTAGGGTCCGCTAGGGGATACCAAGACCCACTCCGGTATACGTAGCTCACAGATAGGGGATCACTCCCAGGGTCCGCTGGGGGATACCACGACCCGATCTGGAATACGTAGTTCTCAAAGATAGGGGATCACACCCAGGATCCGTTAGGGGATGCCACAACCCGATCTGGCGCTCGACAGAATCTCCACACTCAGATAGAGGATCATCGTCCATATAAAGATGGTCACGATGATACCGGAACCCTATCTGGTATAACTCACGATGTAGGGGATCGAACCGACGATGCCACAACCCTACCGAAACCACGCGCTGAGTAGGGGATCGCATAACCAACGATACCGCAACTCTACCGACACCAAGCGCTGAGTAGGGGATCGTATAACCAACGATACCGCAACCCTACTATAAACATCATGCTGAGTAGGGGATCGTAAACCCGACGATGCCACAACCCTACTGTGCACGACCCACCGCATATGGGATCATATTCCCGATGATGCCACAAACCCTACGGGGTTAACCTGCTAGTTAGGGGATCGCCGCCCGTGAATAAGCGGTCACAGCGATACCAAGAACCCGATCTAGGGTAAAGATGCTAGAGGATCCACTCGGGGCCCACCGGAGGGATACCACAACTCTAACAGTTTAAACATCTCATCGAGAGGATCACAAACCCATACGAAGGTTGTGATACCACACGAACCCTCGTAGGAACGAACCAAGGGAGAACCCTCAACCACTGCTGGTCCAAACATCGCTAACCCGAGCGACTCGCCCCAAAGCCACACTACGCACCTCCGAAGCCAAAACTGAGGCCACCATCGCGTTCCACACGGAAAAACACGCAGGATATGCTGTTTACTCGCCCGAAACGGAGCACCGGTGAAAAAGGCACTATTCACCGTAGCTAGCTCGTGCGGGGCCCACACAACGATCCCGAAACCCATCGAGAGTATCACACCACGGCGATCCCCTCGAAAAAACAAGTGGAATCGACTACACGCTCGCCCAAAACGGACACCCGGTGAAAAAGGTACTATTCACCGACGGCCAGCTCGGGTGGGGCCCACGCCTGGATTCCAAAACTCATCGAACGGAACGCACCATTGCGATCCTCTCGGAAAAAAAACATGATCGACTATTCATCTGCCAAAATCGGACTCCTGGTGCAAAAGCTGCGTTTCTCCGCAAACGCCAAAACCCGGCCTCGTGGGGCCCGCACCCCGTTCTCAGTCCCAACACCCTGAAACCATCTCCAAAATGTCTTTCGTACCATCAGGGTCCCAATGCCACTGACGACACGTCAATCGGACGCTCCGGGTAGAAGTTACAAAGGCCCGAAGTCGTAAAATAATAAAATAATATTATTTTATACGACGTTTCTAACTCCCGGGCCACGATCCCGAACCATAAAATTCTCATGGTGATTTCAAAAGGTCCGTCTCGACGCAAGGAGCGCGTCGCCGCAAACGGCTCGCAAATCGGAGTTACGGTTTGCGAGTTACGGGGGTTTAAAGAACCCCCGGAACAAACTGGTCGGACCACCGCAGGGTCGCCGGAAACAACCGCGCCGCCGCCGGACTCCGCCTCGTCGCCGCCGCCGCCACCGGAAACCGTCGTCGCGCCGCCGCGCCGTCGCCGGATTCCGCCATGGCCGCCACCGGAAAACCGGGTTTTCGCCGGAAAACTTCCGGGAGGACCCCGGTGCTCCAAATTCAGATCCGAAAAAAAGATTAAGAAAGCTCGGGACCCGAACTATACAACCCATATGAAAATTTGAAGAAAAACAACACAAAAACGGGATCCGGGATTGTAAAACTCATACCGCCCACCTCGCGGGCGAAACGCCGACGTTCTGCCTCAGATCCGCGCTCCAGAGCTTCCGATGCGCGCTCCTGGAACGTCCGCCGTCGAATTCTGAGCTCGTGGGCGCTCCGTTTGCTCGATTCGGCGGAGTGGCGGCGAAGAACGGCGAAGAACAACGAAGAACGATTAAAAGGGGGGGGCTGATATTTATATCAGCCGCTCGCCGGCGCCAAACTCGCATCGGACCCGACGTCCGATGCGAACAAAAGTAAGGTCACCCCTAGGGTAAACTCGTCGTTCTGAACGCAACGGTGGTCTCAGATTTTCCATCCGAGACTCCGTTCAGAAGTTATTCGAGCCGACGCTCGCCCACTAAGTTGCTACTTATTTACGGAAACGCCCCTGGTGGCGTTTCTCACCGCAGGCCCGCGCCCGCAAAGTTTACACCCCGACTAGGGTAAACAGCACGTTCCGGACGCAATCGTGCCCTCAGATTCCCGTTCTAAGCTACCGTTTAGGAGATATCACACCCCCTCCATGTGCATAGTATAAAAATACTTAATATTTTTATAAAATTAATTCCGGGCACACCGGGCCTCGGAATCGCACGCCGTCTTCGCGCCTAGATCTGGAATTATTCGTAGAAATATTCCAAAGTCTGACGAGGCCAAAAACCTGAGTCGCTACACGAATATCCAGTCCATTCATATTTTCTTTATCACCCCCATCCTGCTCCTTCCCTTTACCAATAAAATCCTCTGAGGCACAACCATTGCCACCACTATTACTCCTCCTTCTTTGGTTCAAATTGTTAACCTCAATCTGAACAAGGCATCCAACCCAATCAGTAGAATTATTCACAGCCCTGGAGACTTCCTCTTGACCCAGACACCCACCAATGTGCTCCTCCATGGATACCCCAGCACCCACACCCCCATCTTTTGAAATAGGACATAAACCAGAATCAAAACAGACATTGGAAAGGCCTTCAAACCTGTTGTTTAAAGGGATAAAAGGCCTGGATGATAGATCTATACCTCTATCCCCCCTGTCTCAGGTTAAACTGGAGGCACCTCCCCCAGACTGTGTTCCTCAAAGTGATCCCCTTCAGCAACCAACACCGGCCCTTCCAAGGCATTCGCCCTCCCAAAAATCACCACAGTTCCCTGGCCATCCTTGAACAACTCTCTAGTAACCTCCCCCCTCTGATCAACCACCACTGTAGGTTGATCCTCCCTGTCACTTCCTTCTAGTCTTTCTTCCTATAGAATAGGTACCACCCTGGCACCAACCTCCATCTCCTTATTGAGGAAATCTCTTTATCCTCGAACAGAGCCTAGACTAGCCACAACCTTCATTCTATAGTCCTCAACCATTTTTCGTTCCACCACCGAGAGGTGAGGCTCCTTACCCACACCTTCAGGTCCCATTTTCTCCTATCCTAGACCCACCCCTGCACCAGCCTCCAAAACCCTTCCCGAAGCACCTCCTACCCTTCGGGTAGACACCTGGGCATCTGAACAATGATCCTTCCAGGGCCCTTCCTTATTGAAAACTGCCACTGAATGACCCAAGCAGTGACAAATAGAATAATAATCCATCCCGTCCTCATAAACCACATGTTGTTTTCACCTATACTCTTCTCTAATTGTAATCCATACGTGATCAAAAGGTATCCGGGAGGCATCCAATTCCACACAAACCCAGGGATTAACCGGGTGACACATAGCTTCCATTCGATAATTATAACATAAATACATTCCTACGAGATTACCTAGCATGCGAATAACAGCTGGATTCTGAAAAGGTAGTGGAATACCCCACACATATTCATCTCCAATGGAAGAGAGTAACCAAATCCAATATATGGATACATATAATATATATATATATATAGTTAGTTAGAATAATCCCAAATGAGATAGTAAGGGCAGTGTTGTTAAAGGCGCACGCCTTAGGGTGCCTTGGCGAGAGGTGAGGCAAGGCGCAGCTAGAGCGCCTAGTACCACTCCACATATAGACCATGACAATGGGGCTATATGGACCCAATTACATGTAGCAGTACATGTTGTACATGTGGAATAAATGGCGTGTCCAAACTAATTGGCACCAGGTCGTGTGCTGCTGGTCATGTGCTGATGGTCGTGTCCATGTACTTGGGTATGCGGTCGTGTACTTACTCAAGGGATCCCATCAATGTGATTCACCAAATGTGTTAGAATACTGGGAAAGGGGTACACGATGTGTTGGATTCCATAATTATGATTTCCTAAAACCCTGTCCACCACACACACTGGGCTACACACCGTGTGTTCATCCTTCTACACAATGTGTAGTCGGGTTTTCTCCAGATTCTCAAATACTATCTCTGCATGTTGAATCTGATAACTCTACTTTAATTTCATTAATATTTATATTTACGCCCTATATCTAACTAAAAATTGTGGATATAGACCATATTTGTTGTTTCCATCCATCGTTTGTTGGAAAATGGATTTTGTTGATCCTAGGTGGTTTGGTCGTTCACCCCATACGCACTGCACACCATCATGCCTTAATTCAATATTAATTTGTTCAAAGATCAATAATATGAATCTGGGGATAGAACAAATTGAGTAATAAATTAATATTTCACTACATCAGAGAATTATCAATCCACAATTGGTACATATCCATAGAAGGGATCGATCTGCTCAAACTATTTAATCAACAAGGGTGTGAACCTAAAATTTAAGATTCCTATCGGATATTGGATCATTTTTCATCAAAAATCATGATATCTAATGATTGAAGGAAGTCATTATGTTCATTGTATCTCGATCTTCTCTAATATTTCATTTCTTCATCATCCAAGGTTATTCACCAAATAAGGTTGGAGGATAATCAATGATCATATATGGATAACATAAGTAGTAGGAATTCACCTTTATCTTATTTGTGTACAATCTTCCATTAGGTATGCTGCCCATTCATTTCTAAACACACATATGTCATCTTCTGAATATGATTTTTTGTGACAGTCATGGTATTACTGAAAAAATATAAATACACAAAGGATTAATAAATATTTTAAATGAACTCGTCATTATTTTCAAAAATACCTCGTCAGGGATGCTATTTTGTTGATGAAATACGATCTCTTTCATAAATTCATAAACATAATAACCACAGTACTTTCCATTTGTTTGTTTTGGACACTGAAAAAACATCGAGAACAATAAGTAATTTTTTTGATATTTGTTTGGATAGTGAAATGTTATTATATATACCAGGATACTTTTCCAGTTGTAGATCTTGTAGGCGTTCTTATTCTTAGGCCCTAGATTCATTTCATGCATTAGACGATATTGATGTAATGCCCTATCATAACAGAATCCTCATTAAAAGATAACATAAATTATATAACTAGATGTTTAGTTTTAAAATGTTGCATCTAGTGTATTACAAAATAACAAACGCCATCATGTGTGGTTGGTTTGTTGGATATCCATGCATTGAATCCAGAAAATAAATCTTTGGAGTATCCAAGTTGAATGCAATCAGCATCCAATGGTTCCTAAAAATAAAAAAAAAGAATAAGTAAATAAAGAAATGAAAATATAATTGATATTATTAAATTGTATATTTTTACCCCAGCATCGTTGGTATTAAAAAGATTTTTTCATCTGTAATTTTATTTTCAAATGATTTGAGCAGGGATGACATTATTGCAGCCTCTTTATCAGAATCTATTTCGTATTTTGAAGAGTTAGTATAAGGAATAAAGAGTCCAAATATTTTTTCATGGGGAAATCCCTTCAATTTTTTTTCTTATATACGCCTGTAAAAAAATATAAAATGTATTTAGTCATAATTATCAGAGTATATCAGCTTTTGTAAAATCAAATCATGAAAAAATACCTCATGTATACATTTAGAACTGAGGCGCATAGGCATTCATACTTGGGGAGTTCATTTGCATTTTCAGCACTAATGAAATCTGATGTTTCCTCTCCATACATATTTTTTTTAAAATTAACTGTGTGAGTATTGCCTTCTTTCAACTTTGTATCCACATGAGCCTACAATGATATTAACTGTGGATATAGAACGGTCAGGGTGAAGGTGCTCTCAGTAGACCATTTCAATTGGTTGGTTGATCCTTGAGATTGTTTTGAGCTAATATTTCATTTCAACCCCTTCTCTTTTTCGTTCTGTAATAACATTCGTCGGTTTTTACCTTTTTCCATTAAATGTTTAAGGTACAACATGAAAATTAAATTGGAAATGGATACCTTTTTGTTGACATGTTTTTTTACAAGAATTGTCAGTCATGCGATGAATGTTTTAACAGCTTGTTCAACCATATGAATGTCTTCATCGTCATTCAGAACAGGTATCTCAGCACTCGGATCATTAGCTATATTAATTGACACTATGAGATGATCTTTTGGAATCTTTCTATTGTGTATCATGTCATTCTGCGTATTGAACACCGTATCCCTTTCTACAAGGCGATATGTGGGAGTTGATAGATATAAATCACAGTCATTTTCACCCTGTAGAATATTAGTACAGGAAAGGTATCCGTTTCTATGTGAATCACATTTCACAGAAACAATTATTAAAACATTGATTACCTCATCTAAGTTATGTTTTTTAGGGGAATGGCTCGCCTCAAAGATGGTGGGGGTGGGGTGGCATCATCACACACGGGTTGTTTTTGAGTTGTTTCTTCTCTTTGTCTCTCCCCCATCAATTTTTCTATCATCTCTCTCTGGTATTTCAATTCTTCTTGAAAAATAGCTAATTGTTCTTGCAGCTTTTCCATTTTTTTCATTTTGATCCTCCGTTTTTTTTTAGAATATGTTTGAGGTGTCACCCCAAAACCCGCACCTCTGACGCAGCCATACTGTTCTGGATGCTTCAAGGCTACTGAAAGTATGTCTGCATCTGGTGCGGCTATTGTTGATTCTTATGACTATGTCAGATAGAAAATATAGAAAAATAAGTAGTTATTGTAATGTAATATCAATTTAAAGCAAATCAAATTTATATTATCTCATACTTACACATGTTTCCCACAGTTTTTGTGTGTTTTCATCTATCAGTATCCCTTCTTTATTTACACGATCCTCCTTCCATAGCACATGGCGTGGGATGGATATGGATTTCGATTTCGATTCATCAATCTGTATATAAATATAGAAACACCGTTATGGTGTTGTTTTAGGTCACATACAAGTAGTACGGTAGATTTAAAAGACGTACCAATTTTTTCTCAAGTGAAGCATACCCCATCCTTGCTTTACGGTAAGGGTACGCTGGTTCTGTTGTGTGTTTTTTATTTTTAGCACTCAGTTGTTGTTTCATAAATAAAAAACTGTCAATAAAAGTGAATAATACAATAAAACATCAAACAAATTATTACCCCACACAATGTACATGAAAATTCGGCTCCCTATGATGGTTGCTAAATGCATTCCACACTCCTTGGGATATCAAGTGTGCATAAAGAGGATGTGGGTGCGACATGATTTTTCCTTCTGCATCTTTAAGATGATATTTCATTAAAATTGTGCGGAAACCTCTATAAATCCTTCCTGCAACTCTTAATAGGCATCTTCTATAAATGCACTCTATAATGGATGATGAAGAGTAAGTCAACGTTTTGGTATTTTATTTTATTTTAATAAATTAAAAAAATGATATCATAATGTTACCATAATCCCTTCCCACATTAGTGTCTTCATCTCGATGACAACATGGTGCCACGACTGTACATCAATCGACACGCATTTCCGAGTGAAGATTCCAATATAGCTACTAAAGATGGCTCTCTGGGGTTAACATGTTGGCCTCACTAATTCCATCCCACCTCAAATTTGATTCCATTTTATTTTGCCTTAAGGATTTTGGCTAACACTGTCAAACTACGATGCTCTTGTTTTTTTTGCGCTTTCAGGGTTTCAATTCCTACCATTTCCTCAGAATTATCATCAATATGTTCCCCCAGAGCACTAACATCGGCACTGGGACCAGCAACAACAGGTTGAGAAACCTGTTGTACCTTGGGACTGGGACCAGCAACAACAGGTTGAGAAACCTGTTGTTGCTCTGCACTGGTCCCATCAACATCTGGTTGAGAAACCTGTTGTTTCTCTGTACTGGTACCACCAGTAGCTGGTTGAGAAACTTGTTGTTGCTCTACACTAGGACCACCAGCTACTGGTTGAGAGACCTTTTGTGCCTCAGGATTGGGCGCATCAGCGGGTACAAAAGTCATTATCTACCAAAGTGGTTTAATATTTAATTTAGATGGAATAAAAACAGTAGTTAACATATAATAACATAACGTAACACAATGTATATTACAATAAACAAATAACATGATTATTGTACTATTTTTTTTTCTTTAAAGGCTGGAGAGATTTGACTCATCTATCGACTATGTAAATCCCTTCATTATGGTCTCCTCTGACATACAAAACGCCGTCTACATTGGGCCTGCTGCAAAATGATTGTGAATTCCCTATAAAAGGTCCAACATCCATTGAACTTTCATCTGACCCTTCAGTTGTTTTGGTCGATAACAGAACAACTGACCAATTTCGGTTTGCGGGGTCTGGAACATAAAAAACTTGTAATGCCTGTGATGCCATTATAAATGGTTCGTCTTTCTCCCCTTCCTTATTGAAATCAACTTTCACGAATCCTAATTCATCTATTTTAACATCACTCATGTTATCAATCCACTGGCATTGAAAAATCATCACTTTGAATTTTGTATAATCCAACTCCCATATTTATTTGATGATGCAAAAGTATGACATATTCGCATAAATTGGATTTTTGTCCTTAGCATCAGAAACATGCATCGCCTCAGCCACAAGTGTAACCACACTATTCTCCATGGTACTGTCTTCATCATGTTCATTAATATAGAATGTATAACCATTAACTGCATAAGCATTGTAAGATAATACATACACACTTGCTCCTCCGGAAATCCATCGAAGTCGTTGTGAAATTGAGTCAGGATTTTCATCTAACTGCTTAAAAATATGGTCCCGAAACCATCCTATATACTGTCGATTATGTGTATCTGATATCCATTTTTTCAGCCCTAGAAGGATTCAAATGCCTAATAATTTCTTTGTGGGTTTGAACATATGGGTCAACGTTGAAACTATTATGCAAAACCTAAAGGTGGTCCTGCTCCCGATCTGTAATATTTATTGTGACAACCTCTCTTCCATAAATTCCTTCAACCTCAAGCCTCTTAGTGTGACAGGATTTCGGTAGGCCAATGATTTCCACACCAGACAGGTATTCGGTACAAAATTCAATGGCTTCCTCAACAATATATTGCTCCACAATACAACCCTCTAGCCAACTTCGGTTTTTGACATACCCTTACAAACTCTTCATATACCATTCAATGGGGTACATACATCTATAATGTACATTACCACATAGTCAAATCTCTCTCACCAAATGAACCAAAAAATAAACCATCATATCAAAAAATGTCGATGGGAAGAACATTTCCAATTCACATAATATGACGGAAATTTCTCTTTCCATAGTTGGCAATTTCGCCAGGTCGATAACTTTTCTGGATATAGCTTTGAATAAGAAATAGAGGTTCGTTAATGTATGGTAGACATTCTTGGGCAAAATGCAACATAAAGCTATAGGAATTATATTTTCATCAAAACATGGCAGTCATGTGATTTCAGACCCTTCAATTTTAAATCCCTAATTGACACGATGTTCTTGATATTTGATGAATACCCCTCTAGAACCTTTACGTCATTAAAGAAGTTGCAAAACTGATATCTCTCCTACCTGGAAAGAGTGAAAGTAGCATGAGGAAGAAATGTTCATTTTTCACCCTTCACTAGTGCCAACTCTTCTCGTATTTCCATCTCAACCATGTCCAATCTAGCCTTAATTACATACTTTGTTTTTTCAGGTTCATTTAGCAACGTGTCGATCACACTATCACATACATTTTTTTCAACATTCATAACATGAAGAAAATGTCTGACATACAGACAATTCCAGTATGGTAATTCAAAAAAAATGATCTCTTTTTCCAACCAGTTTTCGTAAGGTTTTTTGAAAACGGTTTACCAAAAGTAGTGTCCAAATATTTTACTTTCTCAAATAATTGATCACCAATTAGTGGAGATAGTGCTGTACGTTCTTCTGAACTTATTCCGAATGATGTCGTCCAAGATCGGTACTTATGTCGTTGGGTTAGAAATCTACGATGTCCAAGAAACATGGTTTTTGATGAATGTTTCAACCTAATTGACTATGTACCTTCTTCACAAATGGGACACCCTTGAGTTCCTTTAATGCTATATCCTGAAAAATTTTCATAAGCAAGAAAGTCATTTATCGTCCCATACAACATGAATTTCAAAGTGAAATATTCATTTTTGTAAGCATCATAAAACATAACACCTGAATCCCACAATATTTTCAAATCCTCGATCAATGGGGCCAAATAAACATCAATATCATTACCCAATTGTTTTGGTCCTGATATAAGCATAGATAACATGATGTATTTTTGTTTCATGCATAACCACGGTGGTAAGTTATAGTTTACCAACATAATCGGCCATGTACTGTGACTGTTCCTTTTAAAACCAAAAGGATTCACCCCATATGTAGATAATGCCAAAAGAATGTTTCTCAGCTCCTTCCCAGATTCAGGATACTCATGATCAATTCTCTTCCACTGAGGAGAGTCTATCGGGTGACGTAGTTTCCCATCTTTAATTCTTGTATCTGCATGCCATGTCAAATGTCCTACAGTCTCCTCACTTCCATATAGACACCTAAACCTTTGAATGATTGGAAAGTAACATACAACTTTCATAGGAAGATAATCATCTTTCTTGTATCGAGAATCACCACACATTGTGAATTCTTTAAGTGATTTTGGGTCCTTGTGAAACAATATACATTCATTCGGGGAGGAATGTATTCTTTCAGAGATCATACCCATCGATTGTAGCATTCGTTTGGCATCATATGTTCGGATTGGGATTTCATTATCTTCTGGGAGCATGTCATTCAGGAGAGCAAGTAGTACCGTAAAACTTGAATCACTTCACCAGTTTCCTGCATTCAAATTATACAGCTTCAATACAGCTGAAAACGATGTATATTTAGTACAACGAGCATATAATGGCACTTTTTCATAACTCTTTAACTTCTCAAAAAATTTTGGGCAATCACGAAGTTCATCTTTAACTGTCCTTGTCATTTACTCAATACAATTTTCATCATCATTCACATCTGTAATCACACCCTCCATATGATCTTCTTCACTGTTCACGCTTGTAATCATATCAGATTATCTATAAAATTCCATGTTATCTGAGCCACTACCTACATTCATTTTTTCCCCGTGTTTATTCCAACATGTATAGCTTCGATCTATTCTGTGACAAATCAGGTGTTCTTCCAACTCTTCTGGACTAATTTGTCTTCAATAACAACATCATAAACATGGAAAAAGGATTTGAGAAGGGTCACAAGAATGATATTCTGTAAACTTGAAAAACTCTTTCATGCCATATTCATACTCTTTTGTCAACCGATTGGAATTCATACATTCTTTATTCATATTCATCATCTTTATGGGTTTGTTCTCGAACATACCTAATATTATGTTTTAATTAATCAATTATCATTTTTTGGGTTTTATAAAAACAAATCATGTTACAAATGCCTCTAAACTCATGTGAAATCCGTATACATGGTGTGTCCAGTAGGGTGAACATCGTGAATGGATAAGATACCTAATTTAATATGACATATATCAAATTAATTAAAAGTTAGTCGTGCAAAGGCTGAATGATGCCTTTGAAAATACATGACATATAGAACAACTTGAGATAAATGCGTGTACTTTAGATACATATTGAGTCACCTCACCATCTATGCATCACATTTTTGTGGAATACACGGTGTGTAGTCCTTACATGACCACTACGGGCGTATAGTCTATACACATCAAGTTTTTATGGTATCTATACATGGTGTGAGTGAAGTAAAACACAATTCATATGGTTGTACCATTATTTCATTTCATGTACATGGTTTCATGCTAAATTATATTTCTTGGAGATACATTGTGTGTGACCTAGGTTCACATGACATGTAACATTTAAAATTAAACTTATTCCAAGTTTGAGTCAGAAGAATAGTCATGTGGTGTCAATTTTAGAGATAAATGTTTTGTGGCATTAAAATCTATATGAAATCCATGTATGGTGAAGCATGTTCCATTTAACAAGACTACATACCATTTATTTTAAAGTGTCTCATAGAGTCCTCAAGAAGTGGTTTTCTAGGATTTAGTGGAATTGCACTAGTAACAAAGTGGTGGTGCCATTGAAATGGCTAAAGTTTGGATTGATATTCAATGGTGGAAGAACTACAACATGGAAAACAAATGGCAAATCAATCATGCCAACAACCGCAACACCATACAAAAACACAATCGTGATCACAATCGCAACACCATACAAACCAAACAATCACAATTTTAGATTTTACAAAGCATCACTTATTCAATTTTTATTGTTAATTAAAGGGTTATCAAAAAAGTTTTATCATCCTGGGGTGTTCATTCATAACTCAAGTATATGTAAATTACCAATTTTTATATTCCAATGTTCAACAAGAACCAACCAACATTCAATTCATTTAGTGCGCAAAAAAGGACCACCAACGACCACGATTATCAGCGGGGTGTTTAGCCCGTACATTTCAAATTATAACCATAAATATCAAAGAGTAATAACATGTGAACAAGAGGAAACCAATGATTAGCAGGAGAAAACTCACCGTGAAGGTGTCGTTAAGCACACGACAGAGGTGCGTTTATGGCAGAGGAGAGGCGCACAATAGAGGAGATTTCCAACTGAAATGAAAACATAAAATATGGGAAACCCATGAGAATAAAATAATAGAAAACTGAGTACACCATTTACCGCATCCCACAAACCCCAAGAACCCACAAAAACAGAAATCAACCCACACCATGGTTAAACACACCATAAGATAACAAGAAATTATAGAACCCACCATCAATATAACGAGTTCAACAGACTTTTAAAATATAAAAGATGGACATATAATGGGTAAGCCCTGACCAATAGGTCCTATTTACTATGTATAATCCCCATGTTTATTCTAGATAGTATATCCCAAATGAGTAAGCCCTGATCAATACTCTGTTATCACACCTTTCACAACATGCCCTATCCTAATGATGGTCATTATTAAGAACACCACAATCCCACCCTGATGGTGGTTGTTATCCTTAGATGATAGAATGTCCCAACCAAATTGTTTGACATAATTAGATAACACATCACCCTTGCATGGAATTCTCCCACCTTATCCTATATCTGATGGATTCTTGACCCATGCATGTTCTACAGGTAATTCAATAGAATAAAAAATATACACTATATAAAGGAATAATATGGAATATCAAGAATAGTTCACAAGGGGATATAAACTAACCATGAGATCATATATAAATAACGAGTTTCAAGGTCTACTCACACTTTTGCAAGAAATAACATCATGAATGGGAATCAATCATAAACCATTAATCATGGAAACATCATATATAAGGACTTATTTATTAAGGAACTTCCTACCAAAATCTCAACATTAACATCAATGTTCGTCAGGTGTTTTGTATCCTAAAACATTTTCACACACCAACTAGAATAGTATATCTCTATAATAACTTCCAGAACCAATTCCATATAAATAAATGGTCTTAGATAAAGGAACATGGAAGAAAAATGAAAGCGGTAGAAAAAAATTTACTTGAAAATGAATATAAATAATGGATGAATCCATTTTAATTAAGAAGAAACTATTACTCTTGGATAGTGATAAGTGTAGAATTCTACAAGATAAAACCTATGAGACATGATAGAACTCCACTAATCTCCAAGAAGATTGTTGCTACACCAACACTTGAATTACCTTTCTAGACGACATAAGGCATCATAATCTAAGACATAATAACTATATTCCTTGACCAAATAAGAAAACATTAAGGAAATATCTCTAAATAATAAGACTGAACAAAAAAATTAAAGGATACCTTCTATCGACGGTGGAGGTAGTGGCGGCAGTGGAGGTAGCGGCGAAGGCAGAGGCAGCGGCGGCGGCAGAGGCAGTGGCGGTCGCGGTAGCATGGGCAGAGGCAGCGGTGGTAGCGGAGGCAACGACAGCGGTAGAGGAAGTGGCGGTCCTGGAAGCAGGGGCGGCGGCGGCAGCGGAGGAGGAGGAGGATGAGGAGGAGGAGGAAAAGGAGGAGGAGGATGATGAGGAGGAGTATGAGGAGGAGAGGTCGTGGCGGACAAGGGGCCTGGTTCAGCTTCCGCGAAAGGTTGACCGCGAGCGAGTGAGGACAGCCTGTTAGGGTTATTAAATAAAATTTGATGGAACCTTTATCAGCGCTCATTAAAAGCACTGATAAAGGTATGTTTTATCAATGCTAAAATAAAAGTGCTGATAAAACATTCAATTATCTGTGCTATTTTAGCGCTGATAAAGGGTACCCCTTTATCAGTGCTTATTTTAGTGCTGATAAAGGTAACATTTATCAGCGCTTTTAGCTAGCACTGATAAAGGAATACCCCTTTATCATCACTTTCTATTTAGCGCTGATAAAGGGCAGTGCTTCCCATGCCATGTTTTGTGGTAGTGAAGGGCCTTTTCTTTTAAAATCCTCTTTAAAATTATTTTTTACTAAATTCAAAAGCAATGTTTTTATGATATTTTTCATGTTGTATGATTATTTCTGGTTCTTGGGAATTGTTTTTGATTAAGGGTGGGACCTATATTTCCCTCAAATGCATTGGGTATGTGTAAGTTGGAGGTCGGTCGTATTATTACTCCAAGTGTAACTGGGATGGTTACAAAAATAGTAAGGTTCTGATGAGGGTTACAAATTATAAGGTAGTCGAGAGGGTTACAAGATTATGTATGTAATTCCCCAAGATACCTTTATGGTTCTACTTATGTTCTTAGGTATTTTTGAAATTTCATGTTTTACAAAGTAAGTATATATATACAGGTGATAAGTATGCCTTTTGAAAATGATTTCATACATTACAAGTATTCATGGACTAATGTGTTCTTTCCTTCTTTTTATATCCCTTACTAATTTTTTGGGCACATCCCAAAAATTAAATGATTTTCAAAAGTTAATGGATGTGTAAGACAAATAAGGAATCTAGGTTAAATGTTGAAGAATTGTCAAGGAATCATGTTTTAACTTTTAATGTTTTAAATTTTAAAAAAATAGAAACTGTTTTTATGGTATCCACTCTGTTAAAATGTGTAATGTTATGAATGTATTATGTCCCAATTCTATAAAGCTCTAAACGTGAAATGATCTTCAATGTAAAAGGAGCTATATTCTTGACTAAATTAAATATTATGTATGTAATAAGGTCAGGTCCTTATAGTTGGTATTAGAGGATGGTTTAGATGACTTTATGGGATAGGATGATGTTAAAAGAATATCATAAATTATTTTTACTCTATCATTAATTTGAAATGTTATAGAATTTAAATATTACCATGTTACTTCATCTGAGATATGTTTGTTCAGAATGGTTGTCCGCAGAAGGAATAGGGATGCTAAAGAGGAGTGGAACCGACAGAACATCATCCTTCCAGATCTACAACCTGGAATGGTAGGGATTGGAATCGAGCAGTTTGTGATAGTAATGGTTCAGCTAACGTAGGAAATAAAAGGTGGTGGAATCCATGCAAGTGAATAAATAAAGGTACCACAATGGAACATGACATTAGTGGAACATTTTATGAGACAACACCCTCTTGCTTTCAATGGATCTTCTGACCTAGTATCAGCTGAAGGAAGGATCAAATCACTGGAAAATATATTCAATGTTATGGGATGTTTAGACAATGAAAAGGTAAGTCTTGACATTTATTATTTTGAATGTGAATTTGATCAGTGGTGGTAAATGGTAAGAAATATCAGGGGTAGAGAAGATTTTGATGCCTTAGAGTGTGATGAATTCAAAAGTACTTTCCTTGAAATATATTTTCCTAAGGTGGTGCGACTTAGTATGGAGAGGAAATTCCTTGAATTGAAGAAAAATGGGGAGGATTCATTGGATGTGTTTGTAGAAAACTTCACCCGACTGGCGAGGTATGCTCCAAATCATATTTTGGATCTTGATAGAAAAATCAACCTCTTTTACTCAGGACTAAAGCCAAGGTATCGAATGGGGTTAGCCTCCTGTGAATTCAAAGTTATGAGAAACTTTTCCGATGTTTTGAGAGGGTAGAGATGGAGTTTTCTGATGATCACGTGCATTTTGGCAACAATAAGAAGAATATATACAGGTGTCAAGCGATGGGTAAGAATCAACCAAATAAATCTGATGGTAAGAAGATCCAGTTTCCAGTTTGTTAAAATTTTGGTAAGAAACACCCTGGGGAATGTCTTAGCAAAACTATAATGTGTTTTAAATGTTGTGAGATGGGTCATTATGAAAATTCCTTCCCAAAGAGAGATCTGAATGATATAAAGAATCCAGACTATAAGCAGAAAGGTGTTGTGAGATCCTTTTTGACTACATCAGCAGATATTGGGTCATCCAATGATGTTGTATCAGGTACTTTGTTTGTTCACTCAGATTTTTCTAAAGTTTTAATTGATATGGGTTCTACACATTCCTTCAAATCTACGAAATTTTTGGGTAAATTGGAAATATCACCTCAACAAATGAGACATAAACTTATTGTTAAAACACTATGGGGGAAATATTATAGCAAATAGGAATTATAAGAATCTTTCTATAGTGTTCTTTGGAAATACTTTACCTGCAATCCTTGTTGGTTTCCCCTTAGTCGAGTTTGATGTTATTCTGGGAATAGATTGGCTTTTTGTTTATCATAATAAGATTGAATGTAGAGAAAAAGAAGTTATTTTTCAGTAAGAGTTTTAGTTTGTATACAAGAATACACCCATACAATTGATAACATATCACGAAGATGAGAAACTATTGAAATATGGAAATGAAAGTTATCTGGCTCATATTTTTGAAAACAAAGGAACTGTTCATATTAATGATGTTCCAAGGGTAAATGAATAACTTGATATTTTTTCCAATGAGTTACCTGGTGTCATACCTGATCGGGAAGTCGAATTCATAATTGACTTAGTTCCTGATGATGAGACAATTTCAAAACCCCCATATTTTATGGCTCAAATAGAACTTCTTGAATTGGAAAATCAGTTGCAGGATTTGCTTAATAAAGGCTTCATTCGTCCTAGCACTTCACCATGGGGAGATCCTGTTTGGTTTGTTAAAAATAAATATGGTTCCATGAGACTTGGCATTGATTATAGAGCTTTGAATAAAATCACTGTTAAAAACAAGTATCCTTTTCCTCATATCGATGACTTGTTTGATCAACTCTAGTGAACTCAGTACTTTTCCAAGATTGACTTGAAATATAGATACCATCAGCTAAAGGTGAAGAAGGATAATATCCTGAAAACATCATTTTGTACTAAATATAGGTATTATATATTTATTGTTATGCCCTTTGGGTTAACTAATGCACCTACTATATTCATGAATCTTATTAATAGAGTATTTCATGAGTTCTTGGATAATTTTGTGGTTTTATTTATTGATAAAATTCTGGTATTTTATAAAAATAAAGAGGAGTGTAAAAAACATCTAAGGATTTTTTTCAATCCTTAAAAGAAAAGAAACTGGATGGAAAATTGAGCAAGTGTGATTTTGGGTTGAAACATATTTCTTTTCTTGGGAGCATTGTAAATAAATATGGAATAATAGTTTATCTAGCCAAAAAAAAGTGGTTGATGAATGGCCAAGACCCACAATTGTTACCGAGATTTGTAGTTTTCTTGGATTTGCATGTTATTTTCGATGTTTTTTTAAGAACTTTTCTCGGTTATCTATCCCAATAACTAAGTTAACATGGAAAAGGGTTAATTTTTTTTGGAAAAAATAATGTGATGTTTGTTCTCATGAACATAAGAGGAGATTGGTAAATGCTCCAGTTTTTGTCGTGGCTTCCCGAAAAGCTGATTTCTTCATCAAAAGTGATGCTTCATTAAAGGGACTTGGTTGTGTTTTGATGAAGAATGATCAGGTAATTGCTTATTCCTCAAGAAAATTAAAACCTCATGTGTTAAATTATCCCACACATGATTTGAAATTGGCTGGTGTGGTTTTTTCTTTAAAAATTTGGAGGCATCATTTATACAGAGCCAAATGTCAAATATATAATAACCATAAAAGTCTAAAGTATATATTCACTTAGAATGAATTAAATATGAGATAGATAAGACGGCTTGAACTAATAAAGTATTATGATTGCACGATCAATTACCTTCTTGGAAAAGTAAAAAAAGTGGTGGATGCCTTGAGTTAAAAACACCATTCATAATGAACCATGTTAAATTTGGAACATGATCCCTTGATTAAGGATTTGATGAATTTTGTCTTATAAGTTGTTGATGTAGGGAATACATCTATTTTGATTCAGGTTTCAGTGCAGTCTTCATTGTTAGATAGAATTAAGAGAGCTCAGCAGAAGGGCCATGACCTGTAGAAAAAGGTTGAATTTGTTAAAGTGGGTATGTTTCCAGAATTTAACTTTGATAAATATTGTGTTATAAGATTTGGTAAAAGGTTGGGTGTGACTTGTGATTTCCAGTTGAAGAAATAATTGTTGTGTGAAGCTCATAGTTCTCCATTTTCAGTTCATCCTGGCAGTAATAAGATGTACAGAGACCTTCGAGAGTATTATTGGTGGGATGAAATGAAAAGAGATATTTCTGATTTTTCCATGAAATTTTTGACATGTGAACATGTTAAAGATGAGTATCAATTACTGAAGGGGATGCTTCAACCTTTTCCAGTTCCATAGTTGAAATGGGAGAATGTATCCATGGAATTTGTAGTGGGACTACGAAAGACATCTCGAGCTTTATCGATTGTACCTCAAAGAGATTGTCAGGTTACATGGAGTTCCGCTTTCCATTGTATCTGACCAGGATCCCAGGTTTACTTCCAACTTTTGGAAAGGCCTTTAGAAGTAATTGTGTATTGAATTAAATTTTAATGCATCTTTTCATCCTTAATCAGATGGGTAGTCAAAATGAATGATTAAAACTTTGGAAGATATGCTTTGAGATTGTTCAATGGACTACCAGGGAAGTTGGGGTCAACATCTTTCTTTAGTTTAGTTTTCTTATAATAATAATTTTCATTCTAGTATATAGATGGAACCTTTTGAGGATTTGTATGGAAAGCGGTGTCAGACTCTAGAGTTTTGGGATGAAGTAGATTAAAGAAAGTTGATGTAGCCATAATTAGTAGAGTAAGTGGCTATGAAATTGAGGATGAACCAGCAACACATGAGGACAGCTCAGAGTAGGCCCAAGTGTAACTAGGATGGTTACATAAAAAGTAAGGTAGTCATGAGGGTTACAAATTATAAGGTAGTCAGGAGGGTTAAAATATTATTTAAGTAATTCCCCAAGATACCTTTATGGTTATACTTATGTTCTTAGGTATTTTGGAAATGTCATGTTTCATAAAGTAAGTATATATATATAGGTGATAAGTATGTCTTTTGAAAATGATTTCATACATTACATGTATTCATGGACTAATGTGTTCTTTCTTTCTTTTTATATCCCTTACTGAGTTTTTGTGCTCATCCCATGTTTTAAATGATTTTCACAGGTTAATGGATGTGTAATACAAAGAAATAATCCATGTTAAATGTTTATGGATTTTCAAGTAATCATGTTTTATGTTTTAATGTTTCAAACTTTGAAAAAAAATGGAAACTATTTTTATGGTATCCACTCTATAACAATGTGTAATGTTATGAATGTATTATGTCCCAATTCTCTAAAGCTTTAAACATAAAAAGGTCCTCAATGTAAAAGTAAGTGTTTTCTTTACTAAATTCAATATTATGTACGTAATAAGGCTGGGTCCTTATACATAGAAAGACAGTTGAAGAGCCTTATCAAAAACATGATTCATTTCTATCAGATTAACTTTTATAGAAGTTTGATTAGATAAATTTTTGAGGGATTAACAGATAAATGAGAATCATATAGAGAAATATTATGTCCTCAAATTGGGGTTTCTAAGAAGGTATACCGGATTGAGTTTCATGAAAAAAGCCTTCTATGTTTTTTGAGTAGAGGAAAGATGGATAGACAGAGGCATGTGAACTCATCGGATAGAGGAGGCATGAGAAGAGCACCAAAAATAGAAGCATGAGTGTACTAGATTTATTCATTCAGATGATGCTGATCGGATAGATGATATTTATATAGAGTAGTACTGAATGAAGAAGTTATTATATAGTCATTGGACAAACATTTATCAGACATAGTTTAGAGTAGATTTACATAAAATTTGTAAATTCATTATTAATTATGATGTTGAGATATTCTTCCAATGTTTTTTCTTCAAGATGAGTTTTGATTAAGTTTTAATAAAGTTATAGACACTGATATTTCATGAATCTTTAACAATGTTCTAGAATGTTTGAGAGGCATCCAACAAAATTGTGTTGAGTAGGAAAACTTGAATTTGAGTTTTGAGTTTCTGCACTTTCTCTTAGAAGCACACTTATATATAGGGGATAAAGTACATTAAAAAATGTATATTGTTCATGTGAGAGAGGGATCTGAAGTGTAGAAGGTTTTGTTAAAAGAGAAATGTGAGTTAGAAACCAACTTTTCTCCTGGTTAAAGAAGATCTATAAAATAGAGGTAGTGGACATTGGTGTACCAGAAAGAGGTATGAGAAAAAGTGTATCAGATAGAGGTACTCAAAACATTTTGAGGTGCACTAGATGAAATCATACTGGATGAAGACATAGGCTCGCCTGATAGAGCCATCCGGAAGAGAGACTATACCAGATGAACAATTTATAGACAAAGTATATGTGATCTATTAGGAAAAGTTTCACATTTTATTTTGGATTGAAAGATAAGAATAATTTATATCTGATAAGAATAATTATAATTAGATTTTAGGAGAAAAAAGGAGTTTAACAAGAGTTTTCTGAGTTGCATTCACTTCATATCATAGTGAATGTACATTGTCCAATATAAGTCTTCATAGAAAGGATGTAGTCACCCACACTGGGAGAGAACCTAGTGAATCTTGTGTTGTTTAGTTTACTTTCCTATATTTTCATATGAGTAAGGATGTGATTTAAAGTTGAGAGGATCAAAATCTAACATGTTTTAGGTGTCTGTTTCAAGAGAAAATAAATTTTAAAAGATCACCACTGATTCAACACTCCCCCATTCTCAATGGTCCTAACATTTCTGGGATATTTTAGTGTTATCAGAGCATATAGGTTCCCTCTGTAAGATCCTTACGTTTCTAATAATTTATTTTATCAACTCTATTTGAAGATGAGGTTTTCCTACCATTGATTGAAAAAATTATAATGTATCAAAAACATAATGATACCTAATATTTTACCTCTTGGCATGGAGGTGATTGATGCAACTATAGTTTGGTTTCCACCCATTGAGAAAAATTCTCCTATGATATTTACTAACAAAATGAATATTAAGGTTGATTAGAAAGCTTGAAATGATATTATTATGTCCCGATTTGAAAATTATTATTTGAAGGTGAGGGGTCTCAAGACAGAAAAGTAAAACTAGGATAAACTCTAAATAGTCATTGAGGGAAGTATTAAATTGAAGGAAACAAAGATTCAAATCTAGAGAAGCAAGTTCAAAGATATCATAAGAATGAAAGATAAAACTTTTAATGACTACTTCACCAAATTTACTAAAATTGATATAAATAGAAACATATTCAGATATGTCTTTTAAGATTCTACCATTGTTAAGAAACTGATGAGAAATTCTCTAGATAGGTTTTATACTAAAATATATATTTTACAAAATAATTATGATTTATCCCTTAATGAATTTAATAACATTATTATTGTGTATGAGATGAGGAGAGCACCAATATTAAAAAACATTAAGGGAGAAATGGATTTTCAATCTATGAAGAATCTAAAAAATCATGAACCTGAACATGTGATCGTGGGACACAATGAATCAAAAGATAATGAAGTTGATACTAAAGAAAATGATAAAATTATGTATTTTATCTATAAAAATTACCAAAAGGTATATGAATGTACAAAGGAAAACCCCCACATAAATATTTGAGTGTAGAGGGATTGGAAATATTTCTATTATTTTTTAAAAGAATAAAAATAGAGAATATGATGATGATTTTAAAGAAAATACTGGTTGGAAGAAGTGGAGAAAAACATCTAAGGAAGATAAACAGTCCATTGGATTGAAACAAAAAAAATGTATTGTGTAGGAAAGTTGAGTAAAATTCTTCTGATAATATAAAATCTTAAATTTAAGCTCCAAAAAGTTCAAAGTCTTATTTGATAATGTTGGAATAAAGTAAGATACTTCAAATAGTGAAGATAAATAAGGTGAATAAACCTGTAGGTAATATCAGCTAAGATCATAACTTTTTTCATGTCTTGAGAAAAATAAAAAAAACTCAAGACAGAATCCAAAATATTGAAGAAAGATATTGAGAATAATAATAAATGAAAGGAATAAATCAATGAAAAGGAAAATGAACATATCGAGGATATTAAAAAATATTAAGCTGAAAGTTACAGAATAAGAGAAAATGGTTAAATATCTTGATAATAAACTTGTTGACTAGGAAGAAGAGTTATGTAATACTCAATCAATATGACTTGAGGCCTAAAATACTTTTATGAAAATGAATGAGAATTTCAAAAAAGATTCATAGGTTAAATTTGAAATATCTCAAGGTGTTCAAAAATAATTTCCTAAGAATCAAGTGAAATATACACTCACTAAACATAAGATTTCATCTAATTTTTATAACCATGAAGGTCTAATAAATAACTATAGTAAATATTAGCTTGAGAAAAGATGTGAGAAACACATCACATCAATTAATGTAAAAAATATCATTTGGAATAATGTTTCCCCAGAATAAGGTAAATTATTTAGAGAAAAATGCATCGAACCTTAACAAAATTATCATAAGAAAATTCATATTTGTACAAAAGGGATAGGTTCAATGAATATTTTTGGAGTTTCAGTATACATGGGAATAAATATTATAACTATTGACCCAACATTTATCTCCTTGAAAGTTGTCATTCATTAAGGGGGTAATAATGAAAGAAAATATAGTAACTTTCTTAAGTTACAAGAAGAAGAAAAACAAATCAATTAGAAGATAAAAAGTTCCCAAAGAAACAACAATTTGATTTCTTGGAGGAGTTTTGTGGAAGGTGTGAAAAAATAGGTCACTATGCTGAATCATTTAATTCTTTTGGGAAAAAATTATTATTCTTGAAAAGAAAAAAAGCTAGTAAGATGAAAATTGAAGGAAGATATTTTGTTATTGAGATTGATCTAGAGGTTATCAAAATGGAAAACCCATGGATCCTTAATAGTGGTTGTTCCTCCCTATGATATCTGATGATTATCTTGGAAGATATTTAAGAATATGAAGGAGGAGCAGTTACATTCATAAATGATAGTTCCTTAAAATTTAAATGAATTGGAATGAATGGTATTGAAGATAAAAAAGTTAAATCCAAGGAAGTTCATAGTGTTTAAGGGACTAAAAACAACTTACCAATTGTAAAAAAACTTTGTGATTATGGTAAGTAAGTTACCTTTAGAAAATAATCTTGTATCATCCAATTTTTTAAGATGTAAAAGTTGTTACTAAGGGAGAAAAAATCATAAAAAATATATTCTAGATTATAAATCCTTATAATTCTTGTTATATAATATACTAAGAGTAAAAAAAGATGTGGTGTTAAATACTTAGGCATCTTGGATTGAAATGTATGATTATAATTTACAAGGAATATTTTGTAAGAGGTTTAACACAACTAAAAAGGAATGGTGATGTTGTTTGTAAAACTTTCTTAAAAGGAAAGATGGTTAATACAAGACATAAAAAAATGAAATTAAATCATCAATAACTCTTGATACCATTCAATAAGATCCTTGTAGACTGATGATACATCAATAAATAAAATAGTATTTTCACTTTATTAATTTCATTGATGGTTTCCCTCAGTTGATAAGAATAATGTTCAGGAAACATAAATCATAGGATATAGAGTTATTCAAAACTTTCATAAGGGATTTTGAGAAATAATTGGGTATTTATATATTGAAGTTGAGGAAATAAAATGGATAGGAGTACTAAAGGAAATATTTTGATCTCTATCTAAATAAACATGGAATAAAACACCAATAGAGTGCTCCCTACACTCATCAATAAAATAGAGTTGTAGAAAGGAGAAAGAGAGTTTTAGTAGATATTGGAAGAATAATTCTATATGAATATAAAATTTTAATGTTCCTATAATGAGAAACTATAAGTACAACCATTCATGTTAAAAACAGATGTTTTATTTGGCCAGAATTGAGAATTAATCCCTTTTAGATGCGGTTTAAGAAAAATACTACAGTGAAATACTTTAAGGTTTTTGGGATTCCTTTATTAATAAAGATAAGATATATATATATTTGGTAATGTTTGATGAAAAATTATATGACGTAATTTTCATGGGATATTCAGTTGGAGGAATAAGTTCTAAAGGCTAGATTAAATAAATACAAGAATTGGTTGATTCATTTGATATTGAAGTCACTGAAAATAATACTTCCATAATAAAAGTTATAGAAGATGATAAATAAGATATTAAAAAAGATAGAATGATGAATTCAAAAGATGATATTGAGAAGGAAGATAACTATGGGCCCAAACTTATACAAATTGATTTAGACTAGTCTAGTTATAAAGGAAGTAATATGAGAATAAAATCACTCAACTTACAAAATTTTCAAAAATAGGATGAATCTAATAACATCATAAAAAATAAAAAATCTCTAGTTTGTATGATAATAAAAATGATATATCCTAATCTCACATCTCTTATCTCAAATATGGAACCACAATTAGCTTCAAAGGTAGTTGAACATAAACATTGTTTAAACAAAATGAACTAAGAGTTTAATCAGATTAAGAAAAAAGAAACCTACGATCTTTTTCCTTGACCCACATAAAATAATGTCATAGGGAAGAATAGGTGTTCAAAAATTACCATATCAAATATGGATAATTTCCTAAAATAATAAATGACTAGTTTGTAAAGGTCATTCATAGGTGGAAGGTGTTGAGTTTGAAGAAATTTTATCTCCTGTTGAGATACTTAAAACTGTCAGATTGTTCTTAGAAGTTACAGCTCATCAAAACTACAATGCATATTAGATGGATGTTAAGTTTTCTTTCTTGAATGGTATAAATAAATAAGTTTTTATTGAGAAACCTAATGGGTAAATAATTCATAAATATGAAATCATGGTGTATAATATGAAGAAATATTTATATGGGTTGAAACAAACTCTTCCTTCCTAGTATTAGAAACTTGAAAGTCTATTGAAACAGTTTAACTTTTATAAAATAAAAGTTGATAAATAATTGTATGAGAAGGATATGAGCATGAGGTCCCTAATTTTCATTATTTATACTGATTATATAATTTCTTTTGGAGACTTGGATAAATCTTGTGAAGAGTTTTCTAAAAAAATGAAAAAAAAACTTTGAGATGTTAATTCTTGGAGATTTATATTTCTTTACAGGATTTAATGTTCAATAGAATGGAAGATATATCTTACCCTCTCATGAAATTTATGATAATGAGTTATTAAAATAGTTTTCCATGGAAGTTTCAATGGAATTTTCAACTACTATATCCGTTGGTAAGAATTCAAGTAAAGATAAAGTTGGGAAAAGTGTGAATTAGAAGGTCTTACATATGCTGATAGAAAGATTACTCTTTTTTACTAATTCAAGACCATAGATTTTACATTTTGTAACTTTGTGGTTAAGATATCCGATTGATCCTAAGGAATCGCACATGGTAGCCTAATGAGTGTACTTAGGCATTATAAAGGAACATAAAATTATATCCTGATGTATAAAAGAAGTAATGAGATGACCTATCTTCGGTTCAAAAATTATAATTGGGATAGAGATTGTATTAACATAAAATAAACATCAGGAAGAGATTTTCTTCTTGGGACAATGTTATATGAGATGGCATTATAATTAATCATTTTATATTACTTATAGTATAGTATAAGTATAATATGTTACCTCTACCTAATTTTGTATATAAATTATGTATATTAATGTTCAAATAGAATATCTGACGATGAATATTGATAAACCATTTAAGATTCTATGTGATAATCAATGTTACATTGATCTTTCCAAAAAAAATCTATACAAAATTCTAGATCAAAGAAAAATGATATTAAATATCATTTCATTAAGGAGAAAGTTGTTGGCGGTGATGTTATGCTTGATTTTATTTCAAAAAAATATATCAAATTGAGGATGTTTTCACCAAAATTATTCCAAGTTAAATATTTTAGTAATTGAGGATTAAACTATAGGTTTATCCTCCACCAATGAATTTACAAAGTTATTAAGAAAAGATCCCCTACCTTTCATTGGATTTTATTATCAAAGGGGGATAAGAAAAAAAAAACTCTTTTAGAGGATGTACAATCTCTTTTTTTGTAAATATTAAGTTAGTGTTATCAAAAAAAAGGGGGAGAAAAATATTGAGGGGAAGTTTATAAATATCATGGCTACAAAATTTATTGCCACTAAGGGATGTAATTCCTTAAAAAACATTTCTTAAAGCAGCAATGTGGTGTTAAGAAATTATTTATGAGAAAGGATATGGTTTGATGAAAGTTTTTAAGAAAGATGTTGAGTTTATAATAACGTTTCCAAAAGATAAAAAGGGGGATATTAAAGATCCTTATGGTTTTTTGTAATATGTATTGTATTTTTTTGTCAATAATTTGTTTGTGTATTTTTTGTATTTTAGGTAAGACACTTTCCTAATGAGTTGTTGAAGCAGGTTAATAATTTTTCCTTATTAATTAAAATGATGTTATATTGTTCTTCAAGTTCCTAACATCATGATGATTCTCATGATTCAAGATGATTTTATATGAGGTTATACAAAGTAAGAGAATTTTATTCGAGATAAAGTATCCAGTTGGAAATTTTGTGTGAAGTTTTATTGTAATGTGATGAAGTTGCAAGTTGTAAAAAATAGAAGATACGTAGTAGAGAATATTATGTTGAACAATGGATATTTTTTAATGTTTTAATCTGATAGAGGATGATCATACAAAGTTTTTTATCTCCAATAGATAAAGAAAAACATAGTAAGTGACCAGATAGACAAGTAAAGAGTTACGTCATATGGATATGTACAAATTAATTCAAATGAAATATTTTCAAAATGATATAGGATGATAAATCTTGGAAGTATACTAGGTATTCAATGAAAGAATTTCTACCAGGCAGGGATGAATTAGGTGCATTAGATAGGTATATATTATGTTTCCAGATTGATTTTCGATGGGTAGATTAAACAGAGGAAAATCAGACTCATGATTCTGAGGAAGGAAGCTAAAGGTAATTAGAAAAAGATAGTTGAGGAGTTTTACCAAATAATGAGATTCATTTCTATCTGAATAAATTTTACAAAAGTTCAACCAAACATATTTATGGGGAATCAATAGACAAAAGAGAATAAAATAGTTAAATATAATGTCATCAGATGTGGTTTTCTATGAAGTTATACCATAATATGTTTTATAAACAGAGATCTATATATTGTTTAATAAGAGGAATGATAAATATAAATAGACATGCCAACTCATAAAATAGAGGAGGAATGAGAAGATAATAAAATAGAGAATCCCAAGTATACCAGACTGAGTCAATTAAATAATGTTGATTGAACAGAGTAGTGTTTGATAGAACAGTACAGAACATAGAATTTCTTATGAACTCATCAGTCAAACATTTTTTAGATATATTTTTGAAGATATTTACATAAATTTTATAAATTCCTTAATAATTATTATGATGAACTGTTATTTAAACATTTTTTCTTCTATATGAGTTTTGATTATGTTTGAAGAAAGTTAATGGCGTTGAGTTTTAGTGTATCTTCAAGAATGTACAGTATTCATACATGAGATAGATCCATAGTGCTAAATGTTTTGTTAGAAAATTACCATGAGTCCACAACCATATATTATCCTAGTTGAAGAAGAGGAATCAAAAAGCGGCACTGGACATAAGTGTATCATATAGAGGTACCAGACATAGTTTGATGTGCACCGTATGAAATCATATCGGATGAAGACACATGAACACCAGATGAAGCCATACTAGGCATAGAGTATACCAGATGGATAATTTTTAGAGAAAGATCATGTGAAATATTATTAAAATATTCTCGTTTTTTTATTGAAAGATAAAAACATTATAATGGATAAGAGTTGGATTAGTTGTATTCACTTCATATCATAGTGATTTTCCATGGAATGATAAGAGTCTCCATTAAAGGGATGTATCCACCCACACTAAGGGTGAACCTTGTAAATATTATGTGATTTATTTTAATTTAATAGCTTTGAATATGAGTAAGGTTATGATTTATAGTTGAGAATATAAAACTCTAATAAGTTACAGTGGTTTATTTCAAGATAAAGGAAATTATAAAAACCACCATTGATTCACCCCCTTCTTAGTGCTCCTAACATTCTTGGGATCTTCAGAAAGAAGGTACAACACCTTCTATATTAACATTTGACGAATAGTTTGGGGTAAGTAAAGGATATTTTCACCTTTTTTTGAAAATACATTAAAAAAACCTTAATAAAATGGGGTAGAAAATTGGATTTTTTTTTTAAATACCATATTTGAATTGTTTTTACATCAGAAATTTTATTAATGTAATTCATATAGAAAAAAATATATGAGGTAATTTCATTTGAACATTTCTAAATGAACCTAGTAAAAAACTATTTCATTAAGGATAGGTTTTACATGATTGATATGGGTAAAAGGGAATAATTTTCAGCAGTGAAGGTGAAAGGAAGAATATTCTTCATCTGGTGGCTTACACTCTTTCCATGTAAGAGATATTTTAGTTTTTAAACTTCATTAATAGTGTAAAGTTTCCATAGGTGTATTCATAAATAATAAATAATATCATTTCAATGACTAATTTGAAGTTAAAGTGTATAAAATCACATGAATTTATTATTTTGATGTAAAATATAATGCCAATGGCTTTAAATTACATTCAAACAATTTTTTTTGACACAAATTAACCAGGATTTTCTTCCTTTTAAAAGATAAATATAGTAAATTTATATACCCAAAGAATTTTACAACTATGGAAAAGGAAACTACAATCATGTTATGGGAATTATAGATGTTCTTCTCACCACCTTCATTTGATATAATGGTTCACTTGGTTATATAAATCTAACTATGCGGTATTGAACATTGTATATGGATATACCCCATTGAATGGTATATGAATATTTTTAAAGGGTGCATGAAAAATGAAATTTAGCTATAAGGTTATATTACATGCAGATATATTGTTAAGTATTTTTTTGAATTCTTTACCAACTACCTACCCGATATGGATAACAATGGTCTCCCAAAATCTCATCATAGTGGGAACCTTGTGGGTGAAGGAATTTTTGAAAGAGTTGTTATCACAATTACCATTACAAAGTGGTAACAAAATCACTTTTATGTTTTATAAAAAAAAATTCTATATGTTTCTACACAAAATGTAATTCTTATGTTTTTGAATACATTAATGGATGAAATCCAAATATTAAATACACATAATAAAAAGTTATAGGATGTTTTCATGACCATATTCTTAAAGAGTTATCTAGAAATTAAAAATTCAATTTCATAATGACTTTGATAGCTAGAAAGGGGAACAAATGTACATTCATTATAGTACAATGGTTATGTAATTAATAGTTATACCTTTTATATAAAGTAAAAGGATGAATTAAGTATAATTAAAAATAACTGAGTTAACCTTATGGTGGATAAAATGAATGTATTTGGTACCATAGAGATAAATATAATTTATAAAAATATTTCCTAATTTTGAATCATTGAATAAATATGGGAGTTGGATTATACAACATTCCAATTCCTTACTTTCTAATGAATACGGGTTTATAATAGGATTAAAATTAAAAAAAATGAATTGGAATTCATGAAAGTATATTTCAATAATTAATGATATAATTATGATCCATTCATAATAGAATTATAAGAAGTATAAGTATTTTATGCCTCAAATCCTGCAAACACAAACTAGTCAATTTTGCTACTACCACTAAAACAATTGTAGGGTCAAATGAAAATTACATTGAGGTTGAAATTTTAATTATTAAATCAAACTCATTTCATAGAGGTACCAATATATATGGTGTTCTATATGTTATAGGGAATCATAATGATGTTATTTTAATACTTAATATAGGGTTCACATCCCTTCAACATTAAAAAAGAGTTTAATGAACAAGATTGATGTCTTTGATTAGTTTATTTCATATACAATGTGTTTCCTCATAATATATATGTTCACTACTATATTTACATAATATAAATTTAATATTTAACTATTTGTTAAGATAATGGATTTTTTACCTATTGATGCTACTAATATTAAGTAACAACATAGCGGAGATGTTGAAATTGAGAAAATCTTAGAAGGTAAAAAAAATTATAGAGGTGAGAAACAACCTAATGGTGAGAAAATAGGACAAAATTGATAAGTTTGAAAATTTAAAGGATTCATGGAGTGTGATAATGTTAGTAAAAATTATTAAGGTGTGAATTAAAGGTGAAAAATTTATGGTTGGATGAAATGAACATGGTCAACCTATTGACAACAAAAATCTATTTTTCAATAGTTAAATTGGGGTCAGTACTGGAATTCCTGTGCAGATTGATATTGATACATGATACAATGTTTTTAATGAATTAATGGAAACAATTTGGGAAGCAATTAGGGTAAGATTACGATATATATTCTATATTTTACTATAAAATAAAATAATAAAATTTTTATTTACTCATCATTATCCCTGATAGAGTAAATTAATATTAGAATATTGTCATATAAAATTCATAATAACATTTATTATAAAAGATCATAGATCATTTTGTACACTTATTATGAAACAAAATCATAGGTATATTGTGAATAAAGTGAAACCCCACCCACTAGATATATATTCAATCATCATAATATAAGAAACCTGGAATGATTTTGCTGTTTTTTGAGTGGAGGAAACATTTATGGTATATTGTAATTGGCATTATTTTATTTGAAATTATGTGTATCAATCACTTTAATTAAAAATTGTGAATTTATAAAATAAAAAAATTATTAAAGAAAATAAAAACATGCATTAAAATAGTTATACCCCTATCATAAAAGTGGGATAGGGTATACTTCACTTGAAAAATGTTATTCATTTTAAATCTATAGTAAAACTTTATGTAATATAAAAATATATATAATTATGTTCCTTTGTTTATATATATAATGATGAATCAAAATCTCAATCCACTTACATCCCTTACCACATATTATGGAAGGAGTATCATGTAAATAAAAAGGGCCAAATATTATTTGGAAACACAATGAAAGTATGAGAATCATGAGTAAGTATGACATAACATTTTTTTCTTCACTAAAAAAATATTACAGAACAATGAATATATATTTTGATATATTTTCTATCCAATGTAGACATAAGAATAGTAATCTATTATCATCGATGAATGACTAATTTTAGTTTCATTAAAGAATCTAAAATAGTATAACTATATTAGAGGTGTAGCTTTTGGAGTATCACCACATGAATACTTTGATAAATAAAAGAACTAGGTGAATATATAGGATAAAATTAAAAATATATAGGAAAAAATAAATACTCTAATAGAAAAAGTTATTTGTAAGGATGATGTGATAAACTAGTTTTCTCAATGTGATCAATGGGAAGAACCAAAAAAATAACAAAAAAACATGAAGAGCCACACAACCCTAGTTTTGAGGCAAGCCATTCCCCTCAAAGGTCCTCCTTGCCCCATTAATTTGTTTTCATACTTTTTTCTTCTAAATATGTATAAAATACTACCAATACCTTCCCTATAATGAAATTATACATATTTAAATTTATTATGATTTATATACCTCAATCCCCACTCATCTTCTTATTGTGATAGGTAGAGTGTAGAATATCTAAGGCTATATTCTATACAATAAAAAAATTCTAAAAGATTATTTGAGATAAGGGATTTAAATTGATCATGAGGTGAGCATGTTTTTACCTATTCCCCTTGATGATATTGTTGTTCACATGATAAAACATTATATTAGAACTTTTATAGCATGACTATTTAAAATTTTAAATATATGTGATGATAATGTGTTATGTTATTTTCAATTTATTTTATATGCAATTTTTTTTACAATTAATGAAAATGGTTTGAACTGAGGTATATTATTATAAAAGGATAGAAATAATGGGAGTTTAAAGGTTAGTTTAATACAATCTAAAAGATCAACTACTAGATCAAAAGGACCTAATGAGGGTACCTTTACCTCCCCTAATTTCACTACTTTATTTATTAACATTACAAGTTCATGTAAATACAATGTTCCAAAATAAAAAATATATCCCACATTGAGTATAGAGAGGTCATTAATGACAATATTCTTAAGAATGAAAATGAAATTCTCAAGTATGAATGGTTGGAATCCATAGTTGTGAATGTATACATAAGGAATATTTTTATAATTTTTTTGTATAGTAATTGATCTACTTTTTAAATTGTAGTTTAATACTATTCATATTTTCTATAGGTGTTTATATCACACCAATGTAAAGGGAAGAAATTTTGAATAAAAAATTTGATTCATTAGTCCTCATGTCACTTATATATAAAAAATATCAATGATATATGATTAATTTTTTGTAAGATCACACTAAGTAGCTATACCATTTGAAAATAAAATAATAGACAACATGATCTTCTTAATACCTACACTATAGGTGTAAAACTCTACACTGTAATCATATAAAATATATTTTCTTTTTTATTCCATTAATTATTCATTTTAGGGCCCATTGGATGATCATTGAAATCAATTTGGATACTCCATAGATATATTTTTTTGACCCAATGAAAGTTTATCAAACAAACAAACCATGCATGATGTCCATTATGAATTTTTAATAAACTAAATTCAACATCTTACACATAAAAATCAAATTATATGTTTTATATTATGTTTTAACAATTATTTTTTATGATAGAGAATTGTTTATTTATTTTCAAATCCATGGTATGAGGACATTCATTGCATACCTGAAACTTATGGATTTTTACGAATGGATAAGTGTTAGGGTATATATAATAATATTTCACAATAAAAACATATATGTAAAAATATTGATTATATTTCTCAATGTTTTTTCAGTTTCTAAAATAAAGAAATCACATAAATTTTTGTTATTACAATTATAAATTTATGAAATATATCACATTCCATCAATACACTAGAATTCATAAAGATGGATTTTTTAATGTAATTACAATTTCATTTTAAAAATTTATTAAAAATTTTTTATCTATATTTTTCAAATACTATTAGGATTATCGATAATATAAACATGTGAAAGTTGAAATAGATTTGTCTAAGAATGAGTGGTAAACTTAAAAGGATCTAGAATTTTTAAATACACCATGAATAGGTGGTTTCCTATCATTATTGGTGACATTTATTTTAATAATATGCAATTAGAATCTTTCCATATGACCTGAAATATTGAATTTATTATATAATTAAAATCACATAGATTATTATGAAACTTCATAAAATGTTTTACTTATTCATCATGATATCCATTTTATATATGTTATAATTATGTATTGTTGTATAATTTAGTTTTTTTTTATTTCATTATTTAATACTACTAAAATAAATATTGTTTTTCTATTATAGGTATAATCCTTTTTTGTAGTATTATTATAGGTATACTAATAAAATAAATATTGTGGTTGAGTTGATGCATGGAGAGAGTCTCCTATGTGTTGACTTAATCCTTTTTTATTATTTTTGAAATTTTAATTGTTTGTAAATAATTTTAAATACCAAATGTAGTTTTAATGTTTATAAGTAAATTTATTTTTCATTTAAAAGTAACAATGTAAATATATTTTTTATTATATGAAAATATTTGAATGGTTGCAATATAATATTCATTTTTCGTTTGATATTTTATTTTGTGGTGTGGTTTTCATATAGGGGAATAATGTATTAGCTGACATAACCTTTAGCTATGGTAAAAGTAGTGCTGATGAAATATTTCTTTATCATTTATAAAACTAGCACTGATTAAGATCATATTTATCAATACTAAAACTAGTGCTCAAAAAATTATTTTTTATTAGTGCTAGTTCGAACACTGATAAAAAGGCCTTTATAAATATTTTTTAGTGCTGATAAAAGCTGAAGTATAATAATATAAATTGTATCATCAATTATTTTAAGGTGTTGATAAAATCAATTTTACACACTGATAAATGTCTTATCTATAGTATTTTATGTCCATTTTTGTTTCTATACTTATGTAATTATCCTTTTATGATCATTAAATTAAAACCACCATGCTAATATCCACTTTATATGTGGATAGAACCACCATGCACTCCATTGATAATCCACAATTCATCACCAAATCATAAAATATCATCACCCATACAAGCTCAAACCAAAAAGAACACCATGCATCTATGCATGTGTCTTCGGTGATGAAGTCACTCCATAGATGATATGAGTGGTTAGTCGTGAGGGGGAAGATTATGGTGAGTGGGATGAAGTGTGGTAGTTGGGTGTGAGTGATGACATGTTATTATGGGGTTTTTCTAGAAATGGTTTGAATAGGGATTGACCTAGGTGTGCTGTGAAAACAAGGCAATGAGATTTCTTAGGAGAGGTAGTATGTTGGCATGATTAGAAGGTCAACTCTCTAGGTGAGCTACTTAGTTAAGGATGTTATGGATGACTTTATGTAGGCTGGTAATACAAGGATAGTTTGGTGGTGTGCTGTGTGGAGATGGATAGGTGGAGGAATCCCCTATTAAGGGCTTTAGGTTTATGGTAACTCTCAATGTTATATAGATCGGGAGGTTGGAATCATTGGTCATGGGTGAACACAAAGTTCATGGATGGGAGGAGGTGGTAATGCTTAAGGAAAAATTTTAATTGTTGGTATTTTAAATTTAGTGGGTTTTGTTTTTCTAGAATCTGGAATTGCAAGTGCCAATTCAATTGATGCTCAGCTTACCAATGGGCGTGCATCAATCTTTCTTTAATTCACATAATGTTTGTTTTTTTGTTTTTTTAATGTTATGTTTTATAATTGTTATAAATAGATTTTAGTGTAGGGTTTTTATAATTTTTTAAAATTTTATAAATATATTATATTTTTCCCGTTTTGGGTGTGCATAAAATGGATAGACACTTACCAATTTTAATTTTTAAATATATTTTCATTCAGGTTTTTATGAATGTTTTTGTAAAATGTTATGTTTTATATATGTTATATATATATATATATATATATATATATATATTATAAATTTAATTATATGTTTTTTGTGTCATTAATTTAAGGATAATACATAGATTTAAACATACAATAATGTGATTTTTTCATTACTAATGGTTATATAAATTCTAGAATATGAATAAATGAGTGAAATTGTTATAATATATTATAAATTTAAGAAAATTATTGTTTAAAAAAAATATATAATAATAACATCAAGATTATTAATTTATATGAAAATAGGGTTATTAATGTTGATGTGGATGTAAACGTATCATCAAATAATTTCCTAGTATGAATGAATTTTAATTGGTGGTGTGGTTTAATAACAATTAAATGAAAATTTTAAATATATAAATAAATTTTATTTTAGAGTGTATATACTCATCCTAATATAAGTATATTTAAGCACTATTTTTCTTTATTTTAATGTTATTCAAAGGATATATTACTTTTTTTAATTACTTTGTATATTTTATTGGATGTTATCTTGGCAAGGATATGATTACATTGTATATATTTTTTTTACTTATCAATCTATGATTCTTTGAATGTATCAAATTCACATAGATATTTGGGATTTAATATTGTGTAGATGTTTTTTTAATATCCAAATTTTGTAAATATCATTTCACTTCCATGATTATACCCTTGTTGATAGTTTGTATACCCTAGACTAGGAAAGGTGTGATGGAAGTGTTGTTCATAGTCATTTCGTTCATTCATGTGGGGTCCAATGGTTTTTATTATTAATTATTTATCGATTTTTAATTTTTTTCTTTTATTTTATTCACAATGATTATATATGTTGATAATAATATAATGGATAAATGAGTTGATCATAAGTGGAAAGTGTTTTATTTTATTTTTAATCCATATAAATGGATCAAAATTTATATAAGGTATGTAATAAATCAAATATTAATGATAGATATTTTAACAATGAGTTGAAATATATGATAGGTGGAAATGTAGATTTGAAGAATCTAAAAAGGCATTTAATTACTTCAAAAATCAGTTATTTTTATATGTAAAATGTTTTAAAGTGGAGATAAATCAAGGTCATCACACCCTAGTACCACAACCTAGTGTATTAAAATCACACTCACTTTGGGTGTGATGCCTTTTCCCTCTTTGGTGTGCCATCTATATGAGTGGATTCCTCTTCATATGCTTCTTCCATGTATTACTCTACTGATGCGACACCTCAAAATGATGTGCCAGAAATGAATCCACATAATGTTGGGTAGATTTATGTCCAACATACCACATAGAGGACCCCCCCCCCATATCATATGTGAAACCATGTGTCAACAAATATGGTTTCCCAATAGGATCACATAGAGGTGAAGCAAATTCTCTAAACACATCAAATAAGTCACTAATGGACATAATATCTCCCGAGTATTGAAAAAATATGATATGATAACTAGGTCCCATGACCTTGAAGGTCTAGGGATTGTAGGATCCCATTCGTGCTCTGTAGGATCCAATAACTACTGTGTATAATCCTTTGCATGTTGTATAGTATTCTCAGCCAGTCATTCGTGATTATTTTCCTACAATTAAAGAACTTATGCAGGAGCTTATGTCAGACATCACTGTACATGTCATTTATCTATCCTAGAATTTATCCTCCTCCTACTAGTGATAGTGGTAGTGGAACCTATGCATTATACCCAGGGGATCCTCAATCACAATTTCTTCCCTAACTTCTTCTGTGGGAACATGTGGATCAGGATATTCTTGTGTCTACTCATCATAGACACTATCATATAAGGACTCGAGAGGATCTATGAGATCCACTAGATCTACATAAACTAAATCGTTACTATAAAATCCCTTATAATAATTTGTTATATGTATAATTAAATGTAACCCCTATGACTACAAATCAAATAACATTCATTTCAATAATAATTTTGAAATAAAAATATATAAAAAATATTATAAAAAATATTAACAAGTGAAGACCCATTCCATGGTGTGTAAGGCACGTGATAGTTTGATGTTGGTATAAAAATGTATAATGCCCCTGATCTGATATTTGGAGTCATAACTTGGGATATGTTCATTGAAATATAATATACTAGCCATGAATTCCCCGACACTCAATGTATAGTTCATAGTAACACAAATTACTAGTCGTTCACCTACCTATGAGCAGAATATTAGGAAATGCAAATATTTGTCATGATGTATTGGGGATGTTCTGTATGCACCCTAACTATCACATGACATGGTCAGGTTAGTACCACTAAATGATGTGTAAATTAATGAGTGGCACAACTACTCCATGATATCTAACCATAGTCATGTAGCATAATGGATGTGATTCCTTGATAAGCTCAGCGTATGGGATCTGTGGAATCTGAAATGACAAATCAAAAGGTATTAAAAAATTTGGATCACCACATAACTAAGTTATACTTTTAATATCATAAAAAATAACAAATTTAATATTTATATATAAGAAATTAATTATTAACTTGCATCATCTTTCCATAGAGAATTAAAAATAATTTAAAAATTATGAACACTCTGCCTCGGGGTATGTACATCACGTTGAGACTAACTTAACCTAGGAAAAATTAATCTTCAATGAGTTTTAAAAATAATATTAATAAAATTTTAAAACAACTCAAATTAATGATATAAATATACCAACTTCTCTGAGGATAGTTCAATAAAATGTGACGGGGAAGTGGGGCGATTACTCTAGGAGTGATGCATTGAAAATTCTCTCATACCCACATCTGTAGTAGAATTCCACATCCTATAACCAATCATTTATCCTATTGACATGTTGAATATAGGCATATATACAGACATGCTAATACAGATGACCCCCAACTGTAGGTAGTTTTCCTTTATAGATAATGAAGTATTGGTAATTACATCATGTTTTCAAAGGTATTATTGTAATTAGTAAACAAAGTTCCTCTAATCAGCCACATGATATATACAAATGTGTGTCGAACCAACATCTCCTCATCGACATCATCCATAACCCTTGATAAATTCTCTTCAATCCATTCAATGTGTAATCAAGAACCTTGGAAGAACCATGGATGTAAAATGATGTTGAGTCTTTGTAAATGATGTATGCTTGTATGAAAATATCATATAGTTCCACATGTAATTGCCTCCCTGTGGATAGGCAGACCCATCATGCACTATATATATTCCAAAGTAATCATCATCTAACCCTAAGGAATATGTAATGTGTGTATCTATAGTCTCCATCTCTTAACCAATTAAATAATAAAATTATGATCAATGGTATTGAATTCACACATGGAAAATCCATAGAATCAAGAACGTCCAGGAAATAGAACAATAGGTGTAGGAGGTGACTCATGGAGGAAGTAAAGAGATATCTAAACTAGAATATGTGAAATAGTCCATCTCGATAATAACTCACATGATACATGGTACTGTTGTCATGTAAGGGGGCCACCTACATCAAAATATATAACATTAGCATAATTATTTTATGAAAATGGGATGAAACCTAATAAACAGATTTCTATGTGATTGTTTTCTTTTAAAAATAAAAAGAAAATGAAACTTTGAAAATAAGGTAGATTGGGATTTTGGAATTGCACATGAGATGAAGAGTGACTAGTGGTCATGTGGAGATGGTAGATTTTGGTTTGGGTTTTTACTTACTTTTACTAGGATGTATATATATTGTCCTTGATGGCCCTAATATTGTTCAGTTTTGTTTATGTAATTATTTTTCATTTATATTTGTTGTATTTATTAATGTCATCAATAAAAATTGATTCATAAGTTTCCTAAACATGGAATTTAATTTATTTTATTTTCAATAATTAAGGGTATTCTTGGAATATCCATTGAGTTGAAAAATAAGATCATGAGAATCATAAATTGAGATTAAATAATAAAATTATATTATTTTTTATTTAAAAAATTCATAAAATTGGTTACAAACACTATAACATTAAAAACTATAATTCCAGATCAATCATGTGGGACTTTCACTGATTTTACCACATGTTTAAGGAAACATGTGGGGTTATTTACTTCTAATAAAGATAAACCGCACCTTTATGAAGATGTACCATCATTGGTAAAATCCATATCATTCCAAATATTATTCTAATTAGAACTCCATTATATTCTCAACCTATTCATGTTTAGAAAAAGTATGGGGGCATCAATGGGTAGACTGAAGTTCCAATATTGCCCTATAGACATCCAAGAAAACTATAGTAGTCACTAATACTTTTTAGTTAACACAATGGATCAATTAATTACTCCCAATATAATATTATATAATCACATGTTCTATTTAAATGTGGGAAATGATACTATAATGCATAGAAGTTATAACAATCATAGTAACATTCCTCTAGTAAAACCACAAGTGCATGACCAGTGTTACCAGTCAAAGGATCATGACACCCAAAAACCTAAAATATATATATAGCATGATCAAAAAAAGGGAAATAAAATGTGGAAATATCCAGAAGAATCCTATCAATATCACAATAAAAATGGTGTCCATATTACTTCCCTCTATTCGGACCATATTCAGCTTGCTTAACTTTTTTAAAAAATATTTCACTGTGTGATAGAATGTTTCCTACACTAGAAATATAATTTAATTTCAAAAATATAATATTTAATATAAATAAACAATTAATTTAAATAAATTTATATATTAAAAATTAAAATATAATATATTATTCCTTATTACATATGACTAATGGCTTCCAAACTCCCTTGAAGTCTCCATTAATGAATTCCAAAACATTGGCCATCATGTGTCCATATCTCCCCCAATCATCATGTTCTAGTAACAATTTATCCTTTGGAATTTGTAATATACTATCATATATTTCTTTATTAGATTTATGAATTCATTCGAAAATGATTCTATATTTTTTTAGGTTTATATGCTAAATAAAACAAGAAAAAATATAAACACGTATAATAGTCTACTATCTATCATAAGGGTTATTTCAACAAAAAACGATATACATACCAAGTTAGATGATTTTTTTCTTAACAGACTCATACATGAACCAGTTACACATATTTATTATGATGTTTTTAATACAGTACTGATGGTAATCATAGGGTAGTCTCCATATAAGATTATGAAGCTCGATAGCTACCTTGATTTCTTTATGACGATCATAAATTATCCATATTAATCTAACATCCATCATAAATTCTTGGAGGTAGGAAAGGAATCAACTCTAGGATGATAAGTTATATTTATCAATAATATAAAAGGCTAATAGAATAGGTGAAATATTTCCATCTTGTGTGGTGGTAATCAATAATTTTCTAGTATAATTTTCATACAAAAATTTTCTATCTAATGGAGATATACCCTAAAGACTTATATGTATTTGATATATATATGTTATAATATTTTTCATGAAAATTATTATTTTCATGCATTATGTGTTTATCGATTCTCACTTCCTATGGTTTAAAAACGTTATCCACATAATCTATTATTTATGATATAATTTCATAAGATAAAATTTTAGGGAGAAAATGAATTTGATGCATTTATATATGGGATGCATGAGCTGAACCTGCAATTTACTCATGCGTTACAAACACATGATTAAATTAAGTATTATTTGAAGGGAGTATTCAAAAAACTATATATGTATATAATACATGTGATGGTATTAGGTATGTGACTTTCATTCATTCTTATATGGAACTCCATGTAACCAAAAGATCTTCTACTCCTACCTCCTTCACATCATGATATTTTGGCACATCATGGAGGATATAAAGTCCCATATATGTGACAAGTTATTTTTTTCAAGATATGGATAAAATATAGAGAGGGTATGTCCTTTGGATACCCTTGTAAATATTCATTAAACCATATTATGATGATGAGTAGATGCTCTACGATTTATAGTATGTAAGCTTTAGAGTGTTCTTGATTTCTTTTTATATAAATGGTTTCATATATCTATCATGGAAGATCAATGGAAAAAGGGTTTAATCACTCCCAATTAAGTTTATTATAATTATTAGATTCATTTAAAACCCTTTAGTTCTATCAAATAGACCTATGTTCTATATTTCTGAAATGATGCATGAAGTGATGAACAAATAGGAAAATTTAGCATCATTTTTGAATTCTTGAAATTTAGTATTAAAAATATTTTACCTTTACATTCCATGACTATGTAAAGTTAACTAAGGTGTTACTTTTACAAATATGGGATATGTAAAGTCACTCGAGTAGTTACAATTACACAGTTAAGCTATATAAGGGTAACCAGTATGTTACATTTACAAAACTATGCTACATAGGGTTAATAAGAACATTGCCTTTATAGAGCTAAGATACGTAAATGTATCCAAAGATTTAATTTCATGAAATGGTTACTGATGACTTTAATAAGGGTAAAAGGTTCTTAACCTCATGCATGAATTCCCCTTTTCATAATGGTAAATAGTTCATTTTTAATTTTTTTTTTCACATTTAATGGTTTTAATGGTTTATAAAATGTATATAAATCATTGTAAAATGTATCTTTTTTATATTTTATTTATAGGGTATTTATAAATAAATTAATTATATTTTTTTATAATTAATTAAATGTTTATGAATTATTTTTCCCAAATATGAAATGTTAATATTAAAATATATTTTTTCAAAATTATATGGTATTCTTTGTGGTCTAGAAATAAAAGGGATTATTTATAAATCAAAAGCGATAATTTAAAAAGGGTTATAGATTATCAAATAAGGCATAAGTAACAAATGTGTTTATATTTCAATTATGTATTGTTCATAATTTTTTAATTTTAGTTGTTCAGATTAAATGTTCTTTATTTGGATACTATTTAAACTACGTCAAAAGAGTTTTGATTATTTATTTGATGAAGGTTTTAATAATGATTAAGTATATGGTATTTATATTATATAAAATTTTTATATAATAGAAATTTTATTATGAATAGTTTCCAATTCATAAAATATAATATATTTGAAATAAAATTCTATATAATGATAAATATGAAGGTGTTAATAATGGAATAAATATAAAGGTTTTATATTCAAAATTATAGAATTTCTGTAATGTGAAATATAAAAATTATAAAAATGTTTATATAAAGATTTTATTTGTGATTTGTTCATAAACATTTTTATCATCTTTAAATATCTAAAATTTTCATTTATTTAAGAAGTTATTCCTTATTTTTTCATGGTTATAAATTTTTTATATTCTGAAAATTTTTATGAAAATTTGTATATGATAAATTTATTCCTAGATAGCGCCTTTCATTTCCTTGCTAGAATTGACTCCATAATAAATTTAGTTTTTCATCTACCTTAACCTTAGATTTTAATTGAAGTTATGAACTTGAATTTTTATATTGAATATATTTTTAAGAATATTATGTTTTAGAGTAATCATTAATTGAATTTTATAATGTATAAAGTATCACCAGGTAGAGGTACTTGGGGTGAGACTACCTACTTACCTAGAGGCATATGCCTTTTCTATGAAAGTGAATGGGTTTGGATCACTATCGCTATGGGATTACTCATGTAGATATTTTCAATCTCATATAAATCAATTAATTAACATGAAAAGTTAATGTACCTTATACAAATGATGTATTCAGATATATATGGGTATATTTGGTTTTTATTTTTCGGTGAGTAACATAAACTAGTGGGTTTTGTAAAGAGTTTCACGACAATATAGTTTGAAGATATTTCTTTGATGGATGGAAAATGATTCCAAAAATAAATTAATATATGTAATCATACATAAAATTAAATAACATGAGATAAGATAATGAGATTAAAATATCCTTTTAATATTATGTTTTAGATTCATTCCAAAAAAACACTCGTCAAGACCTCAATCATTCAACCAAGTAGTTTCACACTAAATCGGAGTGCCCCCAGATTATCTTATGTAAGGAAAAAAGTAATGGGTGCCACTGGATCATCCTTGGGTAGTTTCATTCCAAAGTAGTGTACCACTAGATTGTATTGTTTTTGTTCATTTTTATGTTTGATTTGAGTTACACTTAGCTGGGAAACCCTATGTATTAGGATACCATATGAATAGAGTCGGGTTGATCCATATGATGGATTAGATATAGAGTTATCTACTTGAATATCCGAGACTAATATATGATATGATTGGGATGATGCCTTACCTAAATAATTAAGTAGTTATTTTTATGCCAAAGACAGGTCATTTGATTAGTGAAATATGGACCTTGACCCACTAATTGTTATAATGATTTCAAAAAGGGTCATCATTTTAGTGGGAGATCATTTAATAATAGTCTCAATTAACTGTTTATAAAATATTGATACTCATATAATAAAATATATTTTTTTATATTATGAAATTCATCATCATCAAACTAAAATTTGAGATTAATCCTTAGAAGGGGAAGCTTATTGTAAGTTAGTTTTAAGACTAGTATATTATGAATAGTTCTTAAGGAAAATAATTTGTTTCAACAATGTTTTTTTTAGGTACAAAAGTGTTGAAATAGTAAAACAAATGAATAAAATTGATTATTATGAAAATTTCAAATTATTAATATTAGGTTTTGAAAGGAATTTGATTCAAGATGACCAAAGGATTATGATTATCCATGTATGTACTCAATATGATTGGGTACATCAATGTTTTTTGAAATTTTAGTATCATATAATAAATATGATTTGGTGTGTCAAATGATATTCAATATCATTGAATATGTTAGTGAATTTTTTATACTGAAGGCTTCCTTAATGTTTTATTTGTTATAAAATTCAAATCTATTATTCTGAAATATATATAATGTTAGCTGTATGTTTTAAAAATGTTTTAAATATAAAAAAAAGTCAGAAGATGTGAACGAATTGAATATAAAGGCTTGAAAATTGATTTCAAGTAATGAAACAAAGATGTTAGTACATTGATAACATGGATTCTTCAATCTTAGATAAACCGATCATAATTTTATTATTTTATCTCATTTTTCTCTTGATAAGAGAAAGAAAAAATTGTTGGTTAATAAAATGAGATGGGGTTTTTCTTAAACACATTATTATGAAATGTTAGATTTTATAACATGCTTCAAGGGGATACTAAAATGGATTTTTTTTGGTTAAGTAATTCATTATAATTTCATTTATGGAAATGTTCCTTTGGAGGACATGATCTATTTCTCTATTTTATTGACATCATCTCTATGGGGTCCTACCATGAACAAATTCTTACTAAAAAATGTAACTATAGATCGTGATGGGGATTCCTTTGTGTGGTAATGTGGGGATTCATCTAGTTAGGAGTATAATTATCAATAAATATCACAACCTTACTAGAAGCCAATAGTATCACAAAAATACGTGTAAAAAACTACATCATTTCTAGTTGTGGAAAAAAATATAGGAAAATGCGATTAAGATAAAATTTATAGAATATTTTGAGATTTTTTAAATTGATAATTGACTTTTTTTTGTTTTATTTTTTTTGGAGGTTAAAAATAATAATGGTGTTATTATTAATTATTTTGAAAAATAATTATATAGAAAAATAAAAGTGTAGTTATTATTATTATTTTTGTTGTTGTTGTTGTTGTTGTTTGAGTTTATTTTAATTGGTTGTTTTATTTATTGTCATGGTATTAATTTTATAGAATATATTAAACTATTAAATAGGAAACGATAATAATGAAAACTGAGTAAAAATAAAAAAATAATAGTAATAGATAATAGTAATATAAATATTCATTATGGGTAGAGGGGATTACAAACTACAAACAACACACACAACCAGATACCATGGTGGTTCAAGTCTCATCCCTCTCCAAGACGAATTTAAATATCCCACTAGACCCATTTTATTAAATGTAAATGTCATGAAGTACCATGATTATGATGACCCCAAGGCCCAATAGAAAATATCCCAAAGGCCCTTGAATGAGATGGATCAAGGCCTAGATAAGTATCCAAATAATACCCTTGGTCACTAGTCCTTCATGATGCATATCCCCTCCTAGAATCACCGTCATATTATGTTTCTTCATCATGATGTGGTAGGTCACCCCTCTACCCCACATTAAAATCCTATGTGGGTCGAGTTCTGAATGACGAGTTCCAACACTCCCATTGATCTTTTAATACTCCAACCTAGAAACACCATTCATATTTTCATGTTGCGCTACCTACCAATTTTGCTACATTGTCTTCCTGGTCACACTGTCAACAATGTCACCAGTCAGTATATCGTGTCACTCTTTTCCCAAAACTGCTGCACCATAATACTCACCATCATACCATGGCAGAGAATCCTTACATCCCACATCAAATATCCTAGTGGTTTGATGGGAAAATGAAAAGTGTCAAAACACTCAATGCTCCTTCATGACACCCACCTGGTGATGTATACCCATTTTCATGTCATTCCACCTACCTAGTTATGTTGTACCATCCATCTAATACCATTATATCAACTAGTTTCTTGATATTGGTTGAACAAAGGCCCAGTGGATTGAAATCTTAAATCAAGTGAATAATACCATTACTAAATTACTTGGTACAATACCACTGTAATAGGATTACTACTATAGTTCCTCTGGGAATCCTTTCTCCACCTAGATTTGAACAGTAATAACTCTTTTTTACCTTATAAAACTTTTGAAGGTTTTAAGGAATATTTTTGTGGTTAGGCACTGAGATAGAGTGAAATTCTAGGACCAAAAGAGTCTTAGTATTGATATAGTAAAAATATTAAATATCTTATATCAGGCACTCACAATGTTTCTTAAATAATGGAATAACTTACAAAATGAGTCATAGATGGGAGATTTTGGAGAACTATTAAATATAAAATGTGTGTTTTAACCTATTAGTGACTTATATTTCATGTGTATTGGGTATTTGGATTAAGTGTGGTGGTGGATGGATGATAATTAAATAAATTAATCAGTTAATTTAGTAGTTATTTATTTTCCATGACCTAAATCCCTCTCTATTTAAACCCATTTATAGGAAAATCCTAGAGTCATCAACATAACCCAAGGGATTTAGAGAGAGAATGGAGGAAATCCGTTTTGGAAAAATTACAATGGATCGTGGTGTAGTGATCATTTGGATAATGAGTCTATGGATCTTGCCAATAAAGGCAATGTGGAATCATTATTCATCAGCAGTCAATAAAAACTCAAGTAAAGACATTTGTTTACGTTTTATTTAATCCTTGTTTTATTTTCTTATATTGAACATGAATCATTATTTCTAATGAATTGATTCTTTAGTTGATCATTGAATTACAGGTATAGATTTATCTTCTGAGAATAAGGAAATGATATTGGTTGATAATACCTATTTATTTATTATTCACTTATCATTATCATGAAAATGGATCAATAACGCAACAAAAAATAGATGAGGTTCATTCCTCAAGTTTTTGTTTTTTTCATTTGTCCCATAATTCTTCATACATTCATCATTGACATTTCCTTTGGATGAAGGTTCGATAATTCCCTGGTAGACCATCATTGCGCAATCATCAATTGGAACAACAGATCATTACTGTGGGTTTAGGTTCTGGGTCATGGGAATATTTTTGGTGTTTCACGATGATATAGAATTCATATTATATTTGTAGATCCCATTTTATGGATACCCAGTCGATGTGGTTCTAGATGGATGTTTTGTGATCAGATTTGGGTGGCCAGAATTTGTAACTTAGTGATTGTTGGAGTTCAATTAACCTAGATCAGAATTATATAAATGGTTTTGTTGCCGGATTGGAGGAAGTGGTGGTGTGGAGTTAAGATTCATGAAACTTTTGGGATTATGAAAAATCTAAACAAACACGACATGTAATCTGAATAATACACACCATGTAGTCCCTTGGTCGCGATAGCTAGGGATTCGGGAAAATTAAATATCACATGTCGTGTGGTCTTACAACATTCCATTTTACTTGGTTCTAGTGCATCGTGGTATACCTATGGGGTACATGGGAAAAGACATGACCAATCACATAGACATGACCAGTGTACACAGGTACAAACCAATACTCAGACATGACCAAAGTACCCGGACACATCCAGGTACATGGGAACAACCAGAGTACACAAGCATAACTAAAGTATTTGGGATTGGGTTGGATTACATGGGAAAAACCGTGGAATTGAATACATACCATGTATACCATATACACATGGTTTACTTTTCCTAGGGTAGGTTGATTCACTCACTCTCTTTAGTGTAGACTAGTTTCCTTAATGTTAATTCCCTTGGTCCATTACTATGAGAGTATAGTGAGGCTTCATGTCTTAAGTATATGATGTGATCCCATTTATGATATTAGTCTTAGATAGAGTTGAAAATACCTCCATGTGTCTTAGGGAGTGATCCTATATCATTTATTCCCTCCAAGGTAGGGTTTGGAATCATGTGGCTGACGTACTAGGGCATTTGATCCCTTGCTTAGAGGGTTATCCCAGTTAGTGTTAAGAATCCCCCACAGTCCATGGGTGTGATCCCATATCTTTGTATCCATATCTTTATAGTTCCGGTTTGTACTTATTCATGGTGATTTTCAATAGGAACGACCTCTCAAATGACTGAAAATAGTGATATCAGACTCATGGATCAAGTCCTCCTAGATGAGTGTTACCTTGAAGCCTTGAGCAGGATCCCAAGATGGTAGAACAATTATAACCTTACAATGATACTTGAGTATATCTAGATTATTATTTTTGTTTTGTATTATATTCTAATCAACATTTTGTTGTGATTATGAGATGATTACTCTCTTGATGTATCATTTTTAGTGATTTTAGGGTGTCTTACTGGGTATGTATATACTGTCCCCTACATGGGCTATTCCCTCACATGTCATGTATTATGAAGACGATTGGAATTTTAATGATGTACTAGGTGGACCAAGTGTAGTTAGATCATAGTTGAGCAACAAAGATCGTATTTCATACCAGGTTTTTCATTTGATAGTAGTCCCCTCCTCCCCAGTATGTTAGACTCTTTTTATATATTTGGTGGTATTATATTTGGACCTTTATGAATTCTAGTATATGTGTCATAATTTGATGTGGGATATATATGTATGCATTCATTTTGGTTTCAGTTCTATTTTAACATTCAACATTATGTGAGTATTTGGAGAACTCTATCTGTATAGGTACCATAGGCTAAGGCCAATCATATGTGTGGTATGCCTACTTGACACTTTTTTCTAGCCCCTATCCTATTGGATGCAGGCTTGGGATGTTAAACTCAACTTACTAATATCCAGGTGGGCCTTGGTGGGTTGGGTCATGATAGAGTGGTATTAGATGATGTCATATTAGGACTATAGTTTAAAGATTTTCTAGCAGTGAGGTTTGGGTTAGGAACTAGGTAAATAATGTTAAAGTCTCTCAATTTCATCTCCCAGGATAGGTAATCTAGTGTTGGTTCAGTGTCTGATGTATCCATTCACCAAGACTCTAATGACATACATGTTGAATCGGTACTTATAGACACCAATTGTTGAGAAACATTTGTCACATGTACCATCTAGGAATGAGCTGTGGTTTCCATGTCCTTCTTGAGTTGGCTCCCTAGATATACTCTTAGATCATGGTATATTGTGACCTTTTCATGATTCCACCACGATGACAACAAACTAGGATTCTATATAAGGATCATGAAGATAATCTTCCTTGTGATGAGGCTTCAATATAGGGTCTTGTATAGAAGATAATATATCTAGGTGGTTTTCCAATCTTACCACAACCCATTGAGTACAAGGTTGCATCAGATGTACCAGTGGATGATGTGTGTGGGATGAACGTGCTTCATGAGTTTTAGAGATACTTAACCCTATTTTTTGGGGATATATACACCAGGTAGTTGAGGATTGGTTTGAGGTATTCAGTTTAGTTTTCTACCTAGTCAGGATCCCTCTAAATCAGATGGTGGTCTTAGTTGTGAGTATTCTTCATGGATTCCCAAGGTGATGGTGGAGTTTGGTGGATTTTTCATATGATGAGGTGAAACTTTCCTTGAATTATTTCAAGCATCTTTTTATATAGGAGTTTTATATAGATATTTTGTTAGAATTATACATCCAGGAGCTTCTACAGCTTCAATCGGGAATCATGAAAATAGCAGATTATTTGATGAGGTTCACTAACTTATCATGATAATCCATGAATATGATTCAAGATGTGTTCTTCTGATACCGAAACTTCATGAATGATCTCCATAGATATATATGGGCTCACGCGATATCAATTTCCATTCCTACTTATACTGGAGTTCTCAAGCATTATTTTGTAGTGGAGGGATTCTTAGAGTAGAAGTCACTAATAATTGGTGTTTGTATTTGACACCCCGGAGATAGGGATTCAACAACTGGTATCTAGTGTTAGATGTAGGGATCCAGTAGAACTAAGTGTTTCTAGATAAAGACATAGAATAAAGGTTCTACCGTTTAGGGATCTCAGGATGGTTCTAGTCAGCTGAGTGAGAGGCGATGTTACTCTTGTGATGGTTAAGGACATGTCATGAGGTATTGTCCAAACCTCCATGTAGATGACTGAAAAAGAGTTGATGGAACACCTAGAAAGAGTCAATGGATAGAGAGGGGAGTTTTGTAGGGTAGAAGATGTGGTAAAGGATTTGGGAAAGAAACATGAGGTGGCTAATGATTCGATTTGTTTCCACCACCATCCCTAGGTTTACCCCACTATACTCCAGGAAGAGGTGGATAGGGATGAGGAAAATAGCACGTAGTGGATGGATATTACCTAGAGTCTCTAAGTATGATTCAATTTATGATATATTTCTTCTCTACATTAGCATCAATACTGAGTCACTCTTTTCTTGCCACATACCTTGTTCGATATATAGATATTGTAGTTGAGAATTTAGATTGTCCCTGATAGATAGAGTCTGTCACATACAAGACATATTTTAAAGGTATTTTTTTCATTTAATTTACATCCTTTCTTTTTTGGGGGGTTTCCTTAGGTTTTAGGGAGGAATAGATGAGTATTCATGAATTGGGCCAAACCGTGAGCCCAATTCCAGATTAAAAAAATATATTTTGTATCTTTTATAACTTTTTCATTTTTCAACATTTTTCATCCATTAAAATTCCTAATTGACCTCCCCTAATCTATTAACACCACCAAGGTAATTTGGAGCTTTTAGAAATCCATAACCAGGGGTTATTTGGGTTTTTGTATAAGGGGTTGGGCCTGCCCGAAATCCCAATTCCTGTTTTAAAAATAAAAGTTGATTTTGTTATAACTTATTCAATATTTGGGATTTTTCGGTTATTCCAAGTCTCACTCAAGCCCAAGTAACCCGGCCGCGCGTCTGAACTCTCTCACACCCATTTTGAGCTCTGTTGAATCGAGATTTTGTGCCGATATTCATAGGGCTCCACAAATCACCCATATTTGAAGAGGTAAAGTATTTCTTTCATAACTCTCTCAATTATCAATAGTTTTCCACCATTCTAGTTCCTAAATGAGATAATATATCTTGTTCGAACGTACCCTAAATTTGGGCTCTTTTAAATTTCAGATACTGGATTTTTGGAGTTATTACTTAAAGATACTTCAAGTAAATGATCCTTTTTCTTTCCTCTTTCAAATTACTTTGGGTTTAACTCATTGTTCTTAGGGTTTCTTCGGTTATAATTGAGTTTACTAATTTATAGAAACTAGGATTTCGAACCTAGGGTTTAACTTTGGGCTTTCTTGGCCAATTTGTGTTGTTTTAGGTTTGATCTAGTTCTCTCTTGGTGCGGCGGGCGTGCGATTTGATTTTCGCACGGAGATTCAAGGGGTTTTGTTAATTTGGTAGGTGATTCCATTGTGTGTGCAATTTTTGTGAATTAGCTTGCTGTTTTCATGGTACTCTAATGTTTATTTCACTTGAATGTTTCTGTAAAAATTGGTTTTAGTTGCATTTATAATGCAAATGAATTTTAAGTTCCAATTTTTGGTGAAATTGAGGGGTTTCCATTCAAACCTTTTATAGGTTCATTTTGGGATGCCCCATAACTGAATTTTTGGTTTCATTAAAGGGTTTTGAACTGAAATTTTGTTTTAATAACTTAAAAGTGTTATCATTGTGTGAAAGGTGGATATCTTAAAGAGCTTTGGGTGAAAAACAATGTGATGTTCTGAGAGGTTGTTTTATTGGAAATAAAATTATTTTATTGTGTGTTTTAAATGGTATAAAATGTGTGTAGCTACTGTACAATTTGTTTGTGACCAGTACTAATATTTTATATGAAAAATGATGTGTTTTGTTTGCTGAAATTGTTTGAGCACAAAAAGGGGAAGCCCAGGTACTTAGGTGGGGCGGATTTGTACTAGTACGGCTAGTGGATCGGATGGGTTTTGTCCCTGTTCCACTTAGCATCTGGATAACGACAACTCTAACTAAACTATTTGGATGATTATTGGGGACCAATAGGTTATGGGTATGTTCCCTACTAGTGGCTCGTGCATGAGAATGGATTTTTCTATGGTTACTCTACACCGAGGTACGAGGTACATAGGGCCCGAGACAACCTAGTGCTTAGGGGTGTTCCTGATTTTGATGCTCATAGGATTTGTGGTATTTACCCTTTTTGTGGGTTGTTTTTGGCAGTAAATTACAGTAGCTCACATTTCTATTTAATGTGCTAACATTCTGAAATTCTCGGATTGAAAACTGTTTTCATTTGAAAGTTGCATTTCTTTAAATTTTAACACTGTTTCACCTTGTGTATTAATATTGCTTGTTTTGTTCACATTGTATTGCATACTCTTTGGAATCAACTGGTGGTATACTATTGGGCTTAGGCTCACACCCTACTTACACCCCTTGGGTGTAAGTATACCTGCTTATGCTTGACTCAGGTAAAGGGAAGGCTAAGCGTGATGGCGGTTTGGGATGTTAGTCCCCATCGTTGGGGCGGAGTTGTAGGGACGGCTTGTGGGTGATGATCCCCTTGTCATGTGGAGTCCATGGAGATGTCTTTATGTTGTAATTATTTTTTTTAGACCACTTGTAGTGTCTTTAAACATATGTATTCAGATCTGGTTTTTTTAATAATTGTTTATCATGAAAAATTTCAGATTTTAATAATTTATTGTTTTTTTATTATTTCTGCTTTCATACTCGGGTAAATCGTTCCCAAACCATGTTTGTTTGATACCCGGGCACTTGTGCCAGCCCGTGGGGATAGGGAACGCCATTCCGGCCTTGCCACGAGCCAGGTTTGGTGCCGTTAATGGTGGCGACCAGATCCGGTTCGTGACAAAATGGTATCAAAGGAGGTTAATGTTTTTGGGTTATATTGTTATTTTGAGATGAGTCGGGATAGACAGGAGCTAGGAATTTCGGGGCTCAGGGTATTGGTTATGAGTAGGGTGCCTGGCCCTCACCTCTCATGGAAGACCCCGAGTCACCAGAAGATGTTGGAATTTACTGATTGACTTCACTTCTAGGTGAGACGTGTGGGCTGCAGACCACATGTGGACATCAGGCAGATGTGGAGTAGTTGTTTCTTTTATTACAAGAATGTGTTTAGTTTGTTTATATTTGATGTATTTGATTACAATTTTCAGAATTGTGGTATTGACTATTGTTTTGTGACTGTTGAATTTTGTAGCAACATGCCTCCCCGGAAAGCTCCCACGCACCCACAAGAGGAAGCTGGAGAGAGTTCTCCCACACCGATTGATTAGAGGCTCATGGAGGCTGTTGTTTGTGCTATCCAAGCATTGGGACAGGGACCATCTCATACTCCTATTCATGTTAGGGAAGAGGAGACAGGTCCTAGAAATGATAAAGCACAAGAGTTTCTGAAAAACTAGCCTCCTACCTTCCGAGGTAGCGCAGAACCCCAAGAAGCAGAAGAATGGCTCGAGAAGATCGAGCGTATGTTTGAGTTCCTGGAAACACCCGAGGAGCTCAGGGTGAATTGTGCCTCCTTTCTGTTGGAGGGTCCCAGCCGTAAATGGTGGGAGTCAGTGCTTCAGTCTGGGAAGAATGAGCAGATGCGTTGGGGAGATTTCAAGACTGTCTTCAATTAACAGTATTGCCCTAAGGTGTTCGCTTATGCCAGGTCTAGAGAGTTCATGGAACTTGTTCAGGGGAATCTATCTGTGATGGAGTATGCCAACCGTTTCACTGAATTGGTTCGGTATGCTCCAGAAATAGTCTCTAATGAGAAAGCGAAGGCCCAGAGGTTTGAGAAAGGCTTGCGACCAGAGATACACTCCCAAGTGGGTCAGGGATAGTGGCTTCAAGAGGAGTGTCAGCACAGTCCGAGCCGTCGAGGACTGGGGGATCTCGATTTGGTGGTCGTGGTGGTAGGTCTGGATCATCTTCTGGGAAGATCCAGTTCAGGGAACAACCACAGACTAGCGGTCGTCCTCAGGCAGATACTGGACATCTTCATGTAGTGGATCAGTCACCAGTAGGATCAGAGGTGGGACCGTCGACAGTTCGAGGTACCGTTCTGATCGCATCTTCTATAGCTACTACTCTTTTTGATACTGGTGCCTCGGTTTCATTCATTTCTGGACATTTTGTGGACATGCTGAATTTTCCAACTGAGTTGATGTCTTTTACGATGGAGTTGGTGACACCATTGGGAAAGAAGAAGGAGCAGGGCCTAAGGTGCCCCTCGTGTGCACTTTCTGTGTCAGGGTTCGAGATACAGTGGGACCTCTTGGTCTTAGATATGGACCTTTTTTATGTCATACTCGGGATGGATTGGCTAGTACACTTCCAGGCACACATCGATTGCTACAGATGGCGTGTGAGTTTCACATCACCTGATGAGAGTCGTCAGGTTTTTCATGGAGAATGGGATCCACGATCAAGTCGCGCAGGGCCTCCACTCCCAGAGTTGGGAAGTGTTATCTTCCAGTTATCTTCGATTGTGCTAGAGGATGGTCTTTCCCCTGAAGGTGCACTACCTCGTGTAGTGAATGAGTTTCCCGAGGTATTCCCTGATGATTTTTCTGGTTTTCCCCTGGAGCAGGATGTGGATTTTTCGATTGATCTGACACCGGGAACACAACCGATATCTCTTCCCTCTTATCGCATGGCCCCCACCATGTTGAGGGAATTAAAGATACAGCTGGACGACTTAGAATCCAAAGGATTCATTCGCCTGAGCATATCTCCTTGGGCCGCTCCTGTGTTGTTTGAAAAAAGGCTGATGGATCCCTCCGGTTGTGCATTGACTACCGGAAGCTGAATAAGGTAACAATTAAAAACAAATACCCTTTGACCAGAATAGATGATTTGTTTGATCAGTTGAAGGGGGAAAAGTGGTTCTCAAAGATAGACCTGCGTTCAGGGTATCATCAACTCAGGTTGACGGAGTCAGATATCCCTAAGACAGCCTTCCGAAGAAGGTATGACCACTTTGAGTATTTGGTCATGCCCTTCGGATTTACCAATGCTCCAGTAGTATTTATGGAACTTATGAATAGGGTGTTCCATCAGTATCTCGATTCCTTTGTTGTGGTGTTCGTGGATGACATTCTGGTATACTCTTGCTCTGAGGAGGAACACGAACATCACTTGAGGATCGTTTTGGGTACATTACGAGATCACCGCCTCTATGAAAAGTTGTCAAAGTGCACTTTCTGGATCAGAGAGGTGACATTTCTGGGGCATGTGAACTCAAAGCAGGGAGTTTCTGTGGACCCTGAGAAAATTAGTGCAGTCATGTCATGGGAGAAACCGAAGAATGTGTTCGAGATCAAGAGTTTTCTTGGCTTGTTCGGTTATTATAGGCGATTCGTTTGGGATTTCTCTCGGCTTACTTCACCGATGACTTCCCTCACCCGGAAAGGGGTGAAGTTTGTATGGGGTCCAGAATGTCAGGCATCGTTCGAGGAGCTGAAGAGGCGGCTGACTACTGCCCCCGTGCTGATTTTTCCAGAGGCTGGAAAGGGATATGTGGTCTATTGTGATACTTCAGGTATGGGTCTTGGGTGCGTGCTTATGCAAGATGATCATGTGGTCGCGTATGGCTCTCGCCAACTTCGACCACATGAAAAGAACTACCCAACCCATGACCTGGAGTTGGCAGCGGTGATGCATGCTTTGAAGACTTGGCGTCACTACCTCTTTGGGGAGAAGTTTGTGGTATACTCTGATCACAAAATCTTGGCATATATCTTCTCACAGACGGACCTCAACTTGAGGCAACGTCGCTGGATCGAGTACTTGCAGGGTTTTGACTTTGACATTGTCTATACCCCAGGCAAGGGTAATGTAGTGGCCGACGCTTTGAGCAGAATAGTTCCAGTGCAGGCTTTGAGTAAGTCTAGTGATGAGTGGGCATTGATGGGTCTCTTTTCTCAGATGCATGTGGATAACATGGAATACAGTGGAGGGGAATTCTTGGCAAGTGTCCAGTTGACTCCTTCTCTATTGGAGTTGATTCAGCAGGAACAGCCCAGTGATGATCTTTGTCAGCGGTCTAAGAAGTTCCTTCATGGTGGGGAGACATCCTCTGATTGGTCGTCGTCTCCCGAGGGCATCTTGTGCTTCAAGGGCCGTTAAGTAGTGCCATTATCTCTGCGGAAGGTGGTGATGCAAGATAGCCACCAGTCTCAGTGGGCTGTCCATCCGGGTGCCACTAAGATGTATTATGATGTTCGTCGGCAGTTTTGGTGGCCTGGTATGAGACGGGACATAGCAGACATTGTTTCGAGATGCTACACATGTCAGCAGGTGAAAGCAGAGCACCAAAGGCCATCCGGTTTGCTCCAACCAGTTCCCATTCCTACCTGGAAGTGGGAAGAGGTTGCCATGGACTTCATTGTTGGCTTACCTCGTACACCTCGGGGTAATAATGCTATTTGGGTGGTGATTGATCATCTGACCAAATCAGCCCACTTCATTCCGATAAAAGATACAACTAAAGTAGATGAGTTGGGCCATTTGTATCTTCAGGAAGTGGTGAGACTCCATGGTGTACCATCATCTGTTGTCTCGGATAGAGACCCCCGCTTCACTTCTCTATTTTGGGAAGGCCTTCATAAGTCCTTGGGGTCTCAGATTAAGATGAGCACGGCATACCACCCACAGACGGATGGTCAGACAGAGCGGGCGAATCAGATATTGGAGGACATGCTTCGTGCATGTGTCGTAGACTTTGGAGGTTCTTGGGATAGCCATTTGGTATTGGTATAGTTTGCTTATAATAATAGTTACCAATCCACGATTCGAATGGCCCCTTTTGAGGCGCTCTATGGTCGGCCTTGTCGGTCCCCCCTATGTTGGGCTGAGGTAGGAGAGACTTCACTGTTGGGGCCGAGCCTTGTGCAGGAGACTTCTGAGAAGGTCAAGCTGATCAGGCAGTGCTTATTGACAGCTCGGAGTCATCATAAATCTAATGATGACCGGAGGCGTTGAGACCTAGAGTTTTATGTGGGTGACAGGGTATTCTTAAAAGTGGCCCCTCGTCTGGGCCATCGTCGATTGGAGAAGCAAGGTAAGCTGATGCCACGGTATGTCGGACCCTTTGAGATCACCGAGCATATTGGTAAGGTGGCATACAGGTTGGCCTTACCTTCTCAGTTGACGTCTATCCATGATGTCTTCCACGTCTCTCAGTTGAAGAAATACAATCCGGATCCATCCCATGTGTTGAGTTGGGAAGAACTGGAGATAGAGCCTGACTTGTCTATCGTTGAGAGACCGATGAAAATAGTGGACTCCCAAGAGAAGATACTTCGAGGAATGTCTATTCCTTTAGTCCGGGTTTTATGGCAGCATGGGAATGATACACATGAGACATGGGAGTGAAAGTCATGGGTCGAGGAAGAGTACCCATTCTTGTTTTCCAACCGAGATTCATGTTGACTTTCTGGGGTGGAAAGTCCTTCATGGTGGGAAGAATTGTCACATACAAGACATATTTTAAAGGTATTTTTTTCATTTAATTTACATCCTTTCTTTTTTGGGGGGTTTCCCTAGGTTTTAGGGAGGAATAGATGAGTATTCATGAATTGGGTCAAACCGTGAGCCCAATTCCAGATTAAAAAATAAATTTTGTATCTTTTATAACTTTTTCATTTTTCAACATTTGTGATCCATTAAAATTCCTAATTGACCTCCCCTAACCTATTAACACCACCAAGGTAATTTGGAGCTTTTAGAAATCCATAACCAGGGGATATTTGGGTTTTTGTCTAAAGGGTTGGGTCTGCCCGAAAGCCTAATTCCTGTTTTAAAAATAAAATTTGATTTTGTTATAACTTATTCAATATTTGGGATTTTTCGGTGATTCTAAGTCTCACTCAAGCCCACGTAACCCAGCCGCGCGTATGAACTCTCTCCCACCCATTTTGAGCTCTGTAGAATTGCGATTTTGTTCCGATCTTCATAGGGTTCCTCAAATCTCCCAGAGCTAAAGAGGTAAAGTATTTCTTTCATAACTCTCTCAATTATCAATATTGTTCCTCCATTCTAGTTCCTAAATGAGATAATACATCTTGTTCGAACTTAACCTAAATTTGGGCTCTTTTAAATTTCAGATACTATAGTTTTGGAGTGATTACTTCAAGATACTTCAAGTAAATGAGCCCTTTTCTTTCCTCTTTCAAATTACTTTGGGTTTAACTCATTGTTCTTACGGTTTCTTCAGTTATAATTGAGTTTAATAATGTCCAGAAACTAGGATTTAGAACCTAGGGTTTAACTTTGAGCTTTCTTGGCCAATTTGTGTGGTTTTAGGTTTGATCTAGTTCTCTCTTGGTGCGGCGGGCGTGCGATTTGATTTTCGCACGGAGATTCAAGGGGTTTTGTTAATTTGGTAGGTGATTCCATTGTGTGTGCAATTTTTGTGAATTAGCTTGCTGTTTTCATGGTACTCTAATGTTTATTTCACTTGAATGTTTCTGTAAAAATTGGTTTTAGTTGCATTTATAATGCAAATGAATTTTAAGTTCCAATTTTTGGTGAAATTGAGGGGTTTCCATTCAAATCTTTTATTGGTTCATTTTGGGATGCCCCATAACTGAATTTTTTGTTTCATTAAAGGGTTTTGAACTGAAATTTTGTTTTAATAACTTACAAGTGTTATCATAGTGTGAAAGGTGGATATCTTAAAGAGCTTTGGGTGAAAAACAATGTGATGTTTTGAGAGGTTGTTTTATTAGAAATAAAATTATTTTATTGTGTGTTTTAAATGGTATAAAATGTGTGTAGCTACTGTACAATTTGTTTGTGACCAGTAGTAATATTTTATATGAAAAAGGATTTGTGTTGTTTTCTGAAATTGTTTGAGCACAAAAAGGGGAAGCCCGGGTATATAGGTGGGGCAGATTTGTACTAGTACGGCTAGTGGATCGGATGGGTTTTGTCCCTGTTCCACTTAGCATCTGGATAACGACAACTCTAACTAAACTATTTGGATGATGATTTGGGACCACTAGGTTATTGGTTTGTTCCATACTAGTGGCACGTGCACGAGAATGGATTTTTCTATGGTTACTCTACACCGAGGTACGAGGTACATAGGGCCTGAGACAACCTAGTGCTTAGGGGTGTTCCTGATTTTGATGCTCATAAGATTTGTGGTATTTACCCTTGTTGTGGGTTGTTTTTGGCAGTAAATTACAGTATCTCACATTTCTATTTAATGTTCTAACATTCTGAAATTCTCGGATTGAAAACTGTTTTCATTTGAAAGTTGCATTTCTTTAAATTTTAACACTGTTTCACCTTGTGTATTAAAATTGCTTGTTTTGTTCACATTGTATTGCATACTCTTTGGAATCAACTGGTGGGATCCTATTGGGCTTAGGATCACACCCTACTTACACCCCTTGGGTGTAAGTAGACCTGCTTATGCTTGACTCAGGTAAAGGGAAGGCTAAGGGTGATGGCGGTTCGGGATGTTAGTCCCCATCGTTGGGGCGGAGTTGTGGGGACGGCTTGTGGGTGATGATCCCCTTGTCATGTGGAGTCCATGGCGATGTCTTTATGTTGTCATTATTTGTTTTTAGACCACTTGTTGTGTCTTTAAACATATGTATTCAGATCTGGTTTTGTTAATAATTGTTTATCATGAAAACTTTCAGATTTTAATAATTGATTGTTTTTTTATTATTTCTGCTTTCATACTCGGGTAAATCATTCCAAAACCAGATATGTTTGATACCCGGGCACTTGTTCCAGCCTGTGGGGATAGGGAACGCCCTTCGGGCCTTGCCACGGTCCGGGTTTGGTGCCGTTAATGGTGGCGACCAGATCCGGTTCGTGATAGAGTCTCATACTATATTGGATTCAATGACTAAAAAATTATAATAATAGTGTGATATAACTATTGGGAGAGTGGGATTCCTTTTGGATATCTCTATGGACACGATGAGGCCTTCTAATGTTACTCTATGTATGGAATCGGGTTCCACAGTTCATGCATAGATTAACTATTTCAGGTAGACGATGCAGTGTATCCACATTTATGGGATGAGGTTATCCTTCATTGGTGAGAAGTAAACATAAGTATAGTATTATTAGATCATAAATAGGAGGATAAAACCTATTACTCCTCAGTTGGATTATATTACCCTTGTATAAGTTGATTCATTGAGATTTTATCATCCTATAGTTGTGGTGGAGTATGAGAATGATTTTCTTGAGAATTTTTCAAGATTAACTCCCCACCTAGAGATGAAATTATTCATAAAAGTAAACCAATGGACTACCTTGACATCTATTCTATTATATTAGATTTATCCCAAATATATTCTTGAGTTGAAGGTGTAGTTAGTGGAGTTGCGGATGAAGGAATTTTTTAGACCTAGAGTTTCCCCTTGGGCAGCACCAATTTTTTCATCAAGAATGTGGATGGGATATTAAGGTAGTGTGTGGATTACCTTCACCTAAACTGGGTTCATATCAATAATAAGTATCTACTACCAATAACTGATGAACTCTTTGGACAATTGAAATGGGTGAGGTGGTTCTCAAAGATTAACATTACGTCAGGCTATCACTAGCTCCGAGTTTGTGACGAGGATATAATAATGAAGGCATTATGATGTGTCTATGGTCACTATGATTACTTGTTGATTCCTTTCTGTGTGATGAATTACCCAGTAGTGTTTATAACACTCATCAACCAGATATTTCATCCCTTCATATATTGGTTCATGGCAGTCTTCAATGATGACATCCTTGTATACTCTGATTTAGAGGAGGAGCATGTGAGACACATGAGGATGGTCTTGGAAATATTCAGATAGCACCAAATTTATGGTAATATTTTAAATTTTCAATTATAGATTCAAGAGGTACACTTCCTAGTACATTTCATCTTAGAATATGGAATACTAGTAGTACTGAAAAAGGTTAAGGTAGTGCCATCTTGGGAGATACCCAATAGTGTGACTGAGGTGAGGATATTCCTTATGTTGAATGGATACTATCAGAGATTCATGTGAAATTTATCAAGGATATCATCACCCTTTACTACTTTGACTTGAAAGGGGAAACCTATCATGTGGATAAAGTGGTACCAACAGGATTTTTAGAAGTTTCGATAGAGGTTGATGAGCACCCCCATCTTGAGACTACTATAGGAGGGTGTTGAGTATGTGGTGTTTTTTGATACCTCTATAATTGGTCTTGTATGTTTTCTTATATGGATACATGTGGTGATTTTCTATGGTTATCGATAGATGATAACCCATGATAAAAACTATGGACCCACAACCTAGAACAGAAAATGATGGTATTCACCCTGAATATGTGGATACACTACCTTATGGGTGAAAATTTTAACATCTATTATGACCATAAGAGTATCAATTATATGTTTTCATAGAATTATCTTAACTTAAAACAAAGGTATTGGATAGATTACCTCTAATATTTTGACTTCAAGATAGTCTACACTCCCTAGAATGGTAATGTGGTGGCAGATGCTCTCAGTGGGTGATCTTTTTTTCAGTTGTTGAGCATGGAATTTAAGTAGTTAGCCTCATTCAAATTGACCATAGTGGACAAGGATAGTGCATATTACCTCTATTCAATGGTTGTTAGTGTGTTAGGGAAAATAATCTTGGAGATACCGGCTGTGAGACTTTGCGTGTTCAAATATCTAGTGGACGTGCTCCTGCTATATTTCATGAAGGCTGGGGAGAACGTAATCCTTTTATGAGGGAGGATAATACTACCAGTGACACTATGAGAGGTGTTTTTGAGGTATTTTCTTAAATATCCCTTATAAATACATCCAAGAGTGGTAAATATGTACTAGGAACTTCAAGGGAAATTATTGTGACCATGGATGAAGAAGTGTGTAACAAAGGTTTTCATTCAATGCCTCACTTGTCAGTAGGTGAAGGTTTATAACTAGATATTTGTATGTTTGGATCAAACCCTGGAGGTGATAGAGTTTATGTGGGATAATATATCTATTGACATTGGTTCAAGGATTCTATAATCATATAGAGGATATGATGTAATATGGGTGATCATAGACTGAATCACCAAGTCGGCTGACTCCCTAGCCATCTGAGAAAAGAGATCAGTATATATCATGGGACACCATTACATGTAATAGATAGTCTATATTGATCATTTAAGTATAGGATCCTAGTTTCAATTCATTATTAGGAATATTATTTCATGAGGCCTTTAGGACTTGGTTTCCTTTAAGCATAACATTTCATCCCAGATAGATGGACAGACTGAGAAGACCATTCAGGTTCTGGAGGAAATGCTTCAAGATTTAATGTTGAACTTTGGCCATAGTTGGGGGGATCATATATCCTTGGTATAGTTTGAATATAACAATAGTTACCAATCAACCATTATTATGTAACCATTTTATGCCTTGTACTATATACCCTACAGGTCACCACTATATTGGACTGATCCAAGTGAGTCACCACATATGGGACTATAGTTAGTGTGAGTGAAAATGGAGAAAGTTCATATCATCCAGGAGTGGATGAGGACTTCCCTGAGTAATTATAAGTATTATATAGACTGATTAAGGAGGCCTTTGGAGTTTTATGGGGGAGACCGTGTGTTCCTAAAGTTCTAACCTCAATGAGGATTCCAAGGATTTGGATGGGGCATAAAGTTATCTCCAAGATTCATTGTTCCCTTCTAGATAATTAATAAGGTCAGTGGGGTAGTGTACCACTTGGACCTATCATCGTAGTTAGACCAGGTACATGATGTATTCCATGTGTCACAGCTGAGGATTTATATGCCTGACCCATCACATGCTATCGACTGGGGAGATCTTGAAAACAAGGATAGATTTGTCTTCATAGAGTACATAGTAGAGATCAATTATAGGTAGTATAAGATCCTCCATGGGTGATATATTCCCCTGGCATGTGTTTGTTCATAGCACAAAAATATTTTGGAGATCACTTGAGATTAGGAGAACTAGATGTGAGCCCAGTACCATCATCATTTTGAGTAGTTTTTTTCATTTTAGTATGAAAAGTATTGATGTAGGGATAATGTAATGACTCTATTTTTTCCTTTTAAAACATTATAATGTTTTAAGGAATATTTTATAGGCTAGGTACTAAGTCAGTGAGAGATTCTAGGTTTCGTGGAGGATCGATATTTATATAGTAAAAATATTTAATATATTGTATCACAAGCACACATTTTTTTGTAAAATAATGGAATAACTCTCAAATGGAGTTTCGTATGGAAAATATAAGACCTCCATTAAATCTGGAACGTGGGTTTTAACCTAGGAATGACATAACATTCATGTGCATCAGGTGTTTGGATTAAGTGCAGCATGGGTAGATAATATTTTAAAAAATTAATTAATTAAGTTATTAATTATTAATTTTCTATGGCCGCACTCCATCTATATTTATACCCAATCATGGGAGAATCCTAGGGTTATCTACATAACCATATAGATTTAGAGAGATCATAGAAGAGATCCTTTTTAGACAAATTATAGCAGATCATTGTGCAACAATTGTTTTTCAAAGGACTTCGTGGATCTCACTAATGATAAAAACGTGGAACTATTATTAATAAAAAAAATTGATCCAAACTCAATGTATAATGTTTTTTTATGTTGTATTTAATTCCCATTTGATTATATTATTTCAAACATGAATCAATATTTTTAATGAATTTATTTTCTGGATGACCATTTTATTATGAGTATGGATTTAGATTTCTAGAATTAGGAATTGATATTGGATGAAAATCCATATTTATTTATTCTTTGATTATCATTATCTTAAAAATGTATTGAGTCTAAAAAAACAATGGCTGTGGTTTTTTCTTGATGTTTTTTTTATAAATTATCACATTTTTCTTTTCAATTCATCTTCAATATTTCTTTTGTCTAATAGTTCGACAAATACCCAGTAGATGGTAATTGAGGAATCATTCATTGGGGAAATGAATCGTTACTGTGGGTTCAATATTGGGATCAATGAAAAGATTTTGGTTCATAGAGATAATGAAGTATTGGGACTTTATTAGGAGATCTTATTTCTTGGATTTGGATGCCTGATTGATGTGATGCTATAAGGAGGGTTTGCAAGTAGATTTAGGTGGTTGTAATCTGGCCATCAGTGACGATCAGAGTTTGGTCAACCCAAATATAGGTTCTATGGATAGTTTTTTGGAAAGATAATAGATAAAATAGGAACATGGATAATACACATGAATGTTCTAGTATTCTAGAAAATCCCAACATACATAGAATGTATTCAAAAGTACACACACTATGTAGTCCCCTCGCTATGGCGGCTTGGGTTTTAGGAAAATTAAATACCACGTGTCGTGTGGTCTTACCACACATTATATGACTCGGTGAAGGATACTTAGAATGTACCCCTAGGCCGCATGGTTATATAAATGGCCAATAATATGGGAACAACCAGATTACATGGACATGACCGGATACTAGAGCACAACCAGAGTACCCAGACATAACATGGAATAGAGGAATGACCAAAGTATATAGGAATGAACAAAGTAAAAATTCAGGAGCCTAAGTACAAGGTTACACCCACGGTATCAATGAAAACATGTCATGTACATTTCCTAGGGTATGTTGAGTCCCTCATTCTCTTCAGTGTAGACCAGTATCCTTATGGTGAATTCCCTTAAACTATTATTATGTGGGTATAGTGATGTATCACATCCTAAGCATTGTATGTGATACCCTATATGATATTAGTCTTTAATAGAGTCAAAAATCTATTGGTGTGGCCCAAGGAATGATTCAATATCATTGATTCCTCCCTAGGTAGGGTCAGGAATCCTGTGACCAATGTACCCGGGAAATAAATCCCTTACAAAGCAGGTTATCCCAGTTAGGGTATTAATTCACTATAGGCCTTAGGTGACATAACCCATATGTGTATAGATCTCTTAAAAGTTACAAAATGTACTTCTTAATGGAAATTCTTGACAGACATAACCTCTCTAATGGGATCCATCAGTGTTACCAGACTCATGGAGCGAGTCCTCCCATATGAGAATTACCATGAAACCTCGAACAATATCCTAGGATGGAAGTATTGATGTGACCTTACTTTGAGACTTGGGTATATATATATATTTATTATTTTTATGTTTCATATTCAAATCAACATTCCTTTTTTAATTATCAGATCAATACTCTCTTGATACTCTATGTTTGGTGATTTTGGGGTGACCTACTGGGTATTTATATACTCACCATGAATGGTCTATATTCATACATGTCATGTATTATATATAAAACAAGAATTTTTATGGTGTTATTTCTAGATAAATTGTAGGTGGAGCATATTTTATGAAATATTATTTTTTCGAATAAAATTAATTTCTTTGATACCTTTTGTTACACACAACTTCATCCATCCAAATTATGAATTTATTATTAAGAGAAAAAACACTTAGGAACAATCAAGAAGAAATATATTGATAAAAAAGTACTTAATATTTTGTAAGGTATTTATATGCTCTGAAAAATATATGTTTTCCAAAAAATGTTTTGTATTGATTTTTGTGACCAAATAATAAAAATTAATTTATGAAACTTTCAGAAAATAAATTTTAAAAAATGAAATTTATTTTTGGAACAAACATGTTAAAATTATCTTAGGATTACTTTTTGGGATTTTTCTGAAAAGATAAATTTTTCAATAAATAGTGAAAAATACTGGTTTTTATTGAAAACTGCCTTTTCGTTTAAATAACATATAATGTTCTATTTTTTAAAGTGGTTTATAATGTAAAATTTTATAAATTATACTATAATTAATCCAATAAAATTCATTGGAATAAATTTCATATTGAAGTTTTATATAAAAACTTTTTAAACTTTGGAAAATATACTCTTTGGAAAACAACTTTTTCATCGCATCTACAGGTTTTCTTTTAAATTGAATATTTCCAATTATGTGAATGGAATGTGGAAAAATGGATTAAATATTTTGAATTTGAATAATTAATATTATATAATAAGTTAAAATTAATTTTTGGTTAAAATAAATAGTAAAAACTGTAAAAATTAATTAACAGTGTCAAGGTTAAAACCGGTTTACTAGAGGGTTAAACTAAAAAGATAAGGGGTTATTACATATAAAATTTTCCAAGAGCGATTTTATAGCCATATTTAGACCTTATAAACTATAAGGTTATAAAATGTCCCATTTTGGAACCTTTTATCATGTGAGAAACATCATTACACTTTATTCTTTTCAAAAATTCCTTGTGTATCATCTCCCCCACTTATAAATGGCCACCCATCTCCTATCGTCTTCACACTTCCAAAACCCATTGGTTTAGCCAATCCATTCCAAAAATATATTACATAATTCCATATACAAATACAACAAGCCTTTTTTGATGTGATATATATGAAATAAAAATGAATCTAGAAAGGTAATATATTATTTACCTTAAATTCATTTAATTAATTGAGAAAATGGAAACAACGTTCATGCATACGGATGATATACCATCTCCATGAATGGTGTAATTAATTTTCTATGTCTAAATTTAATGGATAACTATAAATAAATATATAATGAATATATATGATATTTATATCTTTTTTAACATTTTTTATATGATGTAACCATGATCCAAATGAAAGGACCAAAGATACGAATCCAAAACACACATGAAAATAATGAAATAGTTATTACCCAAAACGTGTTTTTAATAAGGAATTATTAATAAAAAGTAATAAAAGTTTATAAGTAGATTATATATGGTATGATGCATATTATTATGGTTATATAATATATTTATAATAAACCTGTATTTATTATATAGGATATTCGATTGTGTGTGATGGAAGTCGAGACTTCAGGTAAGGGATTCTGTCTCAATTTTCCTTCTTTTAGAGATATGATGTGATATGAACCTATATTATTTTATAAGGTGTATATACCAACCCATTGAAATATTATATCATGATTAACCTTATATTCATTGTATTTAAATTTTCTATTGATTTTATGATTTAATAGGTTTTATGATTCAAAAATTACCAAAGGAGTTAGGGTGTGATGTTGTAATCTCATTGTTTATCAGGATTGTTTATGATTATGAATTTTATGATGAAATATAATTATATATTTCTAAATAAAATAATTAATTTTATTATCCTATGATTATTTATTTATAATACATACTTCCCTTCATTTTACTCTCTTTGTATACTCAAGATTCGAAAATAATTTTTTTAAGGAAAATTGACTTTTTTTCTCTCTTATGTCAAAATTCCTTTTTTCTTCCATGTACATGTTTTCTAAAAATTATTTAAATAATTTATTAATATTATCTAAATATTTTTTAAATTCATTTTTACCCATTTTTTTACTTTTTATATAATTTTTTCAAAGAAATATTCTTGTCATTTTCCAAACACGACCCGTTTGGATTTTACCAAAAATTTGAAAGGAATCATTATTTTAACATGAACAACATGAATAGAATTTTATAACATCATGAACACTCAAAATTTTAAATATTACATTATATTTTTCAATTGTTATTTTCAAATAAAAGTATTTTCAAAATATTTTATGAATTTTTAGTTTTAAAAAGTGTTTTTAAAGAAAGGTTATTTTCCTCAAGAAATGTTTCCAGTTATATTTCAAAATAATTTTCCATCTAATATGACATCCTTTAATGTTAATAATGTTTTAATGGGGATATTATCAAATGATATGATCTTTATTATTCCTTTATATGGTTTATGTTTTGGGTGGAAAGATGTTTATAAACCCTATTCGTTTTCCAAGGGTTATAATATGATGAAAATGTTAATAAACTCCTTTATTTTCATGGGTTCTAATATGATGACTATTTTATGATATTGGGGAAAACATATGTATGGTTTTCTTTATGTGATGGTGTTTACATTATAACCAAGTACGGTGGTCATGTTCTAACCAAGGATGGTGATTAAGTTTTAACTAAGGATAGTGGTCATGTTATAACAAAGAAAAGGTTAGACCAATATCTCCCACTAATGCATTGGATAATGATATATTAGGTGTAAAAATAACTTCATGTTCATATGTTTATGTGTGGACATACTTTCATGTCCATAAGATTATGTTAGGTCCTAATTTAATATCCTTAATGAAATGAGTGAACCTATTTCTATTTTTACATGTTCAAAATGTTATAAGTTTATGTGTATGTCACAAATATATGTCTTATTCCAATATTATGGATTATTTAATTTTATTACTTAATGATTTAAGCATTATTAAGTTCCAATATTTATTCCATCAATCCATTTTATGATCTATGATATGTATGATATGGTTTTCAAATGTTAAGCTCATGTTCTCATGACCTTATGCTCATGTAATTATTATGTGAAAATTAATATCCCCCTTTTTTACCCTTATATAGAATATGTTCTCACTCTTTATTATGTTTTATTCCCCAGGTTATGAAGAATATTTTTATTCATGGTATGTCTAAGAAGGGTTCTAGAAATTAATAACTTAGTGGGAGAAGTTTTATTTCAGCTATGGACCAATTTTTTATGTTTCCATGTTTCTAAAGGCACCAAAACTATAAGATTTTGGCATGGATTATTATTTTATGTGATGAATATTCATCAATTAAGATGTGATATTTATTTTTGAGAAGGTTGGGCCTTTTTATGGTATTTCATTTTACAATAGTATCCTCCGTTATAATACTCATCATCATTATTTATAATGAAAAAAAATCAAATATAATGGAGACGAGGGATCTAAGGGCCTGAAGTGGTGAATTCGAAGGGAATCTGACCATCCAAGATCAACACACATTAGGGGAAGGGACCCTATTCTCTTGAAGGAGATAAAAGGATTATCTTTTGGGTATCAATATTCTAGGAAGTCAGTATCCTTGTTCCCTTCACACTATTTATGATAAATGAACATCCAGTTCCCAATCAGATTTTTGAATTTATGAATGAGATAAGTGTTAAACCAAGGAGGATGAGAGTGCTCTTGGATGGAATTGAAAATTTTGAAAGAGTTCGTTTAAACATAGGATAGTGAAATACCTTTAGAGAGACATAAATTAAGCCCATAAAACATGGTGTGGGCTTTCATAAGAAGGTAATCTCTATATCTGAAGGAGGCATTAAAGGTGAGAATGGTTGAGACCTTGGAGTCTCAATTGACCCTCATATGTGAACTTGAATACATAATCCATATACATTGAGTTTGAGGTCATTTCTAGGAGGAATACACCAAACCTATTGATCATAGATTGGATGATACTGAACTAAAGGAAAATCAGTCCTACTAACCATCAACCACCTCAAGGAGGGGGATCACTCCTAATGCTTCACCAAGGGATCCAACTCCACCTACAAGATTCTGGTTCTAACCACTAGATATTTCATTGAGATAGATATACATTCAAATATTTATTTTTTCCTATCATTATAGATGCACGAACATCCGCTTCCAACATCACATCTCTCACCTTCCTTTATTCTTCATTACTACATGTGCCATGGAACTACGTGTGAAGAGGGATGGTTTTTAGAGCGTTTATGGATGTAAGCTTGGGTTAATCTATGAGGGATAGACAAATATTTGAGGCCCAATTTCCCTTAAAGAATAAGTGCACCATTGATTCTCCACTAGAGGTCTGGTAATAATGACACTAGGAGGCCAGATAAGTCCCTTACATTGGATTGTTTAATCTATTGGAATTGTATGGTTCCACATGTTACCAACAAGAAATTTATATTTCAAAGGAATATACTTACACTATAGAGTCCCCCACATTCATCCTAGTCTACCTACCTAATATGGATGTCATGTCGATAACCCTTGAATGAAAAAAATTCCTAAAGTGGAACCTATGAAGATGCACTTATCCTACTCATATTTCATATTAATACTATTAAATAGATCATGTTGATGATGATACAGGATGGCATGGATGAATGAAAAGTGTTTTGTCACTTATTCTAATTTGATATCAAGATTCAAGCATCCATGGAAGCTATGAGTAGTTCTTGCCGAGTTATGAATCCAAAAATTGATATCCCCCCACTGAAGATCTAGCATGAGTGCCACTATAGAACAGGAAAGTGAATTTTGAATGGTTTTCATAATATATAGGAACTCCATATTAAATATTTTAAATTCTATCCATACATAGAGATGATGAACCTTACCTAAAGAGACTTTACTTCCACCACCTCTCATGCAAGCTTCGCATGAAGGCAGTGCATGGAATTAGAAACCCTTATTAGATTTATCACTCATTCTCTTAATGTCCTAGTCATTAATGTCCCTAATGTATAGTGGCCTCTGTCATTTGCATGAGCATTCCATATAAATGTGGGCATCGGGTTATCAATATTTTTTAGTATAGTCTTTACCACTTTGAGGGAATCCAACACGTGCATGGGGATTGATATAAGCACATAGTTCCCCAATGTGATTCTACCATTAAATGAAAGAAATAGATTGTTAAAATTATTTATGTGATTATAAATCTTACCAACCAGACCATAAAATTGGTGAATCTAAATCCTACCAGAGGAGAGAGTCACACCCAGGTAATCCATGGTAAACATTCTCCTTTGGACCCACATCTTAAACTCAATCATTCTTTCATGCCTATTTGTACAATTTCTCAAGATATAAACACTACTATTCCCCCTAGTGATAAGCTGGATGATCCATTTTTAGTATTATTCCATTATTTTTTTGAATCCTCTAACAGATTTACTTTTTCCATTCATGAAGAACAGTATATCTTTTGTGAAGAGAAGGTGGGGCAATCCATTGAAGTGCGACCTCTTTTAGAATGGGAGGATGCTCCCATTGTTCAAACACTTATAGATGTGTCAAGAGAGATAATATTTCACCATAATGTATAGGGAATTAAAGATAGAGCCTCCATGTCATAATCATCATGTATACTTGAAGAAACCAAAAATAATACCCATACAATAGTTGGAAAGATAGGGGAACTAAAGAATTTTAAGAGGATGTCAGATTCCCATGTAAAAAAACCATGAAATACAAAAACATGAGTATAAAGCCCAATTATATCATGTCACAGGCCTTATCCATATCAACCTTAATATAAATATTTGATATAGTAATTTTCTTATTGATGTTGGAAATCATATCTTGAGAAATAGGTATAATTATTTTGGTGGAATGCCATTTTATGAAGGTGTGTAGCTCCACAGAATCCCATTTATGTAGTTGCGTTGTGAGTCTCCTATTTAATACACTCACAAGAACCTTATATGGAAAATTTCATATACTAATGGGACGATATTACTTCAGGGAGGAAGGTTCCTTTACCTTCAGGATGAGAACTAGGGATGTAATGAAGGAAACGTGAGGAATTTCACCCCCTTGAAAGAAGTATTTAACGGCCTCAATGAGATCGCCCTTGATTAAGTCCCATGATGACACATAGAAAGATCTTGGAAAAACATCTGGGTCTGGTGAGGTATTAGGGTTGTGAGATTGAAAAACTTTCCAAATTTTTATTCCATCCATATTGGATTCTAGGAACAAGTTTTTATAATTCGATACCAATAGAGGGATGGAATAAACAATCCCTATGTGTAACCTTGGGAAACCATACTATTTATAAAGATACTATATAAAAATAATTTAAATTGGCCCTGATCCATTACACTCAGAACCTTAGGATCATTTTATAATATTCCATTTCCTAAACATATATTTGGTATATTGATTCTCCTCACTTCCTTGATTCATGTCTAAAAAAATAGTATTTTGTCACCTTCTTTGAGACATCTAACCCTTTAAGACTCTTGAGACACTCTGTATTTTTCTAGTAACATCTTTGATTACAAGTAATTTTTTAAATAAAGTGATCTAAATGTATTGTCATCCCAAATACCATCCAATTTTGTCTCATCCTACTCGATACCCAAAGTAAGGTTATCTAACTCTTGAGAACATGAGGGGAGGTTGGAGTTCCATGTTTGAAGACCCCATTCCAGTGTCTCATTTTTTGTGTGAATATCGACCCATAATCTTTCCTTCATAGACCTAGACTAGGACTCACATACCTCTTTTTGATAGTTTGGATTAGAGGACCACCTATTATAGAATTATAAGTGCCCACTGCTGAATCATCCAGACACAAGGTTGATCGAAATGAGAGAGTGATAAGATTTATATTATACCAAGTGTGATACCCTAGAATCAGAGAAGGTAGATAAGCCTCATAGATTAGAGAAGAATCTATCGAGATGAGACCAGATGTGGTTAGGAACTTTATGAATATTGAACCAGGACAACTTATTGCCTAAGAAACCCAGTTCCATCATCCCATTGTTGGAAATTAAGGATCCAATGTCAAGATGAGCTTTCATCAGGCAGAACCCTCTGCCTTTTTCTTTAATTAATCTAAAATGGTGTTGAAGTCACTACCAATGAACCAAATAGAATTACATTGATTAAAGGACTCTAGTCTATTCCACATCTACTCTCTAGAGACTATATCACGTTTTTCATATACAAAGGAAAATAAACATGAGTGTGGGATAAATCTTACCTTGGTTGTGAAGTATTTTTGAGAGGATTCAGTTTTTACAATTGAGATGGTATTTTTTCATAAGATCCTGATATGGTGGTTGATATGTTCACTGTAAATGTATTCATTTAGGCCTGTAATTTTTATAAAATTAATGAATTTTGGAAGATTTTTGTTTGGGATCTTGCACAGCCACTAGGGAGACCATGTTGTTTCAGAGATTGTTTGTATGGAAATAAGTTTTTTCTCAGACTCTCTGGTGGTGGAAATTCCAGATTATGAGTTAGATCATTGGAGAAGGATATTCTTGGACTTAATTACAAGAGCCATATATCACTTCATACAATGAATATAGAGGTATGAATCTTATTTGGAGTGACATCTGGTGTATAATCCTCTAGGGGGGGTCTCCATAAACTGAGGGGGATGAGGCTATTAGGGTAGGAATTTATTCCACTAGTGCACTAAAAGTATTGGACCTAAGGATAGGAGAGTGGGATGGTGGGCCATTTCCCTCTTTCTTGCTAACTAAAGGAGGATCAGGTTCATATAGAACTGACTTACCATTATTGGGATCCTTTCTAGGTAGAGATGGAGGTAAGGGAATCATAGAGAAGTATTTGCTCAACATTGGTCTATAAGGAACCATCTCAAGGAATAACCACATGAATTGTGGATAGAGACTTAGGATAAAATAATTGAAATGGAGGAAGATGAGGAGTAACTATAAGAAGAGGATAAAGAATGAAAACATCCTTTAAGGGGATCTATGTCACATAGGGGAAAGCGAGGATGACTTTTTCTAATGTTTAGAAGAATGGGTCTTGATGGAAATTGGAAGCCGATTAGTAAGCTTTAACTCATGTATGGATTTTACTACAAGAGGAGAGGGAGTTTCCTTGGAGATGAAAATAAGAATAGAACCAAGATGGATAAGTGACTTGGATTTACTAACAATAGGATAATTCATTTCCTGTATGAAACAAGATGCATGGATGGATGTAGGATGTTAGATCTAGCTTTGGACGCATACACACCATAGAAGAGTCAAGAAGACATAGTGAGTGATCATCCATGCACAAGAGGGAACTGAGTGAGTATTATGTTACCTGAATAAAATAAAGGTTTAATAATGGAAGAGGAACCCTTAAAAGGATGAATCACACTATCACCTAGGGAGATTCATTCTCTAAGTGAACATCCATAATCCAAAGTAAGAGTTTGAATCACCTGTTTTCGATCGACCTTGACGATTAGGACCAAGCATGCACGAATTAATCATGGGAGGATAGGATGAAGGTGAATGAATTTTTACTGCGGTTTGAGACCCTCATTAGGGGGGTAGACCCCAGAGGTGACATAATTTTTAAAAAATTCATGTGGGGTTTTTTCTATACCAAAACGATCCACCAAGTTCCATTGATGAAGAGCCACCACTACTCAAAAATACTCCACTAGGAAATATAAGGTCGAAATTTCTTCCACTATGGTGGAACTAAGAGTTTCCATCGACACCTCAGGGATCATAGGGGGGATAAATAACTGGTGATAAGGGGGATGAAAGAGGACATCCTTGAACAATGAACCTTCTATCACCATCTGGCGAGATGGGTGAGAAGAGGATCTATCCAAGGGGCATGTATGCCTTCATTCAAGAATAGATGAGAGGGAAAACGGGATCGATGACCTCTGAGGGTAGTAGAGTTTCTAGATTTAGATCTTGTGAAACCAGTGTATTAGGAAAATAAATTTGAAAATGTGTGGGTGCATGGGATGCGTTCTTAAAAGGCTGAGAACTGGGAATTCTCTTATTACGTCTTTTAAAAATCCACTCCTTCCTATAATATTGGGATATTTTTATAGATTTTTGTAGGTTTTTATTTTCACTATTATAATTTACAGTAAATCTATCATACTCTGATGTGGGATATAGATATATGAATTTATTTTTGTATCAGTTTTATTTTACCATTCAACATTATGTGCGTATTTGGGGATGTGTGTGTGTGTCACAACCCCATCCTGATGAAGATGCTGCAATGAGGGGATAGAGATGGTGATTTCTTGAGTCCATTATTTAGTAGACCCTGGGTTGGCGACTAGAACCAATGGTATAGTAAACATGCATATGGGGGGGGGTATACCCTCTAAGAGAAACATGCAGAAGAGTGAGATAATAAGGAAACATAAACCATCATCTACTTAGATATATATATAGTTAAAAGAAAACTCAAGTTCCAAAATGAAAATTTATAAAATACTAAACAACTAAAAGAACAACTACAAGAACCAAATGGAAATTATGGTAGTGACTTTGAATCCCAAACAACTCCTGCTAAACCCCAAGCTATTAATATCCAGCCCGGTCACCAACCTTCTCCAAGTGACCTAAAAAAGATTATATATAAGTAGGGTGAGCATAAAAGTATACTCAGTTGGATCCTCCCTAGTGATTCTTGTTCAAAAGATAAAGAAATCAACCTAAATCATAATGAACAATAGTGAAACTAACTCAACACCCAAAAAAGTATACTAAGTTCCTAGCCTTACTATGACTAACTCTCATTGAGTATCATATACAAGAGAGCATATTAAATAATAATTAAACATCAAGGGTACCCCTATCCTACTTCCTTACTAGTTTTATTCTCTTCACCAAGGTAACACATCCTGAGCATCTTTCTCCAAAAGTAAGTCGACCTAAAACCACATGAGAAATTAACCAACACATGCACCTCATGAATTACATATCCACAAAATCCCATATCAAAAACCAAATAACAACCAAGTAGTTTCTGGGATTCACCATGGTCTGTATGACATATATCAAAAAACAGTTATTATACGTCAATCCAGTTTACCCCATACACCAAGTAAATACCTAAATTAATCAAAAACCATACATGTAATACCTATAATATTCCTTTGGATACTATATCTAGTAATACATGTGTGTTAAATAACCTAAAACCATAACATGCCTCTACACACATATTTGGGGAAAACTAAACACCCTGTATACCAGCAAATGTAACTACCAAGAGAATAGATAGGGGATATAGGGGGTAGTTATCTATCTATCCTCCCACTGGGATATTGGGGAAATCACCCTTCTATAGCCCATTGGGTGTTAGTTTCCCTAACTGAAATGGGTAGGGCAGAATATGAAATCAATGAATATACATGTTATAATATAGACCATAAACACACTATGGGAATAACTTATTATTAGACTCAACTATAGCTAATGATTCTTGGACTCTCATCTACCACTGCTAAGACCAGGTATTCTATAATGACACAATCATATAAAAGTGTAACACTAAATTAATTCATTTATTTATATTATTTCTATTTTTTAATTAATTAATTATCAATTAAAAAATATTAACATTATTATAGATTACATTACATTAAATTACATCACATAGCATTAAATTACATCAGAGGTAGGTCCATTCCTTCTAGGAATAAGTCAAAACCAAGTAATTGGTTTATCAGGATTAACATCTTTTAACATTGCATTCCAACATCAACCATCATAAGATACCACCAGGAGAAAACATGATCAATTTATGATTCTAGGTAAATAAAAGGGAAACAATGAATCTCCTACCTCGAAATACATCAACTTTCTTAGCATGAGAATTAACCACATCGTGGATCTCTGATCACCCCTCCTGTAAGAACTGAATCCATCTGAGGACACCGTGAAACAATCAAACCCACCAAAACTAAGAGAAACCCAATTAAATACATGGGAGATCAAATTCCATAGCATGGTGAGAAAATGTAGGACAAAAGGAAATCAAACTGGGATAAACCACTAGAAAATGGGGGAAGAATGCACCTTGAATCACCAAAGATTTCCATGGATTAAAGGTGAAAGGGTACGGATTTATTGTCATCAAATGGAACTCAGAGTTCCTAGAAGGAGGGATGTGTATTTACTGACATGATAGAGAGAGATATGTTTTCCCTCAGGTTTATAGAAAACATGATTGGTTGAAAACTTTTAAATATGTGCAGCATCACGGATTTACGTGACATGTAATTCCCTTTCACAATGTGTAATCCTAAAGGTTTGGTTTTCACCAAAAATGCACCTCCATTTTATTATTTAACTCTAAATATTTAAACATCATGTAGAATCCCATGAACCATTCATAAGTTATGAACCTCACTTACATATAGTGTAAGGATTACACAATATTTAATTTCCTTGGTTCTATCATTTTAGCATCTAACACCTTCGAACATATTCCAATATTCCCCTAAAATTCACTAGCCTCAGAAAATCCCAAAGGTTTGGGACACATAGATCAGGGACCTTACATTATATACCTCCCAACCAATTCTCATCCTAGAGAATCCAAAACCAAACTAGATGAAAAAAATGGGTCAACCAAACAGTCACCCCATGAGATACCTCCCATTGATCTCTCCACCACAGAAGCTCAACCACATCACTCAGAGGAAACAAGTGTAAAACCATGAAATAACTATAACTATATCCCAAGAACTCCCCTATAGGAGAAACCTATCAAATGAGAGTAAATCTATAGTGAGAAACAAGAGGAAAAAATCTCATAAACCAAAAATTATCAACATCCTCAAGGGAAAAATGCAACAAGAAAAGAGATAAACATAAAATATCTTAGGGTACTGAGTGCACATATGAAACTCCCATTCCCATGTACACTCCTCTATGCCACCATGCTTCCAAAATAAATGAACCAAGGGAATATAACTCCCACACAACACCCTCTCATGGTGGTCCTAGATCTCCATAGGCCAATCTTCGAAGGTTTCATCATTGTCAACATTGATCTCACCCTAATCGATGACATAAGAGTTATCGTGAAGATAAAGACGGGGTTGTGAAATGTGAAAAAATTCATTTATCCATATCATCTATGGGGGAAGGTCTATCTGATAATCCATTACTCTAAAAAATCCAACACCTCAAAGGATATGACAAAATACAAAGAAAGATTACTCCCATGACTAAAGCTTCACTACCCATGACAAGGAGTCACCTTCAAGAACACATGATCTCCAACTTCAAACTATATTAGTATCCTTATATGAGTGAAATAAGATTTATGATGATCTTGAACTATCTTAATCCCCTGAAAATTTAGCTAAACAATCTCAATTGTATTATATACTAGTTTTGAATTGATAATTTCTACCTCTCTCACCCCAATCTTGTAAAACAGAGAATGGAAAGGTCAATCGTAAAAAGATTCAAATAGCGTTATACCAATGGTGTAGTGGAAAGTATTTTTATAATTAAACTAAACCATGGGTAGGTTCCACATCCACAAACCACAAAAATCAAGGACACAAGAATGAAACTTGTGGTTAAGAGTCTATATAGTCCTCTATGTCTGACTATCCATTTGACGATGGAAAGTAGTGATAAGGCATAGCTAAGAAGCAAAAGAATACGGGTGACCTCTCCATAACTTGGAGGTAAAATAAGGATCCTAATTTGATATGATCTCCCTTGGGACTCCATGGAGTCACACCACCTCATCTAGATACTGACTCGCCAAAACCTCCACCGAGTTCGACTCCTTGATCACTATAAAGTGGATTGTTTTCTTCAAATGATCCACTATCACCCATATATTATCACAACATACTTATGGTCAAGGTAAACTGGTATTTAAGTCCATCAAGATTTATTTCCACTTAAGCTGGGGAATATCTAACGGTTGTAGAAATCCACTGGGAACTTGGTTCTTGGACTTTACTTTTTGGTAGACAAAACATCGAGAAATTTTTTTTTGCAACTACATGCTTCAACCTAGGCCACCAAAACTAACATATCATGACTTGGTACATCTTGGTCACTATAGGATATACTACCAAAGGTGAACTATGAAACTCATAGAGAACCATATCACGCATTATCGAAGTAATGAAGATCCTTCCCTAGAAGAACACTCAATGTTTTCCATCCTCAACCCAACCATTAATGGAATCACCAAAAACAAATTGGTCTCTCCAAACCTCCACCTTTGAATCCCTAAACTAGGACTCCTCCACTATCTTCACCAAGAATGACCTAAATATCATATGGAAAAGAAAAACGTTTCCTCAAACCTCTTGTATATATAGATTAATTACTGAGAGATCCTCCATCACTCTCCAGGAATCCCCAAATTCATTCATGGTATCAATATGTGACTTCTGGCTCAATGCATTAGCTACAATATTTCCCTTTATTAACATATTAAAAATATCAAATCCATAAACTTATAATAATTCCATCAACCAATGTTAGTGCAAATTCAAATCATGCTGAGAGTTGACATAACTTAAGCTCTTATAGTCAATAAAAACCACAAAACACTCACTGATGAGGTAATGTTTCCATAACTTCAAATAATACACCACTGCCTCCAAATCAAGTTCATGGGTGGAATAATTATGCTCATGAGGATATTACTACTAATACCCAGAAGAAATAATTGATCTCTACTACATCAAAATGAAACCCAAACCATGACATGAAGCATCCTAGAAAATCTCAAACAAAAATCCCTCAACTGGAAAAAAAAAGAACTTGAGCACTGAACAACTTCTCATTCAGGTACTCAAAAGCTTCCTAACACTAGTTAGTACACAAGAACTCATGATACTTTCTATTTAAAGATATCATAGGATTCAGAAACTAAGAGAAATCAGCTATGAACCTCTTATAATAGACTATAAGACCAAGGAAATTCTATACCTATGCCAATATCATGGGGGTTTCCAAGAAACAACCACCTCTATATTCGAAGGATCCAAAATGATTCCCTATTAGGAAACCACATTACCCAAGAAATAGAATTCATAATCCTAGAAATCACACTTCAACAACTTCACAAATAGATGATCATGATGAATAACTCCCCAAAATAGCATGAAAATTCTCTTCATGTTCCTACTCTAATATAGATTACACAATGATGTCATTGATAAAAAACCAGCATGAACATATCCAATAACTCTCTGAACACTATGTTCATCAACCCAATGAACCTAGAAAGAGAATTCATAACACTGAATGAAATCATAATGAACTCATAATTCCAATGATGAAAATGGAAGCAGTATTATGAATATCATCATCCTTCACCCATATATGATGATATCTACCATAAATCGATATTCGAGAACCAACTTAGTCCTTTCAACGGATTGAATAAATATGAATTTGTTGAAGTAGATAACAATTCTTCACTATCACCTGATTCAAGAAATGATAATCGATATAAAACCAAAAAACTAACATCACCCTTTGTTATGAAAAAAACTAGGGAACCCCAAGGTGACACACTTAGCTAAAAAAAACAACACTACAAAAAATCATCAAGTTGTGCTTGCATCTCTCCCAACTCAAAAGGTTCTATCCTATAAGGAGACATCAATATTAGAGGAACTCCTGGTTGTAGCATGATCCCATACTCGATCTCTCATTAAGGGTGTAATGCTGCAACCTCCTCTGGAAAGACATCACGGTACTCTTCCAAAACCTCGGGAAACACCAATTTTTGAACCTATGATGAATTCAATATCAACTCAACCATCAAATATAACAAGGATAGAACATTCCTCTGACTTATCCAAGGGAATCCCTCACTAATAAACATTGTTATCTCTTCATCAACATCATAGAACAAAACATTATTCCAGATGAAATTCAAGATATATTTCACCGATTACAACCAATAAATGTTAAGGATGATGTCATATTAATTTATTCATAAACATAAGAAATATCCCCAAGAGTAGTGCTTCCCAAAACTGGCTCACAGTCTCTACATACTTTATACAATTTAGCTCAAACTCTAAATAGAGTAGTCAACATCAAGGGTACTAGAATCCTCTCCACCTGAATTCAAAAATAATAGATGAGGTAGGGTTATATAAATTAGTTCATCTCTCCTGAATAAAAAAATCATGCACCCAATTATAAGACAATCAAAGGGTACCATGAATAAAATTTATCTCACCTAACTCTGGTAATGATAAAGCATAAAGCTGACCATGACCTTCTCTATGACCTCTCTGACCCTACTGAATACCACCTCCACAAATTAATTCTACTCTTTGATGATTAGGAGTGTCTCAAGGCTATCCTCTACCTACCCATATCCTCCCTATTGATCCCAAACTAGAGCACCCTATTGCTACTTCCTTGGCTGAAATTTCCTCAAAAAAGGTACTTTAAGCAGAACAACTAGCACAAAATGACTTCTCAAAAAGGTTGTTAACTATCACTACTAATAACCTGGGCTTCCACAAGAAAAATACACATATGATCCATTATCATAGATTTGAGAGCTACCCCCTCGGAGAAACGAGATGATAAGGGATGGGACCTCCCCCCAACTGACTTAAAACTCTTCTGTCCTGAAAACTAGGAACCCTGAACCACATATTTACTTCATGAGGAATCCTAGTGAATCCCCCCTCATGATTATATAGTTCTAGCTAGAATCCTCTCGATAACATCTACTATTTCCAACACCTCAATATGCATCGTCAGCATAAAGAGGGTGACCTAGAACTAGATCTATGGATAAAAAACCTACTCGAAGAGCCTTGCCTTGGACTCCTCATTTGGAAATAGTTTTTAATCATATAATAGAAGGGTATTGAAATGGATACCGAACTACCGCACACTAGATATCCCCTTCTAAAGGTTAAGAAGAACTTAGAGATTGGATTCCTTCACGGTTGAATAAATAAAACTCTATTCTAAACTTGTCTGTAAACTTATCCCATGAGACCTGTGACTCCTCATGATCCTTGAGGAACCAGAACCACCACTAGCTTGATTCTCAATGAAGCATCATCACAATAAAATAACACATTGCTCTTATAAAGGACGGATCAAACTGAAATATATCTCAACCTTCACCAACGTGTCCGATGTGACTACATCTGATACAAATCCTTCATACTTCTTCAGACTTTGGCAGTGAAACTCTCGGAGTTTCCTCCTATATGTGTTGTTGTCATAGACCTATACTCTATAGTGATTTGTTGGCATATCCCACTAGACATATTTGGCATGAACCGGATGAGTCTGTCAACTTGGAGCCATCCCCGCATAAAGAACAGATAAGTTAGAACTCATAAACATGGAATATTTAATACATAACATTAATTAATTATTTAATTAATTATATTTTTTTTAAGGTTTTAACCTATCCCAAGGTATACCCATTTCAAAATATACTGTAAAAAGAATGATGTGTGATATTTTCCTAGGTTTCTACCATCCAACTAGTATCATTAGGTTTAGTAGGATTAGTAAACTTAAAGGTCCATTCATCAAATCACAAGGGGCCCTAACAACAAATGTCTCAACTGGTATCTGGTGTTTACATAACGTACTAAACTTAGATGACACCATTTCCCTACCAACCCATGCAACCACGCCTGTGCCTACTCCCAACTCCATCCAATACATGAAAATTGTACCTCTGATACTACTCTGTTACAATTCCCTCCTAAAAAAGATGCCACAATGAGGGGAGAGAGATGGCTTCCACCTAATTCCCACCTTTAGTAGGCCCCAAGTTGGTAACTAGCACTGAGGGTGTAGTAAACATACAAATAGAAAGCATTACCCTCTAAGAGAAACATGTGTAAAGGAAATATAATAAGGATACATCAACCAAAACCCTCCCAGACAAATATTTACATAAAATAAAACTCAAGTGCCAACATGAAATTTCATGCAGTACTAAATGACTGAAAGGAAAACTACATGTACTAAAAGCTAAAGATGAAAATGACCATAAATCCCAAAAATATTCTATTAAACTATGAGATAGTAATATCCTACACAACCACCAACTTACTCTGGATGACCTAAAAAGTCTTTATATATGTAGGGTGACTATAACATTACACTCAGTAGGATCCTCCCCAAAGCCTCTCATGAAAAATATAAATAAAGCATGATAAATCACAATGAACAAAAATGAAACTAACTCATCACCATATAGGTATAATAAGTTCCTAGTCTCACCATGGATGTTTTTCACAAAGTATCACATAAAATAGAGAATATAATATAATAATAAAACATCAAGGGTACCCCTCTATCACTTCCCCATTGGTTTTCCGCTCAACCACAACATTGTACATCCCGATCATCTCTCTCCAAAAGTAAGTCGTCCCAAAAACACTTGGGCAAGAACCACCACATGCACCTCATGCATCACATAACCACACCATCCCATATTATAAACCAAATAGTAATCAAGTAGTTTTTGGGTCCCACCATAGTCCGTATGATGTATATCAAACATTGGGTATTATAGCTCAATCCATTACAACCCATACACTAATTAACTACCTCAATAAATCATATCCCACACACATCAAACCTATAATAATCCTTTGGATACTATATTCGTTAATACATGTGTATGAAATAACCACAATCCATCACATCCACATACACACATATATGGGGAAAAGTAATGTCACGAACCGTCCCCCAAGGACCGTGTCGTGACTACCCCAAGCCCGCCTTTTATAGGCTAGAGGCTGGTGACTTGCACCGGAAAGGAATATCCCAAAAAGGGAAGATATCACCTTTAAAACTGTACACACACACGCCCAACCACATCCCAACACACTGAAAGCAGGAAACAAGTATACCACTAAAAAAATCTGAGTGCAAGTACAAGTGAAAGTAAGTGGTCCAGAATACAAACCCAACAAGGAACTGAAAATAAAAAATTACAAAAGCAAACTCTGATTTCCATCTGTGGAGAACCCCACCATCTCGTGAGAGTAGTGAATCTAGTAGAAGCCAAAGTTGTATGACCTTCCCACTTGGTTCTACTGGGCTCCACCTAGTCCTCGGCCACCAAGACCTCTATCGTAGCATCTTCCAGTCTTGTCCCTCTGAGAACCTATGTCGAAACATCAATCGTTTGCACTAGAAACAACACATGTGGGTGAATCCCGTGTATGGGTGAGTATAAAAATACTCAGTCGGGATCCTGAGACCCCCAAAAGTGTCTCAATAATCCACAAAGGAAAACAACCCAATGAAAATACCACATAGGTAAAACCACCAATCAAGATATCAAACACATAACATAAAGTAAAAAATACATCTCACAACATGTATAACTTAAATATATAAATAAATATATTTAATCATAAAGATAGATCATCTTATTCTATCGAGAGGCTCTACTGCTGACCCAAACAGGGTCGGTAGGTGCTGACCCATAGAGGATCACTAGGTTCTGACCCATAGAGGATCACTAGGTTCTGACCCACAGAGGATCACTAGGTTATGAACCACACAATATATCTAGGTGTTGACCCACTCATGATCGTTATTCTTTCTTCACGTCACAGCCAACAATTGGATTCACGCACTCAGCACACTTGATTTCCATAGGATCTACTCCACAAGACATCATCCATACCTCAACATCCACTAAGTCCCACATAGATTAACCCCAAATTACCATCTCATCGTAAGGGTCGCAACGCAACAGACGGCCCATTGTTTAGACACCCGGTCTGTAAGATATGAGCATTTTAGTAAAAAGGGGCTGGTTGGATTTGAGTCTGATCCAACCTATCCATACTCCAAATTCCTCCAAAACTAAAGTGTGGTATATTATAAGGACCTCTCTATCGCAAGGGTCACAATGCCATTGATAGTGTGTCAATCGGACGCACGGTCTGGGAGATATATGCATTTTAGTAAACAGAGGCCAGTTGCGTCTCGATCCGGTCTGACCCTATCGGACTGACCTGAAAAACTCATCCCAAGGGTCCCGCGTACCCTAGTTTAGTTAGATAGACTCGACCTAACCTGGTTTGGGTCAGGGTAGGCCTATTCTGTCCTGGCTAGTGGGTCAGGCCCAATGTGCCTTGTTGGACCTGGCACGGGTTGGCCGAGGGTCCAGCCCGCTAGGTCTCCGGTGACCCGGTCTCATCTGGCCTGACCCAAAGGGCATGTGTATAGCCTATCAGCATGGTTTCGGCCTGCTGGGTAAATTTTGGACTGCTGGGATGGGTCTGTCTCAGCCCACTGGTTGGGGTGCGGCCAGCCAGCAAAGGACCGGTCGCGCAGTGCGGTCGTTGGGGTGTCGTCTAGCCCGGACGCGATAGTCGTGCCACGTCCGGCCTCTGCTGGCCCCGTAGATATGGGGTCTCCTCTAGCCACGATCAATGGATCGTGGCTCGCTAGCTTCCCGAATGGCCTGAATGCAGGTCATCCCTCTGAGCGGTGCCCGCCTGGCATCGGAACTCCCGCCGCTGTAGCCGGTTGTCCATGGCCTCCTGCCACCATAGCGCACCAACAGGCGCACCGATGGGCGCACCACCAACCTCCACCTTCATCCACTGTCGGAGCTGTCGTCGGTGCTGGTGCACCATCAGATTTTTCAATGGACCATCGAATGTGATCCGGTTGTCCATTCTTCACACCGCCTGTGCCAACAGTCTCTAGAAAAATTCACCTTCATCGAAAATGTCCGAAAATCATCTTTCCACCACTTTAGACAATCCGTTCACAAAGGGCGCACATGAAAAGGGTTTTGTGACATTGTTTATGTCATCCCGTGCCCTCCGTGTTAGAATTTTTATACCCGAGGAGGCTTGGGGGAGATGTTGAATCATATCAAGAAATGTTGAAACCCGGATAGAGAAATTCCCAAATATAGTTACCCTCCCACATAAACTCATGAATTGCGGATCAACCTATTCATAGGTCGATCTGCGTTTGTCATTTCAAGAAAAAAAATAGGGAATAAAATCAAATTTAAACAACCCCACCTCATTGACGTTCGATGCCGAAGCATTCGTCCTTGAGGTTCCAAGATGTCAACGTCGATTCCGACTCCGTTCTTCGAGGCACATTGAAGATGATGAAGTCTCACCAACATTATTTGTTCTTTGTTGGAGAGGAAAACTACTAGAAGTTCGTTAGAGAATCCCCTATTTTTAATTCCCCATTCTCCCATGTGTTGGTTTAATAAAAAGAATCATGTTGCAATTTTTCTGTTACGTTACGACGTTGTGTTGTTACGCTGTTTCATTTATGAAACAACATCATTGTTATGCTTACTTTATTGCATCGTTAAGCTGCGTGATATAGGCATTAATGATTTTCATTAATGCACCTCATCTTCACCTAGTTTTTTCACCGCAGTGTCGTTGTCCACTACCCAATAGTGAGAAAAGAAATAAAATAATTATTTTAAATTATTTTATTATTTTTCTCAAAAATTCCAAAAAACAACTTTTCCGCTCGGCCATTGCCGGCCGAAGTTAAGTAATTTATAGGAAAATCCCGGCATTCCAAGTTCAATGGTGCCCATGTATTTTTTATCCGAGCACTGGTTCAAAAGATAGAGAATCCCAATCACACGTTTACTAAACGTACCTTAAAAAAGTTCAAAAATAGTTTTTCGGATCACCGGGCCTCAGAATTGTGTGTCTTTAGAGCGTACAGTCTTGAAATAATTCCATATAAATAAAAAAATACATGTGATTTCCAAGACATTATATTCTCTTCACCTTAGGGATTTACATCCCTGAAAGACAAAACCAAAAACTAAACAAACAGATGGGGGTACAGAGCACGAATCTGAGCCTCACACTCTCATGTGTTGTTATGGAGGTTCTCGTGCTGCCACCGAACGTGCACCAGAGGAATCAACTTCCCACGTAAGAACCACTCATGTCGATCCTCTATCTCCACCGGGAACTCCACAAATGTTGCACCATCATCAATGTCCATCTCTCCCCAGTCGATGATGTGCGATGGATCATGCACATATCTCTGCAGCTGTGACATGTGGAAAACATTATGCACCTGGTGCATCTTTGGGGGAAGATCTAGGTGGTATGCCACCTCACCAACTCTGATCAGGATCTAAAAATGTCTGATGAACCTCATAGATACCATGTCTCCCCAACCAAATCTTTGTAATCATTGTCAGGGAGAGACCCGAAAGAAAACATGATCGCCCTCCTCAAACTCCAAGTGTCTCCATATCCTGTTGGCATAAGACTTCTGCCTGCTTTGTGTAGTCCTCATCCACTCTTAGATGACCTGCACCTTATCAGTGGTATCCCGCACCAACTCCAGGCCCATGAGTGTTGACTCCCCTAGGTCTTTCCAGCATAGGGGTGATCCGTAAGGCCACCCGTAAAAGGCCTCAAATGATGTCATGCCAATGGTGGAGTGATAGTTTTTGTTTTATGCACACTCCACCAGTATAAGGTGTTCCTCCCAACTACGACCAAAATCTAGGACGCAAGCAAGAAGAATTTCCTCCATGTTCTGTATGGTTGGCCCCGTCTGAGCATCCATCTAGGGATGAAAAGTTGTTCTCAAATGCTACTGCATCTTGAACACCTCATGTAACCCCTTCCACAATAGAGATGTAAAGCGTGCATCATGGTATGAGATGATTGTCGATGATACTCCATGGATCTGCACTATCTCTTGGATATAGAGGCATCCCAATCCCTCTTCTGGTCCCTTCTCCTGGATGGGTAGAAATTGAGACGACTTGGTGAGTCGGTCAACGATCACCCGGATGGAATCATGGCCCCGGGATGTATGTGGTAACCCCGTCACAAAGTCCATCGAGATACCATCCCATTTCCACTATGGTTCCTCAAGTGGTTGGGCCAAGCCTGTTGGAACCTAATTCTCAACATTCACTTGAGGACAAGTGAGGCATCACGAAAAGAACTCGGTATCTGATTTCATAATCCCTATCCACTAGTACTGACTTTGGAGGTCCTAGTACATCGCTTCCTCACTCGGATGTACTGACAAAGGGGAAGTATGGACCTCCTTCAACACCTCCTTTTGTAACATCACTGGTAATAAGGTGTGTCCTTTTAAAAGGATGATGTTCTCCCCACCTATCAAAAATCCATCTGGAGTACACCATGAGGATATATGAGCACACCAATCCATGTAGTCAACATCCACAAGTTGTTCCTCCCTAACTTGCTATAAGAGTGGGGGAGTGATAGTCATAGACTAGAGGTAAGCCACTCCATCAATATCTATGAAGGATATCTACATCATGGCTAGCTGCTCTTTCACCTCACTCAGCTACTGCAAACCATACCTCAAGATGAGTGTATCTCCAAACATGTTCCCCTTCCAATGAGTATAGACTATCTCAAAGTCATAGTCCTAGAGGAACTCCATCCATCTCCATTATCTCAAGTTCAAGTCCTTCTATGAGAATATATACCTGAGACTATTGTTGTGGAAGTAGATGGTATATCATTCACCTAACAAGTAGTACCGCCACATCTTCAAGGAAATGACCACTTTTTCTAACTCTAGTTCATGGTTCGCATAGTTCTTCTCATGCTGCCTCAACTTCCATGAGCTGTAGGCGATCACTGCTCGCTCCTGCATTAAGACACAACCCAGTCCAGTCCCTGATGCAACATAGTAGAGTACATACCCAATTCCCTCTTCTGGTAGTCCCAATATGGGGGAACTCGTTAGTCTTTACCTCACCTCCTGGAAAATCTACTTCCACCTATTAGTCCACATGAAGGGTTTTCCCTTATTTTTAAAAGATAAAAAGGGGGCTACTACTCTAGAAAAGTCATGTACAAGCCCTAGGTAGTACCCAGCCAACCCCAGGAAGATCTGCACCTTGGTTACACTTTAGGGTGGCTCCCAAGGAAGCAATGCCTCTATCTTCACCAGATTCACTGCAACTCTAGACTCAGAGATGACGTTTCCCATAAAGTGAACCTCCCAAATCCAGAACATGAACTTTTATAAATTAATATAAAGATAGTGTTCTTGGAGTGCGTCTAAGACTATCTACTGGTGTGTAGTGTGCTCCTCCTCTAAAACCGAGTACACCAATATGACATAAATAAAGACCACCATGAAACAATCAAGGTAATTCTGGAATATCATGTTCATGATCCCCATGAACATTGCTGGGGCATTGGTCATGCCGAAGGGAATCACCATGAACTCGTAGTGGTCGTACCGGAATCTAATGGTTGTATTCAGTATGTCTTCATCCCGTACCCAAAGCTGATGATATCCTGATCTGATCTCGATCTTTGAGAACTACCTCACTCTCTTTAGCTGACCGAAGAGGACATCAATCCTCGAAAGTGGATACTTGTTCTTCATAGTCACCAGATTCAGGCACCAGAAGTCCACGTATAGCCTCAAGCTCTCATATGCCTTCTTGGAAAACAAAACTGGGGCTGCCCATAGAGAAACACTAAGCCTTACAAACCCCTTCCTCAACAAGTCTTCCAAATATAACCTCAACACATGAAGTTCCATGGGAACCATCTGATATGTAGGTGTAGATATCAGTTTCATCCCTAGGTATAAGTCCGTGAAGAATTCTACCTCTCTATGAGGAGGTAGTCCTAGTACATATTCTGGAAAGACATACTCATATTCATCCACCACTATAGGAAAGCTTGGATTTCCCTAGTCCATCACACTGAGGGTGAGGCTAGCCAACTGGTGAGTGATCGGTTGCACCCTCCTCTGATAAAGTCCATCCTCTGCTGTGAAGGATCCCTTCTCACCGGTGAAGGAAAACTTGGTCCCATCCTCAAAAACACAACACACTTTTCACCTAAAATAGTCAATCTAAACCTGGACTATGGATGATCATTCTATACCCAAGATGATGTTATAAGGCCTCGACACTGCTACTAGTAAACCTGAGTCGAAGCTCTCATCTTCTAGAGTAAGCCTACACTGCCAGAACCAGTGTGTAATATTATAATCCCCTTCCAAAGGAGTCTCTAAACATAATGATAGAGCCAACAACTCCACTGGAATCTTCGAGCCTCGAAAGAGTGACCAGCACATTCATCTATAAAAACTATAGCTATGGTGGAGAAGACACAGATCGTACATCTAATCAACTCTAGAGCATTGTGGTTATAGGCCTCCATCACCTGAAGCTGGCCCCGCCCCTGTCCACTTTCACCTGGATCTCATGGTGGACCTCCTGGGGATGGTGGCCGTAGTACCTCAAACCTTCATCCACCGCCTACCACCCGGCCTTCCCATACCTCATCCACCACCCTGCAGACCTCCTCACATGAACCTCTATCATTGTCTAGGCAGTCCCTCGACTTCTTGATGGTCATCTATGCAAGTTTTCGAATAGTCACGAGCCATGTACCCCTATCCACTATAAGTGTAACAAACTCTAGACCTCAGATGACCTCTTATAACACGTGATCTTAGTACCTCTGACCTTGCATCCTGGGGACGTCCTATAGATGGTCTGGACCATTTAGACCACTATGTATTCTACCTAATGCCTGCTACAGATGAATTGGACACCTATCATTTGGTGGTGGCCCTCACCATCGATTCCGACTCATCTAGGAAGCTCTCCACTAGTAGGGCTTGCTCTAGCACTCCAGTCTGTGTCAGGATGTTGAGTAAAATTCATCGACACCTTGATCTCCCCCTGGAGTCCCTGCTCAAAGGTCCAGGCCCTAAAGAAAGGGTCACATACCATGATGGTGGAGTAGCAAGTGAGGTCAGTAACCTCACTAGGTACTGGGACACAGTCAGGCTTCCCTTCTGTAAGAGCAGTAACTACTGAATACGCACTGAGCTTATTGTCTCTAGTACAAACTCCACCCTGAAGAGGCTCTCTAAGTCCATACAGACAAGGGTCACCTCCTTGTGTGTCTAAAGCATCAAGCTCCACCACCTACCTACCATTCCCTAAAAATGGCTAGCTTCTAGAACTACCATATGGTTGATAGGTTTCTATACTAGGAGAAAAACCAAAGTAACTACCTGCATCCAATCCTCCGATGCCTGAGGATCCATCTCTCCTTGAAACCTCGGAGGCCTCTGTCTCTGGAACTCATGCAGCGTGCTCAGTCGGCATGTACTGACCACTGGTGGGGCTGGTAGAAACTGTTTCTCTTCAAATAGTCATTCTTTTGGTACACCACCCAAAGGTTGTAGTGCTTTAAGAGAACCCTACACCAATTCCTCATCACTCGGTGGACCATCGTCGTGATATCTCACTGGGATCCTGGCTGGATGTCTTCGTGGAGTCATCCTGTAGAGAAACAGATACTCCATGGTAAATAAGTTATACTTAGTGATCTGAATCAAAAGATATTAATAGAAAAACATTTTCAAAACACATGAAACTAGTGTTTTCATGTAACCAGTTGGAAAAAAGAATTTAGGGTCTCGGTGTATGGATACATCGGTCGCTGCACTAACAACAGACTCCCTGGACTGAAATTCGAACTCAAGACACTTAAAACTATTGCCCCCATTGAAAATACAAAAGCTTATTTCTTATAGTAGAATCTATCACCCTTTGATACCAATTTATCATGACCCATCCCTTGGGGCCCGTGTCATGACTACCCCAAGCCCGCCTTCCATAGGCAAGGGGCTAGTAACTAGCATCAGAAAGGCATATCCCGAAAAGGGAAGTCATTGACTTTAAACCTGTACACCCACATGCCCAACCACATCCTAACACACAGAAAGGGGGAAACAAGTATACCACTAAAACAAATCTGAGTGAAAGTATAAGTGAATGTAAGTGGGCCATAATACAAACCCAATAAAGAACTCTAAATAGAAAATTACAGAAAGAAACTTTTATGGTCATCTATAGAAAACCCTACCTACTTGCAAGACTAGTAATGCTACTAGAATCCTAATTAGTATGTCATGCCCGCCCAGTTCTATTGGGCCCCACCTGGTCCTAGGCCACCAATTCCACTGTCGTAGCATCCGTTAGTCTCGTCCCCCTGAGCACCTCTCTCGAAATATTGGTTGTATGAACCAGACATAACACAAACGGGTGAAGCCCGTGTAGGGGTGAGTATAACAATAATTATTAGGGACCCCAAGACCCCCGAAGGGCTCTTAGTAATCCACAAAAGAAAAAACCACAAAGAAAATACCACATCGATAATACCACCAAGAAATATCTCAAACACATAAAATAAAGTAAAAGATGCGGATCACACCAGGTATAACTTAAGTACAAAAATAAAGATGCTTAGTCCTAAATCTAGATCATCTTATTCTGTCGAGAGGCTCTACTGCAGACCCACATAGGATCTCTAGGTGCTGAACCACAAAGGATTGCTAGGTAGTGACCCACAGCGGATCGCTAGGTTTTTTCCAATAGATGATCCTTAGGTGCTGACCAGTAGAGGATCACTACGTGTTAACCCACATAGGATTGTAAGGGACTGACCCACACAATATCTCTAGGTGCTGACCCACTCATGATCACAATTCTTTCTTCACGTCACACCCAGCCACTAGATTCCCACAATTAGCACACTTGATTTTCGGAGGATCTGCTCCAAAATCCATTGGACATAACTCAACCACCACCAGTTCCCACATAAAGTAACCCCAAATGACTGTCTCGTCGTAAGGGTCCCAATTCAATAGACGACGCATCGTTCGTATTCCCGGTCTATAAGTAATGGTAATTTTAGTAAAAAGGGTCTGATTGGATTCATGTATGATCCAAACCATCCATACTCCAACTCACACCAAAAATCATGTGGATTAAAATAGAAGTAACGATCTATCGCAAGGGTCCCAACTCCACTGACAGTGCATTAATCAGACGCCCGGTCTGACAGATACGGGCGTTTTAGTAAACAGAGGTTGGTTGCATCTGAGACCGGTCCGACCCAGTCAGACCGACTCAACCAACTTGTCCAAAGGGTCCCACGTACCCCAGTTTAGTTATATTTTCATGATCTAGCCCTGTTTAGTTCAGGGTCGGCCTTGTCCGGCCTGGCCAGTGGGTCAGGCCCAGTGATCCTTGTTGGACCCGGCCCAGGTTGGCCAAGGGAACAGCCCGTCGGGTCGCCCTAAGACCCTGTCTCGTCCGACCTGGCCTAAAGGGCATGGGTCTGGCCTACTGGCATGGGTCCAACCTGGTCGGCCCACTGGTTGGAGTGTGACCCACCAGTAGAGGACCAGTCGTGTGTTATGACTATTGAGGTGTCATCCAGCTGGGACACGGCAGCCAGGCCGCGTCCGGCCTCAACTAGCCCCACGGACTCGGGGCCTCCTCCAGCCGCGGTTGACAGACCACGGCTTGCCAGCTGCTCTAATGGCCCAAACGCAGGCCATCCCTCCAAGTGGCGCCCGCCTGGCACTGCAACTCCCGCCTGGCACTGCAACTCCCACCTGGCAGCACAACTCTCTCTATTGCGGCTGGTTAGTTAGGTCCTCCTACCACCGCATTGCGCCAATGGGAACACTACCACTGTCTGCCCGCTGGCCTCTACCACCAGTGTCGGTGCACTGATAGATTTCTCGGTGGACCACCGGATGCGCTCCGGTGGTCCGTTCTTCATTACCCCTACGCCAACGGTCTTGGAGAAAATTCATCTTCACCCTGAAGGTCCTGAAGTCATCTTTCCACCACTTCGGACAATCCACCCACAAAGAGCGCACATGTGGAGGGGTTTGGTACTTTGTTCCTATTGGCCCTCTCTCTCCACATTAGAAGTTTTATACATGTGGAGGCTTGGAAGAGATGTTCAATCAATTTATGAAATGTTGAAACTCTGATAGAGAAATCCCCAAATATAGTTACCCTCCCTCAAAAATACATGAATCACGGATCAACCTGCTCATGGGTTGATCCACATTTTTCATTTCTAGAAAAAAATGAGGTAGGACATCAAATTTAAACAATTCCTACCTCATTGACGTTCGATGTTGAAGCATTTTCCCATGAGGTTTCAAGATGTTGACGCCACTTCCAGCTCTGTTCTTTAAGGTAGTCGAAGATTATGAACTCTCGCTGAAGTTATTCATTCTTAGTTGGAGAGGAAAACTGCAGGCGGTTCATCAGATAATCTCCAATGTTTAATTCCCCATTATCCATGTGTTGGTTTAATAAAAATAATCCCATCTCAACATTTCTATTATGTTGTGATGTTACGTTGTTATGTTGTTTCATTTATGAGACAACGTCGTAGTTACTCTTTCATTATTACATTGTTATGTAGCGTGATATGGGCCATTAATGATCTTAATTAATGTGTCTCATCATTGCCCAGTCGTTACACCGCCGCATAGTCATCTTCCACCCAACGGTGAGAAAAGTAATAAAATAATTCTTTTAAATTCATTAATTATTTTTCTCGAAACACCCAAAAATTAACTTTTCTGATCAACCCCTACTGGATGAAGTAAAGTCATTTCTAGGAGAATCCCAGCATTCCAAGTTCAACAGTGCCCTCTAATTTTTGATCCGGGCACTATTTAAAAATATAGAATATCATGCTCGCACGTTTACTTAGAGTACCTTAAAAAAGATCAAAAATACGTTCTGGGATCACCGGGCCTCGGAATCACGTGTCCTCAGAGCGTGTGGTCTCGAAATAATTCCATATAAATAAAACAATTACATGGAATTTCTGAGACATTACAACTAACTAGTATGTATACCATAACAAGATACTACCAATATGAGAGATTAGAGCTAGAGGAGATAGTCATCCATCCATCCTCCCACCAGGATGTTGGGGAAAATACCCTCGCAGAGTCCAGTGGGTGTCATTTTCCCTGAACATCATGGGTGGGGTAACGATGAAATCACAGAATATACATGATATAATATAGTTCACAACTACACTATGGGCATAACCTAGTCTTAGAATCAACTATACCTAATGTTTCTCGGACTCCTGGTTACCCCTGCTAAGACTATATATTCTATAAGCAAACAATCATATAAAAAAGATACATTAAATTACATAATTTATTTATATTATTTTATCTTTGTTAATTAATTCATTATCCATTAATTAAACATTAACATTATTCCATATTATATTAAATTTCATTACATTACATCAGATTAAGCTCCCTACCCTCTATGTATAAGTCCAAAACAAGGATTTGGTTTAATAAGATTAACATATTTTAACATTGGATTTCAACATCAACCAACCCCATGGGTTGAACATTTACGTATTCACTACTAGCATCATTCCATATCTAGACACTCTAGGAAAACCATCCTAAGCTACCACCTAGAGAATCAAGACCAATTTATGATTGCACATAAATAAAAGAGACGTAACAAATCTCCTACTTAAATAACTAACAATATTCTTTGCACGAGAACGGACCACACCGTGGATATATGATCACCTATCCCACAATAATTGTATCCATCACAGGACATCATGATACATCTGCACCAACCAAAAAAAAAGATAAACTCAATTAGAAACAAGGGAGATCGAATACTATAACATAGAGAGAAGATATGTGAGGAAACAAGAACAAACCAGAAGAAACCACTTGAAAATGGAGGAAGAATTCACCTTGAATCACCATAGATTTCAACTAATTGAATGAGGAAGGCCAAATATTGATTTTCATCAAAGGGATCTCAAAGAACCTGGAAGGAGGGCTACAGATCGCTTGAAATAAGAGAGAGAGAGAGAGAGACACTGGCCATATGTTTTGTAGAAAAACAAAGTCACTGAAAACATTTAAATATGTACAATGTCAAGGATTTACATGACGTTTAATCCCATTTTAGGTCATATAATCCTCGGGTTTTGGTTTTCACTCAAAAATGTTTCCTTTTTATTATTTAACCCTGAATATTTATACGTCATATATCATTCGGTGAACCTTCACAGTTTGTGAACCTCGCTAACATAGCGTGAAAGGATAACACATAGCGTAATCTCTTTACTTCATGAATTTTAACATCCAACACCTTAGGACTTATTTCAATCCCCATATAAGCTCTACTATCATAAAAAACTCACAAAGGTTTAGACCAAAAGAATTAGGGCCCTTATAGTGTGTTTATATAGATATCATAAGATATGGCCTCCCATTATGAGGTATACCAACCCGATGCTTGTCTCCAGCCCCATGATGATTATAGGTGGGATTGGGGTGTCAAACCTGGAATACTACCATATAAGTTGGCCCCAGTGGGTTGAGTTGTGACATGAACTTAGTTTTTTCATATAGGATTATGAGGTTATTAGCACTCATTCATATCTGGACTTCTATTAATAGCAATATAGTGAATTGTGAGGGTTGTATAAAGGAGGTAGACTGGAGTTTTAGGAATATTTAGGTTTCACATGGGATTAAGAAATATAAGGTTGGATGAAAAAACCAAAAAGATTAGGGGGGAAATTAAATAAAATAAAAAAATGAAATAAATGGGATGTTTCACAAATGCAGGACACAAAATGGGTGATGAAAACTCCTCTAACGCGTCTCCCTATCTCTCTCTCATATCCATATCCCCCTCATATTATCTCTCCTTTTATAAAAAAACATATAATCTAAATATCACTATATATAGTGATCAAATCTACGTTACTTCGATGGATTTGGATTCATCTCGGTGAGTAGAAGGTAAACCCTTTTTTTGTTTCTTCAGGCAGTGAGTTATTTTTCCAAAATTCAATTAAATTAATTTTTCTAGTTATATTATATTGAATTTATTATGGTTTATAGTTCTATTAGTATCACCACTTAGTAGTGGAACAACACCCATGTTGTGAGTATCATATTTTAGGTAGTTTTCCTCATTCATAGCTTTTTAAATTTAATGACTTGATTTCTTGTTCACTTTTATTCCATGCCTTGAATTTAATAAATAAAAATTGTATAATGTGAACCTATTTGTGTTTGATAAAACAATTTTAGGGATATTTACAAGTCAAATTGTTTATTAAAAATGATAATTTTCGTTTGTAATGGGTTTTAAGGAAATAAATTCATGATTTTACAAAATGTTTTACAAAATAGTGGTGTAATTTAATTTTTAAAGTCATTTGTATTTAAAGGAATATTTGAGATATTTTATTGGAAATATTCTTAATATTTTTACAGGAATGATTCTGATTTTATTGTAGGTTTTCATAAACTTTATTGCCTTTTTGAGACAGTTTATTAATGTTTATTTTATATTTGATCTTTTGTGTGATCGAATGGTGATTATAAAAAATGTATCATTTAAAAATATTCCAATGTATTGTTTATAGTTTGAATTTATAGAGATAAATTTATAATTTAGATTCAAAAGGATATTTCTTGAGGCCCGGTTGAGACTTTATGGAAAATTCTAGATTTCACCCATATTTATTGTTATTTTTGAGTTAATAGTTTTATTTAGTGGGCCATGTTTTATAATAATGGAGGTTTTTGGAAATGGTTATTCGAGAGGAGGTCAGGGGTGGTTTTATATGTTATTTTTGTTTTATAAAACACAACCCGTTGAATAGAACCTTTAAGTCCAGAGGAGGTTAGGGGTGGGTTTTTATGTTATTGATGTTTTATATTGTTTTTTATCACTAATATAGTCACCATTACTTACTTGATCATAGGAACCCTAGAATTTGGGTAGGTAATGATCAGAAAATTACTACTAATAATTTATTATTCTCTATCTAGCCTTGGATTACACTTCAAAAATAACCCAAGAGTTATATGATATTGATATGATTACCACATGGATATTACGTAGTAAACTTTAGGGGATCATGCATAGAAATAGATTTCAGCTATTCAACCACTAAGATAGTGTGGGGATCTAAGATTTCTTAAACCTTAGTTTCACTAATTCCACTCCCATTATATTGTTTAAATTTAATCCACTTATTTTATTTTTTGGATATTACTACCATTTATACTCAATTTCTAGCCTTTATTTTAGTGATACCATTGCTGTTTAAATTTGTCCATATTTCATATTTATCAATTCAATACTATTGCTACTTAAAATAGTTTATATGTAGTGTTTTGGTTCCACTTACATAAATTTTGATGTTTATGTTTATTTTTATTTAGGTATTATCTTTATTTTTTTAAATGTAAATTTTATCTACTAGTTTTTTTCTTGATGGTATTTAAAAAGGAAGTTTTAAAAGTGGGTTATTTGTCTTATACTAATTTAATGTTCTTATTTTTAAAAGGATTGGTTTTGGAAACTATTTATTAAACTTAAATTCTATCCTTTATTAAAATGTTTCATGGTTTTTTTCCATAGATGAACCATTTTCTTAGATAAAGTTTGCTAAATAAAGGTTTTTATGTGACAAATTTTTAAATTAAAACCATAAGTTTACTATTTATTCATATTTTCAATCTAGAATGATGATGATATACCTTTGAAGAGTATGAAAGGGTTATATGTAGGTTACCTTCTTGTATTTTAGCATAAGATAATACATTTCAGGTTCTATTAAGGTTTCACTTGGATGTGGTTGTTGGTATTGGGATCTTAGATTGGATATGGTGGTGGTTCCAAATAATGAAGCATATATATTGACAAATAGAGATGAGTCATCATTTTTATTTTAGTGTTTTATTATCATTTTTATTGATTCCATGTTGATACTTTATCATAGTCTATTAGGATAATCTTGTTTTTTATTTTAATGTTATATTATCTTAATTTTGTGATGTTGTTTATTGGTTGGATTTATTTTTTTATTCATGGGTAATTCTTTATTTTCTTTATAATTATTATTAAAACTATTTATTTGGTGTGTGCAATCATATGAAGTACAGAGTGTTTATACTGGTCTTTTAGGTGGAAGTCACATGTTTCTCTCATTCTATTAGGTGAAATTTTACCCATATATATATGATGTCCAGGGATAAGTGGCGAGCTCGTGGAGACTGGGAACACTGTTCGGGTCATGCCATAGGCCGACTTGGGTGCCTGGCTCATGGTATCCTGAGTTGTTTTATGAAAAAATGGTATCATATTCCAGTTTTGTTTTATGTTATATGTGGATACAAGATTGACATGAGATTAGAATTTTAGAACATATGAGATAGTTCACAACTAGGTTCCTAATTACTACCTTTTGTACTAAACCATGAGTTGTAGGGGAAATAAGGAATATGTGATTATAATAATGGGTTTGATTAACCATTCCTCATAGGTACACATATATCTTTGAATAAAGTTGTAAGACTAACCAATGATATGCAAGGGCAGGGTGCATATATTACATACTATTCACACGATCCATATATATTGGAAGGGTGTGGTTTTGTTATTCTTTTACCTTTTTTATGTTTTGTATTAATCTTAAAAATTTATTTTAATTGATATTGAATATGATCATATGATATTTATTTATTTATATCAATTTATCTTAATTAGGGAATGAATTGGAGTGATTTCCTTAAGGTATTTTTTTGTATAATTTTATTAGGTCTCATTCATTTCCTTATAACATTTGGTGTAAGCTTTTTAAATATGGACTTCATGGAATTATTTTTCTAAATGGAATGGGTTTTTACTTGTTACATGAATTATTTTTGGAAATTAGAAGTGTTATTAATGAAATAAAAGGTGTTTTATCATATTATATATGGGTTTTCAAATTGATGGTTACTCTTACTATAAAGGATTTAAAATTTATTAAAGGATTTAATGGGGGGATTTTAATATAAAGATTAAAATTTGGTAAGGATTTAATTTTTCAATGGTGTGATGATAGTTTTTTTGGAAATTATATAGTTCTAAAAGAGGTGTAATATGTTTTCAAAAATCCCGAAAAAAATGTTCATATACTCGAGTTTTCTTTGTTAAATAATTTTATACTTTTAACCGTTATTATTTAAGAAAAATTTCCTTCTTTTTTGGGTTATGAACTTTAATTCATGGTTTGTGATAGGAAACCAAAAAAATTAAATAGGTATTATGTTAATTTAATCTCCACTAAATTAGTTTCATAGCTCAATATAAATGGCTTATTTCTATGGAAGAAAAATTAGAAAGGGGTAATGAGTTCATTTTATGGACCAATATCTTTTAAATCACATCATTTAATTAATTTTTTCTTCCATGTTTTTAATTATGGATATGAATATTTATAAATATATATTATCAAGATTGTTTTTTCTAAGTTGATAATAAATTATTTTTGGGTATTTAACATTTTTTATTTCTATCATGGAGATGTTTTTTTTATCTAAAATAAATTTGATTTATGTTTCATGTTTTTTATTTCTTATTAATTATGGGAAGACATTTTTAATTATGAAGTGTTTATATTTTTAATAGTATGACATCTCATTAAATCTATCGAAATTATGAAAATTTGGTTATTTGAGTTGATTACATTATAAAATGATTTCTATGAGCCTATAAGATTTGGTACATATGGTTTTCATTTAATGATATTAGTTTCTATGGTGGGGGTAACCCCATAGGTACATGAATTTATAATGGCGATTTTATGGAGTTTAGTTTAATGCCCCCAAATTTTATTCTATAATTTTAATTTAAATAAACATTATGTTTGATAGTTTTTTTCACATGCATAACCGAACTAAAACAAGTCACAAAAATTTAAGATGAATATTTGTAACAAAATTTATTAATAATAATAAAACATCTAGTAAATAAAAATATTTTAATCATTTAGAAATGAATAAAAAATATGATTAAGAACACTTAATGTATTTAAAGGGATTTTTTCCTCTACAAGTTGTTTTCCATTATATATTTTATTTTAGTTAAAAAGATAAATTTTTAAATTTTTAATTTTTAATTTTTAAAAATTAAATTATTTTTTAGATCTAGAATGATAATATTATCTTATAATTGATTTTTTAGTTTTTTCTGATATAATATCATTTTAGGTGAATAGTGAAAAATAATTTTTTTTATAAAACCATCACTTTTATGAAATTATCCTAAAAAATGAATTAAATATTTTTGAAACATTTTTTATATAAAAAATATATATTAATAATTTAAAATCAACCATTTAAAAATAACTTTTAATATTTATAAAACAAATTTTTTCTGTTTTAGAAACTTAAGTAATATTTTGGTCTAAAAACTATTTTATTCACATATTTTAAAAATTAGTTTTCATCACTTGCTGAAAATTAATCTAAAAAAATTGATATAATATTTCAGTTGAATTTTTTTATATTATAAGGCTGATTTTATTTTTTAGGCATAAAATTATGATTACTAAGATTAAATTTAATGACCATGATAATGGTAAAAGGGATATTCTCATATAATTATCTTATTAATGTTGTGTAGTTTTTATCTAATAAATTAATTTATTATATTTTATATTATTAATATGATATTATTTTTAGGAATATATAAAAATATTTTATCTCTCATTTAATTTTTGATTAATGCTATATAATATTGATAACACTTAATTATCAAAACATTGTTTCCCTACAAAATATTATCTATATATTATATTCTTTGATTTTAACATTTATTTTATCATGTTTAGAAATTTTATTGGATTAAATAGATAATAAGTTCAATTTCATCACATAGAAATCTGGTAATAAGGATTATCTTTTATTTTTAGTAAATCTTAAGATTCTTTGTTAAAAACTTATTACCAAACAAAAACCCAAAATGTTAAAGTGTAAAAATCAAATGGTAAATGACAAAAAAAATGTTTAAAACTTGCATGTAAATGTGTGGTTGAGGATTTATCAACCCATTTCCTTATAAAATAAATTATGGGACACTTTTGGATCCAATAACCCTTGAATGGTTACATTGAATCATGGAGATGTAATGAGTATTTACAAAAAATACATTTTCCTCCACTTATAAAAATAACCTCTCACTACCCTTCCAATACCACTCTAATTTTCACTTTATTCTTGAAACTATACCCAATTTACCTCCCCTAGAATTAAATTTCAAATCCATGAGACCCTGGTCTTAATAATTTATTATATTCCCTTTATTTCCATAAATACTTTTAAGAGAAATTTCAATCACTCCATGTGAGTAATTCTTACTCCTTAGTCTTTTATTCTTAATCTTTCTCAACCCCCTAAAATATTATATCTCCATTAAAGTATTATAAAATTAATACTAATAATATTTTTTATTTTATTCTAATAATTTAATACTACTATTCTACTTCTCTATAAAACCATTGGAAAAGTGAAGACGTCGTCGCGCGTTTACATGAACTACCGCCCCCACGCACGACATGTTCTATTTTTCATAAAATATTTTAATTGATTGTAAAAAGTTTTATTTTTTGACAAAACTTTAATATTTATAAAAATATTAAGAATATTAAATAATTATTATTTTATTTTTATAACCTACCTTTCATTCCATGGAAAATTAAAGTGTCATCCCTGTATGTGCAGAAGACCACATCCACAGAATAATGTATTTTGTTTTACCTCTAATTCCTAACATGGATAACTTTAAAAATGTATCTAAATTATAAAAATTATATATATGAAACTATTAATATTATTTAATAATAATATTTTATAATATATATTTAATATTAATAATAAATGATTATAGTAAATTAAACCTCATTATACAAACATCTCAATACACCTTTCTTAATTTGAGCCCATTTTGGAAACCTATATAATTGTATATATTTTGTTATAATGTAATAATAAATGAAAAAAATATGAAATTATAATGATTTTGAATCAACTTTAAAACACTTTTTATCACATTCAATATACTAGAAAATTTTCATAAAAATTTGAATAAACCCCCTTAAGTAACCAACTTGAGAAAAAACTATATTTTAAATTAATAACTTATGGTAATATATGAACCTTTGAATATGAAAAATAGATGAATAAGTAAATTTAGGAATTTTTTAACTAACTTTATTTGATTATATAGGATTTTAGGAACACATGTATAATGAATTAGGACCTAAGGTAAGTGTTTTTTATCTCAGTTGTGTTTTATTATGATATGATTTATATTTACCACTTATTTATTTTCATGGTTTATGTATATAAATTGTATTTATTTTTTGCATAAATTTGGTGAAAAAAAAATTATTTAAAAATAGATATCATTTTCTACCCTCCATGTATTTTCAATTCAAAATATTATGACACTATGAGGTATTTATTTAACTCAAACCCCCTTTATTTGAGTTATAATACTTCATCTTGAAATTCTTACTTCTATGATTCATTTATTCCAACCTATTATTTTTTAATTAAATTTTTCTTTATATATATGGTAAAAACACTTTTCTTTTAAATATTCCTCCTTGATGAACTTCTTCCCCATAAAAGTATGACATTTTTGAGAATAATTTCCATTATCTCTAACGATGATTTTTCTTCCTTATCCATATTTTCTCTTCATTCCAATGTTCTAATTTATATTTGGAAATATAATTATTAGTTATATCATGTGAAATTTATGTTTCAATTCTATTATTTTCAATAGATTGTTTTATTATCCTATTTTATATTGTGTCACTTCAATAAAATTGTATTTTAAAAGATAAAAAATGATCTTTTGAACCACCCTCAATACTTTTAGTTTGTGCATTCCCTTTATTTTTATACCTTTTTATATACCTTAATCTCATGTACTTATTATATATTCTATATATATATTCCTTAAAAATATTCCTAGATTAATTTTCTTTCCTTTTTTGGGATAATATTTTTTTTAGTTCTCTTCATAATTATCTCCTTTAAGTGTACCTGATTTATGAGAACTTACTTATTTATTATTTCACATAAAGTACCACTTGCATAAATTTTTTTAAATGTGTATAGATTTTTAAAACCATAATTATTTCAAGGAAAACCATAATATTTTAATTTTGGTCTAAAGGAAAATAATAAACAATTTACTTGCTTAAAATATCTTTTTCCCATTTAAAAAAGCATCCCCTTTGCAGTTCATTTTTATTATTAATTCTCCTTAATCCTTATCATTAAATTTTGTACATTAGAACTCAATGTTCAAGTCCTATTATTAATTATTAAAATATAAATATCCCATATTATTTAATTACTTATTTAATTATGAATCCTTATGATATATCCTTTGATTATAAACAACATTATGATACCCACTCCCTTCTCATGAGTTCTATAATTCTATTATTTATCTATATTTTAATTTCCTCATATAACACACATTTTCATGTAAATTTTATGAATATGAAGGGTTCACCATTACAGCTCTCTAATACATTGTTTAATGTTTTTATCTCATGAGATACCAGGTATGGTGCACAGGCAGTTAACCTATGCACACTATGTTATGTTATCTTAGCAGTGATCATTGACTTATGATTATGATGAATTTTTTCTATTATTTTCACATATTTATGATTACATGAACTTATAATATCAATTACTTATGCCATGTTTCCATGATTATCTCACACTCTTATTTCATAGTACATGTTTTTCCTTTTTAAATTATATATTATTACATTATGATTTATGGAAAACTCTTATTGTTTTATTTTATTTTTAATAATAAATTTCTCCATGATCATGTTTTCCCATATTCATATAATATATCCCATAATTACATGTTTATAAATTTTCCCTTATAGGTTTTTTAATCTCACCACTTTCTTATGTTCTCCTTCCTAGGTTATGAATATAATTATAAAGTGGAATATGTAAAGAAGTGTGTCTAGAAGAGTTCAATTATGGATAAATGTTCATATGTTTGGTAAAAAAAGTTTTTTATGTAACTAGTTCTCCAAGACACTAAATCCCAAGGTTCTATGAGTTGTGTGATATTATTTTGAGATGAAATATTTAACTTTTGGTAATAATTTAAAATAATGATATTTTTATCTTATGTTTTTATCGTTTGAATCAAAGGAGTGTTTAGTCATTTTAGAGGATTAGTTTGGTTATTTTGGGTATTATGATAATATTTTTTTTAAGCCACCAGGGATAAATCTATGTGATAATTCTATGTGTATGATAACATTTTAAAATTTTGGTAAACTTGAGATTGTGTGGTTTTCCTAGGAACAACATTCCTATTTGTCTACTAAAAGGTGATGAAAGCTCTAGAACAAATGTACATAGGGGTAATAACCCTGAATGGAGTGTATTAGGTATTAACTAAATCATCACCTGGTGCCTGATAAAGAGGCCTAACTGCACACATAGTTTAACACTCTTAGGGGATATTATTTGGTCAATCAAATTCTCTTTATGAGCCCTTATAAAGGATATATTTTGTTAAGGAATTCTATTAAGTCTTATGAGAGAACCCAACCTTAAGAAAATTTGATTAAATAGAGAGTGATTTAGGTTTAACTGAAATACACTTTTAGGGTTTTAAAGACTATGAAATTTCAAGGTTAAGTTTTTCATAATTATATTATGATGTTAATTTTTCATCACTTAAATTATCCCCGTTTTCTTTTAAAAATGGATAAAGCTCAAATGAATCAAGTTAATAATGGATGTTGTGGATAATGAAAATATTTTCCAAATGAGAAACCTAATAGATTAATAGCTAGAGTAAGAAATCTTGAAATTATACCAAACCATCTATCAATAATTTTTATTAAAAACATTTACTTAGTTGATTTTAAAAATAAACCAGGTAAGAGAATTATAGAGTCTCATTGAATTTCAGGTGATGAAGATGATGAAGGAAAGAATATTCAATATCCTTTATATTAAAAATGTGGTAGAGATACCTAGGGGAATGTCTCAAATAAATTGGAAGTTATTTCATCAATGCTAAATGTGGGAATCAAGAAACAAGATTTCAAGGAAAAATGAATCTTGCAGTTACAAATATGGGGAAAATTTAACGTTCTCCCTAAGGACCCACCAACAATTCCATGTTTCGGATGTCTGGAGTTTGTTCACTATGAAAACCAATACACTAATCGAGGGGATTAAGATGATAGTTGACATTAATAACCTCTTAGATTATGGAAATAAGTAAAATCCTATGAAATAACTATTATTGTAGTGGATAATGATAATTAAGTGGTGCTGGGTATACTTATTCATCACTCTAGATTTGTATAGGTTTTATATCATGTATTTTATCATCAATTATTATCTATTTAAATAAAAATACATGGTGGAAACATTATTATATCCATGGTATATTAATCTTCTTCAATGATTGTTGGATTATGATTCATGCAATTATTTTTATACAAATTTTAGATAAATTTAATGTGATTTTTTTAAATGGATTTGTTCTCTTCCCCAAGAGGAAAAATTATTTATTGGAATAAATAAATCACATTTAATATTAACCTATGATATTATATTAATGAGTATATTATTATTTACACCCTTTATAATAAAATTATATAATATGGTTCTTGATAATGAATAATAATAAACTATTGGATCAAATGGTTGTAGAAAAAAACTCAATATTTTGGATAAGTTTATTCTAAGTAAATAATATGTTTCCAAAGAATGAAGGGTTAATATCTTTCATGATGTTACTTATTGATTCATTTATATTATTTATATACTCTTATATATTTTCACTTGTAGGAGATAATTAAAATTTTAAGGGTTAAATTTATTTAAGGGGTGGGGGGAGAATATAACCCCCCAAGATTTTATCATATAATTTTCCTTTATATAAATATTGTGTTTGATAGATTTTTTCATGTGAAACACTGAATTAAAATGAGACATGATATATTATATGAATATTAACAAGAAAATATAAGAAAAATAAAACCACTATTTCATAAAAATATTATAATAAACTAGAAATGAATACAAAATAGTATTAAGAACACATAATATATTTAAAGGTCATTTTTCAATAAAAGTAGTTTTTCTTATATATATTGTATTTTAATTTAAATGATAAATTTATAAATTTTTTAATTTTAATTTTAAAAAATTAAATTCATTTTTTTATTTATAACAAAAATATTATCCTAGTGTTTTTTGTGTATTTTATGAAATAATTTATTTTTATGTGAATATGGAAAAAATGTCGATTTTGTTAAAACCATCATTTTTATGAAATTATCATAATACAAGAACGAATTAAATATTTTCGAAACCATTATATATATATATATATATATTTATAAATTAAAATAAATCATTTAAAAATACGATGTTGTACATATAAATACCATGTTTACTGTTTTGGAAACTTAAGTAATATTTTTCTCTAAAAACCGTTTTATTATCCTGTGTTAAAACTTACTTTTCATCAATTATGGAAAATAAAAATAAAAATTGGAGTTTATATTTTGTAACAACATTTTATATATTATAATTTTTATTTCATTTTTAGGAATACAAGTATGATTACTAAGATTAATATTAATGACCATGATAATAGTGATAAAGTGTTATTTTCAAATAATTTTCTTATTAATGTTGTGTAATTTTTGTCTAATTAATTAAAATTATATATTTTATATATTTTATATGATATTATGTTTAAAAATATAAAAAAAATATTATCACTCATTTAATTTGTGATTAATGTTATATAGTATTAATAACACTTAAGGGTAAAAACATTGTTTCCCTACAAAAACTTTTCTCTATATATTATATGATTTAATTAAAAATGAGATTTAATAAAATTTTGAAATTGAATTTTATTAAATAGATATTCAATTAAGGAATAACACACCAAAATATGGAAAGAAGTTTTATCTTATATTTTAATTAAAAACTAAATTTCTTAGTTAATAACTAGTTATCATGATAAAAATGAAAATGGTAAAGTGTACAAATCAAATAGTAAATGAATAAGAAATGTGTTAAAATTTATAGTTGAGGCATGATATACCCAAACAACTATAAAATAAATTATGGGCCACTTATGTATCCATTGAACATTTAATAGTTTCAAGGAATCAATGATATGTAATGGGTATTTATAAAAATTCCATTTTCCTCCATATATACAAAGGGCCTCTCACCACCACTTCAAGACCATTATATGTATTAGTTCATTCTTGAAAATATACCCATTTTACCTATTATATAATTCTATTTCATATAAATGATCCCATGTTATCAATAATTTTTCCTACATAATTTATTTCCAAGAAGACTTTCAAGAGAATGTTCAAGCTCTCCACATGAGTAATTCTTACACAATATTTTAGTCTTAATCTTTATATACCCCCAAAAATATTCTATATACATGAAAGAATGATAGAATAAGTAATATTAATATTATTAATATTATTATAATAATTTAATACCAATCTTCCACATCATTAAGAATCATATGAAATATGAAGATGTCATAATGTGTTTGCGCAGACTACCGCCTCTATGAATAATGAGTTATATTTTTCATAAACTCTTTACATGGAGGGTTACAAATAGTAATTTAATGATTTTTTTTATTATTATAAAATTATTGTTATTATTAAATGATAGGTAATTTACTTTTATACCCCAACCATTATGTTGAAAAATAAAGTTTCATCCATGTACGTGGGGATTACCACCTCAACAAAACGATGTATTTTTTCCCATTACTGCATAACATGGACTAATTTAAAGTATTTAATATTTAAAAATGACATTTAAGGTAATATTAATACTTTTTAATGATAATTTTTGATAATTTTTTAATTAATATTAATAATAAATTTTTATAGTAAATTTAACTATAATAAATGAACATCTCGAGGAACATTTCTTAATTTGAGTCCTTTTTTGAAACCAATAGAAGAATATATTTGTTTTCCTAATAGAATAAAAGTGGGTATAAATATATACAATTATGGATATTATAATTCTATTTTAAACAACTTTTTACCATAGTCAATATACAAAGGAAGTTCCAGAAAATTTGACCAAACCACCTCAAGTAACCGACACTAAGAAAAATTGTATACTAAATTAATAAAATATGGTAACAGATTGCCATTAACATTTTAAATATATATGTATAATTTTTTAAGGATATTTTTAATAAAATTAATTTTGTTATACAATATGTTGGGTGCATGTTCAGAATGAATCAGGACCTAAGATAAGGGTGTTTGGATCTAAATTTTGTTTCATAGAGATATGATACTTATTCACCACTAGTTTCCTTTTTAGGTGTATATGTTGGACATAGTTTTATTTTTTTCATAAATTTCATGGAATAAATGGTATATAAACATCCATATCATTTTATCGCTTCCATGTATTTTCAATTCAATATATTATGATATTTTTCGACTTTTGTTTAACTCAAAACCCCTTCCTTTTAACTGAAAATTAAATTTTATTCCAAAAGAACGTTTGAGGAAAACATTAAAGTATGAAATTTTTAAGAATAATTCACATTATCTCTAATGACTATTTTCCATCATTGTCTATATTTTACCTTCCTACCAATGTTCTCCTTTATATTTAGAAATATAATTTTGTGTTACCTCATTTGACATTCATATTTACCATATCTTATTTTGAAAATAATGTTTTATTACCATATTTTGTATTGTGGGATTTCAATAAAGTAGTATTTTTAAACCTAAAAAGGGATATTATAAACCACCCTTGTTACTTACAAGTTATGTATTATCTTTAGTATTCTTCCATTTTCAGAATATTATTATCATTTATTTCTTAAATATTATGTATGTATCTTCTTTAAATATATATCTAGTTTACATTTCCTTCATTTTTTTAAATAATATGTATTTTGAGTTCTATTCAAAATTATCTCTTTTAAATAGACATAATTCAAGGTAACTTCCCTATTTCTTATTTAACTTTAAGTACCAATCACATAAATTTTTTTAACCATGTGTAGATATTGAAAACACTCATTATTTTATTCAAAACCATACAAGTTCAATTCTATTATAAAAGAAAATAATAAGAAAATTTCTTCCTTAAAATATCCTTTTCTCATTTCAAAAATCCTTACATACGTGGTTCATTTTTATTATCACTTATCCTTAATCATTATCATGAATTTTTCTACTTTGGAACTCAGTGTTCAAGCCCTATAATTAATTATTAAAATATTTCATCCAAAATTATTTAATCTCTTATTCTCTTAGGAATCCTTATGATATAACATACAGTTATAGGAAAGATTATGAGACCAACTTCTTTCTCATGGGTTTTATCAGGATATGATTTATTTATAGTTTATTATCATCTTGTAAAACACATATGTATATACATGACATTGATATTATGGGTGGACCCTGAGATATCTCTAATTTATCAGGTAATGTTTTCATCTCATGCGATACCATGTATGGTGCAAAGGTGGTTAACCTAAGTACACTATGTTATGTTTTCTTGGTGGTGTGCCTTGAATTTTTATTATGATGACTTGTTCTATATTGTTTCTATATATTTATGATTCCATTATCTTATAATATCATTTAATTATTCCTTTTTTCGATACTTATCTCACGCTCTTGTGTAATGGTACACATTTTTCCTTTTGAGATTATATATCATTCCATCATTATTTATGGAAAAATTTATTTTTCATCATTATTTTTAATAAGAAAATTTTCCCTGATTATTTTTTCTAATATGCTTATTATATAACCCATGATAACATTTTGAATTGTTTTCCATTATGGAGTTTTTGATCTCACACCTTTATTATGTTTCCCTTTCCTAGGTTATGAAGAGAAGTGTAACTTATGAGAAGTATATAAGGGGGTTTAGAGAAGTTTGATTATGGATAAATGTCAAAAAAATTCTAAAATAAGTTTCCTATTTAATTGGTCCTCAAAACATGAAATCAAAAGGTTCTCCAAGTTGTGTGATATTTTTATGAGGTGTAATGTTTAACTTTTTGTAATGATATAAAATAAAGATATGTTTTCGTGGTTTTATATAATTAGAGTATGTGAAATTTCTATGTGTTGTATAAGTGGTTTATTTCATAGGAAATACATGGGACTTTCTAGGGATGAAGAGTTTTTTTGGGTGGGGAGGTTCCAACAGACTACATCATTGTAGGTTGGATAAAAAACAAAACAAGATGACATTATTGAGTTAAAATTTAAAGAATAGTTTTAGATTGTTTAAATTAATAATTAAAAGTTTATTGTGTTTAAATTTTTTTGGGTGGTCAAATATAATAATGGTTATATTATTAATTGTATTTAAGAAATAATAAATCAAAATAAATGTGTAGTTACTCTTATTATTATTATTCTTGGAATTTAATTTAAGCGATTGTTTTTTTGGTGGAATGATATTTTTTTATCAAATATATTAACAAATAAAAGTGGGAAGCAATAATAATGATAATTGGGTGAAAAAAAATGAATATATAATAATATTATTGTGGAGAATGGGATTATTTATAAGGGGTGTAGGGGAGATGTGGTATTGTGCATGCAGTGCATGGGATCAAGAAATAGAATGGGGGGAAATAAATAGAATAAAAAAATTAAGGAGGGGGAAATTGACTAAAATAAAGAAAAAAATGAATGTAAATAAGATGATGCATAAATAAAACACATAAAAGGGGGGTCCAGTATTATACCTCTATCTCATTCTTATCCCTCCCCTATCATATTTTTTTTAAACACCCTCTTCAATATCTCCATAAACATTGGTCAGACCAACACACCGTATATAGCATTGGATTCATCTAGATGAGTAGAATATAAACACAATTTTTTCTATAGAAAGTGACGTATTTTTACCTAATTAAATTAAATTATAATTTTTTGTTTAATTTTTTGATATTTAATTTCTTATATTTGAGGATTATATTAGTTTATCCTCTTGATGGCGGAATAACAACCAGGTTTTGAGCTCATCAGATTGAAGTTATGTTGCCTTTGCCATATATTTTTAAATTTAAATCCTTGAATACTTGGTATATTTTAATCCCTGATATAAATTTCCTAAAGAAAAATGTTATAATTTCCACCTATTAGTTTTTTCTATAATTTTTAAGGGGTATTTCTTAAGTAAATTCATTCATTAAAAATTGGTGTTTTGGTTCTTAATGGTTTTTAAGGAAATAAATTCATGCTTTTTAAAAAATGGTTCTAAAATAAGAGAAGGAAATTTATTCAATAAATTTTTTTACATTTCAAGGTTTGTTTGAGATATTTTATTATAAATTTTATTGATATTTTTATAGTAATGAGTTTTATTATATTTGAGGTTTTATGATACTCTATTGACTCTTTGATATAGTTTACTGACAGTTGTTTGGTATTTGAGCTTGTGTGCGGTCAAATGGAATTTATAAAAAATTATAGTTTTTACAAATTTTCTCAAGTATTATTTTATAGTATTAATTTTAGAAGAATAATTTATAATTGTGTTTCCAGATTTTGTTTCCTAATCCCTATAAGTGAGTTTATAATTTTTTTGGACTTGTTCAATATTTATTACCATTTTTGATCTTGATGGTTTTATTTAATGGGTTGTGTTTAATAATAATGGTATTTTTGGTAAAGTGGTATTAGAGAGGATATGAGGGGTTCAATTATGTGTTAAAAATGTTTTTATTTTTGTTTTATGAATTATATACTCACCTCCATTTAGTTGATCATTGGATCCTAGGAACAGGGGTAAGCAATTCTAAGAAAATCACCATTAGGCGTTGATTGATCTCAACCTATCCTTGGATTATTCTACAAAATAACTAAATAATTATATGATATGGATGTGATTATCAAATGGAATTAAAATATTTCTCTCTATCATCTCATGCATGGAAACATATATGATTGGTTCGACCACTGAGATTGTATGAAGTTCCTTATTTTCTCTGAACATAGTTTCCCAAGGGCCACTCCCACGATATTGTTTACATTAAATTATATTCATTTATATTTTGGATATTAATATAGTTTATATTCAGTTTTTCTTTTATTTTGGTGATTATATTGTTCTTTATATTTGAAAATGTTTCATATTGTTTGAGTGGATATTGAGGTTACTTATATTAGTTTCTGTATTTTGTTTTGGTTCCCCTAATTTACATATTGATGTTTGTGTTTATCTTTCTTCAAGTATTTTATTTATTAAAAAATATAAATTATATATCCCTATTGTTTTCATTAAGGTATTTAAAAAGGGGGTTTTTAAAATGATTTATTTGTCTAATACTTCTCTAATGTATTTATTTTAAGAAGATGTTTTTGGAAACTATTTATTTATATTAAATCCTATACATTATAAAAATATTTCAACGTTGGTTTTGTTTTGAGGGGTGATTCGTAAACATGGATATAATATACTAAATAAAGGGTTTCATGTGATTTTTTTTTTAAATTAAAATGATAATTTTTCCTTTTAGTTTTATTTTCATGAAAGAATCAAAAGGATGTTCCTTTAAAGAGTATGCATGAGGTGTGGAGAGGTTACCAACTATGATTTTATCTAATTCCAATAAATTTTAGGTAATCTTCTTATTCTTATTGGATGTAGTATTTGGTCTTAGGATCTTTGTTCAGTTATGGTGGTGTTTTAAAGCAATGGATCATATTACTTGACATATAGAGGTGGGTGTTTATTTTTATTTTGGTATTTTATTCCCATTTTGTATGGTTTCATGATGACATTTTATTCTAGTATTTTTGAATTATCTTATTACTTGTATTAAATTTGGATTGAATTTATTTTTTGATGTCTATTTTTATTGGTTGATTTTTTTTTATTCATGGGTTTTTCCTTTTTGGTTTCTAATTATTTTTGAAATATCTTATTTGGTGTGTGTGATCCTCTGATGTATAAAGTGTGTATAATGGCATTTTGTGTGGAAGTGCCTTGTTTATCTCATTATATAGGGAAAATCATTTCCACTTGTATATATATTTTATGTACTTTCACTAGTTTATAGCTCGTGGGATTGGGAATGCCCTTCGAGCCATTCCAAGTGTTGTATCAGGTACACAACTTGGGGTAGCCTGAGATGGTTCATGACAATACTTAGAGGTAGTGACATAGCCACCATATGTTCCCCCTTTATAGGTACATATAGATTATATATTGGATCATACTCCAGTTTTTGGCACACCAGAGAGACCCAAACGTTGAAAAAAAGTGTTTGTGAGGTTCGTACACTAGTATGTGGAAACGTAGGTGGTAATGGTGGATTTTTTTATTATAAAATAGTTTAAATATTAAAACATTTTATTCATTAAAGTATTGAATGTTTATTTATGTTATATGTTATTGTAGTATAAATAAATTTTAAACAAAAACTAAAAATCTTCAATTATAACTAATTGATAAATTTAAAAAAAATACATGCTGATGATTAATTTACATAATTAAACTTTAAAGTATATATTTTCTCAATAAATGATAATATCATTAAATATAAAATATTATTATTGTTTTATATATAAAATAAATTCAAAAACATATATATATATATATATATATTACTTAATATAACTTATAAAATTTCAAAATTTCCATATCTTATATAAAATATGTAATAATTTTATGGTATTATTATATTATATTAATTTTAAATTTTAAATTTAATATAATATTATTACTCTCAATACATAAAAAAACTAAAATAAATAATATGAAAATCATGAAATAGTATCATTATTTTTATTTATATACAATATGAAAAACATGAAACTATTTCATTATTTTGGGGTCCCCCAAAAGTATGAAATGATTTCAAAAATTTGGGACCCATTTGATAAATTATTCATCACTAGATCAAGAAAACCCCCTTATGGTAATTTCCCTCCCATCCATCCTGAACATTACTACTTCAACCATTTGTATAGTAGTTCAAGCACTAATACGGAAGAATTACTCCCACACACAAATATATATATATATATATATATCATCTTTCCCCTCTCCTTTATAAGTTCTAAATTATTTCTGAATGAATGAATTTGATTCATCGAAGTTATATTTCATAAATAACTAAGTCACTTCCCAGATTACTCATTTTATCTAGATCATGAACCTATATTCATTTTCACATCAACACTGGTTAATTTAATCAATATCAAAATGGGACACCCTATATCACATCCCCTCAGTCATCCTATTCTAAAGTTGGTGATGACCTCATCCAATTTATCCCTAATAGTAAACCACACTTCTCTTTTTTGAGAACAATTACCCACTAAATTGATTACTAACTCATGTTACAATGTTTAATATGAATCACATCAAAAATAAAATATAAAAAATGAAAACCTTACACATATTTTTGGTGAGATAGGCTATTATATCATTGAAATGTTTTATTCCTAGTGGATTTAATGCCTATATTGAGTGGGGTTGAATCATTATATGCTATATTATAACATTTATTTCATTGAAATAAACCCATGTTCTTGGTTATGACATGACCCTATCAAGTAGATATATCATCCTTAGTCAAATAAAATGAATGATAAGGAATAAAAAAAGAGTCACACGTGAGTTTTTAAAAATTCTGG